>OX327017.1:17293031-18515349 GCA_946800695.1 Geum urbanum | reverse complement strand
CTGGAAGTCTATTTTCTAATGCCGAAAGAATCACGCCGTTTGAAGTTGTAAAACGTCCGAAACGTAGCTTTTAATACAGAAGGGTCAGATTTGACAGCTTTCAGAAGGTGGGAAGTTTCCTAATCTTCTTCTATATAAAGGGAAGCTCGACTCTTTCAAGGGGGATCACTCATCTTAGAGCCAAAATCTTGTTCAAGAGCTCTTTTACTCTCCAAAACACTAAAAGTCTCCAAGGAAGCCGCCCCTCTACCACAAACCGTCGTCACCATCCTCCAAGGAAGACATAGCTTGGCAATCCCAAGGTGTCGTCCCCTCCATTGAAGCCGAAGGCATAGCTTGGCAATCCCAAGGTGTCAACGTCTTCTCCATTGAAGAGCATCTACACGGCTAGTCTAGGGCAATTCCCTGATTTAAAAGTGTAACTATGTCTTCTTCTCTTTATTCTTCCTTGTATGTATTTTCAGTTATTATGGATTGGTTTCAAGAAGTCTTTTGGTTAAATAATTCTAATATGTTTTTCTTGTATTTTATTTAGTGTTCTTTGAATTTAGTTACACATGCTTGTTGGCACTTAATGCTTAATTTGAATGCAGGGCAATTCCCGGTTTAGATTATGAAAGTGTTTGAATGTAGGGCAATTCCCAAGTTTGGCACTTTAACTATGGAACATGCATGCAAAACGTAGCTAAAAACTTAGATGCTAAATAGGTTGCATGAAATCGGTTAGGTTATTAAAGGCTAGGTAAAAAGATGAGTCGATCACTTGTATATGTTAGTCTTAGATTTTATTTTTGGTCTAGTAAGCATGTTTAGGATTTTTATGTTCTTTAATTGTTTCTACTTGTCTATGAGTGAAGCATGTTAGAACTTAGGATTTCTATGTGTGTTTACTTGCCATCTTTTGTCTTTTAATTTCGTAGATTAAACAAACCAACTTTGCACCCCCCCCCATACTTTTTATTTTATGTTTACAAACGTTGTCATGCATTAGTACCCTCAATCCCCGGTTAAGAACGATCCCTACTTATCAATGCTACATCTACAAAGAAGGGTTTTAAATTGCATACGTGTGAGATATGTGTTGAGTGTCTACTTTGTGTTAATATTTGATGCATATTTTACGCGTTATAAACAGTGTTGACCAGAAGAATTCACTCTCAAGTACTTTCATTGTAGTCTTCTTTCCAGCAAAATGGTCTCCTGCTACATGTGAGTGACAAAAAGATAGAATGGAATGAAATTCAATTTCAGGCACACACCTTCTTATCAGCAAGTCTGGACAGTGTTTCCACAAATATGGCTTATCCCACACATAGTACTTAGCTTCTTTGACAAGCTTGTCCTTCTGCGCTCTGGTGAAGTCTGGTGGAATATATCTACTTACCTTGTAATTAACAATATCAGCATACTAGGGCTCCATGGCTTGAACAGCAAAGAGTTGTTCATTTGGAAAGCTATCTCTCAGAGGAAGAGTGTCATCTTCGGCCGTAGACCCATAGGTGAGTCTACTCAAGTGGTCTGCCACCACGTTTTCAGTGCCCTTCTTGTCTTTGATCTCAATATCAAACTCCTGAAGTAAGAGCATCCATCGAATCAACCTGGGCTTGGCATCCTGTTTAGTCATCAAATATTTTAAAGCAGCATGGTCAGAAAATATGATAACTTTAGTTCCTAACAAGTAAGATCTAAACTTTTCAAGAGCAAAAACCACTGCTAAGTGCTCCTTTTCTGTAGTTAAGTAATTCAACTGTGCATCATTTAAAGTATGTGAGGCATAATAGATGACATGTGGAAGTCTTTGTGGTCATTGGCCAAGAACAGCGCCAACAACATAGTCTGAAGCATCATACATGAGCTCAAATGGTAGACTCCAATCTGGTGCTTGAATGATGGGAGCTACAATGAGCAACTCATTGAGCTTATTGAATGCTTGCAAGCACTCATCAGTGAAGTTGAAAGCTATGTTTTTCTGCAGCAATGCATATAATGGTCGGGGTATCTTAGAAAAATCCTTGATAAACCTACGATAGAAACCTTCATGGCTAAGAAAAGATCTCACCTCCTTCACAGTAGAAGGAGGTGGTAAGGTCCGCACAATATCAACTTTATCTTTGTCTACTTCTATGCCCCTAGCTGAAATAACATGTCCCAAAACTATACCCTGCTCCACCATAAAATGACATTTTTCCCAGTTAAGCACATGGTTAGTTTCTACACAGCGCTCAAAAACCATAGATAGATTATGATGAAGGCATATGTCAAAAGAATCATCGAAAACAGAGAAGTCATCCATAAATACCTCAATGATTTTTTCAACCATGTCGAAAAAAATACTCATCATACATCTCTAAAATGTCGCTGGTGCATTGCATAAGCCAAATGGCATCCTCCTATAAGCAAAAGTTCCATAGGGACATGTGAATGTGGTCTTCTTCTGATCATCCTTATGTATGGCTATCTGGTTGTATCCTGAATAACCATCCAAGTAACAGTAATATGCATGACCTGCCAACCTTTCCAACATCTGATCAATGAATGGGAGTGGAAAGTGATCTTTTCTTGTGGTGGCATTGAGCTTGCGGCAGTCAATACACACTCTCCATCCTGTTTGGACTCTTTGAGGCACCAACATGTTCTCATCATTCTTTACCACTGTGATTCCTGAACATTTGGGCACAACCTGCACAGGACTAATCCATTTACTGTCAGAAATAGCATAAATGATACATGTATCTCGAAGCTTAATTACATATTTCTTGACAACTTCCATCATGAGAGGATTGAGACGACGTTGAGCTTCTCTTGTTGGCTTAGCTCCCTCCTCCAGATGGATCATGTGGGTACAAAATGTTGGGCAGATACCCTTGACATCGGCTACTATCCATCCAATAGCGGCCTTATACTCCTTGAGTACATTCAGAAACTTCTCCTCTTGTAATGTTGAGAGCTTGGAAGAGATGATAACTGGAAGTGTATCATCCTTCCCCAAGAAAGCATACTTCAAATGCTCAGGAAGAAGTTTCAGCTCTAAAATGGGGGTTGCCTGTATAGATGGAACAAGAACGTCATTTGAAATCAGAAGAGAAATGGGTTTAGATCATTTACCTTTCATACTTGGCAGGGATTTAAGTGCTTCTTCCATAGCATAATACTCCTCTTCCATCTCAAGTTCCTCAGCCAAAGTTATCTCAAAAATAGGTTCAAATTCGACGGGTCGAAATTTCTTCTCCTCGCCAAGCTCCATACCTCCCTCGCCAAGCTTCTTGACAAGCTCGCCAAGCTCCAGACCTGGAACATCTTCTTTCTCGGATACCTCTATGATCTTTCTCAAAGGATCCTCCTCCAATTAATATTGAATGAAGTCCTGCACAAAACTCTCAAAAATGTCAATTGAATAACATGAATAAGCATCATCATTATTTGGATGTTTGAGAAATTTATAAATATTGAAGTGGATTTTCTCCTCAGCTACTTCCATACTCAATGATCCATCAAAACAATCTATCTTTGTACGCGCTGTTCTCAAGAACGGTTTTCCAAGAATCAATAGTATTTCTGATGGCATTGGCTCATGCTCCATCTCCAACACAAAGAAATCTGCTGGGAATATCAAATCTCCCACCTGCACCAAGACATCCTCAATAATACTTCGAGGGTAACAGTTAGACCGATCATCAAGTTTAATGGTGACACCTGTGGGAATAAGTTCTCACATTCTTAATCTGTTATAAGCAGTGTATGGTATTAAATTAATGGAAGCACATAAATCAAGTAAAGCACCCGTAAACCTGTGATCACCAATGGTACATAGGATCGTAAAACGCCCTAGATCACCCAATTTAGGTGGAAGCTTTCTTTGAAGCACTGCATATACTCTATCTCCCAAAGCCACAGTCTCAGTTCCATAGAATTTTCTCTTTGTTGTGCATAAATATTTTAGAAACTTTGCATACTGTGGTATCAGCTTGATCACATCCAACAAGGGGATGTTTATTCCTACCTTTCTGAACACATCCAAGATCTCCTTCTCTTTGTCAACCTTCACCTGCTTCTTCAACCTGCTAGGAAAAGGTAAATTAGGAATAATAGAATGAGAAGGAGTAGAGGATACTTAGCCTGATTTTTGATTTGTCAGTTTTTTTGTTTCAGGTGCATTTTCGACGGCTCGAATTGGGGTTCCTCCAGAATCTTCTGACGGCTTGTCCAACGGCTTGTAAGGGACAAGTTGTTCAAGCATGAGCTCCTCCCACTTTCTCTTTGTTGACTTGGGTAATTCTTCCAACATCTTCCGACTCTTCAGGGTCATGGCATGAGCTTCATATTTTGTGTTGGGATTGGGAAGAGTGTTGCTACGAAGACTTCCTTCTTGACTTGAGCCATTGTTTGCTGCATTTGGCTCATTTGTCTTTCAAGCAAGTCAATTGCCTTTTCTTGCTGCAGAGTTGTAGCCTTGAGTTCTTGAGTTGTGGCCTTAATATCTTGGCGAATGGCACTATTCTTCTCTCGTTCCTTCTTGTTGTCAAACATCATTTGCTGCATCATAGCTTCCAAGGTAGAATTTCCTGATGATGTTTGAGCTTGAGCCTGTTGTTGCTGAGGCATATGCCTTTAGCCAAACTGCTGCCCATCTCCTATAGGTTGTCTCTGCTGAAATCCAGGTGGAACAATAGGAGGATTGAGCACATTGTTGCTCTTATAGCTCAACAGGTCCCTATTTCCACCATATGTGTTGGGTTGTCTCTTGAAGTAATTTACTTCTTCTTCTTGATCAACCTCTTCATCTGCTCTGAACTTGGGACAATCTTCTACTATATGGCTTGTAGTTGAACATAAAGTACACACAACCTGAGCTGCAGCAACTGTTGTCTTCTTGCCCACTTTCAGACTACTAGCAATCAGAACAATATCATTCTCCATAGAGCTTAATCTTTTTTTCCATGGCTCCATCGATTGCAATTGCATTGAGAGGGGTCGTCTACTTGCTCCCATGGATCTATCCATTGACTGGAATTACCTTGAATTTTCAGCTTGATTCTCAACAACTTTCTTGGCTTCAGCTCCAGTCATATTCCACCAATTTCCCCCACAAGTTGAATCAAGCTTTGACCTGTTAAAAGACATTTGAGTATTGAGGTCAAACTTATGATGAGGGCATTATCGAAGAAGACTCTTAAACTGGCTCCAGGCTTCATGTAATTCATCACTGTCTTTATGCCTAAATGTGCTAATTTGCTTCTTCAAGTTCTTGGTGCGGGAAGCAGAGTAGAACTCTTTCATAAATGCATACGTGCTCCAGACAAATCCAAATCCAAATCAACTTCTTTCCAAAGACACGTGTCAGGCTACTCAAAAGTAAATGGGCTTCTTGAGTTGCTCTGCTCGCCAAACTCCTCCTCTCACCAAGCAAAAGCAAGCCTTCCCTTGCCAGGCTTCTCTTTACTAGCTACATAAATAAGTCTTCCTCGCCAAGCAGCTGCACTTAGTATCTTTCTCAAATTAGGATTCCTTTACCTCGTAAGTTCTCCACTACTCCAATTAACTCCCAAATTGTATTATTTAATCTCCTTTTCTTCATTAATCTCCAAAATAGCTAAAAACAAATAAACATAATTAATTCACTCAATTAATAACAAAAAACTAAATATAGGGAACAATTTAAATACCAAAATAGACGCATAAATATGCGACTATCAGTGAACCATCAGCAGTAGACACAACATGTTCAGGAGAGGTGTTAATGGTATCAACTACACTAGGATTATATGTCATATGATCAGTAGCACCTGTATCAATTATCTAAGATCTATTTGTAGAAAATGTGGTAAGAGAAGATGCCTTTGTATGACCACCATTCAGGATATCCAACAAGCTCATAGCATCGTTCCTTTGTATGACCAACCTCCTTACAATGAGTAAATGTAAAGTGAGGGTTTTTAGGAGGAGGTTTTCCACCAGAACGATGAGGGTCAGAAAAACTAGGTGGAAGACCCTGGCGGTGCTGAGATTGAGCAGTGTTGACTGTTGAAGAAGAGGAAGCCGCCATGACAGAGGCTTCACGCAGAGGAGGTGCAGATAGAGTTGTTCGATTGTTGTGGAAGCGTCAGACATGGGCATATATTTTTTCAAGATTCAACTTATGTTTTCTCCTCAACAGCTCTTTATAGACTTGACTGAATTCAGCATCAAGTCCCATCAAAAATATGTAGACTTGTTGGCGGGTCATGTAAGAAGATTCATTCACAACACCATCAACAGTTTCTTAAGAGTGCATCGATCATGCGATGATCCATTTCATCGAGCCATTCAACATGCTCGTTGTAGTATGTGGAGAGGGGTCTTCTATTCTGACTCATTGTATAACATAAATGATTAAGCTCAAAAATTTGAGTTTCATCATATTCATCATAGTAGGTTCTGTATAGAATATCCCAAATTATTTTGGCTGTTGGCAATCTGAGATACCGTTTTGGCAATCTAGGGGACATAATGAGCTAACACTTCATCTTGCCATTGTCGGTAGCCCATGTTGAATACTCAGCAGAGGCAACGGCAGGAGGGTCCTTGGTTAGGAGATCAAGCTTGTTTCATCCTTCAAGTCAAATCTTCATGTATTCAGACCAACTAGAGTAGTTGGTTTCAGTGAGGAGTTCACCGATGGATAAAGCGGAGTTGTCTTGAATGGTGTTGTAGAAGTGATTGTGAACAGGTTGCATAACTGCTCCATTGTTGGGGATGAATGCTCCATCATTGTTCGCAAAGATGTTCTCTTCATTCACGTTCTCCATCTCTTCAGGGTTTGCAAGAAATCACAATTCAGGTTCAAGTTCAAATGCAACGGAAAAAAATGGTGATGGCTATTCAGGGTTTCAATTCAATTCAGGGTTTTTTTTCACAATCCAGGAAAATTTGGCTCTGATACCAAGAAGAAAAGTATTTCAGGGAGAATTCAATAATTTCATTCATCCCAATTTTGGGGTTAATAAAAATGTACAAGTGTTATCCTAAGAAGAAAGGATATTTACATTCTTATTATGTCTATACAACTTTAATTCTAATTACAAAAAAATATATACTATAATTCTTTCCAACAGATCTTTCCTTGTTGCACCAGTACATCCCCAACAGGCACCTCCCAAGTATCAGCAGCCTTATTTGCTTCCAGCAGGGCTTCTCTCATAAAAAAATTAATTCATCAGTTTTTCTCTGTTCAAAATCGAGATTATGTGCTTCTTCCCATTCATCAAATCTGTCTTTCTGGACATGGTTATTCCTTTGAAGCCTTCTTTGTTTCAATTCCCCACTCGCGTGTGCATTGTGGACTGTCATTTCATCAAGCTTCTGACGACCAAAGTGGTCCATGTGCTCGAATGAACCACTTCCAGAGGCAGTGTAACCAGCACTAGAAATTTCTTCTACAACAGGAGACTTCACACTGCCAGCAATTAGCGGCTGTGAAAATCTGTTTTTCAAGACCTGCCTATTTCTTTGAAGCTTCCTTTTTTTCAATTCCCCATTGTTTTCTGAATCGTCTGACATGTCATCAAACTTCTGATTACTAAATTGGTCAGTGTCCTCCAATGAACCACTTACAAAGGTAGTGTAACCAGCATTTGAACTTTGTTTCAAAACAGGAGACTCTACACCACTAGCAATTAGTGGCTGTGACGATTCAACTATTTGAACACAAGAAAAGCCTCGAACTTTTTGCTGACTATCTTTTGGACTGAAAGTTTCCAATCCAGAGGTTAAGGAAACTGATGTTGATGTCAATCCACTCCCCTCTTTATTTAAAGAAGCTGACATACCTGCTTCAAGATATACAACTTTGTCCCTTGATTTCGTTTTGCCAGATACTTGTTCACTTTGAAGAAATGATTTTGCTAGTTGCACTTGATCAGAGATGCTTTCTGGTTGCATGGCTTTATCCCTTTCCACATTCATTTTGCGGTTTCTTCAGTCTCATACCCAAAAAACCATGCATCGCTACTTGCAGATGTAATTGAAGATACCCTTTCTCCTGACTTTAAAGCAGGAGGATCGGTCTCAGTACTTTTGAGCTTCATCGTTTGTGTTATACGACGAAGCAGAATGGAAGACCTCTCTCAACATACTACAACGAGCTTATTGAATGGCTTGATTAAATGGACCAACGCATGACACACTCTCAAGAAACGGTTGATGGTGTTGTAAATGAATCCTCCTGCATGACCTGCCAGCATGTCTATATATTTTTTATGAGACTTGATGTTGAATTCAGTCAAGTCTGTAAAGAGCATTTGAGGAGAGTACATAAGCTAGATCTTGAATAGACATTTGCACATGTCCGACGCTTCCACAGCAATCGAACCGCCCTCTCTACACCTCCTATGTGTGATGCTTCTATCATGATTGTCTCATCTCCTGCAACAGCTAATGCTGCCCAGTCGGGTCCCAGTGCCGCCAGGGTCCTCCACTGGCTTTTCTCTTCGTTCTGGTGGAAACCCTCCTGCTAAAAACTCACACTTTACATGCACTCATTGTAAGGAGGTTGGTCATACAAATGAGCGGTGCTATGAGCTTGTTGGATACCCTGAATGGTGAGATTTTACTAGAAGGCCTCGCAAAAATACCTCGAAAGCGGCTGTAACAACCACTGAATCTCCTACTCAACTATCTGCACTCGTCATTGAAACAAGTAACAGGGGAAAGGCATCTTCTCTTACCACATTCTCTGTGGATAAGTCTTGGATAATTGATATAGGTGCTACTGATCATATGACAAATAATCCTAGTGCAGTTGAAACTATTAAAACTTCTCCTGAACATGTTGTGTCTACTGCTGATGGTTCTCATTCTTCCCTGTTATTGGTGAAGGATCTGTCCAACTCTCTCATGAACTCACCCTTGATTCTGTTCTTATCGTCCCTTCTCTTTCTTATAACATATTATCTGTTAGTCAGATCACTACAGCCCTCTCTTACTCTATAACATTTATCCTGATTTCTGTATTTTTCAGGACATTCTGACAAGAGGACTCTGGGTTATGGTGTTAGAAGGGGAAAATTATACTATCTAAAGTTCACAAGCAGTGGACAACATCAGATTAGTTAAGCAAATAGTACTAGTAGCCTGAATAAAGTCAAGGAAGCCGTGTGATTATGGCATCGACACTTAGACCTTTTGAATTTTGAAAATCTTTGGAAATTACAACCTCAGTTTTTTTTCAATTGTTGATAAATCTGATTTTAAATATGATGTATGTGAACTGGCCAAGAGCCATCGTATTATGTATTCCCTAAGTTTGAAGAAAAGTTTTGTTCCTTTCATGAAAATTCATTCGGATGTTTGGGGTCCTGCCAGAACTTCTTCTCGTTCTGGATTTCACTACTTTGTGAATTTTATTGATGAATGCACCAGAATGACTTGAGTCTCCTTGATGAAGTGTAAAGTTAAGTATATGCTAGATTTGTTGAATTCCACAAGATGGTGGCAACTCAGTACCAGCAGGAAATTCGAGTCCTTCAATCAGACAATGGTGAAGAATATGTGAATAGAGACATGCCAGCTGTGACGACCCAAAACATAATCAGTAGTGAAATCAGCTCAATTCGCGAGTTAGCGTGTCAGCGTGGATTTCCGATAATGGATTTACTCGCCAGGGTTTGTTAACGACTTAATTATTGGCCGAGAATTGGAGTTGGGTCTCTTCTCGAGAGTCGTTGTACGTGTGATTTCGAGTTTGTGGGCGGTTCCGGATCGTTATTTGAACGACCGAGGAATTAATTATGAATATTTGAAGATCGGTTTATAATTGTGGCCTTCTTAACGACTAAATTACCGGACGAGAATTTGGTTTCGGCTTCTTCACGGAAGTTGTTCAGAATTTAATTTCGAGCTTGTGAGAACTTTCGGAGCATTGTTCTGAGTTACAAAGATTAAGTTGTGATTATTTTCGATTGTTGGTTATTTTGTTTATTTAATATGTATTGGTGTGAACCGTTGACTTTTTATCCGATTGGCCGATATGTTTGACTTCGGGTGATTATTGAAGAATATGTCGAGACGAGTTTGTGACCGCGAGAATTATTGGAATCGGAAGTACGTCGAGGAAGTTACGAGTAATTGAAGTTCGTCGAAATGGATAATTATGAAGTTTCTGTTTTGGGAAAGTGTATTTAAACTGGGTTACCATAAAGGGAAAGTCAAACCTGCATTCATTGTCGTTGACCTGGTCAACTCGGGTTGACCAAGATGGTGCGACGGTGTTTGACGGTGGGTTTCGGCTCGCCGGCGGCGTGGTGCTTCCGGCCACCTCCGAGCCCGAAACCTGTCCCAAACGACGCGCCTCGGTGCCTTCGTCCCCGTGCCGGCCTCCTCTCGTGGTGGAGCTCACGGTGGAGAGAGGAATTTAGAACCAAAGTTTGTGAATTTTGGGTTTAATGGTGGTTTTCGATTCGGGCCGAGTTGAGCTCAAACAAGGACTGGGTTTTGTAGCTCTCCTCTCAAGGATTCTAACCATGTAAGTATGGAGTTCTAGTTCAATTTGTGGATGGAGAATTTTGGATTTGAAATTTGTGTGTACATTCGGTTTTTCGTGAAATTGACATAGTTAGAGTGAGAATTGGACTTCGATGCAGTTGACAAAGTTGCTCAGTGGGTGATTTGGAGTGGAATAGAGGTTGCTCCGCCGTGAAATTTTTTGGTCAGTGGTGGCGGCGCCGTGGGCGGTGGTCAACGCGGCGGTCAACGACGGTCAACAGTTTGACTTTTTGGATTTTCGACAAGTTGCATGTCATTTGACTCGAAATCGCGCCCCGATCGCAGTGGGGAGGTTCGTTTCTTGATTTGAGCATCCGAAAGTATAGCGAGGTATTGAGGTGTGATTTCCGGATTTCCGACAGTTTGTTGTAATCGGATTTCGTGTTTCCGAGAACGGTGGTTTCTCGTGATTTGTATTGAATTGTCGAGTTATGATTTTGAGGAATGGTTATTGTGAATATTCAGGTGTTCGTGATCGTTTGTTTGGCGATGGACTTTCCGCCAGATCACGGGTTAACGCGAACTGCGTTACGCTAGTCTGTGAGTGGACAATTTATTTTCACGGATTGATTGCGAGTCTTTTACTTATGATTTACGAACTTGAGCATGCAGATTGATTATGATTTTACGAGCATGTGTTTTACGATAATGCATATACGAATATACGTATACGAGTATACATGTGTATATATTATGTTTTAAGCATGTGCATAGAAAAGATTTATGATTTGATTTACACAAAGTACAGTCTCAGTATATGTTGTGGTATCGATACACATTGGCTTCTCGGCTGATCCCCGAGTACGTTCCGGGGGGGACAGATATCCTGACCCGAGGCCTTTCTGGCTAGGATCACGTGTGAGTCTGGGATCCTGTGATTCAGACTGTGTTATCGCGTGGAAGCCCACGAGAGTCTCCGTGATATGTTTTACGTTGCATGCTCTGTACGTGAGTGGTAGTCAGCGTCTCCTCACGTACCATTTGGTTTTCATGCATTTGACTCGCATATGATTTTATACGTATATATTACTTGGTGAAAGACATTTATTTTCGTCCACTCACTCTAACAGTTTTCATGTCTTTCCCCTGGGCTTTTCGGTTTCCGTGCCCAATTTGCAGTTCAGGCTCTGGTGTCGCACGTCGTGGTCGGAGGCATAGTACTCGAGCTACCTTATTTCTTCCAGTAGGTTTATTGTTCTACCTACTGTGGTATACTTATATGTTTATACATTAGAGGTCGCTCTGAGTAATCTGTTGTTTATGTTGTACGATTTTACGCCGGATTTCAGTAAAGTACTATTATATTTATTGTTTTAGTTTACTGTTGATATATTGAGAAATCCGGATGGGATTGGTGCCCACGGTTTGCTTTTTGTGGCATAGGATGAAGTGTATTTTCCGCGTGCAGGTAATGGTAATTCTACGTTAGTAGCGAAACTCTGCCAAAATTTCTACGGTTTTTGTTGGTTCGTGTTTTCGAAAGGGTTTGATTCCGGTTTAGGGAGCTAAACCGGGGTTGGGTCCTTTCACCAGCGTATTTGGGTGTTCATGGGATTAGGCATCAAACTTCCATTGCATATACTCCTAAAAAAATGAATTAGTTGAAAGAAAGAGTCGATAGTTGATGGAAGTTGTTCATGCTTACCTATTTGTTATGAATGTCCCTACAAATCTATGGGGAGAAGCCTTGTGTTCTACTGCATACTTAATCAATCGTACCCCTTCTCATATGATTGAGTTCCAGAACCCATATCAGAAGTTGTATGAACTATTGAAGGCGCCATCTTTTTCAAATCTGGAACCAAAAATCTTTGGGTGTATTGTGTATGTTCACATCAACAAATAGTTGCAAGGAAAGCTTGATCCTTGTGCTGTGAAGTGTGCGTTTGTTAGATATGCTGAATTCCAGAAAGGTTACCGGTGTTATAATCTAATTCTGAACAAGATGCATCTGTCTATGTATTTTTCATTCCGTGAATCTGACCCTTATTACTCAGGGGGAGTTTCAGAGTCTTTCCTTCAGGAGGAGAGTAGTATATGTGAAGGAAATCCTCTTATCATACCAAAATTTGAAGAAATGGAAAACTTGGAAAGTAGGTTTGAAGCCGCTGGAATTTTAGTCAATGACCCAAGAGCCTCCTTCGATGGATCGAAGAAACTCTCGATCCATCGAAACCTGCACAAGAGACGAACCTGAGAGCCTCCTTCGATGGATTGAAGGACATTCTCAATCCATCGAAAACTAGAGAAGAGATGAACCTGGGAACATCCTTCAATGGATCGAAGGATATTCTTGATGGATCGAAGCTTGCATCTGAAACGAACCTAGGAGATACCTTCGATGGATCGAAGGATACCCTCGACCCATCGAAGACTGGACCTGAAGCTAAAACGTCACAACCTACTTCTGAATTGAGATATCATGAAGACCCCATTTCTACTCCATCAACTAAAGAATCTTCCCAGAATGTCTCCCCTGAGGTACGTATTGATACCAATGATTTGGGTAGCATAGAAGTTAGTGTGCCTAGGAGGTCACAACGATAAACAAAAAGGGTTCCAAAGAAACAATATGAACTAACCATAAAAGTGAAAACCAAATATCCTATTGTTAGCTTTGTATCTTACCATAGGTTGTTGTTAGAGCATCTGTAGCGGACCGATATTTTGCTCGAGCAGGCAGAGAAAATGGTGGGGGGCCGCACAGATAGCACGAGCAAGCCGGAAAACCGCGTGCAGCGGCATCGTCTTTGGCCAACGCCCGCTCGTTGACGGGCGAGGTGAGCAGCTTCTCGAGTAATCGTTGCTCGTCGTTGTGCAAGAGCAGCCTGGCGGAGCCCACGCACGTAGGTGATGCCAGGTTACGTCAATTTTTTTTCTTTACGGCGCATGTAATACACTCGCCAGTAAAGTTTTTTTTTACAGTGCAGGTTGGGCCAATCAGGAGGCAACACGTGGCGCAGCCCTGATCCATTCCCACCACCAACGATCAAGTGCCGTATGCCGTCCATTTCATACGAAAGTGAATCTGACAGCTCAGATTCAAAGGCAACGGCTCTTTTTTTTTCTCTGAATTGTTAACGGGCAGAAGAATTTTTTTTCCAAAAATATTTTAAAAGTTCTTAAAAAATTCCAAAAATTTACAAACACCACCCTACAATTTTCCTATAAATACTACATCAATTTTACAAACTTCCCGCACCAATTTGTGCACAACAAGTTCATCATCTCCCTCCATCTCTTCTCTCATTCATTTGTGTTTTTTTCTCCAAAAAAAATTGTCAAAATGGCTTGCTTTGAAAGATTTGTAATTGTGCATTTCTTATATGCATATTAGCATTGATCCTATCACCAGAACAAGTAAAAAGTCGACAAATTGTGGGAAAAGGTCTATGCCAATTATATCGAAAATTGGGTGGTTGGTTATGGTGAATCAACCAAGGAAGATATGACCCAAACCGCAATTTTATCTCATTTTACTAAGTTGAAGCTAGTTTTCAATCTTTGGGGCGAAGCTCTTAGTTATGCACTAAGGAATCCACCACCATCCGGCACCTCTCCATAAGATCAAGTCCTTGTAATTTTCTATGTCTATTATTTTTATTTTATGAACTAAATGTTGTCATCTTCATTAAACATAAATAAATTGTAACATAGAAATTTGTTATTTTTTGTAGTTAAGAAAAGCTCAAATGTGGTTTATATCGAAGACAAAAAAAAAGTTTTCAAAGTTTGAATGTTGGGAAGTGGTGAAGACTCATCCTTTCTTTAGGGAAACCATGGCTATTACTCCACGTATTTACAACTACGAACCTACTACTCCTACAGTTAGCGAAATGCCTCCCACCGTCAATTTGGATGAGGATGAGGTGATTGCAACACCAACGAGCAACCGTGAAGGTCCTTTCGAGTCTCCCTAAACCACCGGGAGTGAAGGCGGCAAAAGAAGTAAGAAAAAAGGGGGAAAAGATCATGACTCCTACAAGTGATCGAGCTATGAGATGAGGCTTTTAAGACCATTGCGTCCAATCACACATGGTCGGAAATCTCACCGGAAATCTTCGGAAATTATTTACACGACAATGACACGTGAAAGTGATATGTGTCGTCACGTGATTGATCGAAAATCTTATCAAAAATTTTGGCTCAATTATTTAAATGATAATAATCATTACACGTGAGACATGTTATCTCGTGATTGGTCGAAAATATTATCGAAAATTTTGTACAATTATTTACAATTATCGGTGTGACACGTGTCAACTCGTCATTGGTCTGAAATCTTACCCGAAATCTTATTCAATTATTCATACGACAACTATACGTGTCGTCTATGTATTGGTTGAAAATAAATCGGAATAAAATTTTAATTAAAAAATTAATTTATGAACAATAATAGGATGTGCTATTTTTGTGCACCGCTGCACAAAAACTAGGAACTGCTCCTCCTATTTGATGAATAGTGTCTGCTCTACCTCAAATAGTGTCTATTCCTCCTCAAATAGGAGGAGCAAGGCCCTCCCACCAGTGCATATGCTCTTAGGAACATAATTATGTGTCTATTATGTTCATAACTTTATGCTTATAGTTTGTTTTTCTATGAATAAAGCATTATTCTTATGACGTTTCTTGTTCTTGCTAGGAAATGTGGAGTGGGCTCGTAAATGTATTAAATATGAAGAATTATATACTTATTGGAGAAGACATATACATTTCTGAGATCACGAGAGAATTTGGAGGAACTTTGGAAAAAAGATGAAATAGCTTCACCGGATGTCACCGGAAGTTGTCTGAAACCCGCCGGAATTTACCACAACCGGCCGGCCCACCTTGGCCGGCCCAATCACATGAAGTCCAGCCAAATATAGGCCCATACAGCCCATTTATGCTTACCAATCTGATTTGGAGAGAAAGAGAACAAGTTGGACCACATGATGTCACTAATTTGGAGTTTAGCCTTCTAAAGCCTAAAATAGTGGATCATAGTCTTTCTAATTCAAATGTAACTTTTAGATCTTCCATCTCACAATTTCCTCTCATCCAAGAGTGTAAATTAACCTTCTTATTCAGCCCAAATTCGAGCTACCCTCTCTCCTCTCACACAACTCAGCTCATTTTCATTTCTTTTTTCATAGTTTTACACTCTCTTTAGACTCCTTATCCTTATCTCAACCCTGTAGTACTCTCTTCTACCTATTTTCCTTCATTTTTAGGCCAAAACACTTCCATAAATACCGTCATTAGAGACCTAGCTCTTCCCTCTCTTGGGTAGAGCCGAACCTCTCCACCACCACACCATCACTTTGGCCTATTTTAGGTGTTCCTCCTCTCATCTTTGCCTATAGGGTTTGGTTTGGTTTTTAGAGTTCAAGGGAGTGGAAGTAATCATTCTTCCCCTTGGCTCCTTGGAATCCTAAAGACTATCCTTACCTCCTCTTGAAGATTTGGTGCTAGCTTGGAGTGAAGAAGTGGAGCTAGAAGCCTTGGAGTTATTTGGTGCAGCTTTGGCTAAGGGGACTCTTCGGTTATCTCTTTACTCTTGTAGTTCTAAGCATGTATCTAAACTTTATTTTCCATTATTATTAGTGAGTAGTTGCCTTTTGGAAATCTAGGGTTTAGCCCTAGCCAATTTGATGTACATACAACTATGTTTTGAGTTATGGATTTGAATTTGGTTTAGTTTACTATATGTTGTGAATGAGTTTGATAGCTTGTGATGTGATTGTGGTATGTTTGCATGTTTGGGCTTGATTTAGTGTTTTCATACTCATGTCTTAGCCATGACTAAGTTTATATATGTTTATGAAAGCTAAAAATGAACCTAAGTGAATTAGTCACTCACCTAAGGAAGATAAGCATGTAAACATGACTTAGGTTGCATTTGAGAAGATGGGCTTAAGGTATGGTTTTCATTGGGCTTGAGCATGGACCGAAGTCTTCTTGAAGTCCAAATGACTCAAGGAGCTTCGGTCAAGCTTACATTGACTCGAAGGGGCTTTGTAGCTAATTGTCACTTCTTCTAATTCATGTTCTAAAAGGGTGTGGATTAGGAAAGTCATTAGAACATAATTTCATGTCCTCTAATAGGAACTTAGGAAGGAAATCCATTCACATTCATCATAAGTAAACACATATTGAACTCATTAGGCATGTGGTATGATTAGGATACGATTCGTAATTGAGTTGCATTCTAGTTTCAGTTTGCTTTATACTTGAATATTGGACCGGAACACTTCTAATGCCCTAATGGCCTAGGAGATTTGGTTCACAACCAATGGTGACTCAAAAAGTTCACGAATTGGACAAACACGTGTGAATTGGACTAAACTCATAACTTTGACATTGTTGATACATTGAGTTGGCTAGTGGTGACATCTCTAGCCAATCAAACATTTACATCTTGTTTTGTTCTTACTTTATGTTTTTAC
This sequence comes from Geum urbanum, assembly GCA_946800695.1. NCBI lineage: Eukaryota > Viridiplantae > Streptophyta > Magnoliopsida > Rosales > Rosaceae > Geum > Geum urbanum. The sequence goes on along the minus strand of OX327017.1, from coordinate 18,498,403 downwards.
ATAATTAGTTAGTAGTAAATATTTAATCAACATTTCGTTTAACCACTCATCGTAATTCAACCATCCATTACAATGCTAAGTCTCCAAAAGACTTAATCTTGTGAGATACACCTCCACATCTTACTTTAGTTTTAAGTGTCATGTCTTATGTCTAACTAATCCCTCATTTGAGTGTGTAATTGAGTCAAGCTAAGGAGTTTAAATGGTCAATCCTCGTGGGTTTGACACTCCACTTCCTTACAAATACTATAACTTGACCCCGTATAGTTGCGGGTAAGAGAAATTCACTTAGCCTTAAATTAATCAATAGTCGAAAGGTTGAGGGGATAAATCTCTCGAACAGTTGTCTGGATCACATGCACTTGTTATCAATCAATTATCTATAATATCTATTCCCAATACTGTGCAGGATGCTTGGCAGATTCAAAGTAATAGCAAGCTATGAATGAAGAATTAGAAGCCCTACAAAAGAATGGAACATGAGAGCTTATTCTTGCCCCACCTAGAAAGAAGACAGTTGGATGTAAATGGGTATATGCGGTGAAGTTGAAGGCAGATGGAAACATTGATCGATACAAAGCTCATCTAGTTACAAAAGGTTATTCTCAGTGATATGGAGTGGATTATTAGGAGACATTTTCCCCAGTAGCAAAGATTAGCACTGTATGTATCCTCATAGCCTTAGCACATGTACATAGTCGGCCATTGTACCAAGTTGATGTGAAGAATGCCTTCCTGAATGGAGATTTAGCAGAAGAAATGTACATGGATATTCCTCCTGGTGTTCACTGTAAACCATGAGATGTTGGGAAAGTTTGCAGATTCAAAAAGTCCTTATATGGATTGAAGTAATCTCCTAGAGCTTAGTTTGAGAAATTTTTCTAGAGCCATGAAGAACTTTGGATATCGACAGAGAAACTCTGATCATACCTTGTTCATTAAACGCAAGGGTGGTAATATTACTGCTCTAATGTATATATGGATGGCATGGTTGTTACAGGTGATGATCCAGCTGAGATGGAAGATTTGAAGAAGCGGTTATCCCAAGAATTTGAGATGAATGATTTAGGTCCACTGAAATATTTTTTGGGAATTGAAGTTGAAAGATCTAAGTTGGAAATCACCTTCTCACAACGAAAGTATGTGCTTGATCTCCTTGCTAAAACAGGAATGTTGGATTGTAAACCTGCTAATACTCTTATTGAGATGAATCACAAGTTGGAGTTGTGTCCTAGTCAAGTTCCAACAAACAAAGACAGGTACCGGAGGTTAGTAGGAAGATTGATCTATATATTTATCACATACTAGGCCTGATATTGCATATGTTGTAAGTGTTGTGAGTCAGTTCATGCATGATCCAAGTGAAGGACATATGGATGATGTGATGCGTATTCTCAGATATTTGAAGTCTGCACTAAGTAAAGGCCTCCTTTTTTCAAAGGATGGTGAGCTTGAAGTTGCAGGTTATTCTAATGCAAATTGGGTAGGAGATAAGACTAATAGTGTATCCACTTCTGGTTATTTCACCTTTATTGGTGAGTGTTTAGTAACTTGGCGCAGTAAGAAGCAAAATGTGATTGCCCATTCCAGTGCTGAAGCTGAATACCGATGAATGGAAAATGGAGTGTGTGAACTATTATGGATTCATAATGTATTGAAGGAGTTAGGTTTCAAGCTCCATAAGGTCATGGATCTGCATTGTGACAACACTGTTGCAATTGAAATTGCTCATAATCCTGTACAGCATGATCAAACCAAGCATGTGGAGATTGATAGACATTTTATTAGGGATCATCTTGATAAGAAGAATATACATTTTCCCTTTGTAGTTTATGAAGAATAATTGGCGAATCTACTCATAAAAGGGTTGTCACACCATGTATTTGTAGGATGGATTGACAAGTTGGGCATAATTGACATCTATGCATCAACTTGAGGGGGAGTGTTGGAAAGTATATCATTGTGAGTATTCTTTTGTAATTAGATTAAAGTTTTATATATGTGATAGGAGTGTAAATATCATTTCCTATTAAGATAACACTTGTACATCTTTATTAACCCCAAAATTGGGATGAATGAAATCATTGAATTCTTCCTTAAACACAATTCGACTAGCTTAACTATATCTGCAACAATATTCCATATGGACCTGCCAGATCTCTTGGCGACAGCATTTCCAATTGTTGTAGTAGCCTCTACTTTTTCACTTTCAATAGTAGCCTCTGATTTTTTACATGTTGTAGTGTCCTCTACCTTTTCATCCTTAGGACTTTTAAGAGTGGATTTGGCGGTCACATCCCACATTTCAACTGAAGGCCATATGGTTCGACCATAGCTTGACCATACGTGAATCTGCCTATGTATGCACTGTTATTGAAGATGGACTGCTACTGCTATGAACCATTATTGATGATAGACTGCTACTGATATGAAAGACTACTACTGATATGACGAACTGCTACTCAACGTGCATGGATGATGTACAACTACAAATATGAACAATTCTGGGTACTTGAAATATTTATGATGAAGATTATGAAGGATTGTGAACAAAGACTGGTGGTTGGTGATCAAGATTTAAACATGCATGGTGGTTTATATGAACAAATGGGTGATATGGATATGATATATGTGTGTTAATGATCAAGAGAAGAGAGTAGTAGTAGTGGAGCTGGTAGAGATTGATATGGAAGAACACTGAAAACCTTTTATTGATTAGAGAATTTTTACAAGGAAGGCAAGGCAAGAGATTTCTTCTTCTCTTCTACCTCTTACATACACTCACTCCTTTCTTTATACAAGAACCAATTCTTCCTGATACTATAGAAGACACCAAGATGCCATGTAAAGGCACACACCCAGGGGCGGATCCAAGATTCAAATGTTACCGGGGCTATTTTTTTTCTATAACGAAATTTTGACCGTATGAGAAAAAATTATTGATTGAAAAATGAGAGAGAAAAGAGGGGGAAAATGTGTAAGTCTTCATGTAAATCTTTTCCAAGATATTAACAATAATTGTAGCCTACGTTGCACGGCATCGCAAAGCGTGATAAATCGTTTACACGTGGAATCATTAATTTTGAAAAATTAATGAAAGATAGGCAGAGAAAACATGATTAATATATACAATCATGAGTATACGTAGCAACTCGGGTATCCCCTTCAATTTCTCATATCAATGTTCCTTAGCAAAACATGCATAATGGCGCAGTCAAACCTCTCTCTCTCTCTCTCTTTCTAACTACTAACTAGCAACCAAGAAACAAAGTCTTATTAACACTCTTAGGCTCTTAGCGAGGCTTTAGCCATTTAAATAAAATTAAGTCAATTAACACTCTCATATGCCTGTAAGTCAATCCCTTTTGCTGAGATCTAACCAAGAGCTTCACGTCTCTTTTGTTTCTTCGTAAAGATCTAACACTCGAGCGCATTGCGTCGACCAAACAAGGCCACCGTGTATTGCCGCTTCTATCGCTGCTATGTATTAATGTCAAAAGGTCACGTTTTACAGGTCTTGTGAGTGATAGATAGATCAGTGATTCATCCTAGTTTGCTTTAATTGAATCCATCTCTTTGACTCTCTGAATCGATCTATGATGGTATTCTGATGCTGCAAAGTATAATTACAAACTACAAATTGCAAACTATAGATCGCATTCAAGTATTAGTTATAAACTATAAAGTATATATAGGTATTTTTTTTCTCTCCCAAAATCTCACCAGGACTTGAGCCCTGATAAGCCCTTACGTAGATTCGCGCATGCACACACCTCTCTTTATACTGACTAGCATTGATTACAAAATAATATAATATTTAAGGATATGTATGGAATTTTTAAACTTGAAATTTGCACCTCTTGATATTTAGAGAATTTTTAGACATAATTTTAAGTCAGCTGTCTTGGATGCAATTGTGCGTATCTTCAATATAAACAGATTGAAAATCAATGGTTTTTTCAAGCTTGGTTCATGCATGCTCACAAGGAATGAAGCAGTACGTGGAACCAGGGGCGGATAGGGGCGAGGTTGTGCAATTGCCCAACCTGAGATTTTCACATTTTCCTTTGAGATATAGGTTTTGTAGCGTAAAACTGAAAATTTTTGCAGAAAACCAGAAGAAATTGGGGGAAGATGATAAACAGTGCTTTATTCCTTTGGCAAAGTTATAAATTGGTACGACACGCCGTTTAACTAATAGTAATTATTATTAAATGAAACGATGGTGACTAATATCTCAATCGAAAAAGTGGCCCATATTAAACGAACAAGGCCTATAGCTATTCTAAACCCACCTGGCTACCTACTATTATCTTTCTCTCTCTCTTTAGTCTCACTCTATCACAGAGACACAGATTCTTTGTTGGAAAGTGCCAAATCATCTTCTTTATTTGCTCACCTCAGTGAGATGAGCACGGGAGCAACAACTACTTTGCAACTTGCAAGGTATGCCCTACTTAATTCAATTAAATCAATCACTTGATGTAGAGTTGTTTTTTTTTTAATTTGAATTTTATATTAGGTTAGTTTAATTTTTTTTGTTTATGTTCATTAGTTTTATACTCGTTTGAATTGACTTAATAAGTTAATATTATTCTTTTTATGCGTATCTTTGATTTATCAGTACATCAATGAAGAGATATTTCAAACTGTTATCAAATTCAGATGAAGTTTCAACTTCTAAGAAGAAAGTCAGAGAGGAGGAGACCTTGAATAAAGATGAGTTTGACTTAAAAAAATCTTCCTTCTGATCCTTATCTTCGACCTTGTATTATGGATTACAATCCAAATATTCATGATCAAATTCGAAGACATATTTACTTCAGGGTCCTTGTTAGCCTCGAACTCATGACTTTCCTCAGAAGGATATGTATGCAATAAAAAGACGTTTTGTTCCTGTTTGGTTTGATGGTCATCCTGACTGATTAGAGTATAGGATAACTAAAGATACCTTGTTTTGTTTACATTGTTATCTCTTCAAACCCGATCATGGTGATCAAGGAGGTGGTGATACATTCACTGGTAAAGGCTACGATGATTGGAAGAACAAACAAGGATTGTTAAAGCATGATGGAGGTGTAGGTAGTGCTCACCATCAAGCTTCACAGAACTGTCAAGCCTTAAAGAATCAGAAACAACATCTTGAAACTATTATCATTTGTCAGGTGGAATCTGTGAAGCATAACTATTATACTTTATTGAATGCCTCGATTGATTGCATTTGTTTCTTATTACGTCAAGGTCTTGCATTTCGTGGCCATGATGAATTAGAATCTCCTAGCAATAGAGGAAACTTTCTTGAGCTTTTGGAATTTCTTGCTGACCACAATGATAGTGTGAAAGCTGTTGCTTTTGAAAATGCTCCTGAAAACCTTTAGTTAACATCTCCTGCTATACAAAAAGATATTGTAAATGCAGCTGTAGTTGAAACTTTGATTGTAATCATATGTGATATTGGCGACTCACCATTCTCTATTTTGGTTGATGAAGCACGAGATAATTTAGTAAAAGAGCAAATGGTTGTGGTTCTTCGATTTGTAGACACAAGAGGGCAAGTAATTGAAATATTTGTTGGTATTGAACATGTCACAGGTACTGAAGCACATTCATTAAAGTATGCAATTGGTGAATTATTTTCACCAAATAAGTTAATTATCTCAAAACTCGAGGTCAAGGTTATGATTGGACTAGTAATATGTGAGGTGAGTTTAACAGTCTTAAAGCGCTTATTTTGAAAGAGAATGATTGTGTTTTCTATGTTCATTGCTTTGCACATCAGCTTCAACTTGCTCTTGTTTCTTTAGCCAAAGATAGTGTTCTAGTCGCTAGCTTCTTTTTCATAGTAACAAGAGTGGTTAACATTGTTGGATCATCTTATAAACGCTGTGATCTTCTCAGAGAACAACAACAAATTGAGGTGATGGAAGCTCTTCAAAATGATGAGCTTCAAACTGGAAAATGGTTGAATCAAGAAACTAGTATCAAATGTCCTGGGGATACACGTTGGGGTTCACATTACGGTACCTTAGTAAGTATCATCACCATGTTTTCTTCTATTATTAAAGTGATTGAGATGATTATTGATGATGGAATATATGCTGATAATCGAGGTGAAGCTGATCTTTTAGTAGCATAAATGTGTTCATTTGACTTCATATTTTGTCTTTTTTTAATGAGACAAGTACTAGGAGTCACAAACGATTTATCTCAAGCACTATAGAGAAAAGATCAAGATATTGTGAATGCTATTGATTTAGTCAAAGCATGTAAGCAACAGCTGCAAACAATGAGGGAGGATGAATGCGAATGAGATGACTTTCTTAACAAAGTTAATTTATAAGTTTTGTAGCAAGCATGATATTTGTATACCCAGTACGGATGATGTCTTTGTGGCTAAAGAAAAATCACAACGTAAAGCTGAAAAAGTAACAAACATTCATCATTATCGAGTTGAGGTATTTTGTACTATGATCGACAGAAAACTTTCAGAATTGAATGGCCGTTTTAAGGAGGTAAACTCTAAGTTTCTTCTATGTATTGCAAGTTTAAGTCTAGATGATTTCTTTATAGCTTTTGACAAGCAAAAGTTACTTCGTCTTGCCAAATTTTATCCAAGAGATTTCTGTGAACAAGAAATCCTATCACTTGAAGATAAGCTTGATATTTATTTGATCGAGTGAAATGCGGTCCAACAATGAATTTTGTCAGTTAAAAAGACTTGGGAATCTCGCAAGAAATTCGGTGGAGACAGAAAAGTATATAGTATATTCATTAGTTTACAAGTTGTTAACTTTGACTTTAATTTTATCAATTACCACTGCTTCAGTGGAGAGAATATTTTTGACTATAAATATTATGCAAAGTCCACTTCGTAACAGAATAAAGTAACAGAATAAAGTTGGAGTAGCAGTTCGTTTCAATAGTAGATTTGTAGTTACAAAACCAAACCAAAGCAGAAGTCCTTGTTATAGAGGTTCATATGCTCAGATACACATAATATAATTTAATAGTACTTCATTACATAGACATATATACAAATACGTACAGATTATACACTGAAATTAACGCACTCAGAAGAAAAAAGCAAAGAAAGAAAATCAAGCTTAGACAGACACTCTACTGTGACCAAGTGTCCAACAATGATCAACAACAACATTAATGTAACTAAGCGTCGGTCCATGTGATATCCAAGCCACCCCAGTTGCCTTCAGACACACCCAAGGCTTTCCAGACTGCCTTGGAGGCATCAACGATGTTGTTGGGACAAGGAGGTTGGTAGTCATGGTCTGAATCACATCCCTCAGTCGAATCACATTCGTCCACCACCATGGCCACAACACTGTTTCCGTTACCGTTTATTCTGATGTTTTTGAGGCACCTTGATCCGCCGTTGTACCACCCCGTGGACAATGCCACAACTGGAGTGTTGTCATTGTGGTACTTACCGTCGCATTCGGATGGACCTCCACCGTCACCGCCTGCCTCGAAGCTGTTCAGAGTGAGGTAAGCTTGAGTGTTGCCGGACATTGGTGGTGAGCAAGTATATGTTGGATACATTTTTCCGGCTTTGCAACAGTCGGAGTCATCCTCCTTGTTACATTTTCCACGAGGGGGCTTCTTTCCTCTAATCCTTCCGCTGGGACGACATTGCTGAGCTTCACTGACCAAGCAAATTGCCAAGAGGAAAATGACTAGAACAAACCCTTTCGAGAAAACACATTTCATTTTTATGTTTATGGGAGTCTCCTCTGCTATTCTGTGGGTTTCTTTGGTGCATTTAGAGCATATGGGGAGTGGCTATATATATATATATAACAAAACTCTGAACCAAATTTCCCCCATTCTTCTATTTGCTGAATGACAAAATTGCACTCTAAAAAGAGATTCCTAAACAGAACTGATTAGTTTCTAACTTTCTATGCTCACTTGATTTTGACAGAATATAAAAGACAAATCTTCATTCAACATACTTTCCACTCCATCAAAATAAGGGTCCAAACGTTTCTGATTAAAATGAAACTCCTATTCTACACTCTAATTAAGCAATCTGTGGACGCTGATCTGAAATAATTATTCTCATTTGAAGGCGTAATTATACTCATGCACATGGATCCTTCTAAAATACTTATTTTATCAGTGCTCAAAGGTTGAATAAATTATTAGAAATGCTGTTATAAAGCTCATATTTGGATCTATAGTCATAGGCACCATGCTCGATCAGTGACCTTGTTTAACACCAAGATGACTATAGGAGGGAACGCTACCTAATTAAGCACATTTTTGAACTCGGTTCCTGTCTGGCTGTCTGCATTCTGCAAAGAAAAAGTAGCGGCTCATTTTGCCTAATTAATACTACAAGTATGAATACTTCTTCCTACTTGTCACTAACTAATTAAAATGAGTACAGTAAAAAGTTTAAACCGTTTGAGATATTAAATCGCCATCGTATATTTCTTCACTCAGAATTGACTGCCTGCTTCTTTCTTGTGGTTCGAATGGGAAATGAGCTGATGTAGAGTCACCATTCGGCCTCAAAGCCTCAAGTTTTTTTTAGCCCGGCCCAACTTCGTATTAAGCAGGTTAGCTTAACTTCATTAAAATTAAGGTTTGGTTTGGGTCATGTAAGTGAAACTAGGCCTAGCCCGACCTTTTTATGCCCTAGAGGTCAAGCCTAACCTGACCCATTTTGACCTCGAAAGTCCGACCCATTTGGTCATTTGTTCAAAAAATTTCTTTTATTCTCCTCACTCTTTTCTCCTTACAAACATATTTTTCAAAATCAGAATTTCTACTGGGACCTCCAATTTCACTCACTGCACCTCCTTACTCTTCACATCTCCATTTTTATTTTTATTACAATGAATTTGCTCACTAAACCTCTCATTAAATATTTATTTTAACCTTATTAGTGTAATTCATTTATAACTCAATGAATTTCTCACTATATACCTCTTCTTTTTTTAGGGGAACGCAATCTCACTATGCCGATCTTATTTTCTCACTACACCTACGATCCTTATTTTTTTTGTCTAGTTAAAAAAACTAAATAAATTTTTCATCGATGATACAAATAATCCTAAATTTTTTATTATTCAGAACAAAGCACTTATCACATGATATAACAATAAAATAATAACTGAACATGAATTTGTAACGACCCGAACCTACTTAATTTTCGTAAATTCAACTAAATAGTTACATTATGTCTAATCAAAAAATAAATAACTTGGATTAACTCTATCGAAACAAAACAAGATCGTCCTCATATTAATAAAACAAAATATTCTACTAACTCCTGTAAATTTTGACTAATATTTAAATCAAGTAATTCACATCATAATTCTCTTAGATAATTTGTTCCAACAATTTCAATAATCATAAAGTGGGACACACTAGATTATTTTGTCGACTGCACTGCCACTGGTGGCGAACCCCGTCACCACTACCCACCCACTGGGTCGACGAGCTCTAAACACAAATTAAACATCACGAATACAATCACATCATTGATACGATTCTAATGACATATAACTCGACCCGTTTCGGAAAAATATTTTCCAGTCAACTTTTCCGACTATGCGCAACCACCGGCGATCACTGCCAGCGGCGACAAATAATACCTCACCGGATAGCTCTCGGTGAGCGCAACACTTTATTATGCTGGAATCGGGCCCGAAAATCCACAGCCCGAAATTCACTCCGGCGCCGATCTCCGTCATCGAGCCACGGCAAGGCTCAAGACATTTCCCAATCGACTCACAACGTTGAGGGGAGTGAAACCCCTCTCCCCTCACCGGCCCAATCCACCAGCAACGCCGTACACGACAGTTGCCGAATGACAATGACAAATCCGAATTGATTTTGATTCGGTTCTCACATCCAAACTTGCAAGCCACAAATCAAGCATACCATCACATTAAGGAGTGAGAGAGCAACTGAACCATACCTATTTTGTGGTCAGAATTCACGCCGACGACAACGACCCTTAAAAACCCGAAACCCTATAAATTCACTCCCTTGATTCTCCCAGCTCAGCCATTCATCGTTGAAATTGAAGTCATCAAACGAAAGAGGAGATCGAGGCCGTCCAAACCCAACGAATTTCATGGCCGGAGGTGGCCGGAAACCCCACACCACCACCGCCAACTCTAGTGTGATTTTGGGCCGCTGGGCTCAAGTCAATGCGGGTCAACCCGCTAATGACCAAAAGTCCCCCCTTGCCCTTTATGAAAACCTATATATATTCTCGTCTATTTTCGGTAATACGACTTTCAAAAATTTTGTTAAACTTTTGTTGACCATATCTTTCTCCTTGTAACTCCAATTACAACATCCACGAACTCTTCTCGACATATTCTACAATTTTTACCCGAAATCAACTAACTTCAAAAATTTGATTAAAAGTCAACATTTGACCTCTTAATACTTACCGATGGTAAAAATTATTTATCGCAACTACTAAATCGAATTCGAATATTCATAAACATTAATAATTATATAAAAATATTGGGATATCACATAATTATTCTAGAGTAAAATTGTATATCTTTACACTGTACAACACACAAAGATTGATCTTAAATATATTTATTCTTCAAATATTACAAATAATCATTCATAATATACTACTTTCTTTGATTGTAAGCAAAAAAAAAATCAAACAGAGAACAAACTAATTAACTAATTAAAGACAAGTACTACACTACCACAAATCCAAAATTTAGTGAAAGCAATTGCGCAATTTGGAGAGCTATCAATAGGAAAAGGAAAACTTTGAAACATATCAGTTTTATAGGTTTATATGATCATTGCATAATCAATTGAAGAACGGAGCAAGAAAACGATGTCGTGCGAATATAGATGTATATTTTTTGAAAGGGCCAACATATAAGTTGTTCACATTTCAAAAAAAATTGAAAAAAAGAAGTTAAATATGGAGGTTTAATAAGATAGTTAATTAGGATTTTAATTCATGTCTCTATCTGTCATTTTGTAAAAGAAAATTACTTAATTATATAATAGAAAATAAGAGGAGGTAAATTAAGCAAATTGGGAGGTCCCAAATCCCAATAGAAAAATTCTTTCAAAATAAATATTATAATAATTAATTATAATATTTTAAACCTTTTATATATTATTCTTTTTTCAAGTTAAGGCCTATCTTGACCTGATCCGGTCTGGCGTCGTTCTATTTGCCTTTTGACCAAAGTCAGCCCAACTCAATCATAAGCCTCAAATTTAGAGTCAGTCAGCCCAGCATGATCCCTAAGATGATGCGGGATTTTCTGCAAGGAAAAAGAAAGGTAGACTCTTTGTTTATACCCAATACACTGTTTAATGTCGATTGTATTGACAATTAAAAATTCCACATACTTTATATTCCTAAATATCAATACTTTTCATCTACAATATTGGTTTTGTTTCTAATATCTCAGCTTTTACAAAAATACGAACAGATATTCTAGAACTACTTCAAAGACAACTACTATTAGACCTCATCATTTGGCATGCGGGCCTCCGGGGCTCGAGGAGGCCAGTAAAGCTCAAGAGGCCCAAACCCAGCTCGACCCATCGAGTCATGGGTTGGGCTTGGGATTAGTGTCTCAAGCCCAGCTCGGCTTGTAAGAAGCCCGTCCGGCCCGGCTCATAAAACCCCGGCTCGAAATCCGGTCTTGTATTTAATTTCTTAAATTTAATAGATGAATTATAATTTATACTTGTATAAAAAAAATTGCAATAAGATAAGGAAACAAGATTAGTTCAATCTTCTCTTTATATAAGAAAACAAAGTTGTAAAAAAATTACAATTAAATAAGGAAACAAAACTGTAATAAGATAAAGAAATAAGACTACGTACAACTTAAACACAAAGATCCTGACTACCATAAGTTACTAGTTTAATCTTCTCTATATATATAGTCTATTTTTAAAATGAAAACAAACTCTAGTTTATTTTTCTTCATACTATGCAATGTTCTTGTCTACTTGGATGGTTGAATTTGGTTTAGATTCTTAGTTTGACTACTTGACTTTAATTAATAAATTTAATTTTATATAAAAATAATTATATTCATTGCTTTGAAAATATTATATAATTTTTGAATTGATATTTAAATATTAACCTAATACTTGCAACTAGTGAGTTGAAAACTTATTTTTTATGTAAAAAACAATTAGGCCAGATCCAGTACAAAACTTATTTTTTATGTAAAAAACAATTAGGCCAGATCCAGTACAAAATTATAGGGACACCCAGCCTGGCCGGCAAAATCCAATTTCTTCGGCCGAACTTAGACTACACAATTGTACTTAAAACCCAACTCAGCTCTGTGATTATTTAATTTTCTCAAAACTCCGACCCACAGAAGCCCAACCCATTGACAACCCCTACCATGCCTTTCGTTTTACATCACATTTCCTCGGCAAATAGAAACAAGAAAATTCAGAGAACCCAATTTGATGACAGAATAGATAAAACAAAGACTATTTTCAAAGACAGAAACTAGTCTTGCATCTATGCCCAAACAAAACTGTCCCAACGACTAACACCAGGTCACAGATCATATGCCCCAAAATGCGACGAATTAAGTACCCTCGAGGACAGAATAAAAAAAAATACTAAAGGGGGGAACATATGAACCAACTGAAATTTACATCGCAAGTCGTAAACTTCAATTAACCAAAAATTAAAACAGGAAATCCAATTATTCCACTCAATACTCCTGCTTCAGATGAAAGAAATGAACCCAAAAATCAAAAGTCATTGAGGGTATAGATGGGGTCCCCTTCATGGTCTCACTTTCCACCCAAGGTTGGGAAGTGAGAAGGATCTGCAATTGGCGGGGCTGCAACACTGCTTTGTGAGTAGTTGCTGCTAGACCCTCCTCTGGAACCACGACCACCACGACCACGGCCACGAGATGGGTAAGAGAACCTATCTCCTTCAGCAGGCTTCAAAAAGTCATTGATGCTGACAGACTGGACAAAATCAAATAGTAGGTCAGAAGCCACCAACAAAGGATGAAGCATTAGAAAGTATATCATTTAATGTAACACCCCCAGCATTACAGAAATAAATGGCATTCATATTGCTGTGATAATGTATAAAACAAACACAGATGCGAATGATGGAGGGGAAAAAATCAATAAAGATGAGAATGGCAGAACTCAAGAGTTAAGGGAAAGCAACCATGTGTGTATCTAAGATGATAAAGTTCCTGGAAGTTTGTACACCATATATAACTCAGGGACATGAGCTTATATTGCTAGAAGGACCAAGGATGAGTATTATTTTATCCAAACTTATTGTTGTATATGCTCCCATTCCAAACACACGCTACCAAATTTGGAATAAGATCACCTAATAATGAAGTGGATGAAAGGTGAACATAAGTTGATTATATAATTCAACAACCATGTACAAAGCATTGTGACCACTAAACCAACAATAAAGAGGGTGCACCTGAGCTGCATTAATACCAGAAATCAGAATTTGGATTTGCTATATTAATGAGGTCACTTTGCAAGACTTCCTTCAACTACAAAGAGACGAATACATAATTAAACAAAATAATACCTTTTTAAATTTTTCTTCCTTCTCAGCAGATTCTTTCTTCTTATCCTTGTCAGATCCCTGTAAAACAACAATTTAAGTGGAATTTACAGTAATGTTGCTGTCAGGCTCAACTAGATGTCTAGATGAACAAGACTTGGATCAATTTCAGAAAGGTCAGCAGATCTCACCAATTTGATGAAGATCTCATCATTGCCCTTCTTGTTTGAAATCTGTTGCAGCGATTCAAATTGCTTTGTATCAACCTTTCGTTCTTCAGTTTTATGTGCCTGCAGGGCCTTTCTCTTCACTTCGAGCACCTTCTCATACTCTTCGAGAGTCATTTCCTATTGAAATTGACCACAGAATCTCAAATAAGTTAAAAATGTGTGAAAGCTATAGCAGTGGTCATGAGCAACTTGAATTACAGTCAAAAGATCACTCTTCAAGACATTTGCGATATATAATTAACGCACCATATTGAGCTATATCTGCAGCTACATAGCAGGATTGATTCTCCAGTAAAATTTATTAACATCACAATATATCAGAGTACTTTTTTTGCCACATATACAGGAGTGCTTGAATTGAATTAACTTATAATTGATCACACATTCTTCAAAAAATAAAAATTTGATCAGACATTCCAGAAATTGCATTCTAAACTAACAAAAATATCTAATTACAGGAAAAAAAAAAGGGCACATAACTTTGATATCTCACCTTCTCCTCAGGTTCCTTTTCTTCAGGTTCATTAGCAGGTGCCTCTTTGTCACCATCTGCTGCATCTATCCCTCCCACAGGCTTCTCTTCTCCCAAATTCTTTTCAGTTGCATTAGCACCTTCTTCAGTCACCCTAAGTATACAAAGAGTCAATAACCAACCAGAACATACTAAACTGAAAGTAAATATCAAATTTAAGGAAATAATTTATCAGAAGTTAGTAAAATAGAAAATGCAAGAGTAGTTACTCAGTAAATTCATCTGTTTGTGATCCCCAGTTTCCACGACCAGAACCTTCACGTTTGAGTTCATTTCTGTGTACAAATTTGAAAGCATATTAATCTTTAGGATGAATTAAGGACATGAATAGAGCACACTAGATAGCAGACAGATATTCACCCGCGTCCAGTCCCACTACGGCGTTCATAGGTCCTCCGCTCCTCATCACCACCTTCCCCATTATCAAAACCACCACGGCGACCACCATGGTAAGAACCACGTGGTGCACCATAGCTGCGCCTTTCAGAGGGCCTTCCATCTCCATCTCCCCCATAACCACGCCTTTCAGAAAGCTTTCCATCTCCATCTCCTCCAGAGAAACGCCTTCTAGGAGGTCCATCCTCAAAAGCACCCTGACCACTAGGGGTGGCAGAATCACGATTGTACCCACTGTTGCTGAAATTGTTTTCATTATTCGCTGAATCGGGATTGTAGCCGCCGCCGCCACCACGGCCACGTCCACTTCCATATCCACGTCCACCTCCCCGGCCTCCACGACCAGCTTCATTCCTTGAGTCCCTCACTGAACAAAAAGTATACAATATACTATTAGTTAGAACACTGAACTCCAAACTTTTTCACTAAAAATGGACTCCAGACAGCACATTAAATAAAATACAGCAACAGTCCTAATATATGTAACACCATATCTATGGAAGGAATCAATTAGTTTTCATATTATAATTCTCAACTTTGTTTGAATAAAGAGAATACAACAAAGTAAAGCATACATCTCTATGTAGTTTTAGAAATAACATGTTACATGTTCAACCTCTGATTCACTACATTTGCAGCCCAACAACAATCAAAGCAGCCAGAATAAATAGCAGGGATAGAGGTAGTTGAGTCATCTAACATAACCTATATAAACTTCCATTGTCATCATAAAGCCTGTATATCATTCACTAAACAATACTCACCTTCTCAAAATTGGAATATAAATAACCTCACACAAAATTAACATACAGTTCATGACCATTACAAATTCACCATAAAAACAACAATCTCAATCATTACACACACACAAAAAAAAACAATCCAGATATCACAAAGCCAAGAACTCGATGAGAGGCCAACGATGATTAAGTGTCTCACCAGCCTGAGACGGCGGTGAGGGATTGGAAGGCAGCTTAGCGGGCCTGGAGTCGACACCACCGGGCTTAATGGGCTGAGCTTTCTTGGGTGCGGCGGCAAGCTTCTGTTGCTGAGCCACCACAAGCAGCGAAGGGTCCTCAGCGTCGGCGTCACCCAACAAATCAAAAGGGTTCGTGGTCGCCATTTTTGTCACAAAAACAAAAACCCTACTTACTTGCTCAGATTCTTTTACTGTCAAAAAGACACAGGCCTACCTCACCAATACCTCCATATATGACGATGAAGATGTGAAAGAGATAAAGGTGGAAGCTTTCGAGTTATACAGATCTGAAAGATGGAAGCTTTGAGAGAGAGTAAAGAGAAAAACCCTAGCCGCAAGGGAAAAGAGATGAGTGTGTGCGAGTGGAAGAATACTCGTACCTAATCTTTGAAAGGCACAATTTATTTTGTGCGTTTGTTCTATGGGAAAAGCTTAATGTTTTTTATTTATTTTTGGGTCCATTTATTATATAATAATTTTTCAATCATTTTGATTGTTTTTAATATCAATATTCAAAAAGGAGTTAGGTGGATTATTAATTTTAATTAATAATAAGAAATAAAAATAAAGTGTCATCAAAACACTTTGTTTTTATGTACTCTAATTTATTTTATTATATTTAATTCATCTCTAATATGAAGTAAGTCAAAAACTAAAATGCAAAGGTTTAGGTCGTGTTTGGTAACGTTTTATAAAACATTTGTTTGTTTTCTAAATACAAAAATGCAATGAACATGTGTTTAGTAGACTGTTTTTAAAAAACAATTTTCAAAAACGAAAAACACTTAAAACAAAAAATGCATTACGTTCTGTACAACGTCAAAATGAAGTTTTCACTGTTTTCTGAAAACAATTAAAATATTGAATTTTACCCTTTAAATATATATGTATAACCTATTTTGATTGAAATTTAAAATTGAACCAATATAAATTTGTGTTTTGTAGACCTTATGTAAGTATACCAAACACATTTTACTGCTTTTATATTAAAAATATAATTCTATAATTTAACTTACCAGACGCGTTTTTAAATTTTAAAAATGCGAAATTCAATTTACTGTTTTTCGTTTTACAAAATAATATTTTAAAAACTGTTTTGTAAAACGATACCAGACGTGGCCTTAGATTTTGCCTGTTTTAGAGTTAGACAGCCGCCTAGGCGTATAAGCAGCCAAGACGGCCACCTAAGCGTTGACTAGGCAGAGGATTGCATAGGAAGGGGAGCTAGGGGTAAATTTAGGTGTTTTTGTTGTTTTCAGAGCCCCTAAGCAGACTAGACGAACGCCTTTTCGAACAGTGGTTTTATTAATTTCATTCGGCTATTATATTCCTTTTTGAAGAACAACAAGAATCTTCTCAAGGAATCTTCTCAGGTGGGCTAGCCCAAATGGTCAGAGCATCACTACCTAGGAAGTCTATTAGGTCATGTGTTCGAGTCACGAGGGGGTAAGGTGAAATCTTATGATTCTCATTTTGATTGAGAAAACAAATAGAAGAAAAAAAACAAGAATATTATTTTTCCTTAATTAAAATAAAATAACAAAAATCTCTTCGGGATTTTTTATTATATGATTTGCTCGTAGTTATGTAAAATGTTCGCTTATTCAGAAATGAGCTCCTCAGAACATCTCCAACCATCAAGGTGTCATACCTTAAGTCATGGCCTATTATGAGACCATGAAAAGGGCAAAGAGAGTGAGTTCATGAAGTAAAAGAAACCCATAATATGTTTATTGAACTCTAAACTAGAGCGTGTCTCACGCGTAGAGAAAAAAAATACTAGGGTTTTCAAGTGTGGCGAGAATGCCTGTCCGACGGCTCATCTCGATCGTGCCAACTTCTGGCTGAGTCATGGTGTCACGTTGCTGCCGGACGGACAGGGTTGTTCAACCGTGGTGGGGTGACTGGGAATAATGTTTCTTGTCTTTGAGGGTGACGGGAGTGCGGCTTGTTTCGAGGAGAGGCTTCAGATCTGAAAGTCATTTTTCGTTGACGTTTTTGGGCAGATCTCCGTTGGCTGGTGGTGGTATTGCCAAGAGCTTGGAGGACGTGCGGGCGCTAACTGCTGTGGGGCAGCACTGCTTAGATTTGGATTGATTTGCCTTGGTAGATCTTCTTGGACCGAGGTCTACTCTGCTCTGTATGGGGTTGGGTCGGGCGGTCCGACAATGGTACATTGGCAGGACGATGGGTCGGGTCAAAGTTTCTTCATGAGGCTGTTCGGCTACTATTTTCTTGATGGGCTTGAACTTAGTTGTGCCTTGGGGATTGCCTAAGGCCCAGTGGTAACGTGGGTAGGTTAGTTATTTTTTATTTTGTTGAGAATAATTGTTGAAAGTTGAGTGCTAAGAGGTTCTCATTGTCAATGTAGGTGAGTAGTCGTGACTTTGTGTGGATGCCAGAGTTGGGGGTGCATAATTAGATAGAATGTGGAACCCCCAATTTTTAGTCTTTGTCCAGTGTAGTACCAAATTGAATTATAATAGTGTAGTTTACTCATGATGAGTTCTTTCTATTGTGTCATTGATTTGTGGACTCATTTGTATTTATCAGCTCCATATTCTACCATTTCACTTGGAAAAAAATGAGACCTTAAAAAATCACTATTTATTATAAGACTTTCTCATCTCCAACCATTGAGATCTATACCTCATTTTAAGATCAGACATTTTCTCTCTTCCCTTTGTTTTTCTCTCCCTAACTAGCCCACCATTTATTTTGAATCCTATACCTCATATTAGGTCTTACTTTGAGACCTTGTTTAAGGTATAACACCTCAATATGAGGTATAATGCCACAACTTTTCACCATTGGAGAAGCCAATATTCATCAAGGCTTCGTTTTGAGGTATAAGAGCATCTCCAATGGAGAAGTCTCATAATGGGGTCTTATACCTATTATGAGACCACAAATTGACATTATTCATATAAGACTTGGTACAACTCCAATGGTAGGGGTTCTAACTTAAAGTCCTAAATTTATATATTCATTTTTTCTTTATTTTGTGTTGTTCTAAATAATAATTTATATTTGTAAACTATTCTTATACATGATAAATAAATATAATGTTAATTTAAAAAAAAATTGGACCCCGTATGCATTATCCACAATCGAACATGATTTCGATTGACATGTGTCGATGTATAAGATTGTAAATTAAATTATACTTGACACGATAACTTATCAGAAATCGTCGTAGATTTTGCGCAACACGTGTCAATTTCTAATTCATTGTCGAGATTTTGTTATCATCCACGTGTCAATTTCTATCTTCGAAGATCATGGATCATGTTGATCTTCTATAAAAATGGAGTCATTCACTCATTCATACTTACCAATTCACAAACACTCCTCCTCCCACAACAAATTGTGGTTTCTACACTATTGTTTTATACTTTGAGTTTTGTTTTCCGTCATGAATAGGTTGTGGAAACTATTGAAGAAGGAGGAAGAAGAAGATGTACCGAGAAGGCAACAACAAGCCCTCTTGATGTTTGCGGCTGCCCACCAAGTGAAGATGATGGAAGAAGATGAAGCCTCACAATGGGGCGGTTCTTCGGAAGGGCAGAAGTACATACTAAGGGATGAGGAAATGATGGATCAATGCTTGAAAACTCTATATTTCACCGAACCGTGTAGGTTTAGGTGTAGCGTGGCCATCTAAACCGTGTAGGTTTAGGTTTGACGACGACACCTTTCGAAGGCGCTTTTGTATGCGACATCGTCGCTTTGAAAAGATGATGTGTAGCGTGGCCAACCACGACATGTACTTTGTACAGACTATGGATGCCACCGGCAGACTCGGTCTTTCCACCGAACAGAAGCTAACATGCGCTATGAGGATGCTCGCGTACGGTCTACCGGCTGACTTGACCGATGAGTTCCTTGATATTGCTGAATCCAATGCTCTTGAAGTTTTGGATCATTTTACAAGAGCTATATGGGCTGTATACCGTAAAGACTATCTTCGCACACCAACAAAGATAGATCTACAAAGGTTGACAAACAAAGCTGCAGATCGGGGATTTCTAAGTATGTTGGGTAGTTTTGACTGTATGCATTGGTAGTGAAAAAATTGCCCCTCTGCGCATGCCAAGCAGTTTCAAGGTCACAAGGGAAAACCCACAATTATCTTAGAGGCGGTGGCTTCGTATGATACTTGGATTTGGCATGCATATTTCGGACTTCCAGGTTCTCTCAACGATCTCAATGTCTTGGGAAAGTCACCATTGTTCGATGAGGAATGCAGAAGTGAAGCTCCTCAAGTGAATTTCAAAGTGGGCAAGAGTACGTATGATCAAGGTTATTATCTGGTGGACGACATCTACCCTAATTGGGCAACTCTTGTCAAAGCCATAAAAAATTCTACCACTCCGGCGACAAGACACTTTACAAGGATGCAAGAGGCGTTTAAGAAAGACGTTGAGAGAGCATTTGGTATTCTCCAAGTGCGTTTCGCAATTGTGAGGGGTTCAGCTCGTTTGTGGAGTAGGGAGAGCCTACAATACATCATGATGACGTGCATTATTTTGCACAACATGATAGTAGAAGATGAGCGTGACGAAGATTAGCAATATGAATTTAACTTGGACGACATCCCGACTCGTCCAAGAAGAGCTGACATATATGATAAACCGAGTTATGATCATGAGGTGGAACGTGATCCCCAACAAATGCATGCATTTGTACGTGGTCGTTACAAGAAGATTCGATGTCCAGTGATATCTGCTTCACTAAGAGCAGAATTAGTGGAACACGGATGGGCTTTGAAGAAGTGGAGAGAGCGCAACAATGGCTAAGTGGTGTCGCTATCATGTGTCAATAATTGGCATTGTTTGCCATGATGTTGTTGTTTGCATTTAATTTTGTGTGTGGTTGTAAGCATTTAATTTTGTGTGTAGTTGTAAGCATTCAATTTTTTGTGTGTTTGTATGAATTTGATTTTGTGCTTGTATGGTTTTACGCATGTAATTTATTTTGGTTGTTGTATGAATTGAATTACAAGACCTAAATAAAACAAATAAGGACTACATAATTATTTAAAATGAGAAAATAGACTACATAATTAATTAAAAACAATAATTTAAATTAAGAAACAACATAAATTAAGCCTCAAGCAACATCATAAATGAGATCGAACTTGTTCTCACTCTTGATTATTATTAGGATACCACTCCATTTGATCAAGCAGAAGATAGGGAGAAGAACTTGATCCGACATGAGGAGGTGTAGATACTTGAGGGGTACGGAATGGCCGAGAAGATGAATTTTGTGCCATTTCTATTTCCTCTCTCTCAAATATCATTTTTTGCTTCCTCTCCCAATACCCTCTTTTATAAGGTGAAAATGTAGTAGGATCCACCATTATTGTCCGAGCATCTTCATCCCTTTGTTGAGCCGCCGTAGCCTCTTGGTAGAGTTGTTCCCTTCGTGCATGATCTCTATCATTTTGATCGGCAAGCCTTTTCATTTGATCATGAATACTCATTGAAAGCTCTTTATTACCTTTTCTCTTTGCCGCCTTGGCCGCTTTTTGTCCCATTGGACGATCTTGCCTAACTCTAGGTGGCATGCTTGGAGTTGACACATTTCCGGGTGAATCGTTATCATCCAAGTTGATAGGCGTCTCAAAATTTGTGGTATCCCCTTCCATTGATGGGGGATTTGAAAATTTTGGTGTATCTTTCAAGATATCCCAACAATGCAAAAATCCGAAATGCTCTCCATGAGATTCATCGAAATAATTCGACTTGGCATTCCTTATCTACAAACAATTGAAATAAACATAGTTGTGGTTATTTATTTTTAACTATATTTTAAGCAACTAGGAATAATTAATTTTAACGATATTTTTATTATGACAAATAAAAATACTTACATCATCAAGATCATTTTCGCCACTCTTATGATTTGTGATGACATGGTTTAATGCTATGCGCCGTTTCATGCATGCAGGATTGATCTTCTTCCATCGAGACTCAACACTTGAAGTGGTTCGCTTCGTTGCATTGGGTGGCTTGATACCTTCAAAATACTCATATATACGATCCACAAGGTTCCGCTCGATTGATTAGTACCGACGGCGGCGTCTTCACTAATACTCACCACGGCAATGCACAAAGCCTTGTCTTCCTCCTCTTTCCAATTTTCCGAGCGTGGTGCCCGTGGTTGTTGTGCCCCTTTCTTCGGACCCATGGTGCTAGAAAAACAAATTTTTCTATATGAATAAAAATGATGGGGAGGAGGAAATGTTGGAGAGGATGTAAGAAATGGTGTGGAATGAATGCAATTTTGGGTTGGTATTTATAGAAGAAATCTAAATTAACTGTAGCAACGGGCAGAAAATTATTCAAAATTTTTTAATTATTTTTTTTGCCACTTTTCTTACCGAAATATTAAAAATCAAAGTTAGTTAAATAAGAACCGTCGATTAATTAAAAACCTATATCTTGAACCGTTGGATTAAAAACTAATTTAGATAAAAAAAAATTGAATTAAAACTGTTGATTAATGAGGGCCGTTGGTTTCAAATAAGTTGAATCCTGGCCGTCCAAAAGATAACCGTTGGTTTCAAAAATCTGGCCGTTGCTCGCTACGCCATCACGTGTGTAGGACCCAGGCGGGGCCCAGCTGTCGGCAGCACTCTCCCTTTTCTGGCGCGCGTTGCACATGGCCCATCATCTCACCTTCTTGTCGTCACACGAGATTCTCTCTCATTCTCCCTCTCCCGCGCATCTCTCTCTGCTTCTCCCTCTCTCCTCTGTGCAGCCTGGCCTACATGTCTCATTTTGAGATGGGTCTCATACCGGGTCTCATTTTGAGACTTGGTTTAAGACTTCACTCTATATTTATAGGGTTTAAGACCTTCAATTTTTACCATTGGAGAGTGCAATAGAAAATGTACTCTAAATTTATAGGGTTTAGAACCCCTTATTGGAGATGCTCTAAGACTCCAGTGGTTGAAGATGGTCTCAGGAAACATATGCGGTTTCTCATGAAGCCGCTATGCTTGGAGGAGGGATATTGAGCCACCAGCACACCACCATTGGAAGTTTGGAACAATTGATTTTTGAGAATGATCTGGAACAATGTATCTAGTGAAACAAATTAAAATCTTGTCAACTTTGCAGAATATTGAGCAAAAGTGTAGTCTCTTCCACTATAACTGAATGTATGTATTTACATAACTAGTAGCAAGTAGAACTGCCAAACTACAACCCTTCTCTGGTTTTCCCTTCCCTTCTACACCTGTAAGTTTTCCTCAACAGCAAAATTGATGTTCCTTTACAATGAATAGATAACTGATAAGTGGGGAGGGTTGCCTGTATATTTCCCTTTTTTCCCTTAGCTGAAGTGTTCTAAAACCGGGCAAAATTGAGAGGTCTGCGACTCCTCTTGGAAGGTCAGCGATTTTCTTCAGCAAAGCAAGCCTGTTCTTTCGAATTCTTTCATCTTCCTGCACATACATAAAAGTAAAATTGGAATTACTATTTCTCTTTCCTTTTTGCAAGTTCCCATTTATGAGCAAACTGATATCAGAGTGTGGCTGCTCAAGCCTGCAAGGAGTTTAAATTCAACTATAACAAATGCAGAAGTTAGGGATTTGAGGTTTACTGCTCCAAGACACATCCCCATTGTGCGTGCACACATTTGTTAGGTAATTTTCTTTCAGAAATAATATTATGTCCTTGAGGTCTAAAGAATTAAAGTACGTGCTCTTTTAGAAATAACCCACACCATGATAAACGATCATGGAATATCATCATGGCACTGAAACTGTTTACATTCAAAGAGAGGAGCGTTATAATAGAATGGTTTAGGATGCATACCACCATTACAAACACATGACATGATTAAAGAAATAGTCGAGCGGTTGTAGCAGCTGTGATGATATTTCAATGAACTCATCAACCTCAATACCTACAAGTCACAGAAAAATATTGACGTTACTTATACGCTGACAGTTAATCTCAAGTCTACAACTAATTGCAAACTTACAGGAGAAAAGGAAAAAATAAAAGTACCATGTGATTTTTGTGTCTAACTGATATGAATCAACTCCACAAAGCTCTCTCTTCATTTGTCTGGAAGGCTGCCTCATCCACCTAACAATTTTTTTTCATCATTGCAAGAAGTGAATTCACATTAAGTATTAATCTACCACTGCTAATGCATTACAGCAGTCCACCACATGTTTCTTACGTTCCTTCAAATAAATTAAAAGCTGCAATTGTTAATACAATCTAATCCTCTGTGTGTGTTAGGGACAACTCTTCCAGACAAGATAATTGGTACCAAATCACTGTATTATACCTCCATATCAATATTGATCCCAGCATTCCTCATTAAACCATAAGATTCTGCACTGTCAACCTGCAAAGTTTCTGAAGTTATTTTTGCATCTACACAAGCATCTTAGACAGAGAAAAAATAAAAACAAAACTAACACAACGATATTGACAAGCCGGAGGTAAACTTTCAAATTTGGTTAGTTGTATACTTAAATCTAACTGTACTACGTTTCCATTGAAAGTAATACCAAGAACAACGTTCATTGACCGAGACAAAAAACAACTACAACAATACATAGAACATCATCAACCAGAAAAAGTAATTGACTGATGACGGACACTTTTTTGCCTATCAGTGTAGAGGTTAGCAACAATAAAGAGTGTAAAGTACAAAACATGTGGAAGAGAGATGTCATTGGAACAAATATCAGTTACAAATGACCAAAAATAGAGCAAGACAATGTGATACAACCTACATTAATTGTTCACCTTGAAAAGCATCTACCGTTGTGTAATTTAACATCTTTTCAAATAAAAAAATTATAACAGTCCCACTTGAGATTCCATCTACCACTGCAGATCAAATACATTTCTATTTCAGATGCATACATGTTTGTACTCTCTGAGAATAGTATTAGAGCTTTAAATATCAATCTCATGAACTAGACCCAATAATAAGAACCGCTGTTAGATGAACCTTTTCATGATTTTGAGAGTAAAGATGATGGATACTGTAAGTTCACCACATACCATGATGGTAGCAGATGGAGTGTTACAAAGATCATAAGACACATTTCCACTGCACCAATAAAAGTTTAATTAGACAAAAAACAACTTAACTCATCAGTGAACATCGGCATGCATCAATTTATAACTCCCATCTATATAGTTATACAACCGTGTTAAAGCATTAAATTTGCACTTTATGTCATATCCATATTTCTCAAGGGCTAAGTAGCATTAGACAGCCATCCATATAGAAGCTCCCTCTGAAGCTCTAAGTACAGCAATACATTAGCACAAGAAAATATTATATTGGGCAAGATCCCCATTACTATTGAACTTGTCTAGCAGCTCACATCACGGGCTATAATTTAAAGAAGAGTTTCTCATGTGTCCTACTAAAGAGTGCAAGGAAGAGTGGAAGAAAGTGGATCATTGTTCAGATAGCAAGTTAAAGATGTAAATGCTAAAAAGTTAGAGTTGACAAAGAGAGTGGACGAAAGTCAATGTTTATGCTTCTTCACCGCTTCTCTGTCCTATGATAGTTGTTTAATTGTTACAAAGCTGATTTTTTCAGGAAAATGACATTAACATAGTTGGTCATGTCAGAATCAGGCCACTATCATGAACATATAATGTTAATGGTTAAAGAGCAGAAAAGGAGTTAATACCTCCTGTTTTTGTATCCAATTACCTTAAAACCTGAGCAAAGTTAAAGGGCACAACTACATCTCCATGGAGTGCCAAAATCCATCGAATAGGTCTGCTAAACATAACCTAGATGTTGAAAAGAGGCACACATGCATCAGCCTAAGGTGTTAGCATGCTCCTCTCACATATCTTCTGATACTATAGGTAGCCCGGCATCAAGTTTTCTACATATATACACCACCGAAATTAATTTAGCATACCTGAGATTTCCACTGCATTGGTTTTGGAAATGAAATTCTGGCAATTGCATTGGGCAATTATGTGGACAAAACCTATGTGAAGAAAATAGAATATAACTTTGTAAGACCATCTCCAATGGTAGAAGTTCCATACCTCATTATAGAACTTTTGAAAAAAATTCATTTCCAACCCATGAAGATCCTAGTCCTATACCTTAAAACTAAATCGTATACCCTATTTTGGGTTCTAGAATAGAACCTTGGATGCGGTATAAAACTTTGCAAAAATTGGTGGGCCCAGAGAAAAGAAGACATGTGGAGAGAGAGAAAGATGAGTCTTAAAATAGGGTATAGGACCTTCATGGTTGGAGATGCTCTAAGAGATGCAAACATATTTTTTGGTAGAAACTGAACAATATGTGCAGTTGAGCAGAGTGTACCCAAGGAACCATAGAAAGACTAATCCAGACATCCAATAGGTAACAGGATGTCAAAGTAGCTAACTAGCTAATCTGCAGCTGCAAAGGGTGTTCAATGAAGCATTAATCCAGGACCCAAGTGACTACCTATATAGTGAATTGAAACATAATATCACAGAGCAGATACTCATCTGATTAACTTCTGTTAATATAGCACCATTAGTTCATAGATTAAACATACTTACCCACTTAAGCAGGTAATCAACACCTACCCGACCACCCGAAAGACCACCAAGCGGATTACAACTTCACTCGCAAGACCGACCCCATCCGATCGGGCACGCGCCCGACAAGCCCACATCCGAATACTCGGTCCACATGACAGCAAATACAACCATATCCCACATCGAAGAGCACAAGCAAGCAACAATCTCACCCACCCATATAGGTAAGGCATTTACTACAGGTAAGAGGGCATTCAATTCGACCGAGCAATCAATTCTAGTCTTAAATACTCCAACCTACTTTCTTACACGTTCGCTTGACTGTTATATCTAATACATCTTCTAACTTAATCATCGGAGCGTTAAAGGCAGGCCGACCCTGTCTTGACCATCTGACCACCCGTTTGTTGTTGTATTCTTCTAACAGTAGGAAGCCGAACGCGCAAGCCCGCATACTCGACAACCCGAACATCCGAAGAGAGAGAAAGTATCCGATCATCCGAACAGCCCGAACGTTCGGACAAAAAAAAGAAATTACTCGTATTGCTTATGCTGATTACGTCCCGCGTAATCCGGTAGAAACAACTTCCTCCACTTGCTGTTCAAAATTATGTTCAACAACAATTGCAATATTCATTGTCTCTAGTCAGAACTTTAAGAACGTAGTCCACCACTGCTATACTGTATCAATTTCCTAATTGATATTCCTAATCAATTTCCTAACTTGTAGGCACACACAATGTAGTAGCAATTGTTTATGAGGGCATGTAATACTTCTTGAATTCGCATTCGCTAAATTTGAAAGAAAATCATAAAAGCTGAAACTTAATTTCTGCTGCTATTGTAAGGGAGAAGATGAGAGTTTGAACCTCCAAAGCAAGTCGACTAGACTCTGTTACACGAGCGTATATATATATTCTGTTTTTCCTACACAGTTTGAACAAAGTCTTAATGAAGTCTGGACACAAAGAATGTACCAACAAAATTTCAATTACCAAATAACAGGCTTATAATATGAGGGTATTCTTTGAGTGCATCCTGCCCACACTCACTATCAGTCCTTTGGTAGATTGAATTCAAGGGTACTGAGTATCTCCGGCAGAAACCCTCGGCAGCCTGACATGAAGTAATATGTTTAATATCAAATGCCCAAGTACTTATATCATGAGAATGGATCATTCTTACGGAAAATTGTTAAAAATGTTACTCAAGTATGTCCCATTTTAAATTTACTCACTAATGTATGGCAAATATCACTTTGCGAACTGTCGATCTACACCATTAATCACTTTGATCACTCCGTCTCTAACAGACGTTTAAAAAAAACATGTAAACGATCGTTAACAATTGGGGTATATCAGTCTCATAATATTTTGCGCCATCTTTTACTCCTTGTGAGTCTTTTGGCGCCAATAACTAGTTGTTTCCCTCGAAATGAAGTTTACTCCACTTATATAGAAAGTGAGTTGCCATTGTTATTATCATTTCAGCTAGGAACAAGAAAGGTTAAATATGGATCAATATCATGGACAACACTATTGTTATTGTGGAAGAGTGGCTCTTCTTCAGTGTTCTTGGAGGAATCGTAGTGCCGGGAGAAGGTTCTATGGTTGTTATTTGGGCGAGGTAAGTAGCTTCACTCCTCAATTCAAAACTGGTGTAATCTTTCACTTGCTTTTGGATTCAAAACATTGCTTTTCAATGTAAATCTGGTGTTTCTGGTGTTCAACGGTTGCAGGCCGCTGGACACTGTAAATTTATCATGTGGTATGACCCAAAAATGTGTCACCGTTCTCTTCAAATTATACATGGTTTAATTCGCAAGATCAATCGATATGAGAAAAAAATTGAAGAATTTGAGGAAGAGAAGATTGAAATGGAAATGGATAAGAAGAAGATAGAGGCAGAGGTGAAGAAAATGAGGCTGAAGGTGAAGATGTTGTGGCTAGGTATTGTGTTTTTTTTGTACCATAATGTGGTTTGCAAAATGAAGATGTAATTAGACAACTGTTTGTGTTGATGTTGAGCAAGATGATGTAATCATCACATTTGGAGAATGAAAATGAATGTTCTTCATGTTGCCCTATGTTATTCCAGATGATGTATAAATAATGCAACAAAACAAAGGCTAGAAAGAGGAATATCCTCCAAAGAGGAGTGCATTAACATAAGAGATTCCTTAACAATATTCACTGTCATACATTATAGGTCATTGATTCTTTACTCCTTGAACTGATGCCTGAACAAAGTTGCCAAAATACATCTCTAATCAAAGAGTCCATAATTGCATTTTATACTAAACAAAAGTGGCCAAAATCAGTCTCTAAGCATTTACAATAACAATGCCATAAAGTAGTACGTAGCAGCTATGGCTTCCAAATTATCCCATCAATCCTTCCACTTCCACTAGTCCTCCCACCAGTCATGCCTCCTCTTCTTGTATTTCTTGCAGTAGATGAAGGTGGCTGAGATGATGACACAGTAGGGGCATTCACAAGAATATGTTCTGTAGTTGGTGGTGGCTGTGATGATGCATTCACATGAATCTATTGACAATGTATAATTGTTGGCAAGTGACAACAATGAATGAAGGCTAACATATGTAAATATATATACTCAAGTACTCAACACAACTACATACTCAACTAACCTAATTTTCAGCATTCATTTCATTCATTGTGGCTGCCTTATCAATATCATTAGCATCAGAAATAACCTACAAACAGATCAATTACATTGGTCCAATATCACAAATCCATTGCTTCAAGGAAAAAACAAATCAATTACATTGCTTTAAACTTACAGTTTGAGAAAGTATGTCATTTTGAGAAGCATTTTGAGAAGCATTGACCATAAGGTCTCTTTCAAATAACACTTATCAACATATGTGGTGATTTCCAAATTCTTGTCATAAATGGCTGTAATAGCATGAGAACATGGCAGTCCATTTAAGTCCCACATTCTACATGTGCAAACCCTCTAATTCAGATTTACAATATGTACTGATGTCACCCCAGATGCACAACCAGGTCCTTTTCCTTGAACCTGGAACTTCAAATTTGAAGATTCTTCCACATTGTAGTCATGGCTGGACTTGGAAAATTTCTCAAGTTGCTTTTCAACTCTCCTCATTATGTTCTTGTTCCACTTTTCAGCACCTTCTTCCTATTAGCTTGCCTTACCATAAGATACATTCTCATCTCTTCATTAACACCTAAAATTGACAATTTTCTTGCTGCAAGAATTTTAGAGTTAAAAGACTCACACAGGTTGTTACAGAGGATATCACACTTAAGGTTGGTCTTAAAATGAGATCTGCTCAACTGATTAGCAGGCCTCTACTTCAACCAATTAGCATCACCTACATTCTTCTTTGCAATGTCCTCCATGTTTTTTGTGAACTAATGCATGGTTGTGCTTCTTGGTGCTTGCCAAAGCAATTGCTTCAACTCACTGCCAACATGGCCATCTGACTTGAAGTTGGCATAAAGGTATCTGACACAATTTCTATGCTCACTATTTGGTAAAACATCATTAACAGCATCCAAAAGTCTTTTTTTCTTATCACTCATAGCTGTCACTGCTCCATCATTTACAATATCCAAGTCTTCTTTGAGAAGCTCCAAGAACCAAGTCCAAGTCTCCCTTGTTTCTTGCTCCACAATTGCATATGCAATGGGAAATACTCCATTGTTGGTATTAATACCAATGGCAGTAAGCATTATGCCCTTCAGCTTTATCCTTAAGTGTGTACCATCCAGCCTTATTAATGGCCTACAACCCTTAGCCCAACCTTGTTTCAAAGCTGCATAACACACGTACATCTTTGAAAATCTTCTAACCCCTCCTTTCAATGGAGCATGAATCCAGACAGTGTTTCTGGTATTGGCCTTCTTTATTTGAGCTCCCATGACTCCTGTAGATTGTAGTGGTTTTGGATTAACCCATATATCATTCTCTCTGCTATCTTCTTTGTCCTATTACACAGTTGGAAACTTGTAGAAATGTTGAAGTCATCATTAATAGTAGCTTGTACACCAGCCCTTGACCATATTGGATGTTGGATCAGCCATAAACCTGCTCAGATATCTCCTTGCAATGAAAGGACCATTCAGTGCATGCACTTTTGTAACGATCCTAACCAAAAGTTACGCTAAACTTTACGATTTAGGTTTTCCGTGAATTATGCACCTCGTAAAAATTTATTAATGAATTTTCTTTTTGGGTGAGAATTTGATTCGACTTTCTTCGTGAAAGTTGTAGAGTATTTAATTTCGTGCACGTGAGAATTTTCGGAGAATTTTTCAAGTTATCGAGCTATTTCTTTTGATTTTTGGAAGTTTGTTGTGAAATTATGTATTTTAAAATATTTTCCATGGCAGTTTATTTTGAGCCGTTGGATCTTGATCAGATCAAATGGTGGCCGTTGATCTGATCTGGGATTTTTTGAATATAAATACTGAATTTTGGTAGAAATATTGAGTAATTCGTAGAAATACAAAATTTTGTACAAAATACGTATCGACCCGTATTTGGCCCAAACGAATACCAATTTCGACCCACCAGAAAACGCCACGGTTGCTGACATTCTTGGTATGGATTTGAAGCCCTTCATCTCCTCTTTTTATTCATGTATTTGTTTATGGAATTTAATGAGTTTTTGGGATCGAAATGTGGTCGGAAACTCGTGGGCATTCCAGCCGTTTTCCGGCTTGGTGGTGGAGTGGGTTCAGTTGGCCCCTAAGGTTTGGTAGGCCGAGGTGCGCCACCGGCGTCGGAATCGACCGAAAAAGTTTTCCGACGATTTTTCGATCCGTGGTTTTTTGGGTGTTTTCTGGAAAATCGACCGCAATTTGGACATCGGTCCAGTTGGAAAAAATGTTGGGCTCGTTGTGATCTTTCCAACGAGTGGTCAAAACGCTCCCATCAGAGCAGTTTGGATCGGGAGCGCATGTGGCTCATGCACCACCGCCGGTGGTGGCGCGTGACGGCCACGCACCGCCGTCCGCGGCGGAGCTCTAGGGAGTCAAAAATTCTAATTTTTCCATGGGGTTTCCGGGATGGTTTCTGTGTTGTTTTTCGCGCGTTTTATCAAATTTTGAAATTAAACAATTCTGTTATTTACTCAGGAAACCACGAGAGAGATTTTGGCGAGGGAACTTCCGCCGGACGTTTGAGCTAGCCACATACTGTGAGTAGACAGTTTATTTTCACTGATTGAAATACGAGTCCTGATTATGCATTTTATGATTATGCACGTACAAGTATACATTTACGATTATGAATATATGATTATATATCGTACAAGTACGCATTTACGATTATGCATGTGCATGGAAACAAATATGATTTGTTTTACACAGAGTACAGTCTCAGAGGTAGTAGTGGCATCGATGCACTGACATGCTCGGCTAATCCCCGAGATGCTTCGGGGGAAACAGAGTCCTGACCAGAGGTCTTTCTGACTATTTAATCACGTGTGGGTGTGGGATACCGTGATTTAGACTGTACTGAGGCGGGGTGTCCGAGAGTGGACCTCGCAGTTTTTAGACTCGTATCATGTTTATTTACGTATACATTGTGAAAGGCATGTTATATTTATTGCTATCATTTTAAAAATGAAAGTTTATTTTCGTCCACTCACTCTAACAGTTTTATTATTTATATGTCTTTCCCTGGGCTTTTCAGTTTCCTTCTTGCTCATTTTGCAGTTTCTATTCTGTGGTTGTGCGTCGTTGTCGGAGGCCTAGAGTTCATGTCACCATTCTTTTCTAGTAGGTTCTTGGTTTAACCTACAAGCTTTGTCTATTTGTAAATTAGAAGTCGCTCTGAGTACTATGTTAGTTTATTCCCTTTGCAATACTTATCGAGTACTTACTGGATTTTGAATATATTATGTATAAAGAAATACTTTTATTGTTATTCAGTAGTTTGTGAATTTGAGAAATCCGGATGGGAATTGGCGTCCCACGGTTTGGTTTTTGTGGACTATTCAGAAGTGTGTTTTTATTGCAGATTTTTGGTTTACTCATTTTATAAAGTAAACTCTGGCAAAATTTTTTAAAAGGTTGTAGTGTTAGATCTAATTCCGGTTTAGGTAACTGAATCGGGGTTGGGTTCTTTCAACTTTGAGCTTCCCCAACTGGCCACACATGTGATTCAATACACATGTCTTGATAGACATTTCACTTCAGCCTTTGGAAATAAGGGAGGCCCAAACTTTGAATGTGCACTTAGCTTTACAGTTCTTATCATTGACCTGCCACTACAAGAAAACTGCACCTAGACCACGGACCATTTCCGTCGTCTAGGTGCAGTTTTCCGTCGTCTAAGTACTTGGACGACGGAATCTCCGTCGTCCAAGGTCCGTGCTCCAAGTGCTGTCGTCCAAGCACCTGGACGACGGAGAATTAGCGTTTCCGTCGTCCAAGTTCACTTGGACCGCGGACATTCTCCGTGGCCCATGTATGCACCTGGACGACGGAAACTCTAATTCTCCGTCGTCCAGGTGACTATATGGGCCACGGACATTGCTAGTTTCTCCGTGGCCCAGGTGTGCACCTGGACGACGGAAACTCTAATTCTCCGTCGTCCAGGTGAACACGTGGGCCACGGAGAATGGCAGGGGTTAGGGGTTAAGGGTGTGGGTTCGGAGGAGGTTGACATACTTCTCGATTTTGGTTCATGAGGGCGATGAGTTGGGCTATTTGTGCTTGTTGTTCGTCAAGTCTTCGCCGCATTGACTCATTCTCCGCTTGTGTCAGTTGATTCTCCTCTCGTGCCAGTCGATTCTCCTCTCGTGCCAGTCGAGCCTCTTGAATGGCTGCTTCGACGGCCGTAGCCGTAGTCCTTCTCCGCTGGCCCGAACCTCCCGTAGATGATGAGCCGGAGGTCGTCGACAAATCTCGTACCACCCTAGGCCCGAAGTGCCTAACCTCCTTGCCAGCTCTACGACCGTAGACCTCATCCGCGATTGCAATTTGGCTCTCTAAGGATATAGGAGGCAGGTCTTCCACGGGTACATCTGGGAACGCAAGCTGAGTGTTAGCCAACTCTTCCTGCGCACGCTCTATCACCCTTGCCTACAAAAGAATAATTAATTTATTTTAATTAAATCATATTTAAATAATAATTACTATAATTAAAAGCACATAATTAATATATCACTTACGCCGCATTAACTCGCTTCATTATTGAGCCCAGGCGTCACGTACGCGCTTACGCTTGCATCAAGATAAGGGTGTTTGGAGCCCTTATCCTTGTGCTCCTTGGCTATTGGAATGAACTGCTTGGCGCCGGTAGTATGGTGTTTCTTCTTCCCCCGGTTGGCTTTGTTGACACCGGAGAATTTCTGTTACACAACATAATTAAATCATTAAAAAATTAATAACTACAATTTAAATAATTCAATTATCTTAATTGAAATAAAAAAATAAATTAACACCTTAAATTGTTCATCGGCAAAGTGGTTACACAACCACTCCCACTCATCTTCTCTATCCTCTTGCAGCTCTACCGGGGGAGGCACGGGACCGACATCTTGGAAGTACTTATGGAGCTTGTACTTCCAATCTTTGTAGATGGAGTTGGCGGTTTGGTTGATATGCCTCAACATGGCCGGTGTCGGATCCACCGCAAATTGTTCCTATCAAAAATAAATAGAAAATTATAATCGTATATATATTATGAAATTTTAACTAATATTAACAATATTATATAATAACTAAATTGGACGTATTACGTACCGAAAGATCTTTAAAGACTTTCGCCTTCTCATGATCCGGCGCCTCCTTCCAAGTAGGGGCAGTGATACGAATCCGGTTACGGATGATTGACCCTATCCCATGCGCCGAAAGACTTGCTAGCTGAGCTGTGGGAGGGCCACCGGTGAATTTGTCGTAGGGCAAGTCGATATTTTTCCCGGTCGCCTTGCAAATACGCTCCGCTTTGCCCCCTTTAACGAGACCCCGAGTCCTTTTCGGTTCCGGGTCAGTGGGGGCCCTCCTTTGCCTACGGCGGGCGCTGTACATGATTGATTCGGCGGTCGACGACGCCTGAGTACTTCCCGTTGAACCGGTACCGGGCGTCGGGGATTGGAAGGGGTCGACGTCATCACCGCTCGAGATGAATGGGGGAGCGGGAATTTCCCCAGAGGGCGCTACGGACGGACCAGATGATCCGTCCGGATTGAGAGCGTCGTTGCCCTCCTGTTGAACCCAACCGACTTGGGCCGCCAACATTCGGAGCATGGCATCTTCTGCCTCCTGTTGGGCTTTCTTCGTGCCGGATGTCGTCTTTGGCGGAGCCATTTAAACCTAAGAGTACGGTGTTAAAATACCTACTTACCATAATAATTACAACTTAAAAATTTACGCTAATTAAGTACGTTTAAGATTTAAATAGAGTACACTAGCTTGGCTTTTTCGGTCGTTCAATGGACGTGCGACCCGCGCGATAAAGTGTAAATTTTCAATTAATCAGCCTTGATTAAATCGAAAAACATGGCCAGTTAGGGAAAGAGATAACGCGAGAGGCAGGACTAATTTCGACAAAAGTCTTTCTTAGTCCAAATCTTGTCACCAGTTATAACCCGTTTCTAGACACCATGTCCGACATTCGGCCAATTTTTCAAAAATTTACACTCCCTCAAGTCCTTTGCAAACTCCGCCCTCAACCTCATGTCCATAACTTCACTTAGGTTATGGTGTGCGGTGATGAAATCCACACATCACGAGGGGTTAAGGAGATAAGCTAGGAAAAGAGGCGCCATCTATTCCAAAGAGTGCGACTTAATAAACCAAGCCTATGTACTAAATTTAAATCGAACACGTACTACTAATTAATTTACTAGAAAATACACGTAAATATTAATTAATAATTTTTAATTACATGCAATAATTTATTTTTATTTATCATGCATTTAATAAAAAATTGATTCATTTAATAAATTATGAATAATAATTTATTCATTTAATAAATTTAATAATAAATTCATTTAATCATGCAACTAATAATAAATAATTACAATAATAAATTTGCAAATTTAATAAATTATCAAGTAATTACAATTATTCATTTAATTATTATTAATAACAATAATTAACCATTTAATTAATTAATAACAATAATTAATCATTTATTTAATAATTAATCTAAATATAAATAATAACAATAAATTTACAATTATTCATTTAATTAGTATTAATAACAATAATTATGATTTAATTAATTAATAACAATAATTAATCATTTATTAAATATTTAAAACTAAATAATAAATTAAATTCTACTAATTAATTATATTTAGAATTTAATTAATTAATTAAATGAAAATTATTTTAATAAGGGAAAAATAGAAATTTACCGAATCGGAGTTTTCGGGAATATCGCCGGATTTGAGTCGTCGGAGAGGAGGAACCACGCCGGAAAAAATGTCGTCGGAGCGTCGCCGGAGGAGGATCGCCGGAGTGAGAGAGAGAGAGAGAGAGAGAGAGAGAGAGGAGAGGAGAATGTTGTATGGGATGAGGAAAAGAAGATGAGCCCCGGCCTATATATAGGCTTTCACTTAGACGACGGAGAATCGGAGCACTATTCTCCGTCGTCTAAGTTCACTTGGACGACAGAAACAGTGTTTTCCGTCGTCCAAGTGAAGGGTTAAAAATTTTCGAAGCGGCGCGTAATTAATGGGCGGGACGTTTCACCCGCCATAAATTTGGACTTAGACGACGGAGAATTGATTCTCCGTCGTCTAAGTGGAAATTCAAGCGGCGCCGAAAATTGAGGCGGTAAATTGAACCGCCATGATTTTTGACTTGGACGACGGAGAATGACGTTCTCCGTCGTCCAAGTCAAATATTCATTGAAAAAAAAAATAAAAAAAAATCGAACCGCCATGGTAAATTGAACCTGGAGGACGGATCCTGTCCTTATCCGTCGTCCAGGTGTTCACCTGAACGACGGAGAACGACATTCTCCGTCGTCCAGGTGAAATTTACGTTAAAAAAAATTTTAAAATTAATTCGCTAGGAATTTAGCGATCTGTCATTCGAGTGAAATAGTCGTCCAATATCGATGAAGGCATCGTATATATGAACAGTTAAATTTGAACCGACGAATAGTTTTTCGTTTTGAAAGTTGTTAAGTATCGACTAATCCTTACGACTTAAGTGTTCATGAGTAGAGGCTAATTTGCAACAGAGTATTAACGAAATTGAATTTGGACAAAAAAACCGTTGGATATGTTCGTCGTAACATAATATATAATTGTCGTCAAAGGACCATAAAATAATAAGTTGGGGAAGGGTTTCATCGGCACAGTCAACCGCAAAACCGATAATTTCACAAACCGGAAACGTGGATACAAGGCATTTCGCAACTCCGATTTTCGAACCGTCGAAGCTCACACACCAAGAATTGTTTACTCTAAAGTCTTGACGAAAAGAATATGCATTGGAAGAAGGTCTAGATGGTCGTTGTCTTAGAAAAAATTACTATATCTGCACCTGGACGACGGAGAATCTCATCTCCGTTGTCCAGGTGTATAGACCCTGAATTCAGGGGTTAGGACCTTACTGTTTAGGGTTTAGGGTTTGTTCTCTTGGACGACGGATAATAACCATCTCCGTCGTCCTAGTGTATACCTGGACGACGGAGAATGACCATCTCCGTCGTCCAGGTGTAAAAACCCTGAATTCAGGGGTTAGGGCCTTAAGGTTTAGAATTTAGGTCGTCCAGTGTCATTTGTGTGTCCGTTCAATTATTTTGAAAAAAAAAATTAAAAAAATGATCTATCGATCCGATCGATTTGCTAGATTTAGGGTCGAGGATTTAGGGAGATAGCCAAAACACCCAAAGACGACAACCTGCAATTAATTTCTCCATTGTCCACGATATATAATTCGGATTAATGAATTAATTTAATTTAGTTTACGTACGTCGGTCGATCCAATATATATATCTGATCGAGCATGGACGCGTGTAATTATTAATTAATTAAGTAAAAAAAGTCGAAGATATACGTACGTTCATATATACATTCTCCTCCTTATAATATTAATTTATATTAATTATTGATCGATGATGCATCGATCATATATTACAATAATGACATAAATTAATTACCAATTAATTTTTCTCGTCTTAGTTAAGTAGTCATCATCATAATCATCATCATCCTCGTCCCCGGTATCCGATTGCTTGTCCTCCTCATCATACTCAACATCGTCCGACGAATAACCTGAGTCCTCGTCCGCGTCCTCTTCCTGCTCGTCTTCTTCATCTACCTCATCGATAATCTCATCTTCAGTTAGATCTGTACAACCATTAGGCATGGGTAACCGTTCATCATCTTGAACCAGGTCCATTATATCGGAGCGGATGACAGAAATATTAGGCTCTTGATAGGCAGGAATGTCTCTTTCTGGTTCAGCAGCATCTTCAGTCGTCGCCGGTGTCCCTTCAATTGTCTCTGTATTCCATATTCCTCGGTGAGAGATATGGTTCACTATTTTCCACCCTTCACCGGCTTTCGGATCGTCGAGATAAAACACCTGCCGAACTAAGGTGGCGAGAGCGAAAGGCTCATCCTCATACCAGCTAGAGTTTGTATCGAGTGATAATAATCCCAGGTCTTCCTTTGTACGCTTGAACCATCTGCACTTGAATAGGAAAACGTTGACATCATTCCCGTAACATAGCTGAACCACATATACAATAGCCCCGTAATATAGATCATTGTCTTTCCCAACTGCTACCCCACTGTTTTGTGTTCTTCTTCCTTCGTCTCGGGCCAATGAATGGAACTTTACACCGTTCATAAAACATCCGGGATAAATATAGTGTTTAACCGGCTTCCCTGCTAGCAAGTGCATTGGCCATGACCACCACCCTCCGTGGTTTTCAGATTTTTGCAGATCAATCATCTGCGAAAAAGGGCAAATTAATATAAGGGTTTACTTTCTACAAACATGATCGATATGTATTTAAATAATTAATACCGAGACGTACGTACGTACCCATTGGAAAAAATAATCGGGAAACTTCTTCTTAACCATTTTCTCAATCCACGCCGAACTCTTGTTTTGATTTAACGCCTGAAGCCTCTCCCTGTATGACATCATGTACGGCTCAACTTCGTCACAGTCTCGCAACACTACCCAATGTGCCTCAATAAGTTCTTCCCGTGTTAACGATTCCTTTAATACTCCTCTAAACGGTCGGACGACATTGGTGACGACAGAAAGATTGATGCGGGCATTGCGATCGGATGCAGTGGGAGGTGGTGGATCTTTGAGGCACCTGTTGCAGTAAGTAACACACTCATGCATTAGGTATGTCTCTGCTATGGAGCCATCCGGGGCCGACCTGTTTTTGACGAATGACTTATACTGTCCAAGCTGTCTACAAATTCAAATGTACAATAAGAATAAGTACAGCTGCTAGCTAGTATATATATAAGACTTATAGTAGCTGCATACGTAGCCGGATAACGAACGCCCTTAAACCAGTGAAATACAGAACGTCTAAGCGTCGGGTTCACTGTGTAAGGTGCATCTGACATCTTGTTGTACACTCCTTTCCTATCCCTCCTCAACCACAAGGGACGACGTAGATTCATTGATTCCAAATCTTTGCGCGCTTTGGGAGTATCTTTAGTCTTGAACTTAATACCGAGTATTATTCCCACCACGCTGTCGCACACATTCTTTTCTATGTGCATCGCGTCCAAGTTGTTCCTCAGCTTCAACTTCGACCAGTAAGGGAGTTCAAAGAATATACTCTTGTGATCCCAATAGCTCAGATCATGTGGAAGAATTGGATTGCATTTCTTTACATCCGCGTCATTGCTCAACACACCAAAGTCGAAATAGCTCAACCTCTCTAAAATCTCTTCGCCCGACCAACTACGGGATTTAGGATTGTTCTCTACCGTACCATCGAAATGAGCTTCATCCTGTCGCCACGGGTGGTCGTGAGGAAGCCATCTACGGTGACCCAAGTAACACACCTTCCCCGCGTGCCAACTAGAGTTCACGTCGTCCAATCATATAGGACATCCATTATATCCTTTCGTCCTGCAGGCTGCCAACATCCCATAAGCTGGAAAATCGATGATCGTCCACATTACGGCAGCCCTCATCGTGAACATCGTGTCAGTGAATTTGTCATAAGTTGGGACTCCATTTTCCCACAACAGTTTCAGCTCGTCGATCAAAGGTCTGAGGTAGACATCTAAGCACTTCGATGGAGATTTAGGACCTGAAATTAGTACGGTAAGGAAATTAAATTCCTTGTTCATGCACATCCACGGAGGCAAGTTGTACGGCATCAGAATAATTGGCCAAGTGCTGACGGCGAAGCTATTACTTCCCCAAGGATTGAATCCGTCTGTAGATAGGCCGAGTCTAACATTTCTAACCTCTGAAGCAAAGTCTCCAAATTCTCTGTCGAAATATTTGAAACCCTCCCCATCCGCGGCGTGTCGCAGAACATCGTCATCTATTCGCTTTTCTGCGTACCATCGCATCACCTCTGCTGTGTGTAGAGACATGTACAGGCGCTGCAATCTAGGAATCAAGGGAAAATATCAAACAACTTTCACATGAATTCTCTTTTTCGAACTCTTCCTATTCAGCTGGAATCTGCATTGGCCACATACGGGACAATAGTCCAAATCTTTATACTCTTTGTAAAATAGCACACAATCATTCGGACATGCGTTAATTATCCTGTACTTTAGGCCGAGGCTGCTCAGGATATTTCTAACCTTATAATGAGATTTAGGAAGATTGTGATCATCAGGAAGCAACTTACATATTTGCTCCTGAATTTCGTCAAAAGAACTCACTGACATTTTGTGCTTCACTTTTATCTTCATTTGCTCCATCACATATTGCAACACATTCTCTCGACATCCAGGGAACACCGGGGTCTTAGCTTCAAGTAGCATCCGGTTGTACTTTTCTATCTCACTGGTGTCAGTGGCCAAGCTAGCTTCGGGGAATGTGTCATCATGCTCATTAGTGGTACTGTAACCTCCGTCTTGGTGTTGGTGTCCATCATGACTACATCCCGGAAACGCATCATGGACCAAATCTGCAGTTGGGTTGCAAGCTGGGGGTCCGGCACCACTGCCGCTGGATGAGGCACCATGGTAACTGTACCCTGAGCTGAAGTCTGCTGCGCTGAACTCTACTGCTTCACCATGCTCGCTCCATGTAGTGTAACTCCACATCATACCATTTTCGTACAGGTGTTGCACCATAACATTAACCTCCGCATACTGACAATTAAGACATTTCTGACACGGACACCTGAAACGTTTCTTTCCCTGGCCATGTTCTATCGCAAAATTCACAAATTCGCTAATTCCATCCATATACCGAACATCACATCTATTCTTCAACTTCATCCAACTCTTGTCCATACTGCTACAAAATATTATAATTAATTAATTATTACATATATATATATATTAGTCCATTAATTTACGCTGAATTATACGTACTCGATCTACATCGATCCATCAATTACGTACGTACGTACGTAATTTAATCGATCTGTATATATATATATATAGCTAACATCCTTGCATGTATGTACGTACGTTTTCACTAAATATATATATATTAATTAAGCAAATTTTAACTGCGTATGTACCTGCTGGCCTTCTCGATATCTGTACGTTAATTAAGCTAGCTAGCTAGTCAGCGGAGATCCCTTATCGATCCTGATTCTTCTCGGCCTTCTCCTTCTCCTTCAATTCTTCTTCAAATGGAATGGAGAGATATATCGAGGATCGGATGGAATGAATATATTCAGTTTGGCATCGGGCTTATATAATGCTTCACTTAGACGACGGAGGTGTCGGTACGTCGTCTAAGTGGAAGTACGTTACGTACTCGGATGACGGCGTGTCGGTCCGTCTTCCAGGTGGTCACCTGGACGACGGAGAATACCGTCTCCGTCGTCCATGTGATCACCTGGAGGACGGAGAAGACTCCGAGGTCCAGGTTATCACCTGGACGACGGAGATTGTATTCTCCGTCGTCTTGGTGACTACCTGGACCTCGGATAATACTCCGAGGTCCAGGTGGTCACCTGGACGACGGAGAATACCGTCTCCGTCGTCCAGGTGATCACTTGGAGGACGGAGAAGACTCCGAGGTCCAGGTGATCACCTGGACGACGGAGATTTTATTCTCCGTCGTCCAGGTGGTACTTGGACCACGGAGAAGTCTCCGTCGTCCAAGTGTCACTTGGACCACGGAACAATTACGTTTCCATGGTCTAAGTGCTGTTTTCTTGTAGTGTGCATTGTCTTGCAAATAGCCTTATGTACACCTCTTCATGTCATTAGGCCTAAACAAAATCTGTTTCCTGGTCAGAATAGAATGACACTTCATTGCATCCTTAAAGGCTTCAAAGTTAGGATACCTTTTACCAACAAAGAAATCAGGATACCTCAAGTCATGCTCTTTGTTGAACTCTGAAAATTTAGTGAACTTCTTCTTCTTCCTTCTATTTTTTCTGCCATCATGCCTCCACTAAGCTGCATTCTCATTAGAACCAGACTCACTTGCACTCTGTAATGTCTCAGAGGCATCACCACCATCTGATATCACTCCATCATCTTCCGGCTCTTCATCATTTTTCTCCACAGTTGCCTCTGCCTTATGGACATTTGCCTCTGCCTTATGAAAATTTGCCTCTGCCTCATGGACATTTGCCTCTGCCACATTTTTCTCTGCCTCATGGATATTTGCCTCATCCTCATGCACATTTGCCTCTGCCGCATTCTCATCCACCTCATTCTCTGATTGACTCATCTCATAGTCAGAATCAAACAATGACTCAATCTCAGTGTCATCAGAGTCAGTGAGCAGTGCACCTTCCTCAATAAAGTCCTCTTCATCATTTCTCACAACACTTGGCCTCACCTTCTTTGGTTTCACTATAGGAAGGCTCATAGGATACTTTTGGTACTTCATCCTACCAGCACACCTCTTTCTTCTTTTCCCTGAACTTGTTCCCACACTAGTAGCCACTTCATTTGTTCCCAAACCAGTAGCCACTTCATTCACAATCTCTGCTTCTACACTAAGTCTTCAACGTGATTGCCTATGTACTTGCTATGATTAATAGGTGGTTTAGGGATGTTATTCATTTTCTCATTCTCATATAGCTCTTTTTGTCTCTGACAAGTTGCCACTATAAACAGTTGCAGATAAGTCCTAGGTTTTAAACACTGCAGCATATGAGATACATGTTCATCCCCACCTAGTTGCTTGTACTCCCTATCTGCCTTATACCAATATGTAATTGGAGGTGATCTATATCCCAAGTCCTCAGCAAGATGGTTTAGACAAACCCAACTAAACAAATCTGGATCCAAATTGTCTACCCACACTACTTCACCCCATTGTACACCCTATCATTGCTCTTACTAACAAACATTCCACTATGATGCAATTCTATACTAAAAAACCCTTCTGCAATCAAACATGTAACTTACTTAGAACAAATAACCATAATATTTAACATGCAACTTGGGCATAAACAAAACAAAAACCCGAATCTCATTACTCCGTAAGCATCATGAGCAATAAGACATTTGAAATCAAGCTTGGAAGAGTTTAGATCAAGGGTTTGAATTCAAATATGAAGATTATAGAGATATTAGGTCTTTACTTCACAATCCCACAATCCACTCTTCATATATCCTTTAGATCATCATAGCTAAATACTATTTGATTATTAAGCATACTATATGTTGTTCAGGATTAGCCATTGCCCAAAAAAATATTAAAAAGGTGTATCCTCGAATGAAACTGCTTGAGAAAAATAAATCTATAAATGCCAATGCATAAACAATAAAATACCACAAGTCTGCGAGGTGTTCCAAATGTTTGCACTTCACCATGGTCCAGTGTTTCTTTTGCTAGTAACTGCACCACTAGATCTTTCAGCTGCAATGAGCATCTTTGCACAGTGAGAAAAACCTAGTATGGTTTGAAATGCTAGATGAAAATAGTGAGAAACAGTGACGGTGAGATTATGAGAAAGAAGATAAGTGGAAGCGACATTGCAGACTACCCTTTTTAAGAGTCCAAGACACAGATTACTGATGAAAATAATTCGTAAAAGAAAATGGACAAGAGCTCGACAACAGGAAAAAGCAGAAAGAAAAACATGAGTTACTTAATCAGCACTAGGATACCACAACACACTCCAACGAAAACAAGAGCCCTAGACTACTACCACTTTCCAATCTAACAGAATGTAAGAAAGTTCAAGTCTTTCATAATTAATTGTGTATTTATACCAATAGAAAAGTACACAAAATGATAACCTAAATATATGGAATGCAACGAGCGGCAAGGTTCAATCTTTATCTGTAAAGATAACCCACAGTGCAGAAATTCAAGCACCATTTATATGTTGATGGCATCTCTCTAGAACCAACTTCAAGCACCATCTATATATAATACTAGGTGAGTCCCCGCGTCGAGGCGCGGGTTGTTTGTTAAACTTGAAGCACAGTTTGACTAAAGTAATAGTCAATTCAAACAAATACTACATCAATTTTCGTATTCTACGATATCACAATTTCTTTCTTACTATCATCATCATTATGTACAATAAACATATGACTTTGATCTGGTAGATGCACATAACTCCAAACTAATACACAATACATACTCAAAAGGAAAGCTCTTTGACTTTGTAACATATATCAAAATCGGAGTGACTGTTGAAAGAGAGTCAAAACAAAAAGAACACACAATTTAGTCATATGATATATAACAGTGAAACAAATATATTTCATTGAGCAACTCACCTTACAAATCGAAAAAGCAGATGGAACAACAAATTGTAGAACTTACAGATCGGAAAAGCAAACACAAAAATAAAACACAGTAAATTAGTTACACGAATACCCTTATGTGAGAAGAGTAGATCAAAGAGGAAATCAAGAGCGATGATACAAAAACAAAAACTAACCCTAAAAATACATAAAAACAAAACGCAACAAATTAGTCTAATGTGCTTACCCAAGCGAACACCCATACAATCAACAACGGATCAAACACAATCATACAAACTTAGAGAGATAAAAGACAGTGCGAGATTTCGACCCTAAAGCCTCACATGCACAGACAAATTGAAAAGCAAGCCCATACACAAACCATTTGAGAAGCAAGGAATGACCTTTCTCACCTGAAGCAGAGCTGGATTTTTCAAAATCCGAAACCAAAAACTTTGAAAGAACCTATCACTGAAATGAATAGAGAAAGAGCACCAAATTAGAATTAATCAATCAACACTACAAGAAAACATCACTTAGACCACGGAAACATAATTGTTCCGTGGTCCAAGTGACACCTGGACGACGGAAATGACTCCGTCGTCCAAGTACCACCTGGACGACGGAGAATACCATCTCCGTCGTTCAGGTGGCTAGCTGGACCACGGAGTCTTCTCCGTCCTCCAGGTTGTAACCTGGACGACGGAGATTGTATTTTCCGTCGTCCAGGGGATAACCTGGAC
The DNA here is from genome assembly GCA_946800695.1 of Geum urbanum. Lineage (NCBI taxonomy): Eukaryota > Viridiplantae > Streptophyta > Magnoliopsida > Rosales > Rosaceae > Geum > Geum urbanum. The sequence goes on along the minus strand of OX327017.1, from coordinate 18,453,618 downwards.
CTCGGAGTCTTCTCCGTCGTCCGAGTATACGAAACGTGCTTCCACTTAGACGACGTACCGACACCTCCGTCGTCTAAGTGAAGCATTATATAAGCTGATCGAATTCATTCCTGGCCTCGATCTATTCATTCCATTTGAAGAAGAATTGAAGGAGAAGGGAGAAGGAGAAGCTAGGGAGCTAGCTAGGTAGGCCGAGAAGAATCAGGATCGATAAGGGATCTCCGCTGACTAGCTAGTTAGCTTAATTAACGTACAGATATCGAGAAGGCCAGCAGGTACGTATACGTACGCAGTTAAAATTTGCTTAATTAATTAATTAATATATATTTAGTGAAAACGTACTTACATATATACATGCAAGGATGTTAGCTGATGTTAGCTATATATATATATGTACAGATCGATTAAATTACGTACGTACGTAATTGATGGATCGATCTAGATCGAGTACGTACGTATAATTAAGCATAAATTAATTGACAAATATATATATATATATGTAATAATTAATTAATTATAATATTTTGTAGCAGTATGGACAAGAGTTGGATGAAGTTGAAGAATAGATGTGATGTCCGGTATATGGATGGAATTAGCGAATTTGTGAATTTTGCGATAGAACATGGTCAGGGAAAGAAACGTTTCAGGTGTCCGTGTCAGAAATGTCTTAATTGTCAGTATGCGGAGGTTAATGTTATGGTGCAACACCTGTACGAAAATGGTATGATGTGGAGTTACACTACATGGAGTGAGCATGGTGAAGCAGTAGAGTTCAGCGCAGCAGACTTCAGCTCAGGGTACAGTTACCATGGTGCCTCATCCAGCGGCAGTGGTGCCGGACCCCCAGCTTGCAACCCAACTGCAGATTTGGTCCATGATGCGTTTCCGGGATGTAGTCATGGTGGACACCAACACCAAGACGGAGGTTACAGTACCACTTATGAGCATGATGACACATTCCCCGCAGCTAGCTTGGCCACTGACACCAGTGAGATGGAAAAGTACAACCGGATGCTACTTGAAGCGCAGACCCCGGTGTTCCTTGGATGTCGAGAGAATGTGTTGCAATATGTGATGGAGCAAATGAAGATAAAAGTGAAGCACAAAATGTCAGTGAGTTCTTTTGACGAAATTCAGGAGCAAATATGTAAGTTGCTTCCTGATGATCACAATCTTCCTAAATCTCATTATAAGGTTAGAAATATCCTGAGCAGCCTCGGCCTAAAGTACAGGATAATTGACGCATGTCCGAATGATTGTGTGCTATTTTACAAAGAGTATAAAGAGTTGGACTATTGTCCCGTATGTGGCCAGTGCAGATTCCAGTTGAATAGGAAGAGTTCGAAAAAGAGAATTCCTGTGAAAGTTGTTCGATATTTTCCCTTGATTCCCAGATTGCAGTGCCTATACATGTCTCTACAGACAGCAGAGGCGATGCGATGGTACGCAGAAAAGCGAATAGATGACGATGTCCTGCGACACGCCGCGGATGGGGAGGGTTTCAAACATTTCGACAGAGAATTTGGAGACTTTGCTTCAGAGGTTAAAAATGTTAGACTCGGCCTATCTACAGACGGATTCAATCCTTGGGGAAGTAATAGCTCCGCCGTCAGCACTTGGCCAGTTATTCTGATGCCGTACAACTTGCCTCCGTGGATGTGCATGAACAAGGAATTTAATTTCCTTACCATATTAATTCCAGGTCCTAAATCTCCATCGAAGTGCTTAGATGTCTACCTCAGACCTTTGATCGACGAGCTGAAACTGTTGTGGGAAAATGGAGTCCCAACTTATGACAAATTCACTGACACGATGTTCACGATGAGGGCTGCCGTAATGTGGACGATCAGCGATTTTCCAGCTTATGGGATGTTGGCAGCCTGCAGGACAAAAGGATATAATGGATGTCCTATATGTTTGGACGACGCGAACTCTAGTTGGCACGCGGGGAAGGTGTGTTACTTGGGTCACCGTAGATGGCTTCCTCACGACCACTCGTGGCGACAGGATGAAGCTCATTTCGACGGTACGGTAGAGAACAATCCTAAACCCCGTAGTTGGTCGGGCGAAGAGATTTTAGAGAGGTTGAGCTATTTCGACTTTGGTGTGTTGAGCAATGACGCGGATGTAAAGAAATGCAATCCAATTCCTCCACATGATCTGAGCTATTGGGATCACAAGAGTATATTCTTTGAACTCCCTTACTGGTCCAAGTTGAAGCTGAGGAACAACTTGGACGCGATGCACATAGAAAAGAATGTGTGCGACAGCGTGGTGGGAACAATTCTCGGTATTAAGTTCAAGACTAAAGATACTCCCAAAGCGCAAAGATTTGGAATCAATGAATCTACGTCGTCCCTTGTGGTTGATGAGGGATAGGAAATGAGTGTACAACAAGATGCCAGATGCACCTTACACAGTGAAGCCGACGCTTAGACGTTCTGTATTTCACTGGTTTAAGGGCGTTCGTTATCCGGCTACGTATGCAGCTGCTATAACTGGAGCAGTGGACGAGGTGCAACACAAGTTTGTTGTTCTAAAGACACATGACTATCACGTTATGCTGCAACGTCTGATTCCAGTGGTAATTCGACCATACTTGCCTCGGGACGTCGTAGAACCAATAGTGGCATTGTGCAGGTGGTGGCAGAGGTTATGCGCCAGAGAATTAAAGAAGTCAGATGTGGTGGAATTGCAACCACAAATTGTGCACATCATTTGCAAACTAGAGAGGATTTTCCCCCTTGCTTTCTTTGACATCATGATTCACCTAATGATCTACCTGCCCGAGCAGGTGCTTATTTCTGGTCCGGTCCAGTACACTTGGATGTATCCTCAAGAAAGGTACGTACAACTAATTAATTAATTTGTTCCACTGGAGATTATATATATACTAGCTAGCTAGGTATATGTACTTATGTAATGTGTACGTTTGATTTTGTAGACAGCTTGGACAGTATAAGTCATTCGTCAAAAACAGGTCGGCCCCGGATGGCTCCATAGCAGAGACATACCTAATGCATAAGTGTGTTACTTACTGCAACAGGTACCTCAAAGATCCACCCCCTCCCACTGCCTCCGATCGCAGTGCCCGCATCAATCTTTCTGTCGTCACCAATGTCGTCCGACCGTTTAGAGGAGTATTAAAGGAATCGTTAACACGGGAAGAACTTATTGAGGCACATTGGGTAGTGTTGCGAGACTATGACGAAGTTGAGCCGTACATGATGTCATACAGGGAGAGGCTTCAGGCGTTAAATCAAAACAAGAGTTCGGCGTGGATTGAGAAAATGGTTAAGAAGAAGTTTCCTGATTATTTCTTCCAATGGGTACGTACGTACGACTCGGTATTAATTATTTAAATACATATCGCTCATGTTTGTAGAAAGTAAACCCTTATATTAATTTGCCCTTTTTCGCAGATGATTGATCTGCAAAAATCTGATAACCACGGAGGGTGGTGGTCATGGCCAAAGCACTTGCTAGCAGGGAAGCCGGTTAAACACTATATTTATCCCGGATGTTTTGTGAACGGTGTAAAGTTCCATTCATTGGCCCGAGACGAAGGAAGAAGAACACAAAACAGTGGGGTAGCGGTTGGGAAAGACAATGATCTATATTACGGGGCTATTGTATACGTGGTTCAGCTATGTTACGGGAATGATGTCAACGTTTTCCTATTCAAGTGCAGATGGTTCAAGCGTACAAAGGAAGACCTGGGACTATTATCAGTCGATACAAACTTGCACTGGTATGAGGATGAGCCTTTCGCTCTCGCCACCTTAGTTCGGCAGGTATTCTATCTCGACGATCCGAAAGCCGGTGAAGGGTGGAAAATAGTGAACCATATCTCTCACCGAGGAATATGGAATACAGAGACAATTGAAGGGACACAGGCGACGACTGAAGATGCTGCTGAACCAGAAAGAGACATTTCTGCCTATCAAGAGCCTAATATTTCTATGGTCCGCTCCGATATAATGGACCTGGTTCAAGATGGTGAACGGTTACCCATGCCTGATGGTTGTACAGATCTAACTGAAGATGAGATTATCGATGAGGTAGATGAAGAAGACGAGCAGGAAGAGGACGCGGACGAGGACTCAGGTTATTCGTCGGACGATGTTGAGTACGATGACGAGGATGAGCCGTCGACTAACGGGGATGAGGACGTTGATTATTATGACGAAGAGTACGGTCATACGACGAGGGAGATTAATTGGTAATTAATTACTGTAATTATTGTAATATATATATATATATATATATGATCGATGCCGGTTTATGGTAAGAAATTAATCTGAATTATATATCCTGGCCAACGGAGAAATTAATAAATATTGGCGCCAAATCTCAATCTCATATAAAACGTACCCTAGCTAAATCCTTGACCCTAAATCTAGCAGTTCGATCGGATCGATCGATAAATTTTTTAATTATATTTTTGAATCAGAATAATTGAACGGACACGTACACAAATGACCGGGGACGACCTAAATCGTAATCCCTAAGGCCCTAACCCCTGAAATCGGGGTCTATGCACCTGGACGACGGATAATGGTCATTATCCGTCGTCCAGGTACACACTAGGACGACGGAGAATGGTCATTCTCCGTCGTCCAAGTTCACAAACCCTAAACCCTAAACCCAGTAAGGCCCTAACCCCTGAATTCAGGGTCTATACACCTGGACGACGGAGAATGTCATTCTCCGTCTTCCGGGTTCTAACCTGGATGACGGATAACTTCATATCCGTCGTCCAGGTATAAACCTGGAGGACGGAAACGCTCAAATCCGTCGTCCAGGTGCAGATATCGTAATTTTTTCTATGACAACGACCATCTAGACCTTCTTCCAATGCATTTTCTTTTCATCAAGACTTTAGAGTAAACAATTCTTGGTGTGTGAGTTTCGACGGTTCGAAAATCGGAGTTGCGAAATGCCTTGTATCCACGTTTCCGGTTTGTGAAATTATCGGTTTTGCGGTTGACTGTGCCGATCAAACCCTTCCCGAACTTATTATTTTATGGTCCTTTGAAGACAATTATATATTATGTTACGACGAACATATCCAACGGTTGTTTTGTCCAAATTCAATTTCGTTAATACTCTGCTGCAAATGAGCCTCTACTCATGAACACTTAAGTCGTAAAGATTAGTCGATACTTAACATGTTTCAATACGTAAAATTAATCGGCGGTTCAAATTTAACTGTTCATATATACGATACGTTCATCGATATTGTACGACTATTTCACTCAAATGACAGATCGCTAAATTCCTAGCGAATTATTTTTTTAATTTTTTTTGAAATTATTTGAACCTGGACGACGGAGATGGTCATTTTCCGTCGTCCAGGTGTTAACCTGAACGACGGAGAATGACCATCTCCGTCGTCCAGGTTCAAAAATCATGGCGGTTCAAATTTATTTTTGTTTATTTTTTTCATGTAATTTTCACCTGGACGACGGAAACTTACCATCTCCATCGTCCAAGTCCAAAATTATGGCGGTTCATTTTACCGCTTCTGTTTTTGGGACCGCTTGAATTTTCACTTAGACGACGGAGAATGATCATCTCCGTCGTCTAAGTCAAAAATCATGGCGGTTCAAAACGTCCCGCCGATTAATTACGCGCCGGTTGAAATTTTTTAAACCGCCACCTAGACGACGGAAACCACTATTTCCGTCGTCCAAGTGCACTTGGACGACGGAGAATAGTGCTCCGTCGTCTAGGTGCAACTCTATAAATAGAGTTGCACCCCCCCTCATTTTCTCATCATTCCATCTCCTCCTCTCCCTCTCCTCTCCTCTCCTCTCCTCCGGCGATCCTCCTCCGGCGACGCTCCGACGACATTTTTTCCGGCGTGGTTCCTCCTCTCCGACGACTCAACTCTTTCGATATTCCGGCGACATTCCGACTCGGTAATAATTCTATTTTTTACCTTTTTTACATTTTTGTTAATTAATTAATTATTTAATTAATAAATAGTTTTAATTTATTAATTAGTTTAAAATAATTAATAGTTATAATTATAATTATTAATGAGTTGTTATTATTAATATTGGGATAATTATTATTAGTATACATTAATTATTTGGTAATAATTTTATATTTGTTAGTTAAAATTAAATAATAGCAATAATTATTATTGTTAATAATAATTAATTATATTGGTAAATGAATAATTATTATTATATGCATGATAAATAATAATTTATTATTGTAATTATTTATTGTTTTAATTAATTGATAATTAATTACGTGAATTTTCGAGTAAATTGCATGGTAGTACGTGTTCGATTTAAATTTAGTACATAGGCTTGGTGTAATTAAGTCGCACTCTTTGGAATAGATGGCGCCTCTTTTCCTTGCTTATCTCCTTAACCCCTCGTGATGTGTGGATTTCATCACCGCACACCATAACCTAAGTGAAGTTATGGACACGAGGTTGAGGGCGGAGTTTGCAAAGGACTTGAGGGAGTGTAAATTTTTGAAAAATTGGCCGAATGTCGGACATGGTGTCTAGAAACGGGTTATGACTGGTGACAGGATTTAGACTAAGAAAGACTTTTGTCGAAATTAGTCCTGCCTCTCGCGTTATCTCTATCCCTAACTGGCCATGTTTTTCGATTTAACCAAGGCTGATTAATTGAAAATTTACACTTTATCGCGCGGGTCGCACGTCCATTGAACGACCGAAAATGCCAAGCTAGTGTACTCTATTTAAATCTTAAACGTACTTAATTAATTAGCGTAAATTTTTAAGTTGTAATTATTATGGTAAGTAGGTATTTTAACACCCTACTCTTAGGTTTAAATGGCTCCGCCAAAGACGACATCCGGCAAGAAGAAAGCCCAACAAGAGGCAGAAGATGCCATGCTCCGCCGCTTGGCGGACCAAGTCGGTTGGGAATTACCACCGGAGGGCAACGACGCTCTCAATCCGGACGGATCATCTGGTCCGTCCGTAGCGCCCTCTGGGGAAATTCCCGCTCCCCCATTCATCTCGAGCGGTGATGACGTCGACCCCTTCCAATCTCCGACGCCCGGTACCCATTCAACGGGAAGTACTCAGGCGTCCTCGACCGCCGAATCAATCATGTACAGCGCCCGCCGTAGGCAAAGGAGGGCCCCTACTGACCCGGAACCGAAAAGGACTCGGGGTCTCGTTAAAGGGGGCAAAGCGGAGCGTATTTGCAAGGCGACCGGTAAAAAGATCGACTTGCCGTACGACGAATTCACCGGTGGCCCTCCCACAGCTCAGCTAGCAAGTCTCTCGGCGCATGGGATAGGGTCAATCATCCGTAACCGGGTTCGTATCACTGCCCCTACTTGGAAGGAGGCGCCGGATCATGAGAAGGCGAAAGTCTTCAAAGATCTTTCGGTACGTAATACGTTCAATTTAGTTATTATATAATATTGTTAATCTCGGCCTAAAATTTCATAATATATACGATTATAATTTTCTATTTATTTTTGATAGGAACAATTTGACGTGGATCCGACACCGGCTATGTTGAGGCATATCAACCAAACCGCCAACTCCATCTACAAAGATTGGAAGTACAGGCTCCATAAGTACTTCAAAGATGTCGGTCCCGTGCCTCCCCCGGTAGAGCTGCAAGGGGAGAGAGAAGATGAGTGTGAGTGGTTGTGTAACCACTTTGCCGATGAACAATTTAAGGTATTAATTTATTTTTTTTATTTCAATTAAGATAATTGAATTATTTAAATTGTAGTTATTCATTTTTTAATGATTTAATTATGTTGTGTAACAGAAATTCTCCGGTGTCAACAAAGCCAACCGGGGGAAGAAGGAGAAACACCATACTACCGGCGCCAAGCAGTTCATTCAAATTGCCAAGGAGCACAACGATAAGGGTTCCAAACACCCTTATCTTGATGCAAGCGTAAGCGCGTACGTGACGCCAGGGCTCGATAATGAAGCGAGTCAATGCGGCGTAAGTGATATATATATATGTGCTTTTAATTATAGTAATTATTATTTAAATATGATTTCATTATAATAGATTAATTATTCTTTTGTAGGCAAGGGCGATAGAGCGTGCGCATGAAGAGTTGGCCAACACTCAGCTTGCGTTCCCAGATGTGCCGCCGGAAGACCTGCCTCCTCTATCCTTAGAGAGCCAAATTGCAATCGCGGATGAGGTCTACGGTCGTAGAGCTGGCAAGGAGGTTAGGCACTTTGGGCCTAGGGTGGTACGAGATTTGTCGACGACCTCCGGCTCATCATCTACGGGAGGTTCGGGGCAGCGGAGAAGGAGTCAGGCTGCGGCCGTCGAAGCAGCCATTCAAGAGGCTCGACTGGCACGAGAGGAGAATGAGTCAATGTGGCAAAGACTTGACGAACAACAAGCACAAATAGCCCAACTCATCGCCCTCATGGAACAAAATCGAGAAGTATGTCAACCTCCTCCGAACCCACACCCCGACGACAACGACCCGGCTGGAGGCGGAGGACTCGGCGGCGCATCTGCTCCTCCAGTGTATTAGTTAGCTAGTAGTATATTATCTCGTTTCTTTCCGCATTCCGAACAATAATTTAATTTTTAATTTATGGGTTTTTCGTATGTACAAATTAATTTACTTTGATTATTTAATAATTAAGTTATTAATTAATTAATATTCAAAATTTAGTTTATTTATTTAATTTTAGCATTTTTCATTATTTAAATTAAAATAATAATAAATTAAATTAATAATATTTAATTTCAATTTATTTTTTTTAAAAAATTAAATATTCACTTGGACGACGGAGATTATGTTCTCCGTCGTCCAGGTGCAGAACCCTAAACCCTAAACCCTAAACCCTAAACCCCTAACCCCTAAACCCTAAACCCTGCCGTTCTCCGTCGTCCAGGTGTTCACCTGGACGAAGGAGACTTAGTTATCCGTCGTCCAGGTGAACACCTGGACGACGGAGATTGTTAGCTTCTCCGTGGCCCATGTATGCACCTGGACGACGGATTACTATTTACCCGTCGTCCAGGGGAACACCTGGGCCACGGACAAACGAGCAATGTCCGTGGCCCAGGTGTTCACCTGGACGACGGAGACTTAGAGTTTCCGTCGTCCAGGTGGCTACCTGGGCCACGGATAATGTCCGAGGTCCAAGTGAACTTGGACGACGGATCACTAAATCTCCGTCGTCCAGGTGCTTGGACGACAGAACTTGGAGCACGGACCTTGGACGACGGAGTTTCCGTCGTCTAAGTACTTAGACGACGGAAAACTGCACCTAGACGACGGAAATGGTCCGTGGTCTAGGTGAAATTTTCTTGTAGTGCAATAGATATATAGCTCAACTACATTACAACATTAATCAATCCAAATTAGCTCAAAATGAGAATTAAAAATTGATATATATAAACTACTACTAACTCATCATCAATACCAATTATACCAATTTGACCGACGCGAAAATTACAATCAAACCAAAATCATAATAATAATTCTAAGCCAAAATCATAATCACAATCCTTCCTGACCTAAGATGGATTAGGTTCTCTAACTCCAAAGACATGAAATGAATAACAGAGCAGCAAACCCAATGGTCTGGGGTTTCTCAGTGCATTCTACAATCATAGCATTCAAAGCCATAATTGGGGAGTAAATTATTCTTACACTGAAATTGGGGTTCCGATTTGGTACATTTCTATTAGTCAATAGGCTCTGGGCTTGATCAAGACCCATCAAACTCCTGTTGGGTATAAACCGATCACCCTAATTTTACATAAGAACAAACACATTATCAGAAACCCAAACTCCAAAAGAGAACAAAAAGATACAGACTTTATATAAACAATTATATTGAAAAACAAAGAAAAGTGAGAATCTTGATGAACAAAAAGAAGAGGGTATTAAAAATTTTACCGGGAAATTGTACTGGATATTGGGGCGAGTCGGCGAGTACCAATCTGATTGAACTTCCCGCATGTTTTCTCATATGGGTTTTCTCTGAGTCGTCTGGTTTGCTCTCTCTGAAATGAAGAAGACGAAGAACTGAAGAAGGGAGGAGAGAAAAAGGTGTTGACTGCAGAAGAAATGGAGTGCTCATAACGCATGTTTTCTCATAACGCTCCACAACGATTGGGTAAGGAGCAAAAAAAATGATTTGATGAAGGATTTGATGGGTCTGGGGTTTATTAGGGGATTGAGGGGGTCGAGAGAGAGGAGTAGGTGAAGGAGCTAGAGCGCGATCGCAAGAGAGGGAGGGTTGAGAGCAAAATGCAGAGAGAGGGCTGGGAACGATAAAATTTGGTATCACCTCCACACGGTTCGCACGGTCATATTCTTTTGCCGAAATTGCCCCCATGAACAGGCTATGAACAGTAGAACAGTGCTGCTCCACGGTTGTTATATAGTAAATAGACAGAATAAAGGCGTGTATAAAGAAGGTTCCTTTTATATGATAGATAGTCATACTTGCTGGCTAGCATCAACTACATCTTGAGGTGGCATCTCTTCTATTCCAATTTCCAGAATAAATGACCTTGCATCATCATCCACCTGAGATAAGTCAGCAAACACAAGCACACTCAACAGTAGAAATGTAATGGGATTAGGGGTCATCATTTGAACCGTGGGTCGGTGGAGGCCCGCAAAAATTCGTCAAGGTGGTTGGTGGGCCGAACTTGGTTTAGAGATCTAAAGCTCGGCCCGCCAAAAATCCATCAAGGCCCGTTAGGCCCGGCCCATCAAAGCCCGCAATTTTTTATATATATAAGATAGTAGTACATATATCATTATACCTACACTTATATATATAATATAGTGACTAGTACTATATAGATATATATTTTATATTTGTATATGTCTATATTAATATATTACATATACATATATTGATCAAATATTTGAATTCCATATATCACTACCGGAATAAGAGACATTGCCGGCGACTTTAAGTCGCCGGCCTTGTTTTTTTTTTCGCCGGAATTGACATTACCGGCGACAAGTCGCCGACAATGCCGTCGCTGGAAAATTCCCGCCGGAGATAGCATTGCCGGCGACGGGAAACGCCGTCGCCGGTAATGTCCGAAACATCACCGGCGACTTGAGTCGCTGGCAATGTCAGCGCCGCCGTGGCAGGAATTTGAAGACATTGCCGGCGACTTAGGTCTATGTCGCCGGCAATGATTGGAAAATTTTTGAAAATAAAACACGGTTCTGGGAATTGAGCCCAATTCCAGAACCTGCATTGAAAGATATAAACCGTACAAATACAAGTTCAACAGTACACACATAAATGTCAAACGTACATTACAAATAGCAACGATACGAAAATAAACTATAACTACACGTCAGGGTTGAGGAACTTGAGGGTCAGGGTCGAAGTAATCCATGTACTCATTTGAATTCCGGTGGCTACCCTGGTCTTGCTCTGGCGTTGACTGGTGCGGTGGTGGTGGTGGATAACTAGGGAACACAGGGAACTGGTGCGGTGGTGGTGGTGGTGGAGGTGTGGCTAACGGTTGTCCGGTAGTCTGAGCCTCGTATATCGTCCGCATCCATGTGAACATCTGTGCCTGACTCTGGACCAGGTTTTGGTACTCGGTATCTCTGATTGCCTGCTGCCGGACCAAGTTTTGGTACTCGGCATCTCTGATTGCCTGCTGCTCGACTGCTTGCCTCTTTTGCTCCTCCAACTCCCTCCGCGTCCTCTGAAGCTCCGCTACGACGTTACGACTAGAAGTTGAACTTCTTGACCCGGTAGAGTATTCAGAAGTGTTTTTCAATACTCCTTCGCCCGCCGAGCCCATTCCCCTACAGTAGTAGGTATTCTTTCCAGTCTCGCACGCTTTTGCCATGATCTGAGCCGCTATCGGGCGATCAAGCGGATCAATCTGAGAGGCATACTGGGTGACTTCTTCCTCGGAGCAGTCAGGATGGTTAGACCGAGCTATACTCATGGTCACTTCTGCGGTCGCGTCCTCCACTCTCGCCTAATTGAAAAGCGAAAATGAATAACGTATTAGCTAGCAAAATCTATTAATATCGAAAAATAGTTTTATTAACACATGGAGAGGCGAAAGACTTACCACTTCTTCAGGGCACTGCGGATAGAACTTCTGATGAATATACACCAACGGGTTCACTTCTTGTTATTGCTGCGCCTTAGTCGACCAACCCATGTAGTTGAGCGAACCTGCATGATGGGCCCTGGTGTTTTTCAATCTATTCGCCCGGTTCGTCTTTGAAATCGCCTTGTTTGATAAACATATGAAAAAAAATTAGTAACTAACTATTTCAATCTGATACGATACATTAGGCTTGTAAGATATATTCAGGATGCATACCTGAGCTTTGGGGTGCTCGAAGTGGGCTATCAGCCACAGCCACTCGTACTCCCTAAACTGGAATTCGCTAGGGGTAGAACCTCGGCCTAGCTCCTTGTATATAGTGTAATGGGAAGAAAGCTCGTTCTTCCACTCTTTATACCTATATTAAAACAAGGAAAAGAAGTTAGAGATATTAAAACACTTGATAAACAAAAATCTAACTCGATATATATTCAAATAAGTCGAAGAACATCACCTCATATGTAGTTGACGCTCTACCCACGTGTGAATAAGAACTTCATCCACGTCAAACCACACCTGCAATATGAATATATAAAAGGTAAAATTATATATTTATTCGGACTTAATTAATAAATGTAAAATTTACGTAATGAAAATACGATTTTACTCACACTGAGTGCATTATGCACTTGCATCTTCACGTAGATAGGCACAGATTCCCAATCTGGCCAAAGCATTGGGACCTTGTCCCGCACGATCGCACAGGCCATGCTGACATATTTGCGCGTGGTGTCGAATGCCTCGATCACCTCGCCATCCTCATTGGCCCTTATGGGCGTTTTCCTTCTGCCGGTGGCCTGCTCAAGTCTCTTCCCGGTGCAGGTGCCTCTAGCCCCTTTCCGTTTTCCAGTCCCATTAACGAAATTGCCTAATAATACAATGTCAACAAATTGATATCATTAATTGAACCTATCGTAAGTCTTAAGTAATAATTAAGTAATCAATCTGATGTTAAATAAAATTTACCTGCATCGTCCGTTTGTTGGTTGGTGCACCTCACACTCCAAAGATACACGGGGTCGAACGGGAGGAAGTTATACGCTTCCTCCACGGTCAGGAACTCCGGCCGTCCTTCAACATAAACAGGCATCCCCCTATCATCGAATTCAGGGATCACAGGAATCTCGTCGGGTAGGAAGAGACCGGACGGCGGAGATAGACGAGACCTGGACGATGAGGCGCCAACACCACCATGTGTCTCAGATGATTCCCGTGAAACGGGAGTAGGCACCGGGCGAATATGGGGCATTCAGATTGAGGGAGTTTCTGATGCCCCCGTTGACTGTCGCTCGTCTGAGGCTCTGCCACCGGAGGGACGTCTGCTGATTGAGCGTCTGGAGACTGAGGCTCGAGCCTCGACTTCCGGTTGCACGGCTCTTGATCGTGCAGCTTCCTCCTCAGCTCGCGCCTCTAGCAAGGCTCTCGTGCGAGCACTCATCATTGGCCCACTGGGCGTGTTGCTAACTGCGGGTGAGGAGGAAGCTTGACTACTGTTCCCTCCACTATTTCGGGAACCTCTCCGAAGCCAATTTGCCGCAAAACCTCCTGGACACCGTAATAGTCATAAGGATTTGGTTCTATAACAAATTAGAACCGGAACCGGGCGGAACCGGAACCGTGTGGAACTGGAACCGTTCGGTTTCAAACGGTTCCGGTTACAAACAGTTCCGGTTCCAAAGGGTTCCGGTTCCGCGCGGTTCCGGTTTAAAACCGTTCTGGTTCCAAACCGTTCCGATCCCGATTTCCACCTTAATTTATACGATTAATTAACAACTATATCACCTAAATTAACATTAATTAAATTTAATTAAATTTAATTTTCACATATTCATCCAAATCACACACCCTAATTAATTTTCCACATTTTTCACACATATATATACATCATGCATCTTAATTAGGTTTAATTTTCACATATATATACATCACATATTCATCCAAACCTATATATATACTTAATTTTCACATACCTATATATACATCACTTAATTTTCACATACCTATATATACATCACATATATATACATTGCATATAAATTTACAACTTATCACCCTAATTTCCAACTTAGCACCCTAATTAATTTACACATACACATACACATACACATACACATACACATACACATACACATACACATACACATACACATACACAAAAATAATTAAAAATTGAGAGAGAGAGAGAGAGGGAGAGAGAGAGATGATCGAACCTGCCATGGTGGAGTCCGTTCTGCTTTGCCGGCGACGGAGGTGAGGGGAGGAGAGGAGGGGAGGAGGGGAGGAGGAGAGGATCGGAGGAGGAGAGGAGATGAGAATCGGTGGAGAGGAGGAGAGGAGGGGAGGAGGGGAGGAGGAGAGGATCGGAGGAGGAGAGGAGATGAGAATTGGTGGAGAGGAGGAGAGGATAAGGAGGAGGAGAGGGAGAGGAGGAGGAGGTGAGCTAGTTTTTTCGCCGGACCGAGTTGGGAGGAGGAGAGGAGGAGAGGATCGGAGGAGGAGAGGATAATGAGAAATGAAACTCGGGCTCGAGCTGGGCAGTTCCTATCCAGACAACATTGCCGGCGAGTTGCTTATAACTCGTTGGTAATGACATTACCAACGACTTCAACTCGTTGGTAATGACATTACCAACGAGTTAACTCGTTGGTAATGTTGACATTTCCCAAAGAATTTCCGACAACAATTTCCGACTACAATTTCCGTCTACGATTTCCATCGACATTTTTCGACTACAATTTCCGTCTACGATTTCCGACTACATTTTCCGACTACAATTTCCATTATCAAATTCCGTCTACGATTTCCGACTACAATTTCCGTCTACTATTTCCGACTACAATTTCCATTATCAATTTCCGTCTACGATTTTCGACTACAATTTCCGTCTACAATTTCCATTATTAATTTCTGACTACATCATATTTCCGACTACATTTTCCGACAACAATTGCCGACTACATTTTCCGACTACAATTTCCATTATCAAATTCCGTCTACGATTTCCGAAAACAATTTCTGACTACAATTTCCGACTACTATTTCCATTATCAATTTTCGTCTTCGATTTCCGACTACAATTTCCGACAACAATTTCCGACTACATTTTCCGACTACAATTTCCATTATCAATTTCTGTCTACGATTTCCGACTACAATTTCCGACAACAATTTCCGTCTACAATTTCCATTATTAATTTCCGACTACATCATATTTCCGACTACATTTTCCGACAACAATTGCCGACTACATTTTCCGACTACAATTTCCATTATCAAATTCCGTCTACGATTTCCGACAACAATTTTCGACTACATTTTCCGACTACAATTTCCATTATCAATTTTCGTCTACGATTTCCGATTACAATTTCCGACAACAATTTCCGACTACATTTTCCGACTACAATTTCCGTCTACGATTTCCGACTACAATTTCCGTCTACTATTTTCGACTACATTTTCCGACTACAATTTCCATTATCAATTTTCGTCTACGATTTCCGATAACAATTTCCGACAACAATTTCCGACTACATTTTCCGACTACATTTTCCGACTACAATTTCCATTATCAATTTCTGTCTACGATTTCCGACTACAATTTCCGTCTACTATTTCCGACTACATTTTTCGACTACAATTTCCATTATCAATTTCCGTCTACGATTTCCGACTACAATTTCCGTCTACTATTTCCGACTACGTTTTCCGACTACAATTTCCATTATCAATTTTCGTCTACGATTTCCGACTACAATTTCCGACTACATTTTCCGACTACAATTTCCATTATCAATTTCCGTCTACGATTTCCGACTACAATTTCCGTCTACTATTTCCGACTACATTTTCCAACTACAATTTCCATTATCAATTTCCGTCTACGATTTCCAACTACAATTTCCGACAACAATTTCCGTCTACAATTTCCATTATTAATTTCCGACTACATCATATTTCCGACTACATTTTCCGACAACAATTTCCGACTACATCATTAACGTACTAAGGATGATAATCGTAATCATCGTCATCACTTGAGTCTGACTCGGTTTCATAGGTAACCTCTGGCAATATATGCCTCTCCTCGTCATCTGAATCAGCGTCAACTTCATATGGATTAACATCGAGAAGTTCTACTCCAGTAATTCGAACCACACTCCCATATCTCACATTATTAAGGCGAATCGTAAATGATTCCGGAATGTCAAAAGCGTTCAGCTCTTGGTATGCAGTAACTTCCTCATCATCTGCGGTATCACCAAGTGTGGCAGCACTGTATATGTTTCGGTGAGCAACATGGTTAACCACCTTCCACGGGAGTTTGTTAAGAAGATCGTCCAGGTAAAACACTTGTTTTACTGATGAGGCAAGAACGAAAGGGTCATCTTCATACCAGGTAGTAGCAGTATTCACCGAAAATGTTCTGTACTGATCGGTCCTTGTGTTCTCCGGGCTAGTATCAAACCATCTACACTTGAACAAGTGCACTTTCATGCGGTTCCCATAAATTAGTTCAACTACTGAATGAAGGACACCATAATAGTCAACGCCATCCTGCCCACCATGGACCATCACCCCACAATTCTGTGTTTTAAGTCGGTCGTCTCGATTTTCACATATAAATTTAACGCCATTGACCTGACACATCGAGTAAACTTTTGAAGCGATCAGTTTCATCACCAGGACCCTCAATTCGTTTGACCACTCTGGGCAACCATCATTTGCTACATGGTTCATCTGAAAACGATAAGAAACCACAAAAGAAATTATGAACATAGAAACCACAAAACCACGTACACACATGCTATATAAGGAAAATGGCAATAAAAAAAAGACATATACACATATACCCTTACCCATTGACCAAAGTAGTTTGCAAACGTCCTGTTGTAGTAATCAACATTTCCGGCAATAGCAGGGCAGTGAAGATGATAGTTTTTCCAATATTGTACTTCTTCACAGTTAATCAGTACCGACCAGTGGGCAATGACTACCTCATTTCCATCCAACTTGTACGACTTTGGGAAGCTTCCCTGTACTACCACGTCATTGGAGATGATAGAAAGGTTGAACTGAGGTTCATCTATCGGCATCTGTTGTTGGGGGTCCTCAAGCGCTCCCAAATACACTTTGGTGTACGTTACACACTCGTGCGCAACATATGCTTCAGCGATACACCCTTCAGGTGCATATTTATTCTTCACATAGTCCTTGTAGGCTCCCAATTGTCTACAAGTTAACAAGTGCATGTTAACTAAGGTAAAAATAAGACTTTACATATAAAAACAGAGGCAAACCAAATGTACCTTTCCATGGGATACATCCAAGTGTAGTGTACGGGACCGGTAAACAACAATTGTTCGGGAAGATGGATCATTAGGTGAGGCATGATGTCGAAAAAGTTTGGGGGAAATATCCTCTCAAGCTTGCACATGATAAAAATGATGTCATCTTGCATCTCCCTGAGATCTGATTTTTTAACTTCCCTGGTGCATAACTTCTGAAAGAATCTTGACAAGGCCACCAACGGCTCCACCACCTCTTTGGGCAGGTACCCTCGAATGAAAATAGGGAAAAGCCGTTGAAGCAGTACATGGCAGTCATGACTCTTTAATCCGTACATCTTTTTGTCCCGGAAGTTAACACACCTACTTATATTTTCTGCATAGCCATAAGGATACATGCATATATATATATATATAGCCATATGCAACAATTATATTTCTCGCATATAACCATAATTCGGTTAAAATTTAAGGTCAAATTCCTGCATAGCCATAAGAATATATACCTGACATTACTCAGCCACCGAAAAACTTCATGCTTATGCTTCGGCTTTACGGTGTAAGGAGCTTGCGGCATTTTTCTCTTACCATCTCTTAACCACAAATGTTTCCGCAGTCCCATAGCTTTCAGATCAATGCGTGCCTTAGGGATGTCTTTTGTTTTCCCCTCCAAGTTAAGAACTGTGCCCACCACACTTTCACACACATTCTTCTCTATGTGCATGACATCTAGGTAGTGTCTGATAGGCAACCTGGGCCAGTAGGGGAGTTCCCAGAATATGCTCTCGTGTGTCCAAAACTTATACCTTTCGGGCTTGTCTGGAATTGACGCCACTATCTCAGGATGATTGCTCAGCTGGCCAAAATCATATTCATTCAACACTTCCAAAATTTCTTCCCCTGTCCATCGCCTGGGTGCCACACCTGTTTCCACAGTCCCATCAAACGCGTCTGGATCCTGCCTAAATGGGTGATCATATGGAAGCCTACAACGGTGACGCATCTGAACAATTTTACTACAATGAGGACTGCAACAATCAACCGTCATGCACTCTGAACAAGCCCTGTAACCCCTGGTAACGTTGCCCGACAACATACCGCGGGCAGGAAAATCACTGATGGTGCCAACAAGCATGGCATGCATCTGGAACATCTCATTTTTGAACCTATCGTAAGTGGGGTGGCCACACTCACTCAGGTACTTAAGCTCCTCAATCAAAGGCCTCAAATACACATCGAGACACTTTCCTGGATAACCCGGGCCCAGAATTGACAGAGTCAGCATATTGTATTCCTTCTTCATGCACATCCATGGTGGAAGGTTGTAGGGTACCAAAATAACTGGCCATATACTGTATTGAAGACTCATGTTGCCAAAAGGGTTGAATCCGTCAGATGAGAGCCCTAGCCAAACATTTCGGACCTCTGCTGCAAAATGATCAAACTCCCTGACCATGTGCTTCCAAGCCTCTCCGTCGGAAGGGTGTATAAGGGTGTCATCGTCAGGCAAATTCCTCTCAGCCCACCATCTCATTGCTTCGGCCGTGAAAGCACACATGAACAACCGCTCCAGCCTATCAATAAGCGGGAAATGTCGAAGTATCTTCACAGCTTTCTTGTTGCTTGCATGAGTCAACTTATACCTTTCTGTAAAACATATCAGGCAGGCTTCAAGGTCTTCGAGATCTTTTTCTCAGAAGAAAATACAATCATATCTGCATGCATGGATTTTGATGTAGGAAAGCCCAAGATCTTTGAGGATATGTTGCACCTTATGATGAGTGGTAGGAAGACGATGACTGGGTGGCAGTAGCGAAGCAGTCCACTTTAACCAAGAATCAACAGATTTGACAGACATTTTGTTCTCCATTTTGAGCTGCATCACTCCCATGACACTTTCAAGAACAGTCTTACTACAACCGTCGTACAACGGAGTCTGTTGCAATGCAATCAGGTTGTTGTATTTGTCCATACCGCTTGTGTTGACATGAGCTCCAGGTAATGGCTCGACTGGCTCAATATGGGGGAAACCCTCAACGATGGGAGGGACATTTGGTCCTTCATCAGCAAATACACCGCTCTCATGAGGAAACATATCATTGATTAACATCGATGTTGGATCATAGGATGAACTGCCCCTCTCAGCAAAATCTCCATGATCATAGCGTGGACTGGCCCTCTCACCAAATTGTCCATGATTATGCGGACCCGCTAACGATGTTTCACCGTGATAAATCCAACAAGTGTACTTATCCCAAAACCCGTATTTACTCAGGTGCTTCTGGACTTTATCAATGGGAAAACGAAATCGATCGCTGAAACACTTACATTCTTTACACGGGCAATAATGAAGTGTAGTGTCTCCACAATTAGCCTTCACAAAATTCACAAAATTCCTAATTCCCTGGTGATATCTGACATCCCATCTTTCGAGGCTCATCCAACTCTTGTCCATCCTGAAAATAAGGAAACATTTTACGCATTATATATACACACATTCACTACGTACTAATACTCGACGCGATATCTCAATTCAACTCTAATTAAATCAACACATGCATGCATATATATATATCGATATAATCTCTGAATTCGATTCAGTACTCGATGATGGTATTCTTGTTTTTTCAGTTCAAAATGTATTTGACTAGGTAGGAGGCTCTCTTAAGCTTGACTCCGATAACACTACGATAATACCAGTCGTTGATTCAGACACAAGATAAGATTAACTACAAGCAGTTTTCTCGTTTCGGTGACGTCAACAACATTTCATATCTCACGAATTGGATTTGATCAACACACACATATATATATACATACACATATACGTATATATACGTACCGGCCTATATATATATAGCTTCCCGAGTGATCGAGTTTTCGACGCGCGCCTTAATTTTGACAATACCGAAGGATCGATTTCAGAGTGTTTTCCTTCTTTCGATTTCACCGGATTTTTTTCGATCAAAATGAATGAGCTCCTGCGATTTGCATATAATATAACAGGCATTGCCGGCGATTCATTAAATCGCCAGAAATGGAGACATTACCGGCGACTTTACGCCGGAAAATCGCCGGTAATGTTTCAAAACATTGCCGGCGAAATTCTCGTAGGAAAATCGCCGGAATGTTCGGCTTGACATTGCCGGCGACGGTTGGAGTCGCCGATAATGTTTTGAAACATTACCGGCGATTTTCCAGCGACATTACCGGCGACGGAGTAAGTCGCCGGTAATGATGAACATTACCGGCGACTTTTCCGGTCGCCGGCCTTGTCTCCGGTAATCTCGCCGGTAATGGTTCTTATTCCGGTAGTGTATAGTTATATTTGTGTATCTAAACTATTAAATCATTGTTTAGAGTTTAGGATAAGTTAGGGTTTAGGTTTAGGGTAAGTTAGGGTTTAGGGGATTGAGATTTAGGGTAAGTTAAGGTTTAGGAATTTTGAGGTTTAGAGTAAGTTAGGGTTTAGGTTTTAGGAATTTTGAGGTTTATAGTAAGTTAGGGTTTAGGGTTTCATTGTAATTTTTTTTATCGATTTACCTTACACAGTAAAACAGTAAATATAATAGATGGTTCAGATTATGTAATTTTTCAATGGTGAGAGTTTAATTGAGAGTGTGTGAAATGACATCAATACCCTTCTCTTATATATTGCTTATTTTTCCATGGAGAAACTAGATAAATCAAAATTTTATGTCAATTTTTTTTGACACTATGAGATAGATATATAATTTACAAGAATGTGTGTTAAAATTTTGATCTTAAAAAATTTCTTTAGGGATGGGTAATTTACGTTTTAGTTGTAAGGGTACTACGGTCACATTTAGCGAAACCCATAGATGTAGGTCTAAATCAAGTCCAAAATTTATAAAATTTTAACGGCATGCTTAGAATATTACGGACAACCAATCTGACAGTCAGTTTTGTAAAATGATGATACATGATCGATTACGTTTCACAAAGGTCTTTCAACCCATATAACCAAGGAATAAAGATAAGAACATTAGTGTGCATATAGAGAATTCAAGCAATATAAGAATTAAAAAAAATTTAATAATAAAGAAGGCCATATATAATAGTTCACCTTGTAATAAAAGACACCATACATAAAAATTAGCCTAATCGAAGTACGTTTGGATCCCGGTCAATACAGTTAAACAAAATTTGTAAAAACACTAAAATACACTCATCTTATTTTCCTTATTTTCCTATGGGGGGAGTAGATAAATCAATTTTTTATGTCAATTTTTTTTGACACTATGAGATAGATATGTATTCCATAAGAATGTGTCCAAAATTTGATGTTAAAAAAATATTTTCGGGAGGGGTAATTTCCGTTTTAGTTGTAAGAGTACTACGGTCACATTTGGCGAAATACATGGATCGATGTCTAAATCAAGTCCAAAATTTATAAAATTTTAAATGCATGGTTATAATATTCTAACCAATCAATCCAACGGTCAATTTTATAAAATAATTAAACATGTCCGATTAAGTTTCACAAAGGTATTTCATTCCATATAACAAAGGAACAAACGTAAGAACATTAATATACATATGGAGAATTCAAGCAATATGAGAATTAAATATGTTTTAATGTTAAACGAGGACATGTAGAAAGGTCCATCTTATAGTGATAAACACCGTACGTAAAATTTAGACTCATCGGAGTACGTTTAAACCCCGGTGCATGGATGAAGGTTACGTTTATTTTGAAATGTCTTAATTTTTTAATAAGTAAATCCCGATAGGCCCGGCCCGTAAAAGCCCGCAAAGGCTCGCAAATCCCGCTTGAATGGGCCGGGCCCGGATCCTTATTTAAAAGATAAAGCCCGGCCTGGCCCGTACCGGCTATACATGGACCGGACCGGGCTTTTTGCTGCCTAAATGGGATACATACGTGAAAAAATAAAAATTAATGGAAACACAGGAATTTCTGAAACTTCAATGACACTAAATTTCTGGTCCATGATGTGATTATCAAACCAATACAATACAATAACCGACCAAGGAAACTAAAGTATCCATGCTTCCAGGACAAAAACTTAAAATGCAAAAAAAGCAGGAAAAAAGAACGATCCATCTCTTTGTTTGTGTGATGTACGTGCATTTAATACATGCTAAGCTCGATGTTTGTGTGATACTAGAATTGTCCCCCGCGTCGAGGAGCGGTTTGTCGTCGAAGTAAGATTAATAGTTGAAACAAATATTAATTTGAATGTATTATTTTATTTAGAAATTAAATGATCGTAATGTACAAATCATAATTATTTAGAGACAAATAATGCTCAATTTATAAACTAAGTAATATTCAAGGTAGTACTTGCAACTTACAAAAGAAAAGAATTGCAATATAAGAATTGTAGTTCTTTATTACAAAGATCATAAACGTATAAAAAATAAATATTTTACATTAAAAAATATATGCATGAGTGACAAACTAAAAAACAAATAAAAAGAAATTTTAAGTTGGCACAATTTCAACATGTTATCTAAAATATACATGAATGACATGTCAGATTCACCCCAAAAAAATGACGGTATGAAGTAGTCTCCTCTGAAGTGTAAAAACAAAGTCTTCTTATAATCAATGTGCAAATAACTGTTTGACGTCTTCATAATTTATTGTTACAGCAAAAAAAATAAAAAACAGAAAAATGTTTAATATCAGTTGCATTTCAATGTAAAATATTAGTTAACTTAGCTCAAAACGTCATGTAATGTGTAAGAGATGAGATGCCTACCAATCGTTGTTGTTGTGAAGGTTTAATACTCAGTTTCAGTGTCTCTTTGACATTTGAAAAAATCTTAAAGGTAAATTTTAATTAGTTAATTTAACTCTCCAATAAATAGATTCAAGAATTCTACTTATTAGGTTTAGCTTACTTTTTAAGAGAGGTCCTCTGATCGAGAAGAAAGCAATGAACAATTGCAATAAAATTCATTTCAATTCAATTTACAGAGAAAAAAAAGTCATTCACATACAGGCATACTCAAAGCTCTTTGATCTACTGGAAAGAGAGAAATTATTAATAATTGACCGATTAAAGTATAGAAAATGAAAACAAAAACTAAACTATAAAAGCAATATAAAAAAAACATAGCAACACCAAATGGAATATGAAAGCTTGAGTTTGATCAATTCACACAAAACAGATAATACCTAGATAAGATAATAGACCAACCTCCAATTTTTTTCCCAGACATGAGGGATCTATAAATCGAGGTCGAGCTCTTGAGGTTCAAATGAAATTAGTCCACTGATATTCATCCTGCAAATAAATATCTAATTACCTAAGTTATATATAAAACATACTATATATAAAAAAAAACTCTCTGATCACCTTCCTTCTTTGACCTGTTCCGTGAATGCACGCTAAAAGAAATGGAGACTGTATTTCCTGATCAAATGATGACGTCATTTAGCACCCTCTAATATGACAAAGTCTGATATAGCACTTCCCTGCATTTTAACGTCACTATTCATAAACCAAATCTAGACCTTGTGGACTCTAAGAAGATGAATTGGTTTTTGTAATCTTACTATTAGTCTCTTGCAAGTATCTTGAATGCACATAGTTTTGTTAGAGCTTTCTGCAACGCCAGGATCATCATCACAGAGCAATCTCTTAGTAAAAGAGAAAACTCTATGTCATTTTATTTCCTTCAGAAATACTTTAAATGTGACAATTTCTTCTTTTGTTTGTCTAGAAGTTACCCTGAATTTCAGAAAGAGACAGGGAAAACCTATGAATCATAAGTTCTTATGAATCATATTAATCTCCTAAATAATAATCATATTCAAATCAGAAGCATGACCATTGTTTAACCAATTGAACCCAAACTCAACAGTCATGGCATAAAATCTATAATTGAATATCCCACGCCAAAGGCGCGGTATTGCTAATATACGTTAAAAAGAATCGGAAATGATTCATAAATGAAATTAGAATTTAGGTAGAAAATATACGTTAAAAAGAGTCTGAAATGATGCATAAATGAGATTATGATTTAAATAGAAAATTTTGTTAAAGATGAAACTTGTTAAAACAAAAAAATTTAATGCGGAGAATTTAAGAAAAATATATATAGTTTTTTTATTGTAAAGTTTAAGTAAAAAATAAAAATTATATTGTTAAAAAATAATACTGTGAAAATGATGTGTGAATATTAAAAAGTAAAAGTAAAATTAGAACTGTTAAAATATAAAACACAAAATTGTAAAAAAGTTTGGCAAAAAGTTAAAATAAAAAATTGAACTATAAAAGTAAAATATAAAATATAAAACTGTAAAAAAAATTGATAGAAAGTTACAGTAAAAAATTAAAATTGTAAAAGTAAAAAAGTAAAACAAAAACTGAAAAACTATAAAAAAATGGTAAAGTCAAAATAAAACTGTAAAGTAAAAATAAGTAAAATATAGTACAATAAAAATTGTTAAAAAGTAAAAAGTAAAACTGTGAACAGAGTGGGTCATGTTTGTTATTTAGAAAATATGTGCGTCTAATATGTGTTAAGCTCATTGGCTCATTCTACGATGTGTCATGGGATACATTTTATATCTAAGGAGACATAACAAAATCTTATGTCTTGTGATCCCAATGATTTATAACTAAGAGTGTGACATAAACAATAATTTAAAAATATAAATGAACTAGAAAAGCTAACCTTCTTTATTGCTGCCTCCAGAAGCTCCATAGGACATTCAAGATTGGCAGGTTCAGAAACAACATCAAATGGATATCCAAGGAACTCCCTGGTCTTTAACCAGAGTTGTGACTGACGAGCTAAACTAGTAAAGAAAAACGAAACATAGAATAGCAAACCCAAAAGTCGAGAGCAAAAATATTACATAGCAGGTGCGGCAAGGCATTCGAGCATTATCAAAATTTAAAGTTTATTTCCATTTCATAGGACATTAATCATATGGTTCGTTAAATTAATGAATATCTGTGTTGTTTTTCCTCCTTTTGTCCTTGAGCATCCACGGGCAGCGGTCTTGCTCGAGCAGACGGTGGGGTCGGTCGAAAGGTGCTCGAGTAAACAGGAATCGGAGATGCAGCGGGAGGAAAGGGTGGGCTGACTACTCGTTGACTTCGAGCACGAGCGATCGCTCGAGCCAAGTTTGCTCCGGCATTTGATCGCCCGCTTGGTGGAGCCCACGCCTTGTGGGTGACGTCAGACGCGTTCTATTTTTTTTTTCTTTCAGGGCTGAAAAGTGTCCTCAAAGAAATTGACGCACGAATAAAAAGCTGACGAGTGTCTTGGGCTAGCTGCTTTTTACTTTCAACAGTTCACTTGATCTGGGTCGATGATTTTGAATCTGAAATTTGATCCAACGGTCCTGATTCATACAAAATGGCTAGATTTATTTTCAACGGAAATAAACAGAAACAATGAAAATATTTGCAAAATAAACCCTAAATAATTGCAAAAAAAATCTCTAAGAATTGCAGAACACTCATTATTTTTCTATCAATATATACCACCACATTTTATTCACAAATCACATCAATTTGTGCACAACAAATTTCACATCTTTCTCCATTTCCTCTCATTTCTTTGAGTATTTTGTTTTCCAAAAAATGCTCACCCATTGGCTTCATTCCAAAGATTTAAAAACTCTTTTATACGCCATAGCGTCGATGAATACAACGACAACAAACAAAAGAGAGACAAATTGTGAGAGACAATTCATGCCGATTATTTGCTAAATTGGGAGCCAACATAAGGTGAATCTACTCCGAATGAGCCTAGGACCCAAGTCGCGCTTTCGTTTCACTACAATAAGTTCAAGCTACTCTTGTCAAAATGGGGCGAATGTTTGCATAATGCACGGATGCGTATAGTTAGTGGCACTTCGCATATGGATGATGTAAGTTTCTATTCTTTTTTTTATATATGATATACATTTTATTTTATTAAATGAAATAAATTATGTAATTGATATATCTTATTTGTTTAAATATATAGTATTGTGAAATAGATAATATTTATTAAATTTTAGATCAAGCAAGCTCAAGTCTTTTACTATGCGGTTAAGAAAAAAAATCGTTTACACATTTTACATGTTACAAAGCGATTAAGGACCATCCAACTTATGTAACGGTGCTACTAATTACTCCGTCTTCGCATGCAAGTAATTTTGAAACTACTCATTCTGCTACCGAATCATCTCCAATCACCAATTTGGGTGACGAGGAAGTGAATGAGACAACACAAAGCAACGTGGCTGCTCCCACGACTCCGGTCAGACCAATAGGATGTAAGGCGACAAAAAAAAGGCAAGATTTTTATTGAGCAACGAGTTGAGGTTTTGCAAATCATTGCAAGTGATCAAGCATCGTGACATACCTCGTGGAAGATGCATAATGAAAGCGAGCTTAATTATTACAAGACTACATACAAATTCAACAACGGAAGGAAGCAAGGGCGGCTAATGAGTTCAAACTCAAGAAACAACAGCAAAGATCATGACAATGAATTTAGAGCCTATGACCCCAATCTCAAAAATGTATTTTACCAAGAGGAAACTTAAAATTCTTAATGAAGGAGAAGCTAGGGAATGAGAAGCTACCGATAAAATATTTTTGGATTGTTATCACCTACGCATGCCCTTTTCATAATAGTTATAGTTGTAATGACCCTAATTTTTTAAATTAATTAAATTTTCTTTTAATTTATTTTTAGAAGTTATTTTACTTTTTACTAATAAAGACAAAAAAAAACTAAACTTTTGGTCAAAATCTAGCTCGGCCTATGTGATAAGAAAAAGAAGTACACTTAGTTTAATTATGATGTTAAGGGTGTCGGCCTCAAGAAAAAAACAAGGAGAGACGAGAGAGATAGAAACGAGAGAAAGTTAGAGTAGTTTTGGCGGCGTGAGTTCGAAGGGAGGGGGAGAGTTGAGCTACGAAGTTGCGCTGTGTGAGAGAGAAATTACTATGGGGCTGCAGCCAGTGGCGGAGCCAGAAAAATATCTCAGCTAAGGCAAGAATTTAGCTTTAAAAAATAAACTAAAGTCAATAAAAATGTTACCTCCAATAATAAAAGATTATATTACAAGTTTTCAATTAATGACGAGACGACAGTTGTCCTCGACGCTTTTTCATATTTTGAAAACGCTGCATGATAGAGTCATTGGTAATCCTATTAAATACCTCTTTTTCAATGTAAACAAGCAATCTATCATTCATTCATTGATCTCTCATTCTATTACGAAGTGGATTCTTCACAATGTTCAATGCTGAGAATACCCTTTCCACTGAAGCTGTTGCAACCGGCAGAACTAAAGCCAATGTTAGAAGCTTGTAGACTGATGCATGTGTTATATGCTTTCTTGTCTCCACAATTTTTTTTGCAATATCCCCAATTCCTTTCAACTGAGAGAATTTATTATTGGATCGCATCTCATTAATGTAAATACCAAGTTTATCTTCAAGTGATAACACTTCTCGGTCAGAAAAATCTCTCGGGTAGAATTTGGCAAGTTGAAGCAATTTTTTGCTTGTCAAACCTAGAGAATGAATTATCCGGACTTAAACTTGCAACACAAAGAAGAAGCTCAGAGTTTACCTCATTGAAACGATTATTCAGTTCTGAAAGTTGTCTGTCAATCACAGTATAAAAGATCTCCACCCGATAATGATGAATGATTGTTACTTTTTCAGCTCTGCGTTGAGATTTCCCTTGAGCAACAAAGTTGTCATTCAAATTGGGAATGTTGATACCATGCTGGCCACAAAAAGAATAAACTTTGCTAAGTAAATTATCCCATTCACAATCTTCATCCCTCATTGCTTGTAGTTGTTCCTTAACTTGCACGCCTTAACTAATTCAATAGCATTGACAATATCTTGATCCTTCCCCTGCAATGCCTGTGATAATTCATTCGTAACTCCCAACACTTGTCTCATCAAAAACAGGCAAAATACAAAGTTAAATGATTGCATTTGTGCTAGCACAAGATTACATTCCCCTCTCTGATCAGAGTTCACTCCATCTTCAATAATAATTTCAATCACCTCAATCATAGAAGCAAACATAGAAATAATACTCAATAAGGTACCATAATGTGAACCCCAACGTGTATCACCAGGACGTTTCAGAGTAGTTTCTTGATTCAACCCTCTTCCATTTAAAAGCTCATCATTATTAAGAGCTTCCATCACTTTCTTCTGTTGTTGTTCTCGAAGAAGATCACGACGTTTACATGATGCTCCAACAAGGTTAACCACTCGAGTCACTAAGAAAAAGAAGGAAGCAACTGGAACATGATTTTTAGCTAAAGACACGAGAGCAAGTTGAAGTTGATGTGCAAAACAATGAACATAAAAAGCACATTGATTTTCTTTCAAGATAAGTGCCTTGAGTCCGTTGAACTCACCTTGCATATTACTAGCTCCATCATAATCTTGTCCTCGAAGATTTGTAATGCTCAATCCAATTCTAGAGAACAACTCATCTATTGCAAGTTTCAAGGACCGTGCATCAGTACTTTTAACATGTTGAATGCCCACAAATCTTTCAATCACTTGACCTTTATTGTCAACATAACGAATAACAACGGCCATTTTCTCTTTCACTGAATTATCCCGTGCTTCATCAACCAGAATAGAAAATGGCGCATCACCGATCTCCAATCTTATTGCATTAACTGTTTCAACTGCAACTGCATTTATAATATCTTTTTGTATATCAGGTGATGTCAACTGTAGATTTCTAGGAGCATTTTCAAATGCAACAGCCTTCACACTCTCATTATGTTCAGCAAGAAACTCTAATAGTTCAAGAAAGTTCCCTCTATTGCTGGACGATTCAGATTCATCATGACCACGAAAAGCAAGACCCTGCCTCAACAAGTAACGAATACAATCAATTGAAGCATTCAAGAGAATGTAATAGTTGTTCTTAGCAGATTCCACTTGACGACTAATAACTTATTCCAGATGTTGTTTTTGATTCATAAGAGCATGACAATTCTGTAATGCTTTGTTGTGAACGCTATCCACTCCTCCTACATGATCCTGAAGTACTTTTTTAGTTTTCCAGTTAGAGAAACCTTTGCCAGTAAATACATCACCACCTCCTTGGTCACCATAATGTTGCTTAAAGAGATAACAACATAGACAAAACACAGCATCTTTTCCTATGCTATACTCTAACCATTCTGGATAATCATCAAACCAAGAAGTCACAAAACGCCGCTTTGTTCCGCTTATTACGGTTTGAGGAAACTAGTGATTTCGAGGCTGGCAAGGACCCTTGAGCAAATAATGTCGTCGAACTTGCTCACGAATATTCGGATAATATTCCATGATGCGCTTCCGCCTTGCGGGATCTGATGGAAGATTGCCCAATACAGTTTCAAGTTCCTTTTCTTTAAAGATTTCAGAGTCGACATTGATTCTCTTAGAAGAACTATAAGCCTCTCCCCCTGACCCCGACACTTTCTGAAAATACCTCTTCATAACTATTTATCATAAAATTTTACGTATCAATTTTACGTATCTATAAAAAAAAGTACATAACTATTTTATCAACTATCAACCGTACAGAATGAGCATATAATTGTGCAACTCTACAGTCTCTACCACCACAAAAACAAGAATCAGAGAACTTTGAGAAAGAAAACAAAAAGAACCAATAAAATAAAAAGAAGAAAGTTAAAAGAAAATATATAATATAAATTGATAATAGAGATTAGAGAGAAGTAGAGAACTAACGTGGTTGAAGAATGATGATGATCGATGATTTGATGAAAGAGAGATTGATGAGAGATTGAGAGTCACGACTCACGAGTCACGAAGACGGATGAACAGGATGATGATGAATAATTAGGGTCTGGACTCTGGAGATTTGCCGATTTGGGGTTTGGCCGTTTGGGGATATAGAGTAATAAAGGGTACTGGATAGCCAGGGTAGGGACGTAGGCTACGTAGGGTTTACATATATATATATATATTAATATATACACTGTCAAGTCACTTGTTACATTATATAGCCAGGGTACTCAAGTGTCAAGCAGTCTATTTACTATCATACTGTCAAGCACTCAAGTTGTCTTACATTAGTTTTAATATATCTTATTACACATATATATATATATATATATATAATAGAGGGTAGGGAGACGTAAGGGGTTTATCAGACTGACTCACTGACACCCCACTTTTATATATTTTTTTTCTTTTCCTACTAAAAGTCTAAACAAGGTCGTTTCACAACTTTCACTCGTTTATATAATTAAAGGAAACATCAAAACGACGCTGTTTTGAGTTTTCTGGAAAAAAAAAAATCCGGCAAAACCACCATTTTTTTCAATCAAAAGCTTTCAAATCTAATATCTAGCATAGCTAGTCTCATACTCGAGCCCAGGCAGCTGCCTGTGCTCGTCTATACGTGGCTCCGTCACTGTCACTTACAACTTAGAGAAGCGGAGCAAGCCAGCAGATCCAGACGGTTGTGAGGACGGCGTGCGTGGGGTGCAAGAACCAAACGAAGGAACGACGTTGTTTCTGGTTGGGTGGGTTTTGTTCGACAGGTAAAATTGATGTGTATTTGTTTTGGGTGATTTGTCTATGCCGCGAGGTTGGGTTTTGGATAGTGAATTGTGACTTGGTGGATGATAATAATTTAAAATTTGTTTATTGTTAGGCTTGCTTTAGTTTACGTAAGTCACAATAGAGTGGTAGAAGGTAAATTTTGTGGGTTGTTGCTGGGCAAGAAATGATAGTTATGGTTAGTCTTGCTTGGCTGGTAATTGGGTACTAACGTTAATAGTGTTTAAGATCAATTAATTAATAGGTGTTATTGTTAATTGGCAGTAGATGGTTGGAGGTGCGGGTTGATGTTAATGCTAAATAGGTACTGTTAGTTTGATTTAACAGGTGGGCATAAGCTTTCGATGTAATGATAAAATGTTTTAGTGTTGGTGTTTTTGCAATAGTTTTGGGTGAAAGAGAGACGGGGTAACTCGTTATGTGGTAGACAATTTGACGACTTAAATCTTGTTGCTAAGCTAGAATTTTATTTGTTTAGGTGACGTATGTTTATGTTGTAAATAGAGGTTCACTCGATTGATGTGTAGAATTGTATTTGTGGTGGATAAATAGTCATCGAAAAGAAATTGAGTTTTATTTTTAAAATTATGATTTTGATTGTCTACGGTTTATTGGTAAGTGAAAATTCATTTTGTTTTAAGATGACATTCTCACAGTTGGTGAATGATTTGGTGTGGTATTTGTAGTATATTATGTTTTGTGTTTCCCTTCTTAGATGTCTTGGTGTGATTGATTGGAAGTATGTCGCTAGTAACTATAATGTGTGGTTGCTAGAGTCGGTTGAGGTTTTGACATTCGTATCTGTGATGTGAGGTTACAAGTGTAGTTTTGAGGTATTGTCAAGAGTCGTTGATGTGTTGTCACTTGTATCCATGATGTGAGGTTACAAGTATAGTCTTGAGTTGTTTGTTACTTATGTTTCGTGATGTGAGGTCGTGAGTGTCGTCAGTTGAGGTGTTGTCACTTGTTTATGTTTTGTGAGATTACGAGTGTAGTTTTTGAGATGGTTGTCACTCATGTTCCAGGCTGTGAGGTCACAGGTGACGGTAGTTATGAAGTCGAGAGATCTGATCAGTTAGAGCTCTAATCTGTCTGCCACATGAACATTGTTGTTTTAAAAGGAGTCTTGAGTGCATTTTTCTTTTATGGTCCATGAATGACGTGGATCAATTCTCTTGTTTTATTTATTGTGAGTTCTGATGTTGTGGAGTCGAGTTGTGTTTCTTTAAGAGAAAGAGTGATGTTGTGATTCCTTGTGTTTCGGAATTGATGCAAGTCATGAATTCGAGATGTTATGTGATATTGATTTTAGTGAGCTATTTTGTCTAAGGAAATCTTCTGAATTAATTTGCATGCAGGAGATTAACTTAAACTTGAAACTGTGGTTTTCTGATGTCTTGAAATGAAATTTGCTTAATTTGGATTATGTTCAAGTATGTGATAGGATTTAAACGTTAAGTGATATGTTAAATTGTGATTACTCATACGGGTTTGCAAAAGGTTACCAAGTTTATTACTTTTAATCCGGTACACTATTTAATGATGTAGGGGTTAATCTTGCAGGTTAGTTGTGACTTGCAGCTGAGGTAGAAACTTTTTAGTATTGTTGTGGTGGTAATTTGTTATAGATTTTGTATTTATTTATTTTACTTCCGTTATGTAATTTATTTGTTGACTATTCAAATTGAAATTGTAAACAAATGAAAATGGAATGTAAATATGATTCAAATTTTAAATCTTTATTGACATTGATTGGCTTCGAGTTGTAGAGAGAGAAAAAAAATTCCGGTATTTAGAGTAAGTTTTTACGTTCTGAATTTTGATTTATTTATAATAATTTGTAGACCAAAATTTTGGTCGTGCCAATAGTATTGTCTTAAAAATAAATTTAAGCTTGACTTATCATTATGTAATTTAAATTTTTGAGAAATAAAAATATGGTTTATTTATTAAGATGAAATTGAAAAACATATTTGTTACACATATTAAAGTAAAACACATACTAAATTAAAAAATACACATTAAATGAAAACAAATAATAAAATTGAAACACATATTTAGAGTATGTCACCGGTTTCAATCATCCAGTTGTGTTTTACTAAGTCATTTTAAAATTTTGTATGGATATAAACGTATTCGAGATCGGCAACACGGTTATGAAACTGTTGTATATTACACCCATCTCTTCTCATTGGCTCAAAAGAAATTTGATTACCTTGTGTATCCACTGACCCATCATTAACCTGGAAAACTCTTGATGGATTTTGCATATCTTCTTCATTCTCCTCAAACTCTTCCTCCGCAAACTCATCATGAACAATCATATTATGCAATATGATGCAAGCTAACATGATGGTTGTGATTACCGATTTCTTGTGCAATGTACAACTATGACGAATAATTACCCAACGAGATTGTAAGATACCAAATGTCCTCTCCACGTCTTTCCGGTATGTCTCTTGTTTTTTTGCAAAGAGCTTATCTTCCGGCGACTAGGGATTATAAATTGTTTTGACAAATATAGAGTACCTTGGATATATTCCGTCAGCTAGATAATGAGCGTTGGAAAATCTCTCTCCGTGGACTTCAAAGATGACAATTGGATTTCTTCTAGCAAGGACCTGATTGAACACATTGGACTGGTGGAGCACGTTGATGTCATTTTGACACGAAGAAACTGTGTCATATCCACGTATCATACGAGACCACCGCCTCTAGGATAATAGTGGGACGATCCTTTCGCCCTCAGTATGCCCCTTAATATTAGGTTGGGCAGTTCTTCTATTCCCAGTGCAGGCAGTTGATGCTTCCAATCATATCTGGAAAGTCTTGATGTTGGCCTTTATTTAAGAGCCAAGTGAGGTCCTCCGGTGTTGGAGCGTGGAGATATTTTGTAACATGAAGATCAACCACTTGGTGGCAAAACTCTTTCATACATTTTAGTGTAGTCGATTTTTCAATCCTTGTAATGTCAGTACACTGATCTGCGCCGTACGTCATCATTCGTAAAGCAGCGATAATCTTTTGTTGGGGTAGAAACCCTAGCATTCCAGTGGCATCTGCTCTTTGATGCCAATATGGGTCGTGGTTGCAGAGATCCGTCATGATAATGTTGAATAAGTCTCTGCTCATTTGGTACCTCTGTCGCAATTCCTGCACGTTGAAGATTGGGCGTTTGATGAAGTAATCTTCCATGAGATTATGTCCCCTCGCTTCCTTTTGTCTTGGTCGATTATGTTTTTGACCATGATGTGAACTGCGACCTTGTGGTTCGTCATCATATTGTGTTTCCTCCATGACCACTTGATTGACGAATGATTGTTCTATATCATCATCCTCTTGTTATTGTTGTTGCCTCCGCTTGAAAAAATTGTGGAAGTTAAAAGGATTCATCAGAGTGATGTAGGAAATTTTGCAAAGTGTTTAGAGAGATGTGTTATCTACTGGGATTGGAACAGACTTGTAGATGGTATGAGTTTAGAATGAGTATATGATGAAAGTTTTATAGCTATGAAAGAACCTAACCCTAAATTAATTGCCTAAACTGAAATTAGGCCCTAACGACACCACAACTTGCAAATTTTTTGCCAGAGTTTACTTGATAAAACGTATATAAACCAAGAACCTGCAAGAATATTACACTTCACAGATAAATTCTCAGACACACCATGGACTTCCAATGTCCATCCGGATTTCTCAAAATCCATATATAAAACTAAACTCAAGGTTTACAAGAAATTCAGAAAATATTCAGGAGTATAACTCAAACTAAATAACACAACACAAGTATTCAGAGCGATTTCTAATTACAAAATATACAAGACTAGCAGGTTATATCAGGAACCTACTAGAAAGAAAGTGTGATTTAAACTCTAGGCTTCCTGTGATGACGTGCAACAACGGAAAAGAAACTGCAATATGGGCGACGAAAACCGAAAAGCCCAGAGAAAAACATATAAATAGTAAAACCGTTAGAGTGAGTGGACATAAATCATAATATGCCGCATAAATAAATCCAACATGCTTTTCACAATAAATGCACATAAAATCATGCGAGTCAAAACAAACAAGCTCAGGTCAAGTGCTCATAAAGCCGTAACTCTCCTTGGTATTGTGTGTGTGGAGGCAGTAACTTGAGTACATTTTCCTCAACGTTACAACACGCCTGGGTCAAGTTCTCATAAAGACATAACTCTCCCGGGTATTGTGAATCACGGGTCAGGTGCTCATATAGACGTAACCCTCCCGGAGCATCTCGAGGATCAGCTGAGAGGCCATAGCATCAATGCATCCATATATCCATACTCAGTGTAAAAACAAATCACATGTGCCTCCAACTCAATGTATGCTCATAAAATGCATAATCATAAATGCATACTCGTAAATGCATAATTGTAAAGCATACTCATAAACTTGCAAATCCACTGTGAAAATCAAAGTGTCCACTCACAGATAACAGCTAGCCCTAAGGCCTGACGGAAGATCCCTCGCCAAAAACTCTCTCACGATCACCGGAATAACAGAGATACGATCAATACATAATGAATTTCGACATACAGAGCAAATACGACAAGAACCCCGCGTTCTCGAAAATCGTATTGTTCGAAATATTGACGAGGATAACAAAATTCCTAAAATGTACCCAAACATCCCTCCTCCCAAATTAAAACATTCAATTCAACTCGAAAACCTCACGACTAAGATAAGGGCGCGATTACAAGCAAAACGACATAAAATCTCTGAAAACCCCAAAAAACAGACCCTTATCGGAACACCATCCTGGACCACCGCCGCCGGCAGCGGAGCGGCGCCAACGGTTACATTCCCTGGCGAGCCATACATCAAAATGATCCTCACCTCAAGCCCAACCAAACCCCCAAAACCAAAATCCCAAACCATAACCACCGTGGTCGGAATTAAACCTGAAAGCCACGGCCCAAAACTCCCTCTTCGGTGATCACCATGAGCTCCACAAAACCTCCTCCTTGTCCCAAATTGGTCACCCAGAAAGCATCAAAAGGATGACGGGAACCAAACCCCCATCACCCATGACGCCACAACTCGCCGGAAACCGCCACCCGATTTCGGCGAAAACCAAAAATAAAACCAAATTGGAACTCTCTAAAAACCCAACCAAATCTCACAAACTCAAGCATGAATCAAAAGAGGAACTCAAGAGCTTTCTAACCATACCATGATTGTGGCCGGAGATGGCTGGAAAATCCAGGTCGGACGACGAACTCAAACCGGGTCAGTGGAGGAAAATGGTTCAACGGGTCAACTCGGTCAAACTCGGTCCAAATGTGTGATTTTTCGATTTTTACGACTATTTGATATTTATACGTCGCGAACAGACCAAACCAACTACTCGGATAACTCCAACACATTCAGATAAGTACGACTAACTCAACGACAATTTCAAATATTCATTTTATTTTCCCCGATTATCCGAAAAATTCTCTGAAACCTCCTACGAGCTCAAAATCAAATCCTCTACAATTTCTGCGAAGGAACTCAAACCAAATTCTTACCCGATAGATTAGTCGTTAACAAACCCAAATGTACAACCAACTCGCGTTAAACACGATTCATGTCTATAATCACATGACTCAAAGTTCGGGTTGTTACAAGCTAATTGTAGATAATCTGATATTTGAAGATGAACACACGTGTCGCATCATCATTGGTAAAAAAAATTTACCAAAAATTTGGTCAAATTATTTTGTTGATAACGCTATTTGGAAGTGACATGTGTCATCACTAACACATTAAGTACCATTGAGTCGCCGGCCCTTTTTTTTTCGGCCGGAAATGAGTAATACTCTCGCCGGAAATTTGGCGCCGGTGAAAGTATTACCAGTGACTTATATTTCAAGTCGCCGGTAATGGCCTTCATCATTGCCGGCGACTTGAGTCGCCGGCAATGATTGCTCCGCCGTGGCCGGAAAATGAGGGGTATTGCCGGCGACTTTGGTCCAAGTCGCCGGCAATGGTTGGAGAAATTTGTCAAAAAAAGTCGGTTCTGGATTGGGCCCAATTCCAGAACCTGCACTGAAAAACAGAAACCGTACAAATACAAGTTCAACAGTACACACATAATTGTCCAACGTACAGTACAAATAGCAACAATACGAAAATAAACTACAACTATAAGTCAGGGTCGAAGAAATCCATGTAATCATTTGAACTCTGGTGGCTACCCTGGTCTTGTTGTGGTGGTGACTGCTGCGGTGGTGGATGAGTGTGGAACACAGGGACCGGGGGAGGTGTGGGGAGCGGTTGTCCGGTAGTCTGGCACGCGTACATCGTCTGCATCCATGTGAACATTTGTGTCTGCTGCTGGACCATGAGTCGGTGTTGCTCAATCATCCCCCGGTACTCGGCATCTCTGACTGCCTGCTGCTCGGCCATCTGCCTCATCTCCTCCATCTGCCTCCTTTGCTCCTCCAACTCCCTTTGCATCCTCTGAAGCTCCGCTGCTAGGTTAGAGTTCCTAGAAGTTGAAGTTCTTGACCCGGTAGAGTATTCCGAAGTGTTCTTCAATACTTCTTCGCCCGCCGAGCCCATTCCCCTGCAGTAGTAGGTATTCTTTCCAGTTCCGCATGCTTTTGCCATGATCTGAGCCGCTATAGGGCGATCAAGCGGATCGATCTGAGAGGCATACTGGGTCACTTCTTCCTCCGAGCAGTCATGATGGTTGTTTCGAGCTATATTCATGGTGACTTCTGTGATCGCCTCCTCCACTCTCGCCTAGTTGAAAAGCGAATATGAATAACGTATTATTAAACAAAATAAATTAATAGAGAAAAATAGTTTTATTAACACATGCATATGTGAAGTACAAAATATAGAGGCGAAAGACTTACCGCTTCTTCAGGGCACTGCAGATAGAACTTCTGATGAATAAACACCAACGGGTTGACTTCTTGTTGTTGCTGCGCCTTACTTGACCAACCCAAATAGTTGAGTGAACCTGCATGATGGGCCTTGGTGTTTTTCAATCTATTCTCCCGGTTCGTCTTCGAAATCGCCTTGTTTGATAAACATATGTAAAAAAATTAGTAACTAACTATTTCAATGTGATACGATACATTAGGGTTGTAAGATATATTCAGGATGCATACCTTCGCTTTGGGGTGCTCGAAGTGGGTTACCAGCCACAGCCACTCGTACTCCTTAAATCAGAATTTGCTAGGGGTAGAACCTCGCCCTAGCTCCTTGTACTGTGTGTAATGTTTTGAAAGCTCGTTCTTCCACTCTTTATACCTATTTTAACACCAGAAAAAAAAGTTAGAGATATTAAAACACTTGATAAACAAAAATCTAACTCGATATATACTCAAATAACTCGAATCACATCACCTGATGTGTAGTTGACGCTCTACTCACGTGTGAATAAAGCATTCATCCACGTCAAACCACATCTGCAAGATGAATATATAAACGGTAAAATTATTTATTTATTCAGACTTAATTAATAAATGTAAAATTTACGTAATGAAAATAGGATTTAACTCACACTCAGTGCATTATGCACTTGCATCTTCACGTAGAGAGGCACAGATTCCCAATCTGGCCAAAGCATTGGGACCTTGTCCCGCACGACGGCCCCGGCCATGCTGGCATATTTTCGCGTGGTGTCAAATGTCTCGATCACCTCACTATGCTCATTGGTCTTAATGAGCGTTTTCCTTCCCCCGGTGGCCTGCTCAAGTCTCTTCCCTGTGTAGCTGCCTCTAGTCCCTCTCCGTTTTCCAGTGCCATTAACGAAATTGCCTAATAATACAATGTCAACAAATTGATATCATTAATTGAACCTATCGTAAGTCTTAAGTAATAATTAAGTAATCAATCTTGTTAAATAAAATTTACCTGCATCGTCCGTTTGCTGGTTGGTGCACCTCGCACTCCAAAGATACACTGGGTTAAACAAGATGAAGTTGTACGCTTCCTCCACGCTCAGGAACTCCGCCCGTCCTTCAATATAAATAGGCTTCCCCCTATCATCGAATTCAGGGATCACAGGAATCTCGTCGGGCAGGAAGAGACCGGACGACGGAGATAGACGAGGCCTGGACGATGAGGCGCCAGCACCATCTGCCTCAGATGATTCCCGTGAAACGGGAGTAGGCACCGGGCCTATATGGGGCATTCGGATGGAGGGAGTTTCTGATGCCCCCGTTGACTGTCGCTCGTCTGTGGGTTTGCTGACTGAGCGTCTGCTGACTGAGGCTCGAGGCTGGACTGGGGGTTGCACAGATCCGGATCGTGCAGCTTCCTCCTCTCCTCGCGCAGCTAGCAACATTTGTGTGCGAACATTCATAATTGGCCCACTGCGCGTGTTGCTGACTGCGGCTGAGGAAGCTTCACTACTGCTCCCTCCACTATTTCTAGTCCCTCTCCGTTTGATGCCTCCAAGCCAATTTGTCGCAAAATCTCCTGCACATCCAACAATTAGTCCTGGATTCGGTTCTATGAAAATTAAGGATGGAACCGGAACCGTTTGGACCCGGAACCGTTTGAAACCGAAACCGTTTGGAACCGGAACCGTTCGGTTCCAAACGGTTCTGGTTCCAAACGGTTATCGGTTCCAACAATGAGTCCTGGATTCGGTTCTATGCAAAATTGGAACCGAAACCGTTTGGAACCGGAACTGTTTGGAACCGGAACCAATCGGTTTCAAACGGTTCCGGTTCCAAACAGTTCCGGTTCCAAAAAGTTCCGGTTCCAAACGGTTCCGGTTTCAAACCGTTCCGGTTCCAAACGGTTCCGCTTCCGGTTCTGGTTTTTCATAAAACCTAATCCAGGACTAATTGTTGGAACCGATAACGGTTTGGAACCGGAACCGTTTGGAACCGGAACCGTTCAGTTTCGGTTCCGGTTCTAGCAGTTATCGGTTCCAAACCAAACGGTTCTAAATGCGATTATGTCACCAACATTAAATTAAACATTAAACATTAAACATTAAATTAAATTACATCATATCATATCGATCATTACGATTATAATTATCAAAATATCAATTAATTATTACCCAAATGCTTATTTAACCAATTAATTAAGTTAACAAATATACCTTAAATTATCAACTATATCAATTAATCCAAATCACCTTAATTTACCCATATATGCAATACCTTAAAAATACAATATAATTATGAACTATATATATCAATTAATCCACCCAAATCACCTTAAATTACCTAAATATTTTCCACATATATACATTACCTTAAATTATCAAAAATTATCAAAACTTAATTATATACATCACATATATACATATATACATCACCTTAATTAAATTTCCCACATATATACATCACATATATACATCACCTTAATTAAATTTTCCAAATATTTTCCACATACATACATCACCTTAAATTATCAAAAATTAAAACATCATCTAAAACTTAATTAATCAAGTTAATTAAAATGCATAAAAATATAATTAAAAGGCATATATATACATAATTATAAAAAACAAAAATTGAGAGAGAGAGAGAGAGAGAGGGAGGGAGCTAGGACCTGTCATGGTCGAGCTCCTCTTCGAATTCCGGCGACGGAGGTGAGGGGAGGAGGAGAGGAGGAGGGGAGGAGAGGAAATTGAGATTTGGGGTTTTTTTGTATGGAGAGGGGAGAAGGGAGAGGGGAGGAGGGGAGGGGAGAGGGGAGGAAAGGAAGAGAGGTTTGAGGAGAGGGATGAGAGTTAGGTGAGGAAGAGATGAAGAAATGGGGTTTTAGGGTTTGAGAGGGAAGAGAGAGAGGTGAAGAAATGAGGAGCAACTCGAGCTGCCTCCTGGGAAATACAGAGACCATTGTCGGCGAGTTATCAATTAACTCGTGGGCAATGACATTACCAACGAGTTAACTCGTGGGCAATGTCATTACCAACGAGTTAACTCGTGGGCAATGTCATTACCAACGAGTTAACTCGTGGGCAATGTCATTGCCCACAAGTTGATAAACAAATCGTTGGTAATGCTATTACCAACGAGTTGATAACTCGTGGGTAATACTATTACCAACGAGTTGCTTATCAACTCGTTGGTAATGATAGTGATTCCCGACCAATTTCCGACCAATTTCCGACCATAATTTCAGACTATAATTTACGACTACAATTTTCGACTAGAATTTCTGACTATAATGTACGATCGATCGCGACTAGAATAAATACGACTATATATAATTTCCGACTATAATTTCCAACTACAATTTCCGACAAGAATTTCCTACTAGAATTTCCGACTATATATAATATACGACTATAAATTTACGACTACAATTTTCGACTATAATTTCCGACTATATATACTTTCCGACTATAATTTCCGACTATAATTTCTGACAATAATTTTCGACTATAATTTCCGACTATAATGTACGACTAGAATGTTCGACTAGAATTTTCCGACTATAATTAAAATACGTACATCATTAACGTACTAAGGATAATAATCGTAATCATCTTCATCACTTGAGTCTGACTCGGTTTCATAGGTAACCTCTAGCAATATGTGTCGCTCCTCGTCATCTGAATCAGCGTCAACTTCATATGGATTAACATCGAGAAGTTCTGCTCCAGTAATTCGAACCACACTCCTAGATCTCATATTATTAAGGCGAATCGTAGATGATTCCGGAATGTCAAAAGCGTTTGGCTCTTGGTATGCAGTAACTTCTTCATCATCTGCGGTCTCACCAAGTGTGGCAGCACTGTATATGTTTCTATGAGCAACATGGTTAACCACCTTCCACGGGACTTTGTTGAGAAGATCGTCAAGGTAAAACACTTGTTTTACTGATGTGGCAAGAACGAAATGGTCTTCTTTATACCAGCTTGTAGCAGTATTCACCGAAAATGTTCTGTACTGATCGGTCCTTGTGTTCTCCGGGCTAGTATCAAACCATCTACACTTGAACAAGTGCACTTTCATGCGGTTCCCATAAATTAGTTCAACAACTGAATGAAGGACACCGTAATAGTCAACGCCATCCTGCCCACTATGGACCATCACCCCACAATTCTGTGTTTTTAGTCGGTCATCTCGATTTTCACATATAAATTTCACGCCATTGACCTGACACATCGAGTAAACTTTTGAAGCTATCGGTTTCATCCCCAGGACCCTCAATTCGTTTGACCACTCTGGGCAACCATCATTTGCTACATGGTTCATCTGAAAACGATAAGAAACCACATAAGAAATTATGAACATAGAAAAACAAAACCACGTACGGTTCCATGCTATATAAGGATATAAAAAATAGATATATACACATATACCCTTACCCATTGACCAAAGTAGTTTGCAAACGTCCTGTTTTGGTAATCAACATTTCCGGCAATAGCAGGGCAGTGAAGATGATAGTTTTTCCAATATTGTACTTTTGAACAGTTAATCAGTACCGACCAGTGGGCAATGGCTACCTCATTTCCATCCAACTTGTACGACTTTGGCAAGCTTCCTTGTACTACCACGTCATTGGAGATGATAGAAAGGTTGAACTGGGGTTCATCTATCGGCATCTGTTGTTGGGGGTCCTCAAGCGCTCCCAAATACACGTTGGTGTATGTTACACACTTGTGCGCAATATATGCTTCAGCGATACACCCTTCAGGTGCAGATCTATTCTTCACATAGTCCTTGTAGGCTCCCAATTGTCTATAAGTTAACAAGTGCATGTTATGATACTTAAAAATTAAGAATTTACATATAAAAACAGAGGCAAACCAAATGTATGAATCATTTGTACCTTTCTATGGGATACATCCAAGTGTAGTGTACGGGACCGGTAAGCAACAATTGTTCGGGAAGATGGATCATCAGGTGAGGCATGATGTCGAAAATTTTTGGGGGAAATATCCTCTCAAGCTTGCACATGATAAAAATGATGTCATCTTGCATCTCCCTGAGATCTGATTTTTTAACTTCCCTAGTGCATAACTTCTGTAAGAATTTTGACAAGGCCACCAACGGCTCCACCACCTCTTTGGGCAGGTACCCTCGAATAAAAATAGGGAAAAGGTGTTGAAGCAGTACATGGCAGTCATGACTCTTTAATCCGTACATCTTATTGTCCCGGAAGTTAACACACCTGCTTATTTTTCCTGCATAACCATAAGGATACCTACATATATATATAGCCATCGGCAACAATTATATTTCTCGCATATAACCATATATACATAAGTAAAAATTTAAGGCCAATTTCCTGCATAGCCATAAGAATATATACCTGACATTACTCAGCCACCCAAAATTTCATGCTTATGCTTCGGCTTGACGGTGTAAGGAGCTTGCGGCATTTTTCTCTTACCATCTCTTAACCACAAATGTTTCCGCAGTCCCATAGCTTTCAGATCAATGCGTGCCTTAGGGATGTCTTTTGTTTTCCCCTCCAAATTAAGAACTGTGCCCACCACACTTTCACACACATTCTTCTCTATGTGCATGACATCTAGGTAGTGTCTGATAGGCAACCTGGGCCATTAGGGGAGTTCCCTTGTGTGTCCAAAACTTATACCTTTCGGGCTTGTCTGGAATTGACGCCACTATCTCAGGATGATTGCTCAGCTGGCCAAAATCATATTCATTCAACACTTCCAAAATTTCATCCCCTGTCCATCGCCTGG
Organism: Geum urbanum; assembly: GCA_946800695.1. NCBI lineage: Eukaryota > Viridiplantae > Streptophyta > Magnoliopsida > Rosales > Rosaceae > Geum > Geum urbanum. The sequence continues at coordinate 18,410,015 of OX327017.1, read as the reverse complement.
GTGCCACACCTGTTTCCACAGTCCCATCAAAAGCGTATGTATCCTGCTTAAATGGGTGATCATATAGAAGCCAACAACGGTGACGCATCTGAACAATTTTACTGCAATGAGGACTGCAACAATCAAACGTCATGCACTCTGAACAAGCCCTGTAACCCTTGGTTACGTTGCCCGACAACATACCGTGGGCAGGAAAATCACTGATGGTGCCAACAAGCATGGCATGCATCTGGAACATCTCATTTTTGAACCTACCGTAAGTGGGGTGGCCACACTCACTCAGGTACTTAAGCTTCTCAATCAAAGGCCTCAAATACACATCGAGACACTTTCGTGGATAACCCGGGCCCGGAATTAACAGAGTCAGCATATTGTATTCCTTCTTCATGCACATCCATGGTGGAAGGTTGTACGGTACCAAAATAACTGGCCATATACTGTATTGAAGACTCATGTTGCCAAAAGGGTTGAATCTGTCAGATGAGAGCCCTAGCCAAACATTTCGGACCTCTGCTGCAAAATGATCAAACTCCCTGACCATGTGCTTCCAAGCCTCTCCGTCGGAAGGGTGTATAAGGGTGTCATTGTCAGGCAAATTCCTCTCAGCCCACCATCTTATAGCTTCGGCCGTGAAAGCACACATGAACAACCGCTCTAGCCTATCAATAAGCGGGAAATATCGAAGTATCTTCACAGCTTTCTTGTTGCCTGCAGGAGTCAACTTATACCTTTCTGTAAAATATACCGGGCAAGCTTCAAGATCTTTTCCCCTGAAGAGAATACAATCATATCTGCATGCATGGATTTTGATGTAGGAAAGCCCAAGATCTTTCAGGATATGTCGCACCCTTATGATGAGTGGTAGGAAGACGATGACCGGGTGGCAGTAGCGAAGCAATCCACTTCAGCCAAGAATCAACAGCTTTGACAGACATTTTGTTCTCCATTTTGAGCTGCATCACTCCCATGACACTTTCAAGAACAGTCTTACTACAACCGTCGTACAACAGAGTCTGTTGCAATGCAATCAGGTTGTTGTACTTGTCCATACCGCTTGTGTTGACATGAGCTCCAGGTAATGGCTCGACTGGCTCAATATGGGGGAAACCCTGCACGACGGGAGGGACATTTGGTGCTTGATCAGCAAATACACCAGTCTCATGAGGAAACATATCATTGATTAATATCGATGTTGGATCATAGGATGGATGCACCTCTCAGCAAAATGTCCATGATCATAGCGTGGACTGGCCCTCTCACCAAATTGTCCATGATCATGCGGACCCGCTAACGATGTTTCACCGTGATAAATCCAACAAGTGTACTTATCCTAAAACCCGTATTTACTCAGGTGCTTGTGGACTTTATCAATAGGAAAACGAAATCGATCGTTACGACACTTACATTATTTACACGGGCAATAATGAAGTGTAGTGTCTCCACAATTAGCCTTCACATCCTATCCCTGGTGATATCTCACATCCCATCCCTGGTGATATCTCACATCGAGGATATCTCCTAATTCCCTGGTGATATCTCACATCCCATCTTTCGAGGCTCATCCAACTCTTGTCCATCCTGAAAATTCTAACAATATTACGTACTATAAATATATATATACACACATTCACTACTAATTAATTAATAAATCATCATTAATTACATTCGAATTCATCCGATTAATTAACAAAAGTCAACCCATGCATGCATATAAATTAAAAAAAAAAATATATATATATATATATATACCAACAATTCACAATTACAAATTAACATGCCTGTATATATATATAGACATATTAACAATTAATATTCACAAAATCACTTTATATCCATACATATATATATACACAAATTAACATATTTTCATCGAAATAATCTCAAATCCACTCAAAATCAACAGTCAATCACTCGAAATCAAGAATATATCCACTCTATTTGCGTATCAAACCAATAATTGATATCTCAACTCTAAATCAACACATGCATATATATATATATATCGATCTAATTAAATCAACACACATATATATACATACGTATATACGTACCTATATATAGCTACGTATATAGCTTCCCGAGCTGGTTTTTGACGCCTTTTGACAATACCCAAGGATTTCAGAGCGTTTTCCTTCTTTCGATTTCACCGGATTTTTTTCTATCCAAATAAATGAGCTACTGCGATCTGCATCTGATATAAGAGGTATTGCCGGCGATTCATTAAATCGCTGAAAATGGAGTTATTGCCGGCGAAATTCCGGCAAAAAATCGCCGGAAATGCTTCAAACTATTGCCGATGACCTATTCCGTCGCCGGCAATAGTTTTTTACATTGCCAGCGACTTTTTGGACTTTTGCCGGCGACGGAGCAAGTCGCCGGCAATAATGAGCATTGCTGGCGACTTCCCCGGTCGTCGGCCTTTTTTAAAAAAAAAATCGCCGGCAATGGTACTTAATGTGGTAGTGCATTAGTACAAAATCTTACCGGAAATCTAGTTAAATTATTTTGCCAAAAACGACAAGTGACAATGACACGTGTCAAGTTTTTATTAGTTGAAAATCTTATCGAAAATTTTGTATATTTATTTTGTCGATAAAAACACGTAACAATGACACGTGTCAAATTATTATTAGTCAAAAATCTATCCGATAAATATTTATTAATATTTTACAACATAATAAATAATAACTGCTCTTACACTGTGTGTATTGTTGTATTCAAAAACTGATTTGTTCTTAATATTTGTGAATTTGGTTTGCTCTTACTCTTTAGAAGAGTTACTCAAGTAATGGACACATAAGCTCTTATAGTTATTTCTACAGTAATATCTGTTATTAAATTATTCTCCAAGTAATAATCTTGGCAGGCTCACCACAAGTCTAGTAACGTCTAGAACTATGCTAAGAATCTTAAACATTGAAAACACAATAGAATCGGGCACATATAGGGTGCACCCATGAACTATAATGGGTCAAAGCGTACTCAGTCTCCAAGAATAGTTCTCCATGTGTAATCCCATCGGCATAATCTTTTTAAAATGATCAACTCCCTGTCCGGTAAAATCAGGATAAAATTGTTATACGAACTAATTTTTGTTGAGAAATTGTTTAGTGCACGAAATGTATTTTTTTTAAAAAATTTGATAATTTATCGTGTTGTCCTAGTTTTAGATTTTTATTTTTAATTATTTTTTGTTAAAATAATTAAAAAGATAGACAACGATATTAAAATACGTAATTAAGTTAATGCGTGAAGAGCATCAATTGAGACCATCATATATCTTCATTATTCAAAAATTACATACTCAATCTAATTTGGAATTACTACAACAAACAATAGCACAAAATGTTTGTATAGCATTAGTTGTACGATTATATATACTTATCCACTTAAGCAGGAAATCGACACCTACCCCACCACCCGAACGACCACCAAGGAGGCTCCAACTTCATCCGCAAGACCCACCCCATCCGAGCGCGCACGCGCCCGTGGGGCGCACGCCCGAATGTGCGGATCACGCATCAGCAAGTGCACACCAGTCCCACATCGAAGAACATCATCGAACACCAAACTCAACCACCTATATAGGTAAGGCAGTTATGGCAGGTAAGGGCATTCAATAGCATTCAATTCACTCCACCCAAACATTATTCACATGCACGTTCGCTTGACTGTTATATCCAATACATCATCTGACTTAGGCATCGGAGCGTTGAAGGCGGGCCACCCCGTCTTGACCCCTGACCGCCCGTTTGTTGTTGTATTCTTCTAACAGCCGCGCGCGAACACGCGCACCCGATCACCCGAAGAGAGAGAAGAGCGTCCTACATCCGAACAGCCCGAGCGTTCGGACGAAGGAGAAAGAGAAGGAAGTCTAGAACTCGTACTGTTTTGCCAGATTACGTCCCCGCGCGTAATTCGGTAGAAACAGTTGGCGCCATCTGTGGGAAACTTACAAATTGTAAACCTCGTATAAACACCACAAAAACCAAAGGTCCACATGCTCAACCCGGTGACTAACGACAGCAACACGCCCGACGGGGAGACACCGCCAGACTCGCAAGGGCGGTACGTATTAGCGACCGACAGGAACGATGGCGAGGAGCGCATCAGCAGCCTGGTCCAGGAGTTACGGGAGGCGGCGCTCGAGAGAGCAGAGGAGCGCCAAATCCGTCAGAGGTTGGAGGAGCGATTGGACGCGCTCATCAGCCAGCAGCTGGGGCAGCACGAGGAGACCCAGGAGACCACTAGCGAGGAGCAATACCCGTTCTGCGGGACCAGCGCACGGGCGACCCGAGCGCCCTCACCCATGGAAGAATCGGCGCCCCCGACGAACAATGCTCTAATCCTCCGGAGGATGGAGGAGCTGGCGGAAGAGGTCTCACGCTTGCGCAAGGACAAGCTGGCCGGTCAGGGCGGGACGTTCGCCCCCCGGGTCAGCCCGTTCTCGGCGCATATACTGGAGAGGGGAAGGGACCCCCACGCGAAGACAACGAAGATCGCTCGGTTCGACGGGAGCGGAGATCCACGCGCGCACATGAACGAGTTTCGATCCACCACGGACGAAACCCGGTATTCGGACCCAACCTTGTGTTTCCTGTTTCAGGAAACGCTGGCGGAAGAAGCGCGGAGCTGGTTCTACGAGATTCCGCCAGGGTCCATCCATTCGTTCATCGAGCTGGCGGAGAGCTTCTAGAAGCGCTATCGGCTCCAGGGCAAGTACAACACCACGGGCATCCTCCTCAAGGTCCGCCAGGGGATGGACGAGAGCCTGTCGAGCTACATCAACCGATGGAGGACACTCGCAAGCACATGCAGGGACCTTGATAAGCGAGTGGCCAAGGTAGCCCTGATGGATAACCTACTCGCCACCCCATTCGTAGAGAAACTAATGAGGAAGGAGCATCTCGACTACGACGAGATCATGGACCTGGTCGTACATAAAGTGTTAGTAGAGACACGGGTGTACGGGTCCGCCTCCGAGTCTAGCACCAACAGACCGGAGGAGGGCACTCAGCCTCGACGACCCTTGGACGACGGAAGGGCACCAACCGGAGGGCACAAGAGATACCGGGACGCGCCGAGACAGAATAATCAAAGGCCGTTCTTCCGCAACCACCAGGGCAACCACTACAACCGGCCGAGGGAACCAGCGCAGCAGAGTGCCCGCTTACCACCAGCACCACGCTATCGACCGACGGGACAGGAGGTCTTTACGGTCGATCAGCAACCGCTCGAGCAGCTTCTCCGCCTGCATCGACACCGGCTTCCACCTCCAAACAACATGACGGTAGCAAGGGCCCCGGTCGGCCATATACCGAGCATCTGGTGTGAATTCCACAATGCCGCCACCCACCGCACCAACGGCTGCCTCATGTTGAAGAAAGCCCTCGAGGATATGAGGAATGACGATCAGGCTACCCCTCCCAAGGCGGAAGGACAACAGCGCCAGGCGAATACTGGAACCCGTGGGACTATCAGCACGATATCTGGGGGTAAACGCAAGGAGGGGACATCAGCGCCCGATCGCTCGAGCGGAGAAGTGTTGACAATCGGGGCAGGGAGAGCGCCCAAGGCAGGAAGGAAGGAGACGCCCACCGTTAGTTTCACGGCGGAAGACGAGGAGAGAAGCCCGAAGGATAGCACCCTACCGTTCGTGATCGACGCGATCATCGACTGATTCCTTGTGAAGAGGGTGTTGATCGACAGTGGGGCATCCGTGAACGTGATCTACTTTGACACGTACACGGCGCTCGGTAGGCCCGCGCGCAAAATGACACAGGATCACGAGTGCGTCGCCAGCTTCACGGGCGAGATGTCGTATCCGATCGGGAGTGACAGCCTCCGGGTTGAAATTGGCGCGCCCGACTCCCCGCACAATGAGGTTCGGACGGACTTCATAGTCATGGACACCCCCTCCCCCTACAACGCCATAATCGGGAGGCCAGGGATTTGCAAGTTGAAAATGATCATCGCGGGACACATGCTCTTGGGACGCTTCCCAACCGAGCACGGAGTCGGATACGACTGGGGATACAACAGCGAGGAGGCAGCGAAACCCCGGGACAGGCATGAGGTCCTCGCCCTGGAACCCACGCCAGGATCAGAAGTACCCGACGACCCGCGCGACGGGCTGATGGCCGTATCGCCCGTCCCCGAGCGTGAAGAGCTGAGAACAACCTAGCTATCCTCCGAACACCCGGAAAGAACGGTCCAGATCGGAGCATCGCTGGCTCCCGCGATAGCCGAGCGGCTGATCGCCCTGCTGAAGGAGAAGCAGGAGGTGTTCGCGTGGTCATACAAGGACATGCCCGGGATCAACACGAACATCATATCCCACCGGTTAAGCATCAGCGCCAGCACCCGGGCAGTGAAGCAGAAGAGGCGGGCGTATAAGGCGGAGCATTACGCGGCGATGCATGAGGAGGTGGACCGATTGCTGGGCATCGGGTTCATCCGAAAGGTGGATTATCCTAAGTGGATTTCCAACGCTGTAATGGTGCAGAAGAGCAACAAGAAGTGGAGGATGTGCATCGATCACAGTGATCTCAACAAGGCATGCCCGAAGGACAGCTTCCCGCTGCCGAGGATCGACCAGCTGGTGGACGCGATAGCAGGTCACGAGCTCCTATCGATGATGGACGCTTACTTGGGCTATAATCAGATCTTCATGGACCCCGAAGACCAGGAGGCGACAACGTTTGTCACGGACAAGGGCCTTTATTGCTACGTTGTCATGCCTTTCGGGCTGAAGAACGCCGCAATTCCACGTACTAGAGGCTCATGAACGCGATGTTTCGTAGACGTGTACGTGGATGACATACTGGTGAAGAGCGTCCAGGCGGTCGACCACGTCCAGAACTTGGGGACTGTGCTCGACGTCCTCATCAAGAACGGCATAAGGCTGAACCCCGCCAAGTGCACGTTTGGGGTCACCAACAACAAATTTCTGGGGTATATTGTCAGCCAGCGGGGGATCGAAGCCGCGCCCGCCAAGGTCAAGGCGATCATCGACATGAAGCCGCCCGTCAAGAGGGTGGACCTGCAGAGCCTCACGGGAAAACTCGCGTCCCTGAACCAATTCATCTCCAGGTACTCGGACAGGTGCGCACCGTTCTTCAAAACCCTAAGAACCACGAACAAGCGCGAGGTTGTGTGGACGCCTGAGTGTGAGGAGTCTTTCCTTCAGATCAAGGAGTATTTGGCGTCCATCCCGCTCCTCTCCAGGCCCGTCCGAGGGGAAGTTTTGTACATCTATCTGGCCGCTTCCCTCACGGCCGTCAGTTCTGCCCTCGTCCGCAGGGAGGACTGCACGGAGTTGCCCGTTTTCTTCTCAGGGAAGGGCATGACGGGCGCTGAGACCCGGTATCCGACAATCGAGAAGATGGCGCTCGCACTTGTAACCGTCGCCCGACGGTTGAGGCTATACTTCCAGGCGCACAGCATCCACATCCTCACCAACATACCCTTGCGCCAGATACTCCAATTGCCCGACCACAGCGGTTGCCTGGCAAAGTGGGCCATTGAACTCAGTGAATTCGACCTGGAGTATAAACCCCGCACGGAAATCAAAAGACAGGCCTTGGCGGACTTTATCGCCGAGTACACGGGGGCAGAAGGGGCGCCGGTCCAAGCGCTCAATGGCCCGACGGTGGAGGCGTCCGACAATTCGAAGGTCAAGGAGCGACCATTGTCAGAGTGGAACCTCTACGTCGATGGTTCATGCACGAAGAAGGTGAGAGGCGCCGGTATCATCCTGACCAGGCCAAGAGGGGTAAACGCGGAGTATGCCCTAAAGTTCGAATTTAAAGCGACAAACAACGAGGCCGAGTACGAGGCACTCATTGCGGGCCTGCAACTGGCCAAGAACTCAGAAGCGTCCGACCTCAACATATTCAGCGACTCGCAGTTGGTGGTGAGCCAGGTCGGAGGAGAATTCCAAGCAAAGGAGGAGTCCATGATCGCCTATCTGAAGCATGTGCATGCGCTGATCAAGGGATTCAAATACGTCAACATCAACCATATACGCCGAGGATTCAACGCGAAGGCAGACAAGTTGGCCCGATTGGCCACGGCGCCCGTGCATACGGGGCCAGGAAAGCGCATCGTCGAGGTGTTGCGACGACCGAGCATCTCAGGGACGGAGCAGGTTCTGGCAATCGAACCGCACGAGCATAGCTACATGGACGTGCTCATCGCTTACAAGACAAAGGGAGAACTACCAGGGGATAAGCGAGAGGCCAGGACCATCGTCGCACGGGCGGCCAACTTCAGCGTGCGAGATGGGGCACTTTATCGACAAGGGAGGACTTGGGCGAGCCTCAAGTGCGTCACTCCGACAAAAGGCAACTCAATCTTGAAGGAAATCCACTCGGGAACATGCAGCCATCATGCAGGCGCCAGATCAATCGCGCACATGGCCCTCCGGCACGGTTTCTGGTGGCCCACTATCCATGCGGACGCCACGGCACTGACGAGCAAGTGTCACCAGTGCCAGCTGCACGCACACCACCACCATGCGCCCGCCGTCCCACTGTCCGTCCTCCTATCGCCTGTTCCATTCGCACAGTAGGGACTGGATCTGATCGGAGAGCTTCCGAAATCGAAAGGGCAGTACAGGTATCTGATCGTCATCATCGACTACCACACAAAGTTCATCGAAGCCCAGCCCATGACGAAGATTACCACGGAGAAGGTGGAACGTTTCCTTTGGCGTTTCCTCTTCTGCCGCTATGGGACGCCGATCAGCATCATCACAGACAACGGGCCACAGTTCATTAACCCCAGGCTCATAGCCTTCTGCAAGCGCCAGGGAACGAACCTCATTTTCGCGTCGCCAGCGCACCCCCAGACGAACGGACAGGTGGAAGCAACAAAAAAAATCATCAAGTCTGGGATCAAGAGAAAGATTGAAGACATCGAACCCGGGGACGCGGGATACGGGCGCTGGCCTGAGGTCATTCCAGAGATTCTGTGGTCCATCCGAACGACCGCCAATGCGGCTACAGGCGAAACCCCGTCCAGTCTAACATTCGGCACGGAAGCTGTGCTACCCCTAGAGATTACCCATCAGAGCCCACAGATCGAGGGGTACGATCCACGCATGAACAGTGAGGGGCTGCGGCTCAACAACATGGCGCATCTCCACAATGCCGCGAGCAAGCAGAGGATCGCCCGATTATACAATCAGCGCATACGGGCTCGCCTAATCCAACTGGGGGGTGATGAAGGCGATCCAACAGAAGGTGAAGGTGCTTCGCCCGTTGTGGGAAGGCCCGTACGTCGTTGATGAGGTGATAAGCGACAACACTTTCTACCTCAGGGACATGCAGGGTCAACGACTGTGCCATCCGTGGAACATCCAACACTTAAGGAAGTACTTTCATTAAACTTGCTATGTTGTACTTACGTTTTCTTAAGTGTAATTATTGCTGCGTTCGTTTGTCCTTACCCCGCCCGCCCACGTACTCGGGGGACTGGGGATAGACTACTCGCAAAGATGTAATACTTAGTCAAATTTCAGTTAAAGTACAAACGCACGTTCGCATGAGTTACTCAAAAAAGATGTCAAAAACAGAAATCATTGAGTACAAGGCACACAAACGGAAAGAAAAATAAACTTCATTCATTCGCCCGATTACAACAGACAACGGACGGGGATCTAGGGCACGAAGGCCCGATTACAAAAATCTACTCTATTACAAAAGGGAGAAAAGAAAGAAAGGAAAACTACTCTACTCCGCCCCCGCTTCATCGGCTCTGCCCGCCACTTCAGCAGTTTGCTCCACCACCACTCGCTCCACCATCGGCGGCCCCTGTTCCGGCTGTGCGGAAGGGCGCTACCACCTCCTGGAACTGAGCTACCTGGACATCGGCCTCAGCGGCCACCAACTCCTTAAACTCCGAAGAATTCTTGAAGAAGGCGACCGCCTCCGCTCGGGCCTTCTTGACCTGAGCTTGCGCCTCAGCCATAAGGCGGGACTCCACCTCCGCCACCCGGTTGGCTACTTCCACCTTCGCCTCTTCCAGGGAAGCAAGGGCAGTATCACGTTCGGCCTTGTGCAGCGCCTCCCGCTCCGTCGCCTCCCGGGCGCGCTCATTCGCCCCACGGACGTCACGCCGGAGACGTTCCGCCAGCTCTTCAGACTTGCCCTGATCGTGCACAAGCCTCTTATTGGCTTCAATGAGCTTGCGTACCTCTTCCTTCACCTCCTCCGCATACCGTCTGTTGGCAAAGCGCTCGTGCGCCAGATACATCTTGTGTTGCATCACCATACAGAGGTTGAACGCCCTGTCCATCTCATCTCTACCGCCAGCCAGTACCTCCGGTGCCAACCCATTGACAGATTTCACGCCCAGCTCGATGGCCTGCGTCAGCGGTGTACAGAAGGCCAACGGATTGGCAGACGGGCTCGCAGACAGACTGTCCGTCCTGGGACGCTTCGATGCAGGCTCACCGGTTCCTCCCTGCTCGAGTACCCGTGGGGGACTTGGCGGACAAACAGACGCTTGAGGCGTAGTGGGGGTACGAGCGGCTGTCTGGGGCATACGGGGAGTCTCCCGCCTGTCCTTGTCCCGCTGATCATCCCGGTCATGCCGGCGCTGATCGCGACCCTCCTGGCACTTCTCCCTGTGCTGCTCAGCACGATTGGCCTTCGCCTGCGCCTTCAAACCACCAGCATTGCCCGGGGGCGGGCGAGGGGAATCCGCCCGGATAGCTGGGGCAAAGTCGGCCACGACTGGGATAGGGAGCTTCGGTTGTGTGGTCTCCCCCAACACAAGTCCACCTCTTCCGTCGTCTGCCACCTTTCGGACCTTGGCGGCAGTCTCTCGAAGGGCGGCCAGGCGGCGCTTGAGCGCATCATCCATGTCAATGGCCTTGGTCTTTGTCATTTTCACTGCAAGACACACAAACGAAAGGTTAGCGACAGAAGAACAATTAGTCAAAACCTACTCCTCCTAGCAACAAACTACAAGACCCACGGACCAGGCCGTTCGGCAAGACGCGTCTGCTCGGTAAGATCCCAGTGGCAGGCGGCCCAGAAATATCTCGACTCGGGCGCCGGGTCGAACACGAACTTCAGGCGAGCGATCCGGGCCTCTTCGATGGGCGTGAGCGGATACTCGTTCGTGTCGAGTTGATGGAAGGCTTGGGGAACTCGATGGATCTTGTCGGCGTTGGCGGCATACTCGGGCGAGAAGGCGCCCAACTCCCAATCACCACCCACCAGGCAGTTGATCGTGCGCCAGGAGGTCGAAGAGCTCAGTGGGTCCACCAACCACCACTTCACATGAGGCTCCACTGTGAAGGTCCCCGAGTCCCTCTGGCGCGTGGAGTATCGCAGACGGAAGTAGTGGAGGAACTCCACCCGCGTCGGCTGGTCCATGCCGCTCACCCGGAAGATATTGAACATCGTCACGAGTGTGCGGGTGAGAGTGGGCCCACATTGACCAAGGGAGATCCTCAGCAGCGCTAGCATGTATTGAAAGAATAGATGCAGTGGCAGCTTGATCCCGGCCTTCAGATGGAACTCGCTCAGGCAGACGTGGCCAGGCGGGGGATGAGTGAACGTGTCGCCCTTGCCGGGTATCCGTAGGCGCACTGAGCTCGGAATGTGGTAGTTTCTCGCCCATCTGGCCATCTCCGAGACGGATGGCGCACGCTCCGGCTCCTGGACAGGCGTCCCGTCAGGAAACACCCAATTGATGGGTCCGCCTTCCGCGAACTGAGGAATGGAGTCTTCTTCCGTCGCCCTCTCCTCACCCCATGGATTAGACCCACCCGAACGCCCGCCCGACGACTCCGACAAGCTTCCCAGTCCTGCTTCAACGAGCGCCCGCCTGGAATCCATTGACTACACTACGGGAGAAGTGTTAGGAATGCAGCGCAGAGGCGTCACACTCAACGCGGACTCATAGGACGACGTACTCGACGTACTCGACCCACAAGTAAACCACCCCGCCCCTGGAATGTAGATCCGCTCACGTGACTGTTCGCTCGATATCTCTATTGGCTTCATCCTAAGACGCACGCACGCGCAAACCCACGCTTAGCAAAAAAAATTCCCACACAGAAACACCAAAACCCACAAAAAACTACCCAAAAACATATCAAACCCACCCCACTCAAGAACACGCCCTGTTCTTGAGTTCAAAACCCAGAAAAACACACACACAAAAAAACAGAAACAAAAACAAAAACAAAAACAAAACGGAAGAGAAACAGGGACGAGAGCCTCACCAGGTTGAGTTTCGAGTGATTGAGGTTGCACGTCGAACGCGTAGTCCGGCTAGAAAACACGAACGAAGAAGAGCTTAACGGATGCAGGTTGCAGAGTGATTCCGGCAGAGTTTTGGTAAGTTATGAAAGTGATGAAGAAGACGAAGGCTAGAGGAGCCCTATTTATATCACTCGGACGGGACACGCGAACGAACGCCAGCCGTCCATTTTCGCGTGTCCACCGTCGGATCTTGACACGTGGCCAGGCGGTTTACTTACCCTCCTAAGTAACCGCGCCAACTCTTCAACTTCCCACCTCGATTTCAAACCCTAGCACGGTTTCCAACTGTGACGACCCGAACCAGAATCAGATGTGTGTTTGGCACGATTCTCGAGATTTGGTTATAGTCGAAGTTTTACGATATTATGTGGTTTGCCGATTCGAATCGCAACTTTATTTTCGGTCGAGAATTTGAGTTGGGTGTCTTCACGGAAAGTGTAGAGTACGTGATTTCGAGTTCGTGGGTGGTTCCAGAAGATTTTTCTGATAACCGAGGAATATTTTATGATTATTTGAAGTTTCGAGTTCCGACGAGTTTATCCGATTGTTTCGTGTTTATCCGAATCATTTCGTATTTTCATTTCGGACCGTCAATTGACCCGAGGCTCGAGTATAAATAGCAAATTAGTCGAGAATTAGTTGAAAAACTTCATTTTGGGCGTTGACCGACTTGGAATTTCGTTGACTTTCCAAAATTGGAAAGTGAACCATCGGATCGAAAAGGAAAGTTGCCATTTTGGGAAGTCACCGTCCGGCGACCAAATTCCGGCCACCTTGGACTTCGAGGAAGGTATGGTTAGAACCCTTGAGTAATTTCGAATCATTTGGTGTTGAAATTTGTGAGGAATTGTGTGGGTTTCTTGGAACCCGATTTGGCCGAACCGGTGAAGTTCGCCGGTGACGGTGGAGGTGTTTCCTGCAAGTTTCGAGGGGCGAGATGTTGGGGGTTTTGCTCCCCACGTCTCGTAGATGCTCCCTAGGTGGTTAGATTTGAACGAGATGGAGTTGGGACCGAACCAGATTGAGATTTTCCGGTGAGAATTTTGCTCGGTTTTGTTTGATTTTGAGGTGTTTGTGATTCGATTTGGGCTTCGTGGTAGTTAAGGAAATGGTTCGTGAGATCGAGGCGGTGAAAACTGGAGGCGGCGGCGCTCAACGGCGAGGAAAAAGTCAACTTTTCAGATTTCGATAATTTTAATGTCATTTTTCTCGTAATCACGCTCTGATCGTCGTCCAGAGGTTTTTGGGTCGATTTGATTAGCCGTTTTTCAGTCAAGATTTCGAGTGGGGATTTCGGGATTTCCGTTATACATTTTGTACTGCATTTCGTATTTCTGGGAACGGTTGGTTTCCGTGCATCAGTACAGTGTTGTGGACTACGATTTTGATCAGTTATGTTTTGTGAATATTCAGGAGATCGTGATCGAGTTCTGGATCGTGATCGTGCTTCAGGCGAGGGATCTTCCGCCGGACCACGAGCGTAGCGCGTGTGCGTGTTTCGAGAGTCTGTGAGTGGACAATTTCTTTTCACTGAAATGTTTGCGAGTCTTTTATGTGATTTATGATCTTGAGCATGCAGCGTGATTATGGTTTTATGAGCATGAGATTTCATACGAGATTATGATTATATAAGCATGTGTTTACGATTATACGAATATGTTTATACGGATATACGTATACAAATATGCATATACTTTTATATTGCTTCATGCATTTGCATCGTATTGTTGTGATTTGGTTTTCACTGAGTACAGTCTTGGTTACGTTGTTCTATCGATACACATTGCCTCTCGGCTGATCCCCGATGGTAGGCCATCCAGGAGGGACGTCGTTATCCCTACCTGACCGGTGAGGGGCGTTTCCCCGGAACCGAGGCCATTTCCGGCTTAGAGTCACGGGGACTAAGGACCTCGTGATTCGAACTGTACTAGCACGGTGTGTGTCCATGAGTGACCCCGTGAGATTTATACTTGCATGCTCAGTACGCTGGAGGATTATGGTTTTACCTCGTGTACTTTATTATTTCTATTTACCTGGACTCGCATATGTTTTTATAACATATATAATAACTGGTGAAAGACATTTATTTTCGTCCACTCACTCTAACGTGTTTATTGTCTTTCCCTTGGGCTTTTCGGTTTCCGTGCCCAGTTTGCAGTTCAGGTTTGGTGTTTCACGTCGCGGTTTGGAGGCTAGTGATCAGAGTCACCTGTGTTTTCCAGTAGGTTCTTGTTTCGCCTACTGATGTACATGTTGTATATGTTTTACTCTAGAGGTCGCTCTGATACATTCTGATACATGTTTGTGCGGATTTTCACGGATATACATATATACATAGTACAGTTTATTTACTGTTGTTGATTTTATTGATGTTGAGAAATCCGGATGGGATTGGTGCCCACGGTTTGCTTTCTGTGGCATAGGACGAAGTGTTAATTTATGGGTGCAGGTTATGGTAATTCAACGCTAGTAACGAAACTCTGCCCAAATTTTGGAAAATTTTTGTTGGTTCGTATTTTCGAAAGGGTTTGATTCCGGTTTAGGTAACTGAATCGGGATTGGGTCCTTTCAGCTTGGTATCAGAGCATTAGGTTGTCAAATTCTGTAGACTCTTGTAGTTGTGACGCTTAGGGTATTTAAGTTGATACAGCATGACTGGAGTGATGACCCGACTGGCCAGCGGTACTCATCAATACTTCGGGTGTTGTGTGTCCTCAAATATCTGTGGTTTCATGATTACGTTCTTTTTGCTTGTACCTAATGCTTGTCTTGTATCAGTAAGATGCCTCCTCGACGTGGTCCCCGTGTTGATCGGGATGAGGATCCTAATGAGGATCGCCGAACGCGCGACTTGCTTATGCGAGTGCTGCGTTTGGAGGAGCGTTTTGACCCTGTGGTCAAGGCTCGCACTGCGGGTGCTACTGTGTTTTCGGGTTCAGTTGATCCTGAGATATGCGAGGCATGGTTGGTTCAGATTGAGCGTGTTTGTGAGCGTTTGCAATTTTCACCTGAGCAGATGACAGTAGCTGCAGTTGGTTTACTTGAGGGTGATGCATACTTTTGGTGGGTCAGCACTGACAGAGTTCCTGTGGATACTCCGTGGACATTGTTTCGTGATCTGTTTATGCGGAGGTATTTTAATCAGGCTACCCAGCAGCGCAAGTACGAGGAGTTCACGAACTTGAGGCAAGGCAGTTTGTCTGTACTTGAGTATCGGGATCGGTTTACTCGATTGTCTCGTTTTGCGCGGGATATGGTGGCTACAGAGGAAGCCAAGTGTCGTAGGTTTGAGCTGGGATTGAATCTGAATATCAAGGCGACATTGACTACGATGCCGAGGAACAACTTTGATGAGTTTGTCAGTGCAGCTCTCCGAGGCGAGGATATTGAGCAGGAGAGACAGCAGAGGTACCAGCCGAGGCGATTCGAGGAAGGTGGACCGAGTCAGGGGCCTTCAAAGAGGCAGAGTTCTGATACTTCCGGTTCAGCTTCATCCTCAGGTGGTGGATCATATCGGCCACCAGCTAGTGTACCTAGGCGGAGGCCAGGATGGAGGAGAGATCGACCGCAGTGACCACAGGCTAGTGGGAGTTCCAGCGGTTCTAGTTATCCTCGGCGTACAGGTGGCACTTTTTCTGTACCGCGGGAGTATCCCTTGTGTAGCTTCTGCAACAAGCGTCATCTTGGTGTATGTCAGCGGAGCACTGTTATTTGTTATAGCTGTGGCCAGGTGGGTCACTATTCGAGAGAGTGTCCTCAGTCGTATGGTACTGGTGGACAGGCGGCCCAGAGTTCCGGAGTTGAGCGAGGTGCCACTATGGGAGCTCGACCAGCACAGTTTGCAGGCCAGGGCCGACAGCAGGGACAGCCCCAGCGAGGACGACCAGCCGGACAGGCGAGAGTTCATGCTATGACTATGCGTGAGGGTAGAGCATCACCGGAGGTCGTTATCGGTACGTTACATATCTTTGGTATTCCAGTTGTTGCATTGTTAGATCCAGGTGCCACACATTCATTCATATCATTTAGACTGTCATCATTGGCTACGGTACCTGCATCTCCACTTCCGGGGTTGTGGAGAGTGTTGTATCCGTCAGGTGAGGTTGTGAGCATCGGTTGGGTTTACCGAGATTGTGAGGTGTTTGTTGATGGCCATGGTTTAGCTGCTGATCTGTTGTTGCTTGATATTGTGGATTTTGATTTGATATTGGGTATGGACTTTTTGGAGTCGCACTGGGCCATGTTTGATTGCCACAGGAAGGAGGTCGCGTTTCGACGACCCGGGTTACCTGAGATACTGTTTCGTGGCGAGAAGAAAACTTCACTACCGTGCTTGATTTCCGCGATGAGGGCGGATCGGTTGATGAAGAAGGGTTGTGTTGCTTACTTAGCCCATGTTGTGGACACTACAGCTGCAGTGCCAGATCTTGGGAGTATTGAGGTTGTGACTGAGTTTCCGGATGTGTTTCCAGCGGAGTTACCTGGTATACCCCCTGTGCGGGAGATTGATTTTACCATTGAGCTATTGCCGGGTACTGGACCGATTTCCCAGACACCATACCGGATGGCGCCTGCAGAGTTGAGGGAGTTGCAGGTTCAGCTTCAGGAGTTGTTGGAGAAGGAATTCATTCGACCGAGTGTTTCTCCGTGGGGTGCTCCAGTGTTGTTTGTGCGGAAGAAGGACGGGTCCATGCGTTTGTGCATCGACTATCGGAAGCTGAATCAGATTACAGTGAGGAACAAGTATCCGTTGCCACGGATTGACGACTTGTTCGATCAGCTGAAGGGAGCGGCAGTCTTTTCGAAGATTGACCTTCGATCCAGATATCACCAGTTGAGGATCCAAGACTCCGATGTTGCCAGGACAGCATTCAGGACGCGGTATGGGCACTATGAGTTTCTGGTTATGCCGTTTGGGTTGACCAACGCCCCCGCAGCTTTCATGGACTTGATGAATTGGGTGTTTCAATGATTCCTGGGCAAGTTCGTGATAGTATTTATTGATGATATTTTGATATACTCGAGGAGTGTGGGCCAGCACAGGAGGCACTTGCGAGCGGTGTTGCGAACTTTGCGGGACCATCAGCTGTTCGCGAAGTTTAGCAAGTGTGAGTTCTGGTTGGATAGTGTGAAGTTTCTGGGCCACGTGATTTCGGCCGAGGGAGTTAGTGTTGATCCTGACAAGATTGAGGCCGTGCTGAATTGGAGTCGACCCACTACTGTGCCGGAGATCCGGAGTTTCTTGGGGTTAGCAGGCTATTATCGACGGTTTGTACAGGATTTCTCCCGGATAGCTACACCACTGACCAGGTTGACGAAGAAGGGCGTCAAGTTTGGGTGGTCTGATGCGTGCGAGGAGAGTTACTTGCTCCTGAAGGAGAGATTGACTACCGCACCGGTTCTGACGTTGCCAGACGACAGTGGTGAGTTTGTTGTGTATAGCGACGCGTCGAAGTTGGGCCTTGGCTGTGTGTTGATGCAGCATGGTAGAGTTCTGGCATACGGTTCCAGGCAGCTGAAACCGCATGAGGTCAACTATCCGACGCATGATTTGGAGTTAGCCGCTATCGTGTTAGCGTTGAAGAGTTGGAGACATTACTTGTATGGTGCTCAGTGTAAAATTTTCACTGATCACAAGAGTCTCACCTACTTGCGGACGCAGTCGGACCTGAATATGAGGCAGCGCCGATGGATGGAGTTGATCAACGACTACGATTACACTTTTGAGTACCATCCAGGGAAGGCCAACGTTGTGGCAGATGCACTTAGCCGGAAATCCGGAGCCTCATTGTTTCACATGTGTGTGGCCAGAGTGTCGATGTTAGCCGAGCTTCGAGCTACGGGTGCTGTGTTTGGGTATGATGATGATGGAGCTTTGTTGGCCAGTTTCCAAGTTCGACCAGTGTTGGTTGATCAGGTACGGGAGGCACAGGATTCAGATCCTTACTTGGTGGGCAAGAAGACCATGATTCGGAATGGTGTGCCTACAGAGTTCCGATTGAGCGACGACGGTACGTTGTTGTTCAGGGGCAGATTATGTGTACCCAGGGATGAGGACTTGAAGAAGGAGATTCTGGATGAGGCTCACAGTTTAGTGTATGCGATGCATCCCGGAGGTACGAAGATGTTTCGTACACTTCGAGCGTACTATTGGTGGCGCAACATGAAGCGAGAGATTGCCGCGTACGTGAGTCGATGTTTGATTTGTCAGCAGGTGAAGGTGGAGAGGCAGAAACCTGCAGGGAAACTACAGCCACTTGAGATTCCAGTTTGGAAGTGGGAGCATAATACGATGGATTTCGTCTATCAGTTGCCGCGTACTTCGTCGGGCAACACTTGCATTTGGGTTATCGTTGATCGATTGACGAAATCCGCACACTTTCTTGCACTTCCGGGGAAGATTTCAGTGGGCAGATTGGCCAAGTTGTACTTATCTGAGATTGTTCGCTTGCATGGTGTGCCTGTGTCCATTGTTTCTGACCGTGATAGTCAGTTCACTTCCGAGTTTTGGCAGGCGTTGCAGCGAGTTTTGGGCACGAGGTTGCGATTTAGTACAGATTTTCATCTTCAGACTGACGGGCAGTTCGAGCGGACCATTCAGACACTTGAGGATATGCAGAGATCATGTGTGTTGCAGTTTCGTGGAAATTGGGATCAGCAGTTACACTTGATTGAGTTCGCCTACAATAACAGCTATCGTATGTTGAGGAGCCAGTGCAGATTCTCGATCGACGTGAGCAGGAGCTGAGGCACCGTGTAATTCCGCTGGTGAAGGTCTTGTGGCAGAACCATTCAGTTGAGGAGGCCACCTGGGAGACCGAGCAGCGTATGCGGGAGCAGTATCCTCATCTGTTCACATGACAGGTACGTAAATTTCGAGGTCGAAATTTCTTTAAGGGGGGTAGATTTGTGACGACCCGAACCAGAATCAGATGTGTGTTTGGCACGATTCTCGAGATTTGGTTATAGTCGAAGTTTTACGATATTGTGTGGTTTGCCGATTCGAATCGCGACTTTGTTTTCGGTCGAGAATTTGAGTTGGGTGTCTTCACAGAAAATGTAGAGTACGTGATTTCGAGTTCGTGGGTGGTTCCGGAAGATTTTTCCGATAACCGAGGAATATTTTATGATTATTTGAAGTTTCGAGTTCCGACGAGTTTATCCGATTGTTTCGTGTTTATTCGAATCATTTCGTATTTTCATTTCTGACCGTCGATTGACCCGAGGCTCGAGTATAAATAGCAAATTAGTCGAGAATTAGTCGAAAAACTTCATTTTGGGCGTTGACCGACTTGGAATTTCGTTGACTTTCCAAAATTGGAAAGTGAACCATCGGACCGAAAAGGAAAGTTGCCATTTTGGGAAGTCACCGTCCGGCGACTGTGTGGGTTTCTTGGAACCCGATTTGGCCGAACCGGTGAAGTTCGCCGGTGACGGTAGAGGTGTTTCCGGCGAGGTTCGAGGGGCGAGATGTTGGGGGTTTTGCTCCCCACGTCTCGTAGATGCTCCCTAGGTGGTTAGATTTGAACGAGATGGAGTTGGGACCGAACCCGATTTAGATTTTCCGGTGAGAATTTTGCTCGGTTTTGTTTGATTTTGAGGTGTTTGTGATTCGATTTGGGCTTCGTGGTAGTTAAGGAAATGGTTCGTGAGATCGAGGCGGTGAAAACTGGATCTTCCCGCCGTGAAACTCCACCGTTGACGGCGCGCCGCCGCCGGCGGCGGCGGCGGTCAACGGCGAGGAAAAAGTCAACTTTTCAGATTTCGATAATTTTAATGTCATTTTTCTCGTAATCACGCTCTGATCGTCGTCCAGAGGTTTTTGGGTCGATTTGATTAGCCATTTGTCAGTCGAGATTTCGAGTGGGGATTTCGGGATTTCCGTTATACATTTTGTACTGCATTTCGTATTTTCGGGAACGGTTGGTTTCCGTGCATCAGTACAGTGTTGTGGACTACGATTTTGATCAGTTATGTTTTGTGAATATTCAGGAGATTGTGATCGAGATCTGGATCGTGATCGTGCTTCAGGCGAGGGATCTTCCGCCGGACCACGAGCGTAGCGCATGTGCGCGTTTCGAGAGTCTGTGAGTGGACAATTTCTTTTCACTGAAATGTTTGCGAGTCTTTTATGTGATTTATGATCTTGAGCATACAGCGTGATTATGGTTTTATGAGCATGAGATTTCATACGAGATTATGATTATATAAGCATGTGTTTACGATTATACGAATATGTTTATACGGATATACGTATACAAATATGCATATACTTTTATATTGCTTCATGCATTTGCATCGTATTATTGTGATTTGGTTTTTCATAGAGTACAGTCTTGGTTACGTTGTTGTATCGATACACATTGCCTCTCGGCTGATCCCCGATGGTAGGCCATCCAGGAGGGACGTCGTTATCCTTACCTGACCGGTGAGGGGCGTTTCCCCGGAACCGAGGCCATTTCCGGCTTAGAGTCACGGGGACTAAAGACCTCGTGATTCGGACTATACTAGCACGGTGTGTGTCCATGAGTGACCCCGTGGGATTTATACTTGCATGCTCAGTACGCTGGAGGATTATGGTTTTACCTCGTGTACTTTATTATTTCTATTTACCTGGACTCGCATATGTTTTTATAACATATATAATAACTGGTGAAAGACATTTATTTTCGTCCACTCACTCTAACGTGTTTATTGTCTTTCCCCTGGGCTTTTCGGTTTCCGTGCCCAGTTTGCAGTTCAGGTTTGGTGTTTCACGTCGCGGTTTGGAGGCTAGTGATCAGAGTCACCAGTGTTTTCCAGTAGGTTCTTGTTTCGCCTACTGATGTACATGTTGTATATGTTTTACTCTAGAGGTCGCTCTGATACATTCTGATACATGTTTGTGCGGATTTTCACGGATATACATATATACATAGTACAGTTTATTTACTGTTGTTGATTTTATTGATGTTGAGAAATCCGGATGGGATTGGTGCCCACGGTTTGCTTTTTCTGGTATAGGACGAAGTGTTAATTTCTGGGTGCAGGTTATGGTAATTCAACGCTAGTAACGAAACTCTGCCCAAATTTTGGAAAATTTTTGTTGGTTCGTATTTTCGAAAGGGTTTGATTCCGGTTTAGGTAACTGAATCGCGATTGGGTCCTTTCACCAACAGCCCCCCACGTGGCGCCCATGCATCACCCCCATGCTCCCACGCGCGTGACGTTTGCCCTCTGAGCGATGATGACGACAGCAACATTTAATGCAAGAGCACGCCAGCATTAATCACCCGACGGCTGCATTTATGGCAAGAACGGTTCCCCAGGAGAAGTCAAAAGGAATGTCAGCTCAACGAACACCATGTCAGACAGAATCACTCCACCCAAGGCAGCTCGCGTCACGCCTCCCGGGCTGGCGCGCTTAGCACCCGCACGCCCATGCACCCGCAATATACCATCAGGTTAGCACAACACCATTCAGGCGCTCCAAAGAGAGGAGAACACCTTTGTTCCCTTTTCGGACGCACGCCGAATGAAGAACTTACGCCGTACGCACACGAGGTTCTTCCTCTCCGTACACGTAAACGTTAGACTGCAAGCCGGGTCAGGCGGCAGAGGCATGGGGTCTGCCCCCTCTTTACGCGCGCGAGATCGATGGGCGGCACGGGTGTGGGGTCCGTCCTCTCCGTGAGCGCAACGTTAACGAACGATAAGCCGACTCGGATGGCTTGGGCGTGCGGTCCGTCCCCCCTTGATCGTACCGAGACTGATGAGCGTAGCCAGCTAGGGTGCGCCCTCCCCGGACGCTGAAGGCAAGCTGGATTAGGCGGCAAAGGAATGCAGTCAGTCCCCTCTTTGCGCGCGCTAAGACCGATGGGCGGCACGGGTGTGGGGTCCGTCCTCTCCGTGAGCGCAACGTTAACAAACGATAAGCCGACTCGGATGGCTTGGGCGTGCGGTCCGTCCCCCCTTGATCGTGTCGAGACCGAGGAACGTCGCGGGCATTGGTCCCGCCCTCCCCGGACGTTGAAGGCAAGCCGGATTAGGCGGCAAAGGCATGCGGTCCGTCCCCTCTTTGCGCGCACTAAGACCGAAGACGGTACGGGTACGGGGTCCATCCCCTCTGTATGCGTTTTGTACGTCGCGGTCTTGATCGCTCCGTTGACGCTACACCGTACGCGACGGTCTCCCCGTTGACGTACGCGTTGCACAGCGGCATCCCAACGCTTGTGTCAAGAAAAACATTCGCATAACATTCACATCATACCACGCATCATACCATACATTCACACGTTTGCATTAACTGTCTATGACTGCCCCTTATTCGTGTTTTACCAGACTACTCCACGGGCGCGCGGCTCCAAATAGCAAGACTCGTTTGGACGCCGGGCCCACAGGTACACGATCGGACACCCAGGTACCCACTCTGTCATGCGAGCTCTTCCTTGACCGGAGAGTTGGGGGACTTGGGGGTAACAGGGCCACACACCACCGCTCAATCGGATAAGTATTCTTGTTTAATCGCACGAACCCTTTTTCAACTCCCCAGTCAAGAAAGTTCTCTTTGACTTAGGGACTTGGGGGACTTGTTTGTATAGCATTAGTTGTACGATTATATATACTTATCCACTTAAGCAGGAAATCGACACCTACCCCACCGCCCGAACGACCACCAAGGAGGCTCCAACTTCATCCGCAAGACCCACCCCATCCGAGCGCGCACGCGCCCGTGGGGCGCACGCCCGAATATGCGGATCACGCATCAGCAAGTGCACACCAGTCCCACATCGAAGAACATCATCGCACACCAAACTCAACCACCTATATAGGTAAGGCAGTTATGGTAGGTAAGGGCATTCAATAGCATTCAATTCACTCCACCCGAACACTATTCACACGCACGTTCGCTTGACTGTTATATCCAATACATCATCTGACTTAGGCATTGGAGCGTTGAAGGCGGGCCACCCCGTCTTGACCCCTGACCGCCTGTTTGTTGTTGTATTCTTCTAATAGCCGCGCTCGAACACGCGCACCCGATCACCCGAAGAGAGAGAAGAGCGCCCTACATCCGAACAGCCCGAGCGTTCGGACGAAGGAGAAAGAGAAGGAAGTCTAGCACTCGTACTATTTTGCCAGATTACGTCCCCGCGCGTAATTCGGTAGAAACAGACATATGATATAGTTAGAAACTATACTCATCAAGCAGTAGTAGTTGGATTGAGTCCACAGAGAAACAAGTCCATGTTCTTGACTCTTCCCCACCAGCTGCTAGATCATTTCTTCTTCTCATCGCCACAAGCACTCTTACTACTGCCTCCTCTTTTGTAATTCATCTTCCCCATTTGAAAACAGACCTGAAAATTCACCTCATTATTACAAGTCTTGCTCTTCTTCATCTTACTAAATTGCTCTTCTTCAACCGAGTGGTCTTTCTTCACAATAAGGTGCTGGTAATGCTCCTTGTTCCGCTTCTCCAATCCATAAATCTGTAGTCAAAGTTTATGGGAATTTTCTGATATATTGATTAATCCCAAATTTGGGTATATATATATATACACTCTTCTAAAAAACGGCCGCCTAGGCACCGACTAATCGAAAAAAAACCATCTTATGGCCTAATTTTGGTTCTGGGCGGGGTAGTTAGGCGGGAACCGACTAATCGGCAATTAGGCGGGCGACTAACGACTAATCGGCAGAAAAGCGCGCCTAGGCGGGTTTTTTTTATTATTATTAATTTTTTTAAAAAAATTAAGAGGTACAACGCAAATGAATGAATTCTAAATAGAAAATCCAATCCAATTTCTTTTGCGAAATGTCGTCTCTCTCCTTCTGCAAACGCCTCGACTTGGACGCCGCTCGCCAATCACCGCCGTCGCCGCCACTTGCCATCCACCACCGTCATCCTTGTTTGTTATATGTTGATAATTTGATATAATTAAATGTTGGCAGGAGCATAGTATCTATGGCCATCACACAAACAAAACTTGATTCTGTGAAAGAGTCATGATTGATTCCGTGAAGATTTATGTTTGAATGGTTTCCATGGTTGCAAGTTTATAATGTAAGCTTCATTGTCATAAACTCATAATGTACTGTGATTTGTGAATTATCAGCTTCGAAATAGATAATTTCATATTCTTGGGATTCTTGTTTATGCACATCTATTTCAAAAAATTGAGATGGATGGTTAATTGGATTTCTTTATAAACTTAGTTTAGAATTTTTATGATATTTCTTTATAATTTTTACTTTATGTTTCAAATTACAATATACCATATAAATATATAATTAATTAAATATATATAAAAAATGATCCGCCTAATTACCGCTTAATTACCGATTAAACTCCGCCTAAACGCCTAGGCGCTAGGCAGTAGCTCTACCGCCTAATTCCGCCTAGCGCCTTTTAGAACCTTGTATATACACAAGTACTTACATTCCTAAAAAGAAACTAAATTAACTATGAAATTCTACTTAATTACAGAATATACACCTCCTAACTATACATGGAGTGAGGCACACTCCAACACTCCTCCTCAAGTTGGAGCATACAAATCTTGAATGCCCAACTTGCCAAGAGAATAATTGAACGTCTTACACGAAACTGCCTTAGTGAGAATATCAGCCAATTGTTCTTCGATCTGATCGAACGAAAGGGAATGAAATGGTCCGAGTATCCAGCTTCTCTTTAATAAAATGTCTATCGATCTCCACATGCTTTGTTCGATCATGCCAAACCGGATTATGTGTAATTTCCACTGCAGCAGTGTTGTCACAATAAAGAGGCATAGGATATTCCTGCTTAAAACCTAAATCTCCCAACAAATGCTTGATCCATAATAACTTACAGACTCCTTGAGCCATTCCTATATATTCAGCTTCTGCACTAGATCTAGCCACAACATTCTTCTTCTTACTCCTCCAAGTAACCAGATTTCCACCAAATGTGAATTAACCTGAAGTAGAACGTCTGTCAGTGATGTTACCTGCCCAATCAGCATCAGTGTAGCCATAGGGTCCCAAATCTCTATTCTTTCGAAACACAAGACCTTTACGAGGAGCAGACTTCAACTATCTTAGGATTCTCACCACTACATTCATATGATCTTCACTAGGATTATGCATATATTGACTTACCACACTAACAGCGTAAGTAAGATCGGGCCTAGTATGGGACAAGTAAATCAGCTTTCCAACTAACCTCTGGTACTTTGACTTGTCTGTGGGAACCTGATCCTGATATTCTGCAATCCAATGATTCTACTCAATGGGAGTATCTGCTGGTTTACAATCAAGCATACCAATTTCGGCTAACAAATCCAAAACATACTTTCTTTGGCTCAACATAATGCAGTCTCCGTTCCTAGCTACTTCAATCCCTAGGAAGTACTTCAAATTTCCAAGGTCTTTCATTTCGAATTCAGATGATAGCTGAACTCTCAATCTCTTGATCTCGTCTAGATCATCACCTGTTACCACCATGTCATCCACATAATTAATCAATGCTGTCAACTTGTTCCGTTGATGTTTGAAGAATAAGGTGTGATCTGAGTTATTTTGTATGTACCCAATTTTCTTCATGAAGGTTGTGAATCTACCAAACCAGACTCTTGGTGATTGTTTCAATCCGTACAAGGACTTCTTTAACTTGCACACCATCTTTTCTCCAGTAGAAGTTCCATATCTTGGATGTGTAAATTTTCTCATTCAAGTACCCATGGAGAAAAGCATTCTTCACATCAAACTATTGCAAGGGCTAGTCAAGGTTAGCCGTCAGGGACATGAGAACATGAATAGTATTCATTTTTTCTACTTGTGCAAATGTTTCATCATAATCCACTCCATCCTTCTGAGTGTATCCTTTTTCCACCAATCTCACCTTGTACCTGTCCACTGAGCCATCTGCATTATGTTTCACAGCATAGACCCATCGACACCCAACAGTCTTCTTGTCCTGTGGTAGTGGTACCATATCCCATGTATCATTCTTTTGCAAAGCCTCCATCTCAACCTCCATTGCTTTAGCCCATTTCTCCTCCTTGATTGCATCCTGCACTTTACTAGAAAGAGATACAATAGATAATTGATTCACAAAGGCTACATAAGGTTTGGATAGTTTATAAGTTGACACATAATTAGCCACATGATACTTGGCTTTAGCTGTCATGAGAGGTTCATATTTTTTTGAAGGTTGACCACGAGTTGACCTAACAGGTAATACTTTCTCAGGATAACATACCTCAGGTGATGACAGAGAAGGGAAAATTGTTGATAGAGAAAGAGAGACTGTGCTTGCATGTACATCTTCTAGAACGAATTGCTGATCACTGATGAGTTCCTCTCCTCCTTTCCACGGGTCATCGTTGACACGCAGAACTCTTGTCATCTGGGGTTCTTCGACGGGTCGAGAAATACCCTCGACCGGTCGATGATGAGAATCTGTCTATGCCGGATAATCAGTTTCGACCGGTTGAACCAAGTCCTCGACCGGTCGATGCGATGAATCTGTCTGTGCCGGATGATCAGTTTCGACCGGTCGAACCAAGTTCTCTACCGGTCGATGCGTTGAATCTGTCTGGACCGAGGGAATTTCGATCGATCGAAAAATTGCCTCGACCGGTCGATGCGTCGAATCTGTCTAAACCGAGGGATTTTTGACGGGTCGAGAAATTTCCTCGACCAGTCAAAATAGGTGTCTGATTGGTGCATTCTCCACAGGAATGTGTTCTTCTAGAGCCCCAAATTGGTCTTCATAAAATCCATTATTCTCCTCCTCACGAGGAGTAACTGATGGAGAGAAATAACACATGTTTTCACTAAACGTGACATCCATAGTGACATAGAATCTTTGAGATGCGGGGTGATAACACTTGTATCCTTTTTGGTGGGTGCCATAGCCAACAAAGACACACTTAAGGGCACGGGCATCTAGCTTGGTCCGTTGATTCGGATGAAGATGAACATAGGCTACACAAGCAAAGACCCGGGTAGGAAGCTTGTTCACAGATGGAAGTACAACTGTCTGAGACAATACCTCAAACGGAATCCGGTTTTGCAGAGCTGCAGATGGTAGACGGTTAATGAGATGGGAGGCACATAAGACAGCTTCACCCCACAGATATTTTGGCATGTTGGCATTAAGCAAGAGAGCTCGATCCATCTCTAACAGATGACGATTCTTTCGTTCAGAAACTCCATTTTGTTTAGGTGTCTGAGGACAGGTAGTCTGATGGATGATCTCATATTGTCTAAAATAGTCGTGGAAAGAATGGTTGAAAAACTCCCCTACATTGTCAGAGCAAAATATTTTTACACAAGCGCCATACTGATTCCGAATAAGATTATGGAAGGCAGTAAAAGCAGAAAACACAGCATCTTTGGTCTTGAGTAACACAACCCATGTGAGTCGAGTAAAGTCATCAATAAACAAAATTAAGTATCGCATTCCTGACAATGTTGCATTTTTGGAAGGACCCCATATATCAGAGTGAATTAATTCAAAAGGTGTTGTACTAGAAGACACCCGAGAAGGATAAGTCGATTTATGACTTTTAGCAAAAACAAAAGTTTCACATCGGAGAGTGGACTCCTTTATAACAAATAAAGACGGCATAGACTTCTCCATAACCCCAAACGATGGATGACCCAATCGATGATGCCAAAGCCAAATCTCTTTTACTCGATCAGAACTCGAAGTCAGGGCAACTGTGGGCGATGTTGTTCTTGTTTCCCCGTTGTACATGCAATCCAAGTGATACAGTCTCCCTCTCAGATCCCCCTTACCTATTATCGCCTGAGAAGATAGATCCTGGAAGATGGCATACATGGGAAAAAAAGTAATAGAGCATTTGTTTTGTGAATTAAATTCAGAGACCGATAAAAGATGATGAGATAGGGATGGCACATAAAGGACATTATGTAATAGGATGGTGGGAGTGACTTGGATGGACCATATACCTTTGCTCGCCGGAGCATAACTACCTGTTGTCAGATCTTGGCCTTCTATTCCATAGAAGTCAGGGCTTTGGGTCAGCTGTACTGCGGCTTTACCACTACGATTCTTGTCTTGAATTGGTTTTCGAGGGCAGGAGATTTTGTAGTGGCCAAATTCTTTGCAGTAAAAACATTGTACTTTGCTCAGATCAGGGCTACGAGAAGGGGAAATTTGTGGCTGATTATCTTGTGGTTTTGGCTTCCACCCTTGTTATGATTGTATTGCTAGATGTGACATACCATCATGGAGTGCTTTGGGCTGATTTGCTTCTTCTTTACGGATATAGGCATAGGCTTGTTCAAGAGTTGGTGGTGTGGCATGTCTTAGTAGTTCTCATTTGACAGTAGTAAATCTGGAATCCAACCCTTTCAAAAAAAATATAGACTCGCATCTTGCCAGTGGTCTTATTGTGTGTAGCAGTATCAATGTCACAAACCATAGAATTTGGATCGAGTTCATCGAGTTCTTGCCAAATAGCTTTTACATTAGCATAGTACTCTGCTAAGGGTTGGCTGTTCTGAGAAGTGGTAAAGGCTTGACATGTCAACTCGTGTACCCGAGCAAAATCATTCCCATCATAATAGGTAGTTGCTACAGCATCCCAGATAGTTTTTGGGGATGAGTAGCCTGAGAACAAAATCATCACAGATCTTGTCATGGACTTCAGGAGGGCCATCATTGTATTGGAGCCCATAGTATCCCACATAGCTTGTTCTTTCCCAACCTCAGTTGGTCTTGGTAGAGTTCTGGTTACATATGGCCACTTCTCGACACCGCCAAGGTGCATCTTCATCAATCGTCTCCACAATTGATAATTGTTGCCATCCAACTGTACTCCACATCCTTTGTGCCCTATTTGAAGGGCCATCATCTGATCACGAGAGAGTTCAGATTGCTCAAATATTGAAAGCTCCATTGTTCAAAGAAATTTAGGTCAGAGGGTCAATTTTCAGATTTCAGATTTTTCAGACGATAAATTTCGACCGGTCGAAAGTTTTTTTTTCGACGGGTCGACCAAGGAAAAAATTCAAATCAGGTTTCAGGTTCAGGTCAGATAGCGGAAGTCAGGTCAGATTTTTAGAGGGTCGGATTGGCTTTGATACCAAGTCAAAGTTTATGGGAATTTTCTAATATATTGATTAATCCCAAATTGGGGTATATACAAGGTTCTAAAAGGCGCTGGGCGGTATTAGGCAGTGGAGCTACTGCCTAGCGCCTATGCATTTAGACGGAGTTTAATCGGTAATTAAGCGGTAATTAGGCGGATCATTTTTTATATATATTTAATTAATTATATATTTATATGGTATATTTTAATTTGAAACATAAAGTAAAAATTATAAAGAAATATCATAAAAATTCTAAACTAAGTTTATAAAGAAATCTAATTAACCATCCATCTCAATTTTTTGAAATAGATGTGCATAAACAAGAATCCCAAGAATATGAAATTATTCATTTCAAAGCTGATCGATAATTCACAAATCACAGTATATTATGAGTTTATGACAATGAAGCTTACATTATAAACTTGCAACCATGGAAACCATTCAAACATAAAGCTTCACGGAATCAACCATGACTCTTTCACAAAATCAAGTTTTGTTTGTGTGATGGCCATAGACACTATGCTCCTGCCCACATTTAACCATATCAAATTATCAACATATAACAAACAAGGATGACGGTGGTGGACGGCAAGTGGAGGCGAGCGGCGGTGATCGGTGAGCGGCGTCCAAGTCACGGCGTTTGCAGAGGGAGAGAGACGACGTTTCGCAAAAGAAATTGGATTGGATTTTCTATTTAGAATTCATTTATTTGCGTTGCACCTTTTAATTTATAAATAAATAAAAAATAAAAAAGACTGCCTAGACAGCGCTTTTCTGCCGATTAGTCGTTAGTCGCCCGCCTAATTGCTGATTAATCGGTTCCCGCCTAACTACTCCATCCAAGACCAAAATTAGGCCATAAGATGGTTTTCTCCGATTAGTAGATGCCTAGGCGGCCGTTTTTTAGAACAGTGGGTATATATACACAAGTACTTACATTCCTAAAAGGAAACTAAATCAATTATAGAATCCTACTTAATTACAGAATATACACCTCCTAACGATAGATGGAGTGAGGCACACTCCAACATCTGTCCTTGCAAATCCTCGATCTTATGGCTCAGCATGCTCACCCTCTTGTCCTTTTTCATTTCAAGCAAGTACCTAGCTAGCTCCCCGGCCTTCCTCCTCATAAAGAGAGACTCGGACGCGAGTGCTTGTTCTCTTCTATTAATGCACCCACCCTGTATCCCAATTCGGCATTTTCATTCAGCAATATGAGCCTTTCGGACTCCAACACCTCCAGCAAGCTCTTCTACAACTCTATCTTCCTCGACGACTTGCTACACTGCCTCTCCGATGCACTCACCTCGTGAAGTAGGATATCACATTCGACGTTCTTGATCACAATGTCAGCCACGAGTGACTCAAAGTTGAACACTTCCACGGTGTCGTCTGAATCATGATGATATGAGAGAAAATTGTCACTCTGAACGTCTGAATCATGCAGCTGGCTAGTCTCGTATTGATCTTAATCTTCACAGTACTCAATGGTTAAGGTTTGAGAAGAGTGTCCGCGAGAGTGATGATGACTCTGACAAGTAGTAGTGTTAGTTTTGGCGATGGTTTGCATGTAATGGTCAGATAGAGCGAGGTAAGAATTGTACAAGTCTTCGAATAAAGAGAAGAGTTAAGGTCGTGTTTTGTAGTAAGCTTTAGCACGTTGAGCGAAAGTGTCGCCAGCTTCTTGATCATCTTGAGTAGTTCTACTACTGTTAACAGCTAACATCTTCATCCTCTCTTCCACATCTAAGAGCATCCGCACCCATCTAGGACTTCCTATTGGGTGAGGAATTCCTATTTCAGGAATTCCTGTCACTATTCATCAAATAGGATGTACTATTCAAGTTTTTTGTGCAGTAGTGTAACAAATAGGAATTTCTATTACTATTTATCAATTATAAAAAATTATTGCATTTAATTATTAGTGTTAATATGCCTTGAGTTAGGTTTGTATGGCGGTAGCATACGGAGCTAATGTAATCCGAGTCATACTGGACTTTGGTTTTCTATTGGGCTTTCCATTTAGGCGTATATAAGGTTTACGTTATCCTAGTGTTCATCCAATAATTACCCTATACATGTCATTATCATCTATACTATTGATCCAAATTTCCGATAAGATTTCCGACGAGTGAAAATATGACACGTGTCACCTCCAGGTGTCATTGTCGGCTAAATTTTTTAGTAAGATTTCCGCTAAGATTTGCCACGAGTCGAAATGTAACACATGTCACATTCACCTAACGTTATTGGTTATACATTATTGACGAAGATTTCCGGTAAGATTTCAGACCAATTAGGATACGCCACGTGACACGGCCACGTGTCATTGTCGGGTAAGTTATCGGTTGAAGATTTCCGGTAAGATTTCTGACCAATGAGGATGTGACATGTGTACTCATACTTCAACATCAGATCCTCCAAATTTTCCTATAAAATCATCGTCCATGACTCCTTTGAACCTCGCAACATCTACAAACACTTGATATTCTACACCTCTAAATACACCTCTTTAAACACTTCTTCACATTTCCTCATCTAGAAGATGGATCCTAACGATTACGAAGAGTATTCAAAGAGGAGGCGTCAACAACGACTGCAAGCTGCCGCAATAATGAATTCCTTCGTCACTGATGCAACCATGATAGTTGCAACGTTTGATGATGAGTCGCATCGCCGCCGCCGTCCAAACCAACCAATGCAGAGGGAATCGAGGGGTCCAAATCTGCTGGAAGATTACTTTGTCGAACACCATGTTTTCCACGAGCAAGATTTTCACCAGAGGTTCCGAATGAGTACGCACTTGTTCAACCGAATCAAGACAGAGCTCTGCAATCACGACCCATTTTGGCATCAAAGATCAGATGCCACTGGATTGCAAGAACTCCTCCCCGAGCAAAAGATGATCGGTGTTATACGAATGTTAGCGTATGGCGCAGCCACAGATCAGTGTACTGAATACTCGAGGATGAGGGAGTCAACAACTCTAGAATGCATGAAGAAGTGGTGCACATAAGTGGTCATGCTTTACCAAGACCATTACCTCTACGCTCCGAATGCAATAGACATCACTCGACTTCTAAAAAGGGCGAGGCAACGGGGATTTCTTGGGATGATTGGAAGCATCGACTGCATGCACTGAAAATGGAAGAACTGCCCAACAGCTTGGCAATGATCATACTCGGGGCAGAAGGCTCGTCCAACCATAATCTTATAGGCGGTGGCCTCATATGACACGTGGATATGACACAGTTTCTTCGGCACGCCTGGAGTACAAAATGATATCAATGTGCTCAACAAATCTAATGTCTTCGATGCGCTCCTTGCCGGAAGAAGCCCGCAATCGACGTATAAAGTCAACAGTATGACTTACCACCACACTTATTATCTAGCTGATGGAATATATCCGAGGTACTCCTCGTTTGTCAAGACAATCTCCAATCCCCAGGATCAACCACAAAAGCTGTTTGCACGGAAACAAGAGGCATATCGCAAAGATGTGGAGAGATGCTTTGACATCTTGCAATCTCGTTGGGCTATCATTCGTCACTCATCTATGTGTCATCACAAATCGACATTGAAAATGATCATGTTGGCTTGCATCATCATGCATAACATGATTGTTGAGGAAGAATTTGTGGAGGACGATTTTGAGGAGAACGAGGAAGTAGATTTACAAAACCCAGCTACTGCTTTCATAGTTTACGATGGGCCGGTGGATGAAAATGGTAACCGAATTCCGTTTGAGCCGGTTGGAAGAGATCAACATGATCAACGGTTTAGCGACAATCTCGTTGATTTACAATCAGTTTATCTCTATGGAGAACTTCAAAAGGACTTAGTGAAGCACAACTGGTTTCTTGAAACCGGTGAACATCTCTGAATAACGTGTGCGATGTATGTGTGTTTTAATCTTGTGTGTTTGCATTTAATTGTGATTTCATGTAATGTGTATGTGTGTTTTATTCTTGTGTGTTTACATTTAATTATGATTTAAATAAAGTGCGTTTTTATTTCATGAAAATTTAAATTACATAATGACATGTCAAGCATAGATTTATTTTTAATACAAACTAAACTAATCACTAAAATCAAGGTTGCGAGGACGATAACAATTTGTAAAGTTTGCATCGCCAACTTCTTCTTCATCGTCATCTACTTGCGCAAGGATCTTCGCTTTCCTCTTCACGAAGTACCTTTTTGAATTTGGGGTCATAGCCTCGAAATTCATTGTCATGATCCTTGTTTCTTCCTCTCGTGCCCTCAATTTGTAGTTTTTCTCATCAAGCATTCGTTGATTTTCTTCATTTGCCTTTTGCCAATCAGTGAACATTGTTTGATTAGCCGCAATGCTCTTTAAAGTCTCATCTCTAACCTCATTCGTAGGTGTCATGGACTTCTTTCCCTTTCTTTTTGCTTCCTTGGCCGCCTTCACTCCTCAAAGTCTAGGCGGACTCAAGGTACCTTGAAGGTTGATTTGTGATGTTGGAATCACTTCATCTTCATCCAAGTTGACGATAGGAGACACTTCACTAACGGGAGGAGTAGCTTCGAAGTTGGAATAGTAAAATGGTTGAGTGCTAGTTTCGATGACTCTAAAAGTAGGATGATCTATGACCGCTTCCCATGCCACAAAGTGCGTAAACTCTTTCTTTAAAAGGGTGCAGTGCTAGTTTTGCCCACATAAAACGTTTGAGCTTTCCTTAACTACATAAAAAAAAATACAAGTAACGAATTAATATTTCTTATTTTTTTTTTCATAAAATTATTTAAAATTCGATTGAACAACATAAATAAATCCTTACCTCATCATGCAAATTTCCGCCGGATTCCGGATTCCTTCTTGCGTATGCAAGCGCCGCTTTCCATTGTGACAAGTTTGGCTTCAACTTAGCAAAACAAGAGGTAAGTGAATTTTGGGTCCTAGGTTCCGCCCTCATTTCACCTTGACCCATCACCCAATTTTGTTGGTAATCGGCATAGATTTTTTCCCACAATTTGTCGACTTTTTGCTTGTTGCCGGAGATAGGGTACACACTATGACCACAATATGATATGCATAATTGTACATCTTCGGAAATGTGCCAATTGGTGGACATCTTTTGCAAAAAATCAAAGATATTGTGAGAGAGAGGAGGGAGAGAGAGAGGAGGATAATTTGTTGTGCACAAATTAGTGTGAAGTGTTTAGAAAAATGAAGGTAGTATTTATAGAAAAATAGGATGAGGTTATTATAATTTTTTTGTGATTTTTTGGGGAGTTTTTTGGGTAGTATCCGTTCTGAAAATTTCAGAACCTACAGTAGTCGTTGTGATTGAATTTAAGCCATCTGATTGGATTTCCATTTGAATTTCAGCCGTTCAGATTCAGGTAGCCGTTGGCTACCTGATGGGCCGATAGCCTGCCACGTGGCGGGCTTTCATTGGTCCGGTAACAAGAAAAAAAAATTACAATTTAACCTTACACGTGCCGAATTCAAAAAAAAAATAACTTTCCGCCTTACGTCACCCACGAGCTTGGGATCAGCCAGGAGAAAGTTCTCTCCGGCTTACTCAAATGGAACGGCCGGGAGGAATTCCTCCCCGTCGTCGATCGGTCAACGCCCCTCCCCATCATCGCTGCACGCCCATTTCGCCGAAAATTCCTATTTTCAGAGCGGGCCCGCACCGATTTGGAGGAATTCCTCTCGGAGGAGGAAACAGCTGCGAATGCTCTAACATTACAAAACAAGGCATCCCATTATTGAAAATAAATTATTGTGGTCAATAGGAGTGGTCACCGTCTCATATAGCAAACAAGATCAATTGGACACTGCTACAAGTCAAGTCCTTTCTTTCCTTTCACTTTTTACTGCGTCTTTCTAGCTTTTGATTCCAAGTTTCAAATTTCAAAATGTATAGAGTATAGACTGACACATCAAGCAAGCAAAGCAATCGCATGTCTTGTTTTGATTCCCAGTTTATTATTTTTTTGTTCTTTTCTTTCGTGAAGATGACTGACTAATTATGCTAGTATATTTAATTTTGATAAGGCAGTTTTTGAGTTAATTAAATAGATAGGCATAGTAAATGAATGAATGAGCTGATGATACGTACCGGCAAGGTTGGAGAGAAGCCAGGCCGGCTTGGCAGTGGTGGCCATGGTGGTGCTGCTGTTGCTCCTTAAGGTTGTTATGTGGTGAACTTGAAGATAACGTTGTAGATATCGGTTTCTCCATAGTCACCATATCCTTGGCTGGCTTTAATTTCCTGCACCTACCTTACCACATTTGAAACCAAACGACGGCGACATTACTAATACGCACTCACAAGCTCAAAAAGAGAACGATGACTATGGAGACCTCAATCTCTCTCTGTCTTCAAAAACTGAAACGGATTTGAAATAGAAATGGTGAAGATGGATGTAGTTTGTACTTATTGTAGGGGTGAAAAAAAAACAGAGGAAGGTGAGAGCATTTAAAACCAGAGGAGACCGTACGTATAATTCCTGCTACTGATTCATGTTATATGCTGCAACTTGTGAGGAGGCCCTATGTGGCCATGTACAAACAAACACAACACAACACTCCAATAATAATCGAATCGAATCTCATTCTAATGTAGTATTCATGCACACAAAACTCCAGATTTGTAAAACAGAAAGGTAGAATCAGTAACACGTACGGTACGTAGTCGGAGATAGTATAAGGAGCGAGGGTCATTACCTTTCAATAACGTTGGAGCTAGCAGATGAAGATCGATCAAAGTAGTCGATGTTTGACGCCGGAGATATATATATATATATATATACACATATATATATATATATATAATGTACGTGCTTGTGTATATACAGAAACTAAGAAAAGAAAAAGTTGAGGAGGTAACGTATGTAGGAGTCAAGCTAGACCAGCAAGTGTGGTTGAGGCTGTGAGCAAGAGAGTCCACCAATTGATGAACGTCGTCATTGGCGGATTGAAAGACGAGATTCGACATGAGGTCCTCATGTTGGAACCCAGTTCCTTGCTCGCTACCTTCAGGCTCGCTCGGAATGTGGAAAACAAAATCCGAGCTCGTCGTGCAGATTACCCCACGCGCCTCTGCATCGTCGTACTGCAACACCACTCACTGGTCCGTCCGCTGCCACAGGGGGCCCACAAGCTCTTCCGGTCCGACGACTTACGAAGGAGGGAACAAGCGGAGCGCCACGCCAAGGGCCTCTGCTTCGGTTTCCCAGAGCTCTACACGTCCACGCATCGGTGCGCCAAACCGGTGATGGTAATTTTGGAAATGGACTCGGGTGTAGATGAGTTCCATGAAGTTCTCTATCGAAGATACACCGGCCGAAGAGGCACCGACCGTGTTGGCTTCGGGGCAAAATCGATGAGTTTCCAATCCAAATTTTAGTTGATTCAGGCGCTGTATGTAACTTCCTCAGCCCCACTATTGCTCAAGGTAGGGATCATCATTTGGCCCGTGGGCCTCGTGGGCCGGTGGAGGCCCGCAAGCCCGTGGGCTAAAAGCCCGGCCCGGCCCGCAAAAAAGCCCACAAAAGCCCGCCAAGGTAGTTGGTGGGCCGACCATGGTTTAGAGATCTAAAGCCCGGCCCGGCCCGCGGGCCAGGCTCGTCAAGGCCCGTTAGGCCCGGCCCGTCAAAGCCCGCACACATATTGACATATATCATTAAATCATTTAATGAATTTTAATCATTATACAATTTATACCTAGTTAATATTTACCTACACACATATTGACATATATATATATAATATAGTGACTAGTAGTCTAATAGACTAATACTATATAGATATATATTTTACATTTGTGTATATATATTAATATATTACATATACATGGATAGATTGAATATTTGAATTCCATATATAATTAAATTTGTGTATATATTTTACTATTAAGTCATTATTTAAAGTTTAGCATAAGTTAGGGTTTAGGTTTAGGGTAAATTAGGGTTTAGGAGATTAAGATTTATGGTAAGTTAAGGTTTAGGAATTTGAGGTTTAGTTCCGGTTCTAGGATTTTATTGTAATTTTTTTAGGGTTTAGGGTTTGGGGTTTAGGTTTTAGGGTTTAGGGTTTAGGGTTTATGTCCAAAATTTATAAAAATTAGGGACGGCCTACTTAGAATATTATGAACAACCAATCTGACAGTCAATTTTTTATATATATAAGATAGTAGTACGTATATCATTATACTCACACTTATATATATAATATAGTGACTAGTACTATATATATATTTTTTATATTTGTGTATGTCTATATTAATATATTACATATACATATATAATATATTGATCAAATATTGGAATTCCATATATAGTTATATTTGTGTATCTATTTTACTATTAAATCATTGTTTAGAGTTTAGGATAATTAAGTTAGGGTTTAGGTTTAAGGTAAGTTAGGGTTTAGGGGATTGAGATTTAGGGTAAGTTAAGGTTTATGAATTTTGAGGTTTAGAGTAAGTTATATTTTAGGTTTTAGGAATTTTGAAGTTTAGAGTAAGTTAGGGTTTAGGGGTTTAGGGGTTAGGGGTTAGGGGTTAGGGTTTAGGGTTTAGGGTTTAGGGGTTAGGGGTTAGGGTTTAGGGGTTAGGGGTTAGGGTTTAGGGTTAGGGTTTCATTGTAATTTTTTTTATCGATTTACACAGTAAAACAGTAAATATAATAGATGGTTCAGATTAGATCTTGTAATTTTTCAATGGTGAGAGTTTAATTGAGAGTGTGTGAAATGACATCAATACCCTTCTCTTATATATTGCTTATTTTTCCATGGAGAAACTAGATAAATTAAATTTTTATATCAATTTTTTTGACACTATGAGATAGATATGTAATTTACAAGAATGTGTGTTAAAATTTTGATCTTAAAAATTTCCTTTAGGGATGGGTAATTTATGTTTTAGTTGTAAGGGTACTACGGTCACATTTAGCGAAACTCATAGATGTAGGTCTAAATCAAGTCCAAAATTTATAAATTTTTAACGGCATGCTTAGAATATTATGAACAACCAATCTGACAGTCAGTTTTGTAAAATGATGATACATGATCGATTACGTTTCACAAAGGACTTTCAACCCATATAACCAAGGAATAAAGGTAAGAACATTAATGTGCATGTAGAGAATTCAAGCAATATAAGAATTAAAAATGTTTTAACAATAAAGAAGGCCATATATAATAGTTCACCTAGTAATAAAAGACACCGTACGTAAAAATTAGCCTAATCGAAGTACGTTTGGATCTCAGTCAATACAATTAAACAAAATTTGTGAAAACACTAAAATACACTCATCTTATTTTCCTTATTTTCCTATGGGAGGAGTAGATAAATCAATTTTTTATGTCATTTTTTTTGATAATATGAGATAGATATGTATTCCATAAGAGTATGTGTCCAAAATTTGATGTTAAAAAATTATTTTCGGGAGGGGTAATTTCCGTTTTAGTTGTAAGAGTACTATGGTCACATTTGGCGAAATACATGGATCGATGTCTAAATCAATTCCAAAATTTATAAAATTTTAAAGGCATGGTTATAATATTCTAACCAATCAATCTAACGGTCAATTTTATAAAATAATTAAACATGTCCGATTAAGTTTCACAAAAGTATTTCATTCCATATAACAAATGAACAAACGTAAGAACATTAATATACATATGGAGAATTCAAGCAATATAAGAATTAAATATGTTTTAATAATAAACGAGGACATGTAGAAAACTCCATCTTATAGTGATAAACATCGTACATAAAATTTAGACTCGTCGGAGTACGTTTAAACCCCAGTGCATGGATGAAGGTTACGTTTATTTTGAAATGTCTTTATTTTTTAATAATTAAAGCCCGATAGGCCCGGCCCGCAAAAGCCCGCAAAGGCCCGGCCCGCAAAAGCCCGCAAAAACCCGCAAAGCCCGCTTGAATGGGCCGGGCTCGGATCCTTATATAAAAGATAAATCCCGGCCCGGCCCGGCCGTGCCGGCTATACATGGGCCGGGCCGGGCTTTTTACCGACCCCTAGCTCAAGGCTATGCTTGGTTAGAGAATTTGGTCCCAATTGGTTGGCATTTCAAAAAGAAAATTATGACCTTCACTGTCGCGGGCCAGACCCATGTATTGCAAGGGGTTGTTTTTTGTTCCACTCAGCAAGGCCCAAGACATGAATTTGGTCAAGTCCCTGTTTTCTCTTATCCCACACGTGCCTCAAGTCGTTCCTAATTTTGTACAGCCATTGCTAGCTCTCTTTACCAAGCTATTTGAATAGCCATGTTCTCTGCCTCCCTCAAGGTCTTTTTGTGATCATCGCATACATCTCGTCCCCAATGCTAAGCCAGTTGTGGTACGGCCTTATCGTCACTCTCCGAGACAAAAGGATGAGGTTGAATGTCAAGTTGCCAAGATGTTGCACCAAGGTCTTATTCGCCCTAGCCAAAGAAAATACTTCTCACCGGTGTTGTTGGTTCTTAAGAAGGATAGAACTCATCGGTTTTGTGTGGACTATCGGGGACTCAATAACATCACCGTCAAGGATCGTTATCCGATTCCTATAGTGGAGGAATTACTTGATGAGTTACATGGGGCGACTCACTTCACCAAATTGAACCCTCCGTTCTGGTTACCACCAAATTCGGATGCACCACGAGGATATACCAAAGATGGCATTCCACACTCACGATGGCCACTATGAGTTTTTGGTCATTCCGTTCGGCCTCACTATTGCTCCTTCTACCTTTCAAGCTCTCATGAATTCGGTATTTCGCCCTTATTTACGCAAGTTTGTGTTAGTTTTTTATTTATGATATCCTTGTATTTAGTAAGGGTACGTGAAGAGGAGCATGTTGCCCATTTGCAATTAGTCCTAGTAAATTTGCAGGAAAATTCCCTTAAAATCAAGGCATCAAAATGTTCTTTTTGGAAAACTAGAGTGGGCTACTTAAGGCATATCATCTCGGCCCAAGGTGTGCAGGTTGAGCCTGCTAAAATTTCAGAAATTGTCAACTGGCGTAGGCCTAATTCAGTGAAAAGCTTGAGAGGCTTTCTCGGTCTTGCTGGGTATTATCGAAAATTTGTCCGAAGCTTCAATATCATCTCGCGGCTTCTTACCCAACTCCTCAAACGCAACACCTTCATCTGGTCTTCAGAGGCAACGACGGCCTTCGAAAAATTGAAGCAGGTTCTGACCACTACTCCTGCCTTCATCGGTGTTTGACAGCCTCAGTGAAATGGCTTGCTTGGGGGAATCTAAGGCTTGTAAAATCATTTAGCAATTTAAAGATGGGTCTGCTTGTTGCAAGGCTTCTCATTTTTGCATAACAGACTCATGTATAAAGGTAGAGTCTTTGTTCCCCTACAATCTGTTTGGCGTTCTAATTTGTTGAAGGTGTTCCATTCTAGTCTCACAAAGGATCGTTTAGGTTTTCTTGCTACTTATAAACGCTTCTCGCATAGCTTTTTATGGCCGGGTGCAAGACGCGATGTCAAACAGTTTGTACACACTGCGAGGAATGCCAGCGTCAAAACTCCGAGGCTATCCGTCCTCTTGGTTTGCTACAGCCTCTTCCTGTGGCCGATGGTGCTTGGCAATCCATTTTAATGGATTTTGTGGAGGGCCTCCCTACCTCTCATGGGAAGAATGCTATTTTGGTTATGGTTGACAGGTTCACAAAATATGGCCACTTCATTTCCATTACTTACCCTTACACGACGGCTTCCATTGCGGAAATTTTCATTCAGGAGGTTTTTTGCCTTTATGGCATGCCGAGGTCCCTTATCGCTGATCGCGACCCTGTTTTCACAAGTCAGTTTTGGGAAGCCTTCTTTCGTTTGCAAGAAACCAAGTTGTGCTAGAGTTTGGTGTATCATCCCTAATTCGATGGTCAGACTGAGGTCCTTAACCGCACCTTGGAGCATAACTAGCGTTTTTAAGTCATGGACAAGCATGAGGCTTAGTCAGAATTGTTGCATTAGGCAGAGTACTGGTTTAATACCAGCTACCATTCCAGCCTCAAGATCAGCCTTTTTTATGCTCTATATGGTCAGCCTCCTCCCACAGTTTCTTAATATCAAGTTGGTTCCACGGTTATGGGAGCTGTTGACACTGCCCTAGTAGACCGTGATCGCTTGTTGCATCTTCTCAAACACAATTTGACTATGGCCAGCAACCGTGTGAAGCAACAAGCCGACAAACATCGCACTGAGAGAGAATTTGTCATTGGTGATTGGGTCTACCTCAAGCTTCAGCCCTATCGCCAATATTCTGTGAGCGCTAGCCACTGTCACAAGCTCGCCCCGCAATTCTATGGACCCTTTGAGGTTGCTGCCCGCATTGGTTATATGGCTTACAAGCTCTCCCTTTCTACTAGCTCTTGCATTCATCCGGTGTTTCACGTTTCCATGTTGAAGAAACACATCGGCACTCACACAGCTTTCTCCATCGAGTTACGTCCTGTGGCATCCTCTGGTGAGCTCCTTTGGACCCCAAAAAAGGTCTTTGATCGTTCCATTTACAAGCATAAGAAGCGGAATGCAGCCAACGTCCAATGGTTGATTAAGTGAGCTGGCTTGCCTAATGAAGATGTTACGTGAGTGGATGCCTATGTGTTTGAAAAGCGCTTTCCGGAGTTCTAGCCCGAGGACAGGTCTGTTGCTTAAAGAGGGAGAGAGTT
Source organism: Geum urbanum (assembly GCA_946800695.1). NCBI lineage: Eukaryota > Viridiplantae > Streptophyta > Magnoliopsida > Rosales > Rosaceae > Geum > Geum urbanum. Next base: position 18,367,976 of record OX327017.1, on the reverse strand, counting down.
GTTGCAACCATTAGTAATTTCCCCAACTCTGTTATATTTTGGCATTACTTAGCTAGCTATTAATCTTGTTTGGTTATAGCATGGGAGACCAATTTTGAATTACTTGTAGGTTTTGGATATGTAATTTTGGCTGCATTGTTGACAACTCTTGATGGTCCCATCTTTGAAGGCTATAAACACTCTGTAACTTTGTTTTGAACTCATGAATGTTAAACCATAACTCATTTTCTTCCTCAATTTTCTTCTCTCTTTCTCCCTGCCTTGTCTTGCTCTAGGAACCCATCAGTTGCGAACATGCTTTGGTTCTAAAGCTCTTACATGGAGGATTCTTAAGCTGAAAACGAAATGATTGACTAAACAAACCCAACACTCTAATAAAAATCAAAACAAAACTTGAAAGAAATCGAGATAAGACAAATTCGGTTTACCTGCACATACCAAGAGGTCTGAAAAAGTTGGGATTTTGATGGGTTTTAATGGGATTAGTTGTAGGAGATAAGAAAAATGAAAGAGTTGTAGTTGATGTTGCCACCATGACTAGAATTAGTGACCAACAGAAGAAGAGTAGAGAAGAGAGGTCATTGTTTTGATGTTGCCATTTGTTTTGGGAAAAGACCTCACCTCAGTATTTTGACGTGTTAAAAGTGAAAAGTAGCCTTACTTCTCTCACTATTAATCAATTATAGTCAAAAGCTCATAGAACAAAATAGCTCCCCCAAACTCGATGTACTCACTAAAGGATTGTCACACCAAGCATTTGCAGATTAGATTGACAAGTTGAGCATGATTGACATCTATGCACCAACTTGAGGGGGAGTGTTGGAATATTCTTATTGTAATTAGCATTAACTCTTGTAGATATGATAAGATTGTGTAGAAATCTTTTTTCTTTTGAAAAACTACTTGTAAAGCTATATTAACCTCAAAATTGGAATGAATGAAATCATTGAATTTTCCGTGAAATACTTTTCTACTATCTTGACCAAAAAGTCTCATATACTCTTTTTACAATCTAATAGTACGTTTTTGAAGATGCGAAGGGAGATAGAAAATAAAATTAGCCTCAAGAATTATAACCGTATAAACTGCATTGGCGCACAGTTACATACTAACAACATAAGAGATGGATGGTCCGATGATGGAAACGTAGGGTGTTTCTACCGAATTACGCGCGGGGACGTAATCTAGCAGAACAGTACGAATACTCCTTCCTTCTCCTTCTTCTTCGTCGAACGCTCGGGCTGTTCGGATAGACGGGCGCTCTTCTCTCCTTTCGGGCGTACGGGCTCTCTCTTCCGGCGGTCGACTCTTCCTTTGGGTGCTTCCTCTTCTCTCTGGTGATCGGGTGTGCGTGTTCGCGTGCGGCTGTTAGAAGAATACAACAATGAACAGGCGGTCAGGGGTCGAGACGAGGTGGCCCGCCTTCAATGCTCCGATGCCTAAGTCAGATGATGTATTAGATATAACAGTCAAGCGAACGTGCGAGTGTTTTGATCGAGTGAATAAGTGGTGTATGAATTAGTATATCTTACCTGTAATAAATACCTTACATATATAGGTGGTTGAGATTGGTGCTTACTGGTGCTCTTCGATGTGGGACTGGTGTGCTTGCTGGTGTGTGATCCACACATTCGAGCGTGCGCCTCACGGGCGCGTGTGCGCTCGGATGAGGTCGGTCTTGTGAGTGAAGTTGAAGCCTGCTTGGTGGTCTTGCGGGTGGTCGGGTAGGTGTTGCTTGCCTGCTTAAGCGGATAAGTATATTAATCGGACAACTAATGCTATACAAACAAGTCCCCCAAGTCCCCAAGTCAAAGAGAACTTTCTTGATTGGGGAGTTGAAAAAAGGGTTCGTGCGATTAAACAAAATACTTATCTGGTTGAGCAGTGGTGTGTGGTCCTGTAACCCCCATCCTATAACCCCCAAGTCCCCCAACTCTCCGGTCAAGAAAGGGCTCGCATGACGGAGTGGGTACCTGGGCGTCCGATCGTGTACCTGTTCGTTCGGTCCTGTACTTATGGGCCCGGCGTCCAAACGAATCTTGCTATTTGGAGCCGCGCGCCCGTGGAGTGTTGCCTGGTGAAACACGAATAAGGACAATCATGGGCAATCAAGGACAATCAAGGACAATCAAGGACAATTGAGGACAACCAAGGACAAATAAGCAAAATGTGTGAATGTATGGTATGATGCATGGTGTGATATGAATGTATGCGAATGTTTTTTGTGACACAAGCGTTGGGATGTCATTGTGCACCGCGTACGTCAATGGGGATGTCGTCGCGTACGGTGTAACGTCAACGGTGGGATCAAGACCGCGACGTACAAGTAACGCACACGGAGGGGACGGACCGCATGCCCGTGCCGTTCTTCGGATTAGCAAGCCCAGAGAGCGGACGGACCGCATGCCTTTGTCAGGACAGCCGGCTTGCCTTTCGCGTCCGGGGAGGGCGTGCCATTGCCCGCGACGCTCATCGGTCTCGGTACGCGCAAGGAGGGGTCGGACCGCACGCCCTTGTCGTCCGAGTAGGCGAGTCGATCGTTAACGTTGCGCTCACACGGAGGGGCAACACCCCACGCCCGTGCCGCCTATCGGCGTGACACACCCAGAGAGGAGTTGGCCCCATGCCTCTGTCGTGACAGCCGGCTTGCCCTACGATCGTGTAACGGTGCGCTCACGGAGAGGATGGACCCCACACCCGTGCCGCCCATCGTTCTCAGCGCGCGCAAAGAGGGGACGGACCCCATGCCTTTGCCGCCTGACCCGGCTTGTAGTCTAACGTTTACGCGTACAGAGAGGAAGAACCCCATGTGCGTACGGCGTAAGTTCTTCATTCGGCACGCGGCCGAAAGGGAATTCAGGCTTTTCGCTCTCTTTCGGGGCGCCCGAATGGTTTTGTACATAACCTAATGTTTACCTTGCGGGCGTATGGGCGTGTGGTTGCTTTAAGCGCGCCAGCCCGGGAGGCGTGACGTGGTCTGCCTCGGGTGGGGTGATCCAGTCTGACAAGGTGTTCTCTGAAGTGACATTCCTTTTGATTTCTCCTGGGGAACCGTTCTTGTCATAAATGCAGCCGTCGTGTAATTAATGCTGGCGTGCTCTTGCATTAAATGCTGCTGTCATCGTCAATTTGTGAAGGGCAAACGTCATGCGCGTGGGAGCGTGGGAGTGGTGCATGGGCGCCACGTGTCGGGCTGTTGGAGACCGTGTTAGGGTTTGAAACCGAGGCGGGAAGCCGAAGAGTTGGCGCAGTTACTTAGGAGGGTAAGTAAACCGCCCTGGTCCACGCGTCCCAATCCAACGGTGGATACGCGAAAAATGGACGACTGGCGTTCGTTCGCGTGTTCGGTCTGATCAGTACTATAAATAGGGCTCCTCCTGCCTTCGTCTTCTTCATCACTTTCATAACTTACCAAAAACTCTGCCGGAATCACTCTGCGACCTGCATCCGTGAAGTTTCTTCTTTCGAGTTTTTGCCGCAGTACGCCCTTAACGTTCATTCTCAACTCCTAAAAAACTCAATTCTGGCGAGGCTCTTGTCCATGGTTTCTTCTCTGTTTTGTATTATTATTTTTTTGTCAGTTTTTCTGGCTTTTTCTGGGTTTTCAAACTCAAGAACAGGGCGTGTTTTTGAGTGGGGTGGGTTTGATCTGTCTTTGGGTAGCTTTCTTTGGTTTTTGGTGTTTTTGTGTTGGGAGAAATATTTGCTAAGTGTGGGTTTTTTCGCGTGCGTGCGTCTTAGGAATGGAGCCAATAGAGGTGTCGTGCGAACAGTCACGTGAGCGGATCTACATTCCGGGGGCGGGGTGAATTAGTTGTGGGTCGGGTGGGTCGAGTACGTCGAGTACGTCGAGTATGAGTCCGTTTTGAGTGTCACGCATCTGCAGTGCGTTTATCCTGATACTTCTCCCGTGCAGTCAATGGATTCTGGGCAGGCGCGCGCCAACGTTGGATTGGAGGGCTCGTCGGAATCGTCGGGTGGGCACTCGGGTGAGGCTAATCCATGGGGTGAGGAGAGGGCGGAGGGAGGAGATTCCCTTCCTCAGTTTGCGGAGGGCGGACCCGTCAATTGGGTGTTGCCTGATGGGACGCCGGTCTAGGAGCCTGAGCGTCCGCCATCCGTCTCGGATATGGCCAGATAGGCAAAAAACTACCACATCCCCAACTCCGTGGAGCTGCGAATACCCGGCAAGGGTGAGGCGTTTACCCGCCCACCGCCAGGCCACGTCTGCCTGAGTGAGTTCCATTTGAAGGCGGGGATCAAGCTGCCACTGCATCCATTCTTTCAGTATATACTGGCGCTTCTGAAAATATCTCTTGGTCAATGTGGGCCCACGCTCACCTGCACACTTGTCGCGATGTTCAATATCTTCCGGGTGAGCGGCATGGACCAACCTACGCGGGCGGAGTTCGTCCACTTCTTCCGTCTGCAATACTCCACGCGCCAGAAGGACTCGGGGACCTTCACGGTAGAGCCTCGTGTGAAGTGGTGGTTGGTGGACTCGCCGAGCTCTTCAACTACCTGGCGCATGATCAGCTGTCTAGTGGGTGGCAATTGGGAGTTGGGCGCTTTCCCGTCCGAGTATGCCGCCAATGCTGACGAGATCCACCGAGTTCCCCAAGCCTTTCATCAACTTGATACGAACGAGTATCCTCTCACGCCCATTGAAGAGGCCAGGATCAACCGCCTGAAGTTCGTGTTCGACCCGGCGCCTGAGTCCAGACATTTTTTCACCGCCTGCCACTGGGATCTCATCGAACAGACGCACCTCGCCAAGGCGCCGAGTACGTGGGTTTTGTATCCTGTTGCCTAGGAGTAGGAGTAGATTTTTACCTAACTGTTCTTCTGTTGCTAACCTTCCGTTCGTCGTGTCTTTGCAGTTAAGATGTCAAAAGGCAAGGCTATTGGAATGGATGATGCGCTCAAGCGCCGCTTGTCCGCTCTCCAAGAGACTGCTGCCAATGTTCATAAGGTGGTGGATGATGGAAGAGGCGGTCTCGTTCTGGGGGAGACTATACAGCCCAAGCTCCATATTCCGAACGTGCCTGATTTTGCCTCAGCTATCCGGGCGGATGCCCCTCGACCGCCCTCAGGTAATGCTGGCGTTTCGAAGGCGCAGGCCAAGGCTGATCGCGCCGAGCAGCGTGCTGAACAGCACAAGGAGAAGCGCCAGGAGGGTCGCGATCAACGCCGGCAGGACCGGGATGATCAGCGGGACAGGGACAGGCGAGAGACTTCCCGTTTGTCCCAGGCAGCTGTCCGTACTCCTACGCCTCAGGCGTCCGTTCGGCCGCCAAGTCCCCAACGGGTGAACAGGCAGGGGGCAGTGCTGAGCCTGTGTCGAAGCGTCAAAGGACAGACAGTCTGTCCATAGATCTGTCCGCCAATCTGTTTGCCTTCTGTGCACCGCTGACGCGCGTCATTGAGTAAAGCGTGAAGGCCGTGAACGGGCTGATACCGCAGATGTTGGCTAGTGATCAAGACGAGATGGACAGGGCGTTCAACCTCAGTATGCTGATTCAGCATAAGATGTATCAGATTCGCGAGCAATTTGCCAACAAGCGCTACAAGGAGGAGGTGCAGGGGGAGTTGCGCGCGCTCATTGATGCCAACAAGAAGCAGGAGTATGATCTGACCAAGTATGAACAGCTGGCGGATCGTCTTCGTCGTGACGTCCAGGCGACGAATGAGCGTGCCCGGGAGGTAAAGGAGCAAGAGGCGCTGCTTAAGGCCGAGCGTGATAGCACCCTTGCCTCCCTGGAAGAGGCAAAGGCGGAAGCGGCCAACTGGATGGCGGTGGTGGAGTCCCGCTTGATGGCGGAAGTGCACGCCCAGATTCAGAAGGCTCAAGCGGAGTCGTTTGCCGTTTTCAAGAATTCTTTGGAGTTCAAGGAGTTGGTGGCCGCTGAGGCTGATGTCCAAGTGGCTCAGTTCCAGGAGATGGTGGCGCCCTTCATCAAGTTGGAGGAGTACCGAGCGTTCGTTCAGTCGAAATCGAAGAGACTGGCGGGCGATCGGGTTCCTTCTGAGGAGGTGGCGGTGCCCACTGATGGAGCTGCTGGGGCGGAGGGCGGAGCCAATGAAGCGGGGGCGGATGGTGCAGGGGTGGAGTAGAGTATCTTTCCTTTCTTTCTTTTTGTAATAGGGTAGACCTTTTGTAATCGGGCCTTCGTGCCTTTAACTCCCGTCCGTTGTTTTTTGTAGTCGGGCGAATGAATACAGTTTCTTTTTTCTCTGTCTGTGTGCCTTGGTACTTTAACGATTTCTGTTTTTGGCATCTTTTGAGTGACTGACGCGAACGCGCGCTTGTACTTTAACTAGGATCTAACTAAGTGTTACATCCTCGTGAGTAGCCTATCCCCAGTCCCCCGAGTATATGAGCAGGCGGGGTAAGGACACACGCAACAATAATTACACTCAAGGAAATAAATGAAAGTACGACATGGTAAATTAATGAAAGTACTTCCTTAAGTGCTGTATGTTCCACGGATGGCGCAGTCGTTGACCCTGCATGTCCCTGAGGTAGAAAGTGCTGTCACTTATCACCTCATCAACGACGTACGGGCCTTCCCATAATGGGCGAAGCGCCTTCACCTTCTGTTGGATCGCCTTCATCACCCAGTCCCCCAGTTGGATTGGGCGCGCCCGTATGCGCTGATTGTATAATCGGGCGATCCTCTGCTTGTTTGCGGCATTGTGGAGATGCGCCATATCCCTTCGTTCTTCCAACAAGTCGTTGTTGAGCCGCAGCCCCTCACCGTTCGTTCGTGGATCGTACCCCTCGATCCGTGGGCTCTGATGGGTAATCTCCAGGGGTAACACAGCTTCCGTTCCGAACGTCAAGCTGAACGGGGTCTCGCCTGTAGTTGCGTTGGCGGTCGTTCGGATGGACCATAGAATTTCTGGAATGACCTCGGGCCAGCGCCCGTAGCCCGCGTCCCCGGGTTCGATGTCTTCGATCTTCCTCTTGATTCCGGTCTTGATGATTTTGTTCGCTGCTTCCACTTGTCCGTTTGTCAGGGGATGCGCCGGCGACGCGAAAATGAGGTCCATTCCTTGGCGCTTGCAGAAGTCTATCAGCCTAGGGTTGTTGAACTATGGCCCATTGTCCGTGATGATGCTGATTGGTGTCCCATAGCGACAGAAGAGGAAACGCCAGAGGAAACGTTCCACCTTCTCCGTGGTGATCTTTGCCATGGGCTGGGCTTCGATGAACTTTGTATGGTAGTCGATGATGACGATCAGATATCTATACTGCCCCTTCGATTTTGGAAGCTCTCCGATCAGATCCAGTCCCCATTGTGCGAATAGAACGGGTGATAGGAGGATGGATAACGGGATGGCGGGCGCATGGTGGTGATGTGCATGCAGCTGGCACTAGTGACATTTGCTCGTCAGTGCTGTGGCGTCCGCATGGATGGTGGGCCACCAGAAACCATGCCGAAGGGCCTTGTGTGCGATTGATCTGACGCCTGCATGATGGCTGCACGTGCCCGAGTGGATTTCCTTCAAGATTGAGTTGCCCTTCGTCGGAGTGACGCACTTGAGGCTCGCCAAGTCCTCCCTTGTCGGTAAAGTGCTCCATCCCGCACACTGAAGTTGGCTGCTCGTGCGACGATGGTTCTGCCCTCTCGCTTATCCCCTGGTAGTTCTCCCCTTGTTTAGTAAGCGATGAGCGCGTCCATGTAGCTATGCTCGTGCGGCTCGATTGCCAGAACCTGCTCCGTTCCTGAGATGCTCGGTCGTCGCAGCACCTCGACGATGCGCTGTCCTGGCCTTGTGTGCACGAGCGCCGTGGCCAATCAGGCCAATTTGTCTACTTTTGCGTTGAATCCCCGGCGGATGTGGTTGATGTTGATGTATTTGAATCCTTTCATCAGCGCCTGCACATGCTTCAGGTAGGCGATCATGGATTCCCCCTTCGCTTGGAATTCTCCTCCGACCTGGCTCACCACCAACTATGAGTCACTGAATATGTTGAGGTCGGGCGCCTCTGAATTCTTGGCCAGTTGCAGGCCCGCGATGAGCGCCTCATACTCGGCCTCGTTGTTTGTCGCCTTGAATTCAAACTTGAGGGCGTACTCTGCGTTTACCCCTCCTGGCCCGGTTAGGATTATACCGGCGCCGCTCACCTTCTTCGTGCAGGACCCATCGATGTAGAGGTTGCACTCCGACAACGGTCGCTCCCTGACCTCCGGATTGTCGGACGCCTCTACCGTCGGTCCGTCGGACGTTTGGACCGGTGCCCCCTCTGCCTCTGTATATTCGGCGATAAAGTCCACCACGGCCTGCCCCTTGATTGCCGTGCGGGGTTTGTACTCTAGGTCGAACTCGCTAAGTTCGATGGCCCACTTCGCCAGGCGGCCGCTATGGTCGGGCGATTGGAGTATCTGGCGCAAGGGTACGTTGGTGAGGACGTGGATGCTGTGCGCCTGGAAGTATGGCCTCAACCGTCGGGCAGCAGTTACAAGTGCGAGCGCCATCTTCTCGATTGTCGGATATCGTGTCTCAGCGCCCGTCATGCCCTTCCCTGAGAAGAAGACGGGCAATTCCGTGTAGTCCTCCCTGCGGACGAGGGCAGAACTGACGACCGTGAGAGAGGCAGCCAGGTAGATGTATAGAACCTCCCCTCGGACGGGCCTTGAGAGGAGCGGGATGGACGCCAAGTACTCCTTGATCTGAAGGAAGGATTCCTCACACTCGGGCGTCCACACAACCTCGCGCTTGTTTGTCGTTCGTAGGGCTTTGAAGAACGGGGCACATCTGTCCGAGTATCGGGAGATGAACCGATTTAGGGACGCGAGCTTCCCCGTAAGGCTCTGCAGGTCCACACTCTTGACGGGCGGCTTCATGTCAATGATCACCTTGACCTTGGCGGGTGCGGCCTCGATCCCCTGCTGGCTGACAATATACCCCAGAAATTTGCTGTTGGTGAATCCGAAGGTGCATTTGGCGGGGTTCAGCCTCATGCCGTTCTTGATGAGGACGTCGAGCACAGTCCCCAAGTTCTGGACGTGGTCGACCGCTTGGACGCTCTTTACCAGTATGTCGTCCAAGTACACGTCCACAATGTTGTCGATCAGGCCATGGAATATCGCGTTCCTGAGCCTCTGGTACGTGGAGCCAGCGTTCTTCAGTCCGAAAGGCATGACAACGTAGCAATATAGGCCCTTGTCCGTGACAAACGTTGTCGCCTCCTGGTCCTCGAGGTCCATGAAGATTTGGTTGTAACCCGAGTATGCGTCCATCATCGATAGGAGCTCATGCCCCGCTGTCGCGTCCACCAGCTGATCGATCCTCGGTAGTGGGAAGCTGTCCTTCGGGCACGCCTTGTTGAGATTGCTGTAATCAATGCACATCCTCCATTTCTTGTTGCTCTTCTGCACCATTACAGCGTTGGAAATCCACTTAGGATAATCCACCTTCCGGATGAACCCGATGCCCAGTAATCGGTCCACCCCCTCATGCATGGCCACGTAATGCTCCACTTTGTACGCCCGCCTCTTCTGCTTCACTGCCCGGGCGCTGGCGCTGGCGCTCAGCCGATGGGATATGATGCTTGTGCTGATCCCGGGCATGTCTTTATACGACCAAGTGAACACCTCATGCTTCTCCTTCAGCAGTGTGATCAGCCGCTCGGCTATCGCGGGAGCCAACGATGCTCCGATCCGGACCGTTCTCTCCGGGTGTTCGGAGGATAGCTGGATCATCCTTAGCTCTTCACGCTCGGGGACGGGTGACACGGCCATCAGTCCGTCGCGCGGATCATCCGGTACTTCTGATCTTGGCACGGGTTCCAAGGCGAGGACCCCACGCTTGTCCCGGGGTCTTGCTGTCTCCTCGCTGTTGTATTCTCGGACACATCCGACTCCTTGCTCGGTTGGGAAGCGTCCCAAGAGCATATGTCCCGCGATGATCATCCTTAATTTGCAAATTCCTGGCCTCTCGATTATGGCGTTGTAGGGGGAGGGGGTGTCCATGACAATGAAATCCGTCCGGACCTCGCTGCGCGGGCAGTCGGGTGCGCCAATTTCGACCCGGAGGCTGTCACTCCCGATGGGGTACGATGTCTCGCCCGTGAAGCTGGCAACGCACTCGTGATCCTGCGTCATTTTGCGCGCGGGCATACCGAGCGCCTTGTACGCGTCGAAGTAGATCACGTTTACGGACGCTCCACTGTCGATCAGCACCCTTTTCACGAGGAATTGGTCAATGATCGCGTCGACCACGAATGGCAGGGTGCTATCCTTCGGGTTCCTCTCCTCATCCTCCACCGTGAAGCTAACGGCGGGCGTCTCCTTCCTTCCTACCTTGGGCGCTCTCCCTTCCCCGATCGTCAGCACCTCCCGGCTCGAGCGGTCGGGCGTCAATATCCCCTCCTTACACTTGCCCCCGGATATCATGCTGATAGTCCCACGGGTCCCAGCGTTTGCCTGGCGCTGTTGTCCTTCGTTGGGGGTGGTGTTGTCGTTAGTCGCCGTGTTGAGCATGTGGACCATTGGTTTTTATGGTGTTTATACGAGGTTTGCAATTTGTAAGTTTCCCACAGACGGCGCCAACTGTTTCTACCGAATTACACGCGGGGACGTAATCTGGCGGAACAGTACGAATACTCCTTCCTTCTCCTTCTTCTTCGTCCGAATGCTCGGGCTGTTCGGATGGACGGGCGCTCTTCTCTCCTTTCGGGCGTACGGGCTCTCTCTTCCGGCGGTCGACTCTTCCTTTGGGCGCTTCCTCTTCTCTCGGGTGATCGGGTGTGCGTGTTCGCGTGCGGCTGTTAGAAGAATACAACAATGAACAGGCGGTCAGGGGTCGAGACGGGGTGGCCCGCCTTCAACGCTCCGATGCCTAAGTCAGATGATGTATTGGATATAACAATCAAGCGAACGTGCGAGTGTTTTGATCGAGTGAATAAGTGGTGTATGAATCAGTATATCTTACCTGTAATAAATACCTTACATATATAGGTGGTTGAGATTGGTGCTTACTGGTGCTCTTCGATGTGGGACTGGTGTGCTTGTTGGTGTGTGATCCGCACATTCGGGCGTGCGCCTCACGGGGGCGTGTGCGCTCGGATGGGGTCGGTCTTGTGAGTGAAGTTGAAGCCTCCTTGGTGGTCTTGCGGGTGGTCGGGTAGGTGTTGCTTGCCTGCTTAAGCGGATAAGTATATTAATCGGACAACTAATGCTATACAAACATAGGGTCATATCCAAACAAACGCAGCTTGAATTATACTCTCCTCTCACACTCACTTATATATAAGACTAGGTGAAGCCCCTCGCCTACGGCGCGGATGAACGTTAAGTTTGAAGGTAAAGTTGTCAGGGGATGAAGAAACTGGAAAAGAAAATTAAAGAACATAGAAAAATATATTAGATATAAATCTAATATAGGTATTGGAATGCAGAGTACTTAAAATGCAGAAACGATCCATATATTACATACATTACATTTGTATGCCTTCTTTTTTTGGGCACGTTGCATTGAAAAATTGAGTTGCATATTCTATATCACATGGAGACATACCTTCACTTTATTATATTCATCGTTGCGTCTTCTTGCATGACATACCAACCCTTTATGCCTTCTTTTTCATGTATTTCGAATTCAGGCCATACATCTGCAACACGATTGTCGACCTTAGTCAGTATCCAAATTAACAGTACCAACATACAAACAACAATATCCAAATTACTTTACATGCTTGTGACGATTCAAAGCATCAAGCTTTGTTGATCGTGACTCAAATTCCCTTAATACAAATCTAAAACAAATACGTTGCATTAAGATCACAATCTTCTTAATATCCACACTTGAAAGATACCAAAACCTACATGAGACGACCAAAAACTCAACAAATCCTCACATACAATATTTCATATTAAAATCCACATAGACAAATATGACACCAAATTAATCACCAAAACTCATCAATACTCATAATCACAACATAACCAAAAAAAAACCAAACCCAATCGCCATCAACAGAGTACTTTACCTACTTGTGACGATTCAAAAGCATCAAGCTTTGCTAATCGTTGTAAAAGCAAAGACAGAATCTGCACAATTCAAACCCAAAATGATGAGGATCAGTACTGAGATGGCATGACCCAAACCATATATATATTTGATCACTACCCATTACAAAAAACTACAAAATCTACCTCAATGGATCAAAACTACTTAAAAAACAGATCTTACCTTGCTGAGGAGTTTTGCGATTCGCAAATATGAAAGCTACGACTCAGATGCCATCTTTCAAGTAATAACTGGGGAAAAATGTCGCCGACTTAGTTAGAGTAAATACCACATTAGGCAAGGACTTGCTAGTTATGCATTTTTTTATACTTCTAACTTACCCAGATTAATGCTAATAAGGAGAGAGTTAATATACGTTTTTCTATCAATTAGAGTTAATATACCCAGATCAATTGATCTTCATATACGTTTTGAGGACAAAAATGTGCTAATGTACCCAGATCAATTTATAACGTGATAGTCCAATCTAAAAAGTCTATTTTGCAAGTGTTATTCTTATGCTTATAATATGAATAAAATGATGAAGGAAATTGTATTTTTACCGTAGTTCTAAATTGTGGCAATTTAAAATGTATATATTATAACAAAAATTATGAATGAATTATATACCTTGCAATACATCTTTATAAACAATATTTTTTGTAAAATTATTGGGAATTTCGTCATTGTTGTTTATAAAAATTTTGAGGCCTTTTTTTGATGTAACTCTTGATAATGCCACATATAACTGTCTATGAGTAAAAACTGCTTCTGACAAATATATTCCAACTTGATTTAATGATTGACCTTGACTTTTATTTATGGTCATTGCATAACATGGTCGAACAGGAAATTGACGTCTCTTAAATGTAAATGGCCTTTTACTTTCCGTAGCATATAATACAATTCTTGGAATATGAACTTTTTGTCCCATGTTATTTCCTGTGAGTATTTTTGCCTCAATTAATCTCTCAAATAATTTTGTCACAATTAATCTTGTGCCATTACATAAACCACGTATTTGATCTAAATTTCTTAATAACATAATTGGCATGCCAATTTTTAAAATAAGTTCATGGGTTGGTAATTCATTAAATTCAAGCTTGTTCGAAAACTCCATGGGATATAAAAGATTAATATTATTACTATTACCTGAATTGTATGAAATTGAATCTGAACTGAAATATGATTTTTCCTGACCAGGTAATAATTTAATTGCGTAATTATTTATCTCTTGAACAGTTATATTTTTCGGAGTTACTATGACACGCTCTTTTAAATAATTTGTATCATTATATCTATTTAAAAAATTGGGATATGTTGCTTCAAAAATTGATTTTATAGGATCAATTGTAGGATCAGTAAGTAATTCATTTGGTATATCGATCCAACTCACATTTGGATCACCTGTAGGGAATTTTGATTCTAATCGACCTTCACCTATTTGTAACATCCATTCACCAAATTGTTTAATTTCATTCTTTTCTATATTGCTTAAACCAATAGTTGATAATCTCATATTTTAAGTAAGATGAAATATTGTAATAGTAGGCCACAGGTATGAATTATTGAACGATTGTTGAATGACTTGTTCTTTACTGCCACCTTGTATAACCGGCAATGTTTGTCTAAAATCTCCTCCAAATAAAATTGTTTTTCCTCCAAATGGTTCTTCATTTTTTGACAAAATATCTCCAAGTGTCCTATCTACTGATTCAATACACCATTTATTACACATAGGAGCTTCATCCCAGACTATTAATTCAGCATTTTCAATTAAACCAGAAAGATTTGTTTTTTTATTTATATTACAACTTGAATCTTTATCTATAATGGGTTTTATTGCAAAACGTGAGTGAGCTGTTCTACCTATTGGAAGTAATAATGATGCAATGCCTGATGAAGCAACAACTAAAACAATTTTTCCTTCAGATCTTAATCTTGAAATTATGGTATTCCATAAAAAAGTTTTTCCCGTACCTCCACAACCATAGACAAAGAATGATCTTGGATTTTTTTCTTGGACAGCGCTTATCACTTGATCGTATATAATTTTTTGAGTAGTGTTCAATTTGGCGATCAAGTCGGAATGTTGTAGTTTTAATGTTTCACAATCAAAATTTAGTTCTTCTCTAATAAGCCTATTATCAAATTCATGTATTCGCTGTATTATTGGCATTGGCAATTGATGATTCTTTAAACTACTCGATGACATGTTAAATAATTTTTCAAGTTCATGCAGAACAGCATTTTTTAAATCTTCATCTGGTATAAAAATATTTTGCATTCCAAAATTTAATTTCATTCTATGCGATATATCATCAGACATGTTAATCCACTATGCATCAAATAAAGCTCTAGGATTAGAGACATTACAAAACAAAATAATTGTAACAAATAAATAACGAATTTGAGCAGAACTTGCAATAAAAGTAGATTCTAAAAGTGCTTCAAACCATTCTTTATCATCACCTAATAATCCCAAAGCTCGGCATGTTTCTTGATAAGTAGAATATGTTATGCCATTGACTGTTCTAATTGCCTCAAAATCAGTGCATCCTTTTTGTATATTCAAAAGCATTCTTAGATAATACAATTCACCAGCATTTGGCGGTACATGCGCTATTCTACCAAGAACACAGTATTGTTTTCTTTGGGTCCATAATTTTTTATTATTATTCCACACAAATTTAGTAGGAAATTGAGTGTACGTTAATTTTTTTGCCTTCTTATAAGTCTTGTTCGCAATGAACCAAGCAGTTAACATCGTAGTTTCTATGGATGGATCTTGTAAGACATTTTCAATAGAGTTAGATCCATGAAAACAAACAGTTTGTTCATTAGGCAAATGAATCTTCAGATATTGAACCGCAGGAAACCTAGAATGAATAAAAAATTTAAAAAGACGCCACACAGACTCATGAGGAGTTAAATATCGACAATTAAGGTAATTTTGTATTTCGTCATTTACATTGTCACGGATCAATATGCGTGCTCTATCAGGTCCTTTGTTTATGTATTTGAATAAATATTTAATTAACATAGATTGAGAACATGATTCAACATTTATATGAGCATTATACCTTAATAATAAATTAGCATTATATGGTACAACAAAATTATTTCCAACTTCAACTCCTTTTTTTTATCACAAAACGTGAATCATCATCACGGCGTCTATACTGAGGAGAGTTAATTTCTTGAAAAATTGTGTTCGGAATAAATGGCTTTGGAAAATGTTTTGTACATAATTTATCTCTCATACACGGAGAAGATGGATTGAGTTGACCGCATGGACCATGAATTATAAATTGGCTAACTATTTCAAATAATTTTGGATTAGTATTTTTATCAGGCAATTCTGCCGAAATTATAGAATCCACATCACTTGCTGTATGACACCTGTATTTATTTTTAAGCCAAAATAATAAATGAGCATGTGGTAATCCTCTTTTTTGGAATTCAATTGTACATACGTGAGCATGAACTTCCCCAAATGGTTTTCCATTTTTAATATAAGAAATCATATCATCCACCTTTATTTTAAAAATTCGACAAATAATATCAGGACGATCTTCCGGTTTGTATCCAGGTTTTTTTTCAAAATATCTCAAAATTTCTGGCCATTTTACATTGCATGTGAAAGTGATAAACAAATCTGGATTCCCATATTCTCTACAAATTGTCATTGCATCTTGATAATTATTAATCATATCTCTTGGACTGCCAGTGTGAGAACCAGGAAGAAAAATTCTTTTTCCGACATCATAACATTGGACAATTTCATCAGAAACAAATGTAGATAAATTATTCCATGTTTCAGACCTCAATTCTGGTTGATGATGCCTTATATATTCCAAACGATTTTCTTCGACAGTTGCGTATGCATCAACCAAATATTGTTGAAATAATCTGCCACCTTTTAACAAAGTGCTCGATTGATTTGGCCTATCATGAACTTGATAACACAAAAATTTGCTCATGGATAATTTTCTATCTTTATTATCAACATCACTTGGCATCGATTTCAATTTCATTTTAATTTAAAACCCGTCCTCTCCATATGGAAAAAGAAGTGGATATTGTAACGACATAAGTTTTGGATGAATTTTAGAAATACGCTTAAGAGATCCTTCATTAGATCGAATAATTATATCTCTATTAGAATTAAATTCACCTATGCCACCCACAATTAATCCACTAATTTCAGGCGCATATGGTAATTCATATTGTTTGCCGTCATTTTTTTCACGATCAAGTACTGTTATATCAAAATTTGGCAACAAACAATTTTCAAAATCATCTCTCACAGAGCGATACTCTTTTGTTAACTCATTACATTCATCTAATAATTCTATCAATCTCTTCACAATATCATGATCAATCTTATTATTTGCATTATTTGGATCAATAGCAGTGATGCGATTTCTAATTTCATTTTCAGTGTCATATACGTATAACTGAGCATATTTAGGAGATTGTCCTTCTGAAGGTAAAACTGAACCCATAAGATGATGTACTTGACCACATATTTTAAAAACATAAGGAGCTCCTCCACTGTTTATGCCATGTTCAATTTTAGCTCCCATAGATGTAAAAGCAAACATAGAATTATAGACTCTGATATTATCACGAAGTAACACGCTTCTTCTACCATTATCTGGATTTAATAATTCATCAAGAAAATGAGGTGTTGGATGTGACATCGGAATTTGAACTCGGCCTTTTTCACAACAATGAGTATATATTGGTTGTTTATTTTGTTTTTTTTAATGCTTCATCTAACCAAAAGCAAGCAGCACAATACTTACATGCATAATCATCATCACCACAATTCTTGTAATCAACAATCACATCTGCAATGTCAATTATAATAGTATAAATTAGATAATCTATAATCAAAGATATTTTTTTGATGAATATTTAGTGTCAAATAATTGATATCAAAATTTCTACTAACCTGCTTGATTTCGTTGATATGATGCTTGCCCAAAAGATCCAAGATAACCACCTATGATTCATAATAAATGACTAAGTTAGATTAATCAATAAAGGATAAGAATGAAAACCTATTTTTTCAAGTTAATCATATATCCATTTAGATAACAAAACAGTTGGCCATTATATTGAACAATTCATTTGCATGAAATAGTAACAATGAAAAAACACAATATACTAAACCTATTATATAATTCCCCTCTATGTCATGTACTTGTATTTATGAAAATTGTACTTGTAGGCAACATAAACTATATTTGATATAGGATACACGAAGTTATTCTAGATCATCCTATATCAAATTAAGCAATATATATACACTAAACCCATATACTAAACTGATATCATGATTCAAAAAATTCGAGTCATATTAAAAGAAGCAATATTTCCAACTCAAGAAAAATAAGACTGGTGTGCTAATGAAAAATCAACCATAATCATCAGAATTTTAGCCAATAAACATATTATCTAATTTCACATTATTACTTCTACTGCACTACATATGTGTGAAAATTCTGCAAAATAGTTGAGAAGAAGAAAAACAAAACTATTTTCCTAACATATAGTGAATTTATTATATAATTGCACATTACTAATATCACTATAGCACGTATATCATTCATATGTATGTATAGAAATCCTATGTTGAAGTAATCTGGTTCTATTTTTTATTGCATATGTATATGTCTCAGACGATCAATGTATGATTTAGTAAACACGAAGTTCTACTAAATTATCTTTTAACAAATTTACGAATATACAATGAAATCATATAATGAACTCATATATGAGCATATAGATATTAAACTCATACCAATTCTACTTTAGGGAAGAAGGAAAAACTGCCAAATTGAATGAAGAAAAAATTAGACATAATTATCCTAATATATAGCCATTTGCTTTGTACACATTCCATTATTGTTTGTCATCAAATAAACCCCTATGAATCATTTAAATTCCAAGTGTCACATTCAAATGCTAATCGAGGATTTCAAGCATCAAAAATATCAAACTGAACAAAAAATCATGAAGATTACACCTTTACATCGCCCAAAACTAAATTAAGATTTAAAAGTAATAACATCTATAGACCCAATAGTCTACAAAACAAATTTTAACTTCTAAAATAACAAAACCACATAGATGACCCACTATTATCATAAAGTAAATGAAATACTGCATTTTGGCTTAGGAAAACAGAAAACGAAGGAATGTTGCGACTCTTTTTTTTTAAAGCGCACATAAATAGCTCTATTGTTATATAGATATTCATCAAATTTTTGCTGAACTAATATTTAAGCTATACTCATTACGTGTTATTTGTGCTCTAACATAGATAACAAAAATCAAACTATTTTGCTGACACCAACCAGTAACACTCAAATAATTATGTGCTAAAACACCTGATAGAACTCTGTGAACATCTTCATTGTGGCTATCCTTCTGTGCTTCATCACTGCTCTCATTGCCATACATCTCTGGGTCAAGAGACGGTAAGGACTGATGATACCTATCAGCAGACAAACATGTTCTCTTAGAAGAAGGTTTCGCTTGATCTGACACCATTCCTTTTCCATACTTCATCTTCCACATCATACCTGAAAAACCAATTTGAATTCCATCTAACAATCCAAACATAAAAAAATTGAAAAGAGAGAATAACAATGTGGATTATCTTATAAGAACAAAAACAAAACTAAGCAATAAGCACTACTACAAAAAGTCCTTCAGACAACTGTGCTCAGACAACATAATGTTTTCAATCAGTTGTCCCAAAGTGGAGACAACTGATCCTTCAGTGAGTCAGTTGTTAGAGTGTTGTTTAAACATAATATTTTCGTTTCTGAGATCGACCTGAGATTTGTTGAAAAATTAAGACAACTGATTGATAGGGGTTTAAAAATTTTAGTTGTCTAAACTTGTTGGAAAAATGTTCAGACGACAAATATTATCTTGTGTTGTTTGATAGGGGTTTAAATGAGTATTCTTCAGACAACAGTTTTATTGTTCAGTTGTTGGAAAAATATTCAGACGACAAATATTAGTGTGTGTTGTTTGATAGGTGTTCAAATTATGGTGTTCTTCAGACAACTGTTTTAACGGTCAGTTGTGTGATGTGCATTCAAACGAAAAAAACCCTAGCTATTTTGGGCGCCAATTAATTGCGCCAATTTTTATCTACCATTCAGAACACTTTGAAATAAAAAAACGCGCGGTACGATTCTCCCCAAACCAAAATACCCTAGCCCCTCTATCATCTCTCTCACAAACTTAATCCTCCAACCAAACTTCACAAAATCAAATCTCTTTGGGCCATATCGATCTACATCTACCTCTATCTCAACCTAGCTTTACTCAAAATCACGGTTTGAGGCAAATCGGGTTTTAGCCCCAATTGGTTCAATCACAGATTTCTTCTGCGTCAACCAAGTATTTTTTTAATTCTATACATGGGTAAGCTCGATCGATTACTTCTATGAATATGTAGTTTGATTCTAGAGTTTATTGTATTGATTTGATTTGGGATTTTGATACAGATTCAAGCTAGGGTTTTTGTTGAAGCTGTTCTTATTGTGTTCTTGCGCTGGTGCTAATACGTGTTGAAGCTATCTGTGGGATTGTAAAGCAAGTTCTGGTGAGTAACAAGCAAACTCAATTCTCTCTCTTACAATTTGTGTGTTCAACATGTGGTCTTTGATGTTAATTAAGCATGTTGTTGTTGTGAAGTTCTTAATATTGTTTTCTGAAATTTTGTGGAGGCAGATTTGAATGTTAAGCATGTGATGTTTGATTGTGTCCCTGAATTGTGAACATTATGGTTAGGTCATCTATAAACTTGTATTGTGTGTTTTTGTTGTTGTTGTTCTAGTGTCTTAGGATGGATAAGTCCTGGATGGATGAAGCTAGGACGTACACTTCAAAAAAGTTTGAAGTAGGTCTTGATAAGTTTTTGAAGTTTGCCAAGTCAAATGCTTCAGACAAGAACAAAATATATTGCCCTTGTTCAAAATGTAGCAACACTGCTATGTTTTCCATAGGTGTGATCAAAGACCATATATACTTCAATGGGATTGATCGTAGTTATAAAAACTGGAAATGGCATGGGGAACCTTCAAGGTCATACATTTCCAGTCATAAACTAGGTAACACTGAAACTTGTGGGGAATCTTCAGTAAATAGAAAGATAGATGAGGGTGAACATGAAGTAGATATGGGGATTCCGGAAGATGAAGTGGAACAGGAGGTTAGTGATGGTGAAGAATTTGTAGATGCAGGATTTGAATTTATGAAGCTTGTGGATGATGCAGACAAGCCTATATATCCTGGCTGTGTGAGGAACACAAAGTTGAATGTTTTGATTAGGAGTTTCAATCTTAAAGCCAAACACGGGATGAGCGATTCTTGTTATTCTGATTGGTTGATGTTCCTTAATGAATTGTTGCCGGAAGGGAATGAGATTCCAGGGACTTTTTATGCGGCTAAAAAGACCCTTTGTGCTTTGGGGTTGGATTACGAGAAGTATCATTGTTGCCACAATGACTGCATAGTGTACAGAAAGCAGCACAGTGATGCATTATCATGTCCCACATGTGGTGAGTCGCGATGGAAATTAGACAAGGATGACAATGAGAGAGTAGGGGTGCCTGCAAAGGTTATGTGGTTCCTCCCACCAATTCCTAGGTTTAGACGAATGTTTTCATCACCAACCACTGCCGAGGATCTAACTTGGCATGAGCATGGAAGAAAGAAAGATGGTGTGATGCGTCATCCAGCAGATTCACCAACTTGGTCCTTGGCTGACACAAGATACCCTGTGTTTGGTGCTGAACCTAGAAACCTTAGGCTTGGACTCTCTACTGATGGATTTAATCCTCACAGTGAAAAAAAATCGAAGTATTCATGTTGGCCTGTTATTCTGGTCACATACAACCTGCCACCTTCATTGTGCATGAAGAGGAAGTATATGTTGTTAACGATGTTAATATCCGGACCCAAGCAGCCGGGAACTGACATTGATGTCTACTTGGAGGTTTTAGTTGACCACTTGCAGATTTTTTGGGAAGGGGTAGATGGAGTTTATGATGCTGCAAGAGGGGAGTATTTTAGAATGAGAGGCATGCTTTTGTGTACTATAAATGATTTTCCAGCTTATGGAAACTTATCTGGCTCCATAGTGAAAGGATACCATGGGTGTCCAATCTGTGTTGAAAATACAGGTGCGTATCACCTTAAACACAGTAGGAAAATGTCATATATGAGAACAAGAAGACATTTGCCTAGACATCATCCTTACCGTAACAAACCTGCATTATTTGATAACACTGTTGAAGAGGATCTTGCTCTGCGACCAATAAGTGGAGAAGAGGTGCTGGAAAGAGTTGAAGGTTTGAACTATAATTTCGGAAAGAAAAGCCATCATCCTACTTTCAAGGGTCAGGAAGGTGAGGAAAGACCTTGCTGGAAGAAGAAATCCATTTTCTTTCAACTTGAGTACTGGAAATACTTTCCAGTAAGACACAATCTCGATGTAATGCATATCGAGAAGAATGTTTGTGAAGCTTTAATAGGAACTTTGATGAATATTCCGAATAAGACAAAGGACAGTGGTCCTGCTCGGCAGGATTTGGCTGAAATGGGGGTAAGAGTTGGGTTGGCTCCAGTTGATGGTGTGAAAAAAAAAGACTCATTACCTATGGCTACTTGGAATTTCACATTAGACGAAAAAAGAATTGTTTGTAGGTCTTTGTTTAATATGAGAGTTCCTACATGTTTTTCTTCAAACATTAGGAACCTTGTTTCTATGGAGGACTTGCGATTGGTTGGCTTGAAATCACATGACTGTCACATACTAATGCAAGTTCTACTTCCTGTTGCCTTGCGTTCAGTCTTAGAAAAACCAGTGAGGATAGCTATTATACGATTTTGCCTATTCTTCAAGGCAATTTGTGCAAAAGAGATTGATGTCCCTAAGCTAGTAGATATGCAAGCGGATCTGGTTAAGACAGTGTGCATGCTTGAGATGTATTTCCCACCATCTTTTTTTGACATTATGATTCACTTAACAGTTCATCTTGTTAGGGAAGTAGAGTTATGTGGGCCAGTATTTTTTAGATGGATGTATCCTTTTGAGAGATATATGAAAGTGTTCAAAGGGTATGTTAGAAATCGACATCGTCCTGAGGGTTGCATCATTGAATCTTATATTGTTGAGGAGGCAGTTGAGTTTAACGCAGAAAGGATGCTTGCCTCTAAGTCTACTGTAGGAAACCATGATACAACTAAACCTGGTCTTATTGATGGGTGCAAACCCTTGGGTGGCTACAACAGCAAATGTCTCACCACAAAGGAGAGGGACCAAGCTCACCTTTGTGTGTTGCAGAACACAAATGAAGTCCTCCCGTATTTTACGTAAGTATTCCATGCCTTTAACTATTTAATTATTTGTTGGTAATATGCATAGACAGTGATTAAAGGTTGCTTACTTTGGTTTTTTTTTTACTTTGACACTCAGTGAACACATGGAGCTTATGAAATTGGTGTATCCAAAGTTCAGAAAAAATACCAAGTGGTTACTGAAGAAGCAGAATGAGGAGTTTGCTGAGTGGTTCAAGCAGAGGGTATGTTGAAGCACTTTTAAATGTGAATTGTTTGATAAGTTGTGAATTATTTGATAAGTTGTGAATTATTTATCTAAGTTCTGAATTTTTTATCACAATAATGTCAAGTTGTGCATTTTTTTTTCTAAGTGCAAATGTGTTATGTTTGTTGGCAGGTATCTGATGGTCTGGAAGTTTCTGAGGTTGGCATTTCCGAGACGGTTAGGTGGTTAGCGGATGGACCAAGATATTCTGTGGCAACCTATTCTGGATATCATATACATGGAGTTGATTTTTACACTAAGAAACTAGACAAAACTCGATCAGTGCAAAATAGTGGGGTGTTTGTTGTTGGCAGTGCAATGCAAGTTAGTAGTGCAAAGGATAAAAATCCTATCATTCAGGATATGAACTATTATGGGGTGATTCAAGATATATGGGAGTTAGACTACTACAAACTTAGGGTTCCTTTATTCCAATGTGATTGGGTGGAGAATGCTAGGGGTGTTAAAGTAGATGACTGTTTTGGGTATACCTTGGTAAAATTGAGTAGGAAAGGACATCTGGGAGATCCTTATGTGTTAGGAACACAAGTGAAACAGATTTTTTACCTTGAAGACCCCTTAGATCCTCTATGGTACGTGGTATGTAGATGTCCGAACAAAGACTACAAAGGGGCTGAATATGATGATGAAATGGAAGATGTCATAATGGAGGATGAATTGGTAAATTCTAGACTGCCAGAGGTTGAAGCTGAAGAAGTTGATTATATGCGAGACGTAGAGGAACGAATCTGGATTGAGGATTGAAGTTTTTTGTAATATTTAATCTAGACTTCTGTTTTTGGCTAATCTGAATTCTAGTATGTCTGTCCTTATTTGCTTGTGATATAATTGCTCATTTAATTGTTGTAACCAGTGTGTGCTTTATCCATGGTTTCGATTTAGGTCTAGCTCATTAATTTGCTTAACTGTATATGTGATGTTTCTGATCAGTTAGTTTGTCATCTCAGGTTATGACGCGATCAAGGGACTCACACTTGAGGTCAGAAAGAGCACTGAACCTTTTAGCAGAAATAAAGAGAACGCAGGCAAGATCCCAAACTGAAGAGAAAGAGGTCAACTCTCCAGTGAAGAAAAGGGTTCGACATGCTGTATCAGAGCAGGAGACTATGCCCGTTATGTCCACTGAAGCTCATGTAGCCCCCAAGAGGAAAAAGGCGAGAATAGAGAAAGACAAAGTACTCGCTGAGAAAGACACAAAACCTGCTGAGAAAGACACTAGCTCAGCTAGTGGGTTTGCTGATCCGAATACCAGCAAAGTCCGTCGCCGACAGTCCAAGAGAGTTGTGGAAGGAAGAAGAAGACAGAAGCTTGAAGATGACAAAAAAATTGCGCAAGAGCAAGAGGCTGCTATTAGTGAAGGTGAAGGGGAGGTTCATGAGGTCAGAACTTTAGGGAAGAAGCTTCTGAAAAGAGGTTGTGTGACGATGTGTCACATTCCAAAGCGTGTAACAAGGGGTATAAAGATGAGGGTAGCCAAGAACAAACATGGTCAACCTGTTGGAAAATGGGGTAAAGAGATGCAGTCCTACATTGGTGTGTTGGTACGAACAAAGATCTCAATTGGACACATAGATTGGAGATATGTGAACTCTGATGCCAAGGAGAAAATCTGGGAATCTATAACGGTAATTCACCAGCACTTAATATTTCAGTTACGTAATATGTAGATATTGCTCAAATGATAACTTTAGTTGTATTCATTGCTTTTTCAGGATGCATATCTTGTCCCTGAAGATTGGAAAGATCTGGTTTTGGCTTCTGCCGATGTCAAGTGGAAGGAGTGGAAAAGCAATTTGTGGCTCAAGTATGTAAAACCATTTCTGGATTCTCCTGAAGAATATGCTTACCCTCCACGGGATTATACATGCATAACTCAAGCTGATTGGGACCTCTTCATAGATGACAGATTGTCGTTAGAGACCAAGGTTCGTTAAGATGCCCATTTTGTGTTCCAGGTTTTAGCTCATGTTGTTGTTTCCTGTTTTAACTTAATTTTTTTCCTTGGCTTTTTTGTGTCTTCAAAAGGAGTTATCCCAAATGCAAAGTGATAAGAGGGCAAAAGTTAAATGTCTTCATCGGACAGCGCGTAAGGGTTATGCAAACTTGGAGCAAGACCTGGTATGAACTGTAGCTGATATTTATTCTGTAGGTATACAAGCTAGTATAACTGTCCTGACTTTGTGGAAATGCTGTAATGCGAATAATTTTTTTTTTGATATTTAGTTGAAGTCGGGTGAGTACCCTGATGGTGCGGTGGATCGTGCTACCTTGTGGAAACATGCAAGGTTGGATAAGCTAGGCAACTTCGTAGATCCTGAAGCGGAGGAATGTGCTAGAAAAATAGTAAGTGCTTAAGTTTACTTCCCTTTTAATTATCTGTTAAAGTTAAGGAACTAAAAATCCTATAATTAACAATTCATGCTTGATGTGTGTGTTGTTTTAGGATGAGCTGAAAAGAAAAGTTTCAGAAGGAGAGATTACTGTAGAAGGGACAGATGATGTACTCACCAAGGCATTAGGGAGTGAGGAACCTCATGGAAGGGTTCGAGGTGTTGGTGGCTTTGTAAAGCAGAGGAACTATTTTGAAAACTTGAAGAGAGGATCCAGAAAGCGGAGGTCCAGTGCGGCACAAACATTCAGGAAAATTTTGGCTGAGGTTGAGGCAAAGCATGCCCAGGAAAGGGCTGATTGGGAAAAGGAAAGACAAAGAGTTGCTGGAGTACTCTCTAGGATAGAGGAAAAGCTGAACGGAGAGCAGGGAAAATTTGAATCCCCAAAAAATCATGGCCCTCCTTCAGGCCAAAGCAGTTGTACAAGAGCATGTGACAAAGCGAAGGGTATGGTGGGCAATGATGTCAAAGGTGATCTTGCTAAGAAGAAGTTGATTTTGATGGATGTGAATAAGGATGCAGAGAAGGAGAAAGAACATTTGGACAATGAAATCGATGTCCCTGAGGAAGAAAATTTGAAAGAGGTCCCAGAGAAAGACCATCAGTTCAGAATACCATCTTCTAATGAGGTTAGTTTAGCTGATTACGCTGCTGTCATATTTTTTCTAACCATGAAGTCATTATAGTGGACTTAGGATTTGTTTTTTTAACTGGTAGGTGCATTCCTCTAATGAAAATGAGGTCAAGCTGGCAATAGGCTCTCTAAGCAATGTTGTAGCCATTGGAACAATTGTTGAGGCAGTTCCTCAGTCCAGCGCTCAACTAATTCACGGTGTTCCAATGGAAGATCATTGTCTGCGTGTATCAGTCATCCGGGCGATTATTGAGGATGCTAAGCTCCCATACCCTGTTAAGGATGAAATAGTTGCTGTAAGAGATGCCATTGGTACACATGTTGCTTGGCCTGAGGATATGATCATCCAGAATGAAAAAGCAAAGGTAAATGCTTTAGTTTCTGTGTTGTTCAACTAGCTAGCAATCAGAATACATTGATCTCTAACAGTGGAATTTAATGTTTTATCTAGAAAAAACCAAAGCGTCGACTTGTGAAGCAGCAGAGAATGCTGAATTACGAGGATGAAGATAAAGAGGACCTCGTGAATCTGCCAAACAATTTGCCTCCATCATTAAAAAAGCTGTGCCAGTGGGCAAACACAAAGCTCACAAATGGAAAAACCATAAGCATTGAAACAAAGGAGGAAGTATTTGGTCACACACAAAAAACTTGGGTTGAAAGAAGTCAGGTTCATGCAATGGTACACCTTGGAGAACTTAAGGCTGCCTCAATTACACTGTATATGAGGTAATAACATGTCTAATTTTTTTTTTGATATAGTTATCAGTATTAGGTAGTAGTATATATAAATTTTAGCTACTTACCATTGAATATAGAACTTCAAGGAATCCTATGTTTTGTTTGGTAGTTATCTTCACGAAGAGCTAATGAAATCTGCCGCAAAAGACATATATGTCTTAGTTGATCCAGCTCGCACCGGGACTGCCTCTGGGAATCCAACACAACGATCCAACTGGTTGTTTGAACGTTTCTCCCAAGGAACAGATGGAAAGCTGTTTATAGTGCCTTATAACACAGGGTATGTGCATGACATTAAGTCATTCTGCCCCCATATGTTGCCAATGCTCTTCTCTCGTGGTATACACATTATGAATAGGTAGATCATTTTAATGAGCTACTGACTTGGATAACATATTTCAGTGGACACTGGGTGTTGACTGTTGTCAACCCAATGGAAGAAGTTGTGTACTGCTTGGATCCCTTGACTAGGCGGTTGATCTCCGGTGAATGGAAAACTATTGTCGACAGGTACATAAACTTCCAGCAGCCTTTGAGAACCTTAGTTTGTGTTGCTCAATTTAATGTATATCTAATGTTGTATTGAATTGTTAATAATTTCATCTTTCATTTGGCATTGAAGCTCTCTTAGGATTTATAATGCACAAGCCAATAAAAGGGGCAGGAAGACACCGATGTGGATTCCTCTTTCGGTACAACACTTAAACATCTTCTACTTTCCTCGTACACATGTATTTTATAGTATAAAACACTAAGCTAAATATGTTTCATAATGACAGGGCATTCCGGAGCAGAAAGGTGCTACTACCTGTGGTTTCTGGATAATGCGCTATATGAAAGAAATTGTTCAAGATAGCCAAATGGAATGGATAACCAAGGTAATGTCATTTTCTGTGATAAATTCAGTGGCTATTGGTGGTGCAATCTTTACTTGTAGTCTAGAAGAGGATGATAACTTTGTGATAATATATATATTGCACTATTTCAGTGGGCTAGAAGAGGTCAGTTACAGTACACAACGAAGGACATTGATGTCGTGCGGGCAGAGTGGGCAAAGCAGGCAATGGTGTACTTGGATTAGCTCCAGTACTTGTATGTATAGCTACTTTAATGTGGTTTATTTTGTGGACATCTATGGCTGTTCTTTAGCTAGTTCAGTTGTTTCCATCATATTCTGAACAATTATGATGCTGTGGGTTTAGGTAGTAAGCTAGTTCAGTTGTTTCCATCTTAATGTCATGCTTTTGGATAGGACTAATTTTGCTATGACATGATGTAATGGCTACATAGCTACTTTAAGTTTGCTGAGGAGTATGTTGCTGAATGCTTGAGCTATATATAAGCTGTTTTGCAGTATGTTGACATTGTGTAGAAATTGGTTTGGATAGATATATGTACAGGCAACTTAATAGATTAAGATGATCATTGTGCATAGTGGTGATGTTGGTGCTGTCTAAGCTCTTGTTCTGTGTCTAGGTTGTATCAAGTGCCATTATTGATAAGTACATTGGTGAAAGTGCAAGATTGATAAGGGAAATGTTTGGTTATGCTTCTTCTCAGAAGGACTTTGTCTAGGTTGTTTGGTTTGGATAGATATATGTACAGGCAACTTAATAGATTAAGATGATCATTGTGCATAGTGGTGATGTTGGTGCTGTCTAAGCTCTTGTTCTGTGTCTAGGTTGTATCAAGTGCCATTATTGATAAGTACATTGGTGAAAGTGCAAGATTGATAAGGGAAATGTTTGGTTATGCTTCTTCTCAGAAGGACTTTGTCTAGGTTGTTTCCATCTTAATGTCATGCTTTTGGATTGCTTATATTTTGCTATGACATGATGTAATGGCTACATAGCTACTTTAAGTTTGATGAGGAGTATGTTGCTGAATGCTTAAGCTGTTTTGCATTATGTTGAGATTGTGTAGAAATTGGTTTGGATACATAATGTACAGGCAACTGAAACCAGGCCAAAGTATGTCTTCTAATTCATGTACAGGCAACTAAAAACAGACCAAAGTCTGTCCTGTAACTCATATACAAACAACTAAAAACAGACCAAAGTCTGTCCTGTAACTCATATACACACAACTAAAAACAGATCAACTTTTGTCTTCTGATTCATACTCATACCAAAACAAGTGCATAGTTTGTCATTGAAGGTCAATTCAAACAACTGAAATGAATTGTAAGTTGGGGATTCACACAACAAAATGTTGTATGATTACTGTTGTCTCACTCAACTCATAAATTGTCTAATGATCAATCTAACAACAGATATAAATAACTCTAACAACAGATATTACAAACTCTAACAACAGATATTACAAACTCTAACAACAGATATCACTGAAAAACCAACTATGTACATAACAAGCTAACAACTATATTTGTAAAACTTTGTCGTCAAACATAACTTACAACAACTTAATATATGTTCTTACTAAGTGATTCAAACAACAGAACACTAGATGAAATTCAGTTGTTTTCAAACAGCTACCACATCAGATATTTAGTTGTTTTATTAGTTGTTACACAACAAAACATTAGTTGTTTGATATACAATGACACATCAGATATGTCCTTAAATGAGACATTTTCGAAGTTTTAAAACAACTTAATGTCAGTTGTTAGAGGGCACCCTTCAGACGACAGAAATTTTTCCGTTGTGTGAGACCCATTCAGACAACTGCTCAATATACAACTGATTTTCGAGGCCTTCAGACGACAGATTTTTGGGGTTGTCTGAAGGACTTTGTGTAATAGTGAAGATCGAATAGTACGGACCACACAGAATTTATGATCAAATATGATGGTTTATGACTCAAAAATGTGTCATGTATTATAATACCTGTAATAGTCTGATGGAGATCTGCATCATCACTATGTCTATTCATTATTGTTTCTACAAAAGATTTACGACGAAAGAATTCAAATAAATATCATGCTCTACTAAAAGAAAAGAAAAGAAAGTAACAAATATTAAAGCAGGCAAAATCACATGTACACCATATTCTGGAATTACATCATATAAATGAAAATAGCCTGTCTAATGAAACTATACAAAACTATAGACAAAATAGCATTATCAATACATGAGAAATTAAACAGTAACACACCAATTATAAACCTATGATTAGTTAAATATATATATATATATACATATACCACAGTTATGAAACTAAGAAACAAACGAATAGAAATGAACATCAACAGTGACAGCCGGAAAGCTATAATCAAACACACCACAACAGAAATCAAAATGTCCATACTTCAAACTCATTCATACAACTAATATCTACACACACATAAATTAGTTTAACGACTCACAAAATCAAATAATGCACAAAATCACAATGTCGAAACCATGCTAACAGAAAAGAATAATGGCCAGACAAACATTGGCACACCATCCTTAGAGGAATCAACACAGTAACAAAGAATAGTAACCAGATCGACAATAGTTGCTAGAAGAATATATCCAAGGGTAACCATCCCAAGGACTCAGAGCCAAGTGTCCAACAAAGCAAACTATCCCACCCACATCAGTCTGCTCAATAAAGCCAAAAATTGTACCGCAGAACGGATTAAGGTAAAAATGCAATTCATAATTGAATATAGCTAGAAGTACGATCCTCACAAATGCAAGAGTAACACTGATAAACATCAAATCCTTATGGGCACATTTGCGTCACCATTCTAGAACTTCAATCAATCAATCAATCAATCAATGGTAAAATATATTGCTACCAATTGTATACTACATCAAATCCATCAACAGACACAAAAATTATATTCTTCAAAACAAATCAAACATTATATTCTTCGAAACAAACACAAAATCGATTATTGTATGTAATAAACTGCTATATGTATGCCTACATTACCTGATATAATTTCATTAGCATCTTCACTGTTGTCCTCTCTTACATGTGTACAGCTCAACAATGTTGTTGTCTCATGGCACGTCGAAGATTCAGCAAATTGAAAACAACGTTGTCTCTTAGTCAAGCATCGGTTGTCTGGTGTACTTGTTGTAGGATAGTCCAATATTGCCGTTGAACCTTTCTCTCTAGTTGAAGAGTCATAATTCCTCTTTCGAACCATGTCTACAAAAGGTTTTTATAAATTTACGTAACCAAAAAAAATTGCTTCAATCATCATAAATAACATTGTTTTTTCCATAGCCTAATAGTTTATTAACATTATATTTCTACTATAACTATCGAGGTCAGAAAACACACCTGAGTATTGATGGCAAACTGAAAAGGACCAAGACAAATGCCAAAGAAACAATAGCACTGTGAAACAACAAAGTACTTTTAGCATATAACAAATAAAACCCGGAGAATACATGAAAAGAATTGAAAGATAAAAAAAAACTACAATCACAATAGTTTCACATACAACATAAACAACAATCAATTCATCGAATTAGCAAGCATGAAACTGGTAGAGAATATAAAAAAAGACACAAAGGAAAGCTGATATAGATTCACACCTCAACCAACCATAAAAGCAATCAAGAAATACACTATTTTCAATTTTATCAGGAAAAAGTATTTAAGACAATATAGATATACTACACATTACCAGTATCGTTAACATGCAACTACTCATTTAAGAAATAAAGCAAAAGCCAAAAAGTTGGACAGAAATCTTACTGATTAAAGGCCAAATGCGGTACAACTATATAGAGGCAAAGTTCAATTCGTAATTTGTCAAAATTCTTCACAAAAAAAAATCAGTTTATTATTTCATTTGTTCAAATTTGGTTACCCAATTTCAAATATCACAGACATAACCAACTTAAGTTATAGTGTAACACAATCGACCATCACTAATAGAGCCCCAAGTATATGTGCAGCTGGAGTATACCATCAAATCAAAGAAGGCTATTTGTGCAGGTTTTATCAAACTTAAAATATATGGAGAGGTCCGTAGTTATATACCTCAAAGATGCCCAAACTTTATCTGGATTGGAAACTGGAACCACGATCTAAGAAATCAAGGCCGGCAATGGGTTCGATCTGGGAAATCCTGAAGGTCAACGACAGATATAAAAGGAAAATCAAAACAAAGAGAGACAAAGAATCTTAAAAAGAAACATGAAGGAAAAATGAAGAAGACCTGCCAACGAACTGGAAAGCTTAAAGTCGGTCTACCAAATACAATCACAAACACCAATCATATATAAGTAACACAACAGGAAGAAAGTAGAGAAAACTATGGAAGGAGTGTCGGGGAGAGGACACTCCCCGACATTATATGTAAACATAAAGACTGACAGAGAAATTCTCCCGGTCTATATGCGTGTATATGTAAAGAAGTATGACAAAATCAAACCTGAATTAGGTTTGATATAATATATATCTAATCTGTGTGTATATGTAATTGCTACTTGATCATCTTAGTCTTCAGGTTTAACATAACCTGGGTTCATATGGTGGCTTCTGACTACTGTGCTTACACACACAAATTGATATAATATATACGTGTATATGCTATAAATGCTAGTGGTGTCATAAGGGTTTAAATGCTACTGTTTAGAAATTAAGCACACCAAATGTGATTATTCTAGTTGAAGAGTCAACATAAACGAAGAATCTCAAAGCAATCCCAAAACCATTCTACTGTGGTCATTCTAATTTTCTTTCATATCAATTATGCGCGTATACACAATCCCAAAATCAAATAGTAATACAGTCCTCCACTTGTCCAGTCTTCTTGGTTTCGGGGAGCTGTTTTGTACCAATTCACTGTTCCTATTTCTTGCAACCACTCTCTTTTCTTACCTAAAGAGAGGCATGTCCAGGCTCTCTCGTCTTTTAAATTACAGACCACACCCAAGTTCAAAACCAAACCCAACACTACACAAATAACAGAAGATAAACCCAACATATATGTTGTCTTCTAACCTCACCAGTAAACACAAAACCAATCCAGCCACTTTTTATATGTACACGAAGAAATCCAAACCAAAGAAAAATTAAATGCATTGACAACCCACATGTCAAACTCATCTAAGTTTAAAAGATTAACAAACCATTTATCATTGGTTTCAGTTTATAACTGGTAAATAGAAGCAATTATAGTTCTCATTCATTGTATTTTATAACTGGTAAGATCATGAGTTGGCCTAAAAGTAAAAAAAATCCTTGGGAATAAAAATCTGACAAAAAGAGTTCAGCACATTTATCATATATCCCCTTCTATTAGCACCATTACGGGGAGTAAAAAGATGAGTTTAGGGATATCCAGAACCAAAAAAATTGATTAGAAGAGGGATAATAACATTACTACGGAGCAACTTTCATCTACTTATTGATCTACAAAAGAATGCATTATACATTGAAGATACTACACCATCATCATCTATATGGTTCCTTGCCTTTATGCCTAGACAAAGGAAAAAAAGGTATTCCATAGTTGAAGCCGTGAAACAGTAGAGGAACACACAAAATAAAAATATATTGACACATTTTCCTTTTTTGAGAAAATTTAGGACAACACAGACAGTTCCTTTTGTATCATACCAAGAGACCGACATATGCCAACCCCACTCAAGAAAAATGGAAAAATGAGTTTAAGTACGAACAAAGTAAAGGAGCTTGAATCCTACGTATCCTCAACACAAATCGAACAGAACTGCTCGACATGAAAGCATATAAGTTTAGTATAGTGAACCACGTTTGTTTCCTATCACTAAATGTGATTTAGGCTTCCTATATCATTGCAACTTTTAATCTCCAAATGCTATGAGTATTCAAGACTAAAGGTAAACACTCATACTAAATTAACCTTCCAATTGTTATATATCTCTACCACGACTCAACCTTATACATAATCTATCTTCAACATCAACTCACCTTATAACTCACGTCTAGATACAGTGCATGATTGATCAATCTTTTAAATGCATCAAAGGGTACAAAGATATATGATCAACTTTACGCATTGATAAACATCATATCTATAAATCCAATCAGCATCAAAAGCATAAATCTTTGAGTTAACAGCTAGCTGAGATTCCAATCAGTTAAGACCCAAGTTCAAATTGCCAAAAACCCAATAGATGCAACAGGTCACTGAATTCAAAATCATAAACCCACATAAAAAAACAGATTAACAAAGCTAGGAAAACCCCACCTAGCTTTTCTTTACTTCCGAGAACTTTACTGATAAAGAAGAAGAATTGAAGAACATAGTTTTTCACTCCTTTATCATATGTTCTTTGGAGCATATGTCATTTTTTTTTATCAAATTCAGTTTGTTTACATAAAATCGATTCATATTTATCAAGATCCCCCTAACATTGCTAAATGTTAGCACCATTTATGCTCTTGCATCTTTCAAGTCATCTACATTTATTTACCTTGAAATTTGCTATTTCAGTTGCCACTGATCCCCACAATTATATATAGGCTACGTCGATTGGCATATTTCTAATTCGACAGTAAATTCACAATATATATATGTGTGTGAAGCCACACCATATATATGGTTTGCTATTCGGCCTCCCTAAAAACTTTGCGAAACAGTATAAAGTCTAGTCTCCGTATGGGAAGACTACAAATTATACAAATCTCGGCGACTTCTCCGTAGCTGCTTCAGTAATATATATACTTCCCAAATCTGAGGCCCCCCTTTCAAATTTAAAATTTGAATCTACTCATAAACTATAGTATTAAAAGTTTGAATGCAAATGAATAAATGCACTGAAATCAAATGGTCCTCACTCACAGAAATAGAAGTCGTTAATGTCAGTCTATTCTAGTAAATTGTCCTAACAAAACATTGAAACACTAATATAAATGTAAGGGGCCTAGACGCTATATAAATTACTACATGGCATATATGATCGAGCTTCAATCTTAAAATTTTGATTTCATGCATATATATATATATCTAGCACTTATGTAGCTATAGATACACATAAATCATATATCTATAGAAAACAATCTTTAATCCCAAAGTGAATAAGAATCCCAAACCAATCAGATCAATCTTCTCAAGCATTTAGATCGAAACCATTCGGATCAATCTTCCTAAGCATTTAGATCGAAAGAAATATAATAACGATTGGCAATATATTACTCTGAGTTAGTTAACATTTAAATCGAAAACAACAATCACAGCGAACACACCAAAAAAAGAATAACGAAGCAAGAGGAAAATAGATGTATCGAGTGCGAACTAACCTGAAGCAAAATGTAAGAGAGATAAAGAGCCAAGAGTCCAGAGAGGAGGAGAGCAGATCGCAAGAGAGAGCAGATTGCGAGAGCTAGATTTGAGAGCAACAACGTCACAGCCTTCCGATTCCTGCGAGCACAAAAGGAAACCCATAAACACCCAAAACAATACTTGAGCTGAAAGATTGTCATTTTCTTTTAAGCGTCGGTTTGGTTCTTCGGACAAATTAAGGTTAGAATCTCTTCGTTTGTTTTTCTCCTTCCTGTTGGATTCCTGATTCACCTACTTGGTGACAGATGTAAACAAATCCTGTGTCCACTAATTTTTTGTATCAGCATGAAGATATTTGAAAACTGTATGTGGAGCATTTCAGAATAGAACTTATTTTTGGAATAATGATGTCTGCACCTAATTGTCAAACTGTCTAGATTAAATTGATGTACACACACTTTCACTACTGAAGATTGTTCATAAGCTGCAAACCCTGTAATGCAGTTGTACATATTTTTCATAGTGGTTTATGACCAGAATATAGGAAAAAGCATTTTACTTTAAGTGAATGTGTTTGATGTACAGTTACTGGTACAATTTTGATTCCAACTACTGGAGTGCGGTTTACAAAAAAACATATGGCAAGGACTTGAAACTTAAAGCTGGTTATGAAACACTGATGAACGAAGTCATTGAATTAAACCCTTAACCCTAAATCATGCATACCTTTAAGTTAGTATTTCAACTTTATTAGAATTGTATTTATTATTAATTTAAATTCATGCAACATATATTAGTTCAACACTCACAATGAACTGATAACAACTACAGGACACACCAATTATTTGCAGAGCTTCCATTAGCAGAATCATTACCACAGATGGTTGGTATTATGAATCATGCCCCACACGCCTTAAGAGACTGATTCCAAAGCAAAATAGTGACGTACTTATTTGTTATGAGCATAATATGCAACTCAAAAAGCTATGGTATGTCTACATTTCAGCTATGCAGTTACATATAATTATGCCGTATTAATGCCCGGCTCTCCAACTAACACTATAAACTGTTCGGTTTCAAAATTCAGTTGATGCTAGAGGATAAAAGTAATGTTGCAACGACCATATATACTAACGAAAAAAGCAGCGGAAACATTTCTGAATGTCAGTTGTGAAACTTTATTTGAGAATAGAGGATACAAAGACCAAAACAATCCACCGCAAGAAAACCTTAATCTCAGAGGTCAAATAAGAATCTTCCAGCTCAAAATAGGCTCACTTGATGATTTGGTGATCAAAGCAGCCTATAAAGATTCTGGAACATCATCAATAACTCAAAGTTTTGAAACAATAGAAGAACCATCCAAGGGAGAAGCAAGTAAGAAACATAAACAGTAAACACTGCACTAAGTACAATATGCTACAACTATATATCTTTGATACAACTAATTACCACAATTGATACTAACAATATTTTTCTTATTTTACTTATGATTTCAGCACACATGAAAAACATTTGAGCAAGAAAAAGATCAAAGGTGGAGACCAACAGACCCATCAAATATTGTTTCATCATTGTTTCAATTAAAACCCATATGACCTCTACAGAACTTCCAATTTTTGCATAACTGAACTTGGTTTCACCGGAACCAAATCCATCAAGGCAAACATATCATCATCGTCGAACCTCAAACCTAACCCCACATTGATCAATTCAAAATTTGAAGACATCATTGCAGCTAAGATAGTAAGTATCAACTAACAAATATTGCCTAAAGCACAGCTACCAACTAAACTTTGAATTTCAAAAATTACACCAAAAGGCCTGTGAACTTCCTTTTTCAGAATGTAATGACCAATGACCTTTCCTCTATTCTATTTAGTCTTGCCTACTTGTTATAGTAACATAGACTCTATCTTGGCTACTTTAAAACCACATCAAATAAAGAATTTTTTTTATAGCCAGAGTCAAATTCCAAATACCACAATTACATGTCTAAAGTGAAATGCTAATGCAAATTAAGCAATGTAGAAAGTCAAAATAACTAAACATGATGGCCAGCTAGTTCTTCATCTTCGTAGTAATATAATTCTTTCCAAAATCTGTAGCATCAACCTAGCATAAGAACTATGCCCAAAAAGGAATATTTGAATTGAGGACAGTAGCAAAGGTTGGAGAACTTGTGAACTTTGAAGCAAGCATGTAGATTATGGACCTACTTTATGAAAAGGATAAACAAAGAACATTACATGCTTCGTATTCCTGTCCTGAGTGAGTAGACAACCAGAACCTGATCAATATGCAAGAGAGATCTGATCTAATAAACATAGGGTTAACATCAAACCAATATAAAAAAACAATATATTCATGTAATGAACTTTTGGTTCTCTTTAGGTGGCTTTAAAGGAGTATTCAATCCAATATATATATATATATATATTCTAGCTCATTTTATCAAAAAAATGATGAGAACCTACCTACGCTTTGTAGGTCCAATATGAATTTCTATGCTAATCCACGTTCTCTCGCTGCATCACTCTTGGCATGTTCAATTAAAACTTGATTCTATTAATGCTGTGAACAAAACAAAAAAAGAGTGTTAGTCGAAGAGAATGCAACCAGCCAGCCAATGTCTGTCTCAGTTCATATGTCAGTTTGCAGGTTGCTTTGCATATCATCACAATTCCTAAACAAACATTGGAATGAAAGACAAACATCCAGAACGACAAATTAGAGTGAGGATATGCATTGGCATATACCTACAATATGCCTGAAGATGATTTCAAAGTGAGGATAATTAATCAGATATAACACCCAATGTGAAACCCAGTTCCCAAATTAACATGATGGACAAATCTCGTGCTTTCCTGCCCATAAACCCGATCCCCCCAAATTAACTGAGCCAAGAGTCCATTCTTAATCACATCTAATAAGAACCCAGAAGAGAAATCAAAATAACCATTACAAAGAGATGAATTTTATAACCCAGTTTCAAAGCGATGAAGCATACCCGAGTTTCTGAGTTCTGGGTCCTTCTTCTTCTGAACAAACGAAGAACACTGCTTGGTCGATTGGTTGCAACGGGAGAGAACGACGAAAGACCAATAAGACTGAAACAAAATAACACCCTCTTCGAAGTCGATGGAGATGGAAACGGGTAAAAATGGATTTGGAGAGCAGATCTGAGAGTGAGATGGAAAGAGCAAAGTCTGAGAGAGATGGAAAGAGTCTGAGAGTGAGATCGAGAGATGATAAGAGAAGAGAGGCTGAGGGAGTGAGGGTTCAGTTTTGTAGCTTTCAACGTTTATTCATGACAAAATTATCCCTCCATAAACAGTAACAATGAATAGTAAAACCCAAAACCCACAAATGTTAATAGGTAATGTTCTTCAAAGATAAACCCTATTCATCAAAGCAAGTAGCTAACTAGGGCACTGGTGCTTATTGGATGATCGGTGGTCCCCGGATTCGATGTCCTCCACTTTTTGTTCAACCAACTCCGCCAAATTTGGTGGTTAAGGATATCATCTTTTTACACTCTGCACATGGGCGTGACGGTTTTGTTGAGCCACTGGAATTATTGATCAGGTACATTGCACTGAGCACATTTAACCTAAGAAATCAAAATATAACACGAGCTATTCAAAGTTTATAGTTCTTTTTTCCCCCTCATCTGAGCTAATTTTGTGCAGGTTTTTCTTTTTTTTCGTGGAAACTTTTGTGTAGGATCACATACTGCCATTATGTTTCCTTCTAGTGTTTCTGTTTTTGGCATTAGACATATTTTCTCTTTCATGCATGTATATTTTCATAATCAATCCACTAATAATGGACTTATTTCCGACGAGAGTAAAGATAAGTAGTCAAAGTATAGGTACAGATTAGGTATTTAATTGTAATACACTATTGTGCTCTATATTTTTTGAAACCTTTTTCATTGACTCAATGCAATTTCATACAAAGATTTGACTTTTTATTTAAGAAAATGCATTAAATTGTTACGCAAGTATGACATGTTCAACTGCTGAAATCAAAGGATTATCTCTAAGATTTTCAGTGAGTTCTAAGAAGAGGAGAAGAAGATTAGATCATGATTATAAGGCTCAGAATCATTACAGAGATTAGAGAATTTACTCTCTCTTTTACATGAAGCTATATCTGTATTCTTAAGCTAACGCCAACGTTTCTCAGTCACTGGTGTTTGACCGTCACGTGTTAGTCATGAGTTGGTCCTGGTTTGCTAGCTCTACTGACTTCTGCGACTCAATAATCCTACATCCCCCTCAACCTTATGCTGGGAACCAAGCATAAGGTTGCAGCACAAGTAATGAAACTATGGAGAGTCCAGACCCTTTGTTAGGATATCTACAAGTTACTGAAGAGAGGGCACGAATTGAAGAGCCAATTCACCATGAGCTACCTTCTCACGAGTGAAGTGAATATCAACCTCAAAATGTTTGACTTTAGAGTGGTGAATAGGATTGGAAGAAAGTGCCATAGCCGAGACATTATCATAGTGTAAGGTAGGAGCAGAAGGCAAGGAAATGTGAAGATCATGAAGAAAATGTCTTAACCAGAGAACCTCAGATGCCGTATTGGCCATGGCTCTATACTCGGCCTCCTTTGAAGAGCGAGAAATATGCGTTTACTTGCGAGAACACCAAGACACTGGACAATTTCCAAGAAAAATCACAAAACCAGTGGTGCTACGACAATCATTCGGATCTCTAGCGCAATCAGAGTTTGTGTAAGCTCGAAGATCAAATGGAGCAGGTCTGTAGCTAATACCATAGTTTATAGTACCTTTGATAAAATGTAGTATATGCTTGACATCAAGAAATGTACCTCAGTGGGAGACTGCATGAATTGACTCACATAATTTACACCATAAGCAATGTCTGGACACGTGAAAGTGAGGTACTGAAGACAGCCCACGATGCTCCTTTATGTTTTAACATCAGTAAATGACGCTCTTTCATCTTTTAGTAGCTTAGTATATGGCAAACATGGTGTGATGCTTGGATTCCAATCTGTCATGTTAGCCTTTGTCAAAATATCTTTTGCATATTTTTTCTGAGAAATGAACAAACCATCTGGAAGATATGTGATTTGTAATCAAAAAAAGTAGTGAAGTAATCCAAGATCAATCATCTCAAACTCTTTTTGTCAAGCTGTCTTAATATGCTGAATGGTAGAGTTACAGGAGCCTATAATGATAATGTCATCAACATAGAGTAGGAGGTAGACTTGTCTACGAGAAGAGCTATAAACAAACAAAGAAGGATCAACTATGGAGGACTTGAAACCAAGTTGAGGAAAAAAGAAGTAAATCCTTCATTCCAGGCATGTGGTGCTTGCTTAAGACCATAGAGAGATTTTTGAAGATAGCAAACATGATCTGGAAAGGCAGAATCTTCAAAGCCAGGAGGCTGAGACACGTAAACTTCCTCCTTGAGAACACCATATGAAATGTTAGATCAATTAGTAGGTTGACAAATTAATAATTTTTGGATTAAATTCATATATATTAATTATTTTAATTTGTGTTTTGCAATTTATTAATTATTGGGTGTATGTAAGAATTAATGATTCCATATGTGTAATTAACTAGCTACGTAGGTTATGTTCATGATTTGTCCCGAAATTAGATATCCAGGTTCATGAAATGTGACAAAGTTAGCTATATAGGTTCTTGAATAATGCATGATTATGACTCTAAATAGATTTGGATAATTTATTATTTCGATCATTACAAATTACACAGAATATGGACAAGAGATGATTAATATTGGAAAGAGGTGATCCAAGGTATATACAGGGAATTTACGACTTTATGCATTTTGAAATTGACATAGACGTCGAGGAAAAGAGCGTTACATGTATCCATGCAGGAGATGCCGTAACTCAGAGTATCTGTTAGTTCCATAAATGTTCCAGCGCTTGTTTGAACATGGTATGATGTGGGAGTACACTTCATGGACCGAACACGGTGAAGAATCAGAGACTAATGTTGAAACTATAATGGTAGAGTTCAGATCAGGGTACACAGTATATGTAATCAGATGACATAGTGAAAAGAGGTTAGATGACGATTTGCTTAGACACCCCGCAGATGGGGAGGCTTTTAAGTCTTTTGACATGACGTTTACAGACTTCGCATCAGAAGTCCCAAATGTCAGACTAGGACTTTCTACATACATGTTCAATTCTTATAATGATGGTCAATATTAGGGCAGTTAATACCGAACCGAAAACCGAAAAAAAAAAATCGATCCGAAATTGAACCGTAATCGAAAAAACCGAAATCGAACAAAAACCGAATCGAAAAACAAAAAAACCGAACCGAACCGAAAAATTCGATTCGGTTTCGATTTTCTGTTAAAAAAAACCGAAAAAAAACCGAATCGAATCGTTTCGAACCGAATAGCCTAAAACCGAAAACCGAACCGAATCGGTTCAAAAAAACCGAACCGAATAGTGCAAAACGACGTCATTTTACACTTTAACTTAAATCCTAACTTCAGTAACTTGAATAGTGGAACAGCCCTATTTCCAATTGCGCAGCCTCAGCCTGTAACCTAAAAAACTTTCGCACAGCCTCTTCTCGATTCCAACTCACTGTTGTTAGGCTTACCCTCATCTCCCTCAATCCCTCAAGTTCCTAATCACGCAGCCTCAAGCCCTCAACTGAGTCAACTCTGCAAGTCTTCAGCTCTGCAACTCCACAGAGGCACAGACCGCCTCCTCAACTGTGCAAGTCTTCAGCTCGCCTGACCGCCTCGGCGCCTCTATTGAGTCCACTCGAAGGCTTCACAAGATCCTCCTCCTCAGCTCCTCCTCGGCTCCTCCACCAGTGAGTCACAAGATCCTCCTCCTCGGCTCCTCCTCCAGTGAGTCCTCGGCTCCTCCTCCGGTAGCAAACTAGCAAAAGGTAAAATTTATACTTTGAAATCGAATGAAATTGAAATATGAAATTGATTCATACATGAAATTGAAATTTGGGGAAATCGAATGAAAGATTGAAAGATACGTTTTGGGGCATTAATTCATACATGAAATTGAAATATGAAATAGTTTATACTTTTGCTGTGAATGAGTTTGCATGTTGAAACATATTTGTGCTGGTAAGTTGTGAGTCTGGTGACCATGTGAATGTGATTTAGCCCTAGTTCTGGTCTGTTATATGGGATATATTATATATTACACTTCAGGTCTGTACCATTACACAGCTAACAGCTTGGTAAATAGTTCAATTCTAAGATTAAGTAGTGTTATTTGCTGACTTTCTGTGGTATGAGTATTGAATAATGATACAGAATGCAAAGTAAACGAACTCCAATATTTAAAATGCCAAAACAGAACCTACTTAATCAGCATATAAATGGCCAGATTACAGGGATTAAGAAAAGGTATTTGGCTGAATATCTTGAAGTATTTAATGGTTTATGCATAAACAGTTGACTTTTCGGGATTTTTGACAAGTTGCATGTCATATCGCTCGGAATCACGCCCCGATCGCAGTGGTGAGGTTTGTTTTTTCTATTTGAGCATCGGAAATTATAGCGAGGTTTTGAGGTGTGATTATTAGATTTTCGACAATTCGTCGTTATCGAATTATGTGTTTCCGAAAATGGTTGTTTTTCGTGATTTGATTTGAGGATTCGAGTTATGATTTTGAGAAATGGATTTTTATGATTATTCAGGGGTTCGTGATCGTTCGTTTGGCGAGGGATTTTCCGCCGGATCACGGGATTAACGCGAACTGCGTTACGCTAGTCTGTGAATGGACATTTCTTTTCACGGATTGATTGCGAGTCTTTTATATACGTTTTACGAACTTGAGCATGCAGTATGATCATGATTTTATGAGCATGTGTTATACGATTATGCTTATACCATTATACATTACGTATATACATTTAAATATTGCTTTATCCATTTGCATCGATCTATTTATGATTTGGTTTACACAGAGTACAGTCTAAGTTACGTTGTTGTATCGATACACTTGCATCTCGGCTGATCTTCGATGGATGCATACCAGGAGGGGCAGTACCCCGACCTGACCGGCGAGGGGCAGTACCCCGGAACCGAGGCCTTTCTGGCTAGAATCACATGTGGGTCTGGGATCCTATGATTCAGACTGTACTAGCACGGATGTGTCTACGAGCGACCCCGTGAGATTTTTCATGCATGCTCTGTACGCGTGAGGATTTAGAGTCTCCCTCGTGTACCATATGATTTTTATGCATTTAGACTCGCATATGTTTTTATAACATATATTATTCGGCGAAAGAAATTTATTTTTGTCCACTCACTCTAACAGTTTTCATGTCTTTCCCCTGGGCTTTTCGGTTTCTGTGCCCAGTTTCCAGTTCAGATTCTGGTGTCGCACGTCGTGGTCAGAGGCATAGTATTCGAGCGATGTTTCTTTTATGGTAGGTTCTTAGTTTGGCCTACAATTTGTATGTCTATATTAGAAGTCGCTCTGAGTATTCTGATGTATATTTTCATACGATTTTCCCTAGATTTCTGTAAAGTATAGTTATATTTATTACTTTAAATTATTGTTGATATATTGAGAAATCCGGATGAGATTAGTGCCCACGGTTTAGTTTTATGGAATAGGATGAAGTGTATTTTCCGGGTGCAGGTAATGGCAATTCCGCGTTAGTAGCGTTACTCTGCCGAAATTTCTATGGTTTTTGTTGGTTCATGTTTTTAGAAGGGGTTTGATTCCGGTTTAGGAAACTAAATCGGGGTTGGGTCCTTTCAATGTATTCATTTGTGTAAATTGGTTAAGGGGTGAATGAGAAATTTTCACCCAAAGTTGGCCACTTGAAACAAAAGAAATGAATGTGATCCCACATGGGAGAAATTAAGAATGTGGAAGTCTTTATTTATGAGTGCACCCTAGTATGCCTTGAGTGAGTGACTAGAGAGGCTCTCTCTCATGTGTGCATGAGGGGTGTAAATCTTGGTTGAATTGAGTATGCAATATGGATTTGTGTGCGCCCGCATCCCACAGACACGAATGTCGCCAGGCCGCACGAGTTTTTGCACTCAAAAAAGATTCTCCGGTTATGGTGAGTTTTCTCACCATTATTGGTCGGTTTATACCCTTTCATTGGCCGAAATTATTTTGCATGGTTAATGAGTGGTAACTCATGACCTTTTGGTGGCCGGCCTTAATATCATACTCCATCTCCTCCATGTATAAATAGAGGCTCCATCCTCCCTCATTCTTCATCTCATCAGAAGTAAT
The DNA here is from genome assembly GCA_946800695.1 of Geum urbanum. Classification (NCBI taxonomy): domain Eukaryota; kingdom Viridiplantae; phylum Streptophyta; class Magnoliopsida; order Rosales; family Rosaceae; genus Geum; species Geum urbanum. The sequence continues at coordinate 18,324,089 of OX327017.1, read as the reverse complement.
CTCCTCTTCTGATCACTTTTCTCCCTCTCTCAAGAATGTGCAAATCCGGTGATAGAGTAAGGTATTCTTCAGTTCGATGAGAAGTTCTTATGCTGCGGTACAAAACTTTGAAGTTGTTTTATCCTGGGAGAACAACGACATACAAGCATGTGCGTGGCATAAAAGTTCTTAAGGAAAACGTGTGATACATGTGATTCAACTTAGTTCATCTTCTTACCCAGAAATTGTTTGTGACAACCCGAACAAAAATCTACGTATTAATTAGCACGAAATTGAGTTATCGCAGATTAGTCGCGTAATTGGGTTTGTTAACGACTTTTTCATCAGATCAGAATTTGTGTTAACTTCTTTAACGAGAATTGTAGAGTATTTAATTCTGAGCTCCTAGGAATTTTCGGAAAATTTTTCGGATAAGCAAGCAATTATTTAACGAGTTTTGAAGTAGGTTGGTGGAAATATATAAAAGTGTTATTTATATTGTTGATTTAATCGTGACCGTCTGATCTTGATCAGATTGAACTGTAGCCGTTGATTTGGGCTGGTATGTGTATGGTATTTATACGGTATAAATACGAGTTATTTTTGGAAAGTTTCTATTTTGGGAATTATGGGTTGACCGAGTTGACCGTGGGTCAAATTGACCCATTTTGGATGAAATCTTCTCGTCGGCGGTGTGCTCTATTTTGGTATCCTTTGGCCATGCTTCCCTTGATGAAAGTTCTTGGGCTCGAGCTCCTCTTTCTTTTGATAGGTGGATCTTCGAATTTGGTGGCCGGAGGAGGAAGAAACAACGTGATGAAGTGGAGGATTTTTCGGCGAATTTCGCCGACGACGGAGGTGGCAGAGACGGCGGCAATGAGGGTCGACCTTATGGGGGTTTTGAAGTCCATGGAATGGTGAGTTGATCCCAAGTGGTTTCGGCCACTGCCGTGGTCAGTGGTGGCCGATCGGAGTATGGGAATTCAGGCGAGGTTTTAAAACTTCACAGTGAGTTTTGGACCTTTTTCAGTCAAAATTGGGCTTACCTTTGAACTAAAAAGTTGTTAGAAATGTTGAGATCTTCAAACTAATGTATAGGTCGAAGATTTCTGGGTTGGTGAAATTTCCGGCGGCCGGCGGCGGCGCCCCACGCGCTGCCGTGCGTGGCGGATCTCCGGCGATGTGGAATTTTCGACAAGTTTTATGTCGTTTTACTTATTTTTGCATCCTGAACGCAATGGTGTGGTTTATATTTATATTTGAGTTTGTTAAATTTGTGCGAGTATTTAATCAGACAATTATCAATTTAATTCACGACAATATTAAAGGGCGCTTTGATTATCCGTTAAATTGCGAGTCGTTTGATATTCAAGATTTGTTTGTGACTCTTTAAAGTGAGGGATTACAGGAAATTGATGTGACTACCTGGAACAGATTGAGCAGTATCATCAGCTAGGTCCGTGAGATTATGAGTAATGGTAGATTTCCGATAATGGATTTACTCGCCAGGTTTGATAACGACTAAATTATTGGCCAAGAATTAGAGCTGATTCTCTTCTCGAGAGTCGTTGTACGTGTGATTCCGAGTTCGTGGGCGGTTTCGGATCGTTATTTGGATGACCGAGGAATAAGTTATGAATATTTGAAGTTTCGACGTAATCGGGTTTAAATGGTGGTACTCTTAACGACTAAATTACCGGACGAGAATTTGGTTTCAGTTCCTTCACGGAAGTTGTTGAGAATTTAATTTCGAGCTCGTGGGAACTTCCGGAGCATTGTTCTGAGTTATGAAGATTAATTTGTGAATATTTCCGATTGTTGATTATTTAGTCGGTTTAAGTATGTGTTTGGGATGAACAGTTGAATTTTTATTGGTTTGGTCGATGTGTTTGATTTCAGGTGATAATTGAAGAATACGTCGAGTCGAATTTGTTGCCGCGAGAATTATTGGAATTGGAATTACGACGAAGAAGCTACGTGTGTTTGAAGTTTATCGAAAATGATAATTACGAAGTTTCCATTTTGGGAAGGCTATAAATAGTGGAGTTGCCATAAATGGAAAGTCAACTATTGGCATTAATGTGTTTGACCGAGTTGACCGAGTCAACTCTGTGGAAGAGTGGTTCCCGACGGCGAACGACGGCTTGCCGGCGGCAAGACTTCATCCGGCCACCACGGAGCTCGGCTCCAGTCCCAAATGCTTCGTCCCGGCCACCCCGTCCCATATCCGGCCTCCCTTCACGGCCAAACTCACGGAGGAGGAAGAAATTCCAGCGAGATGTTGATGAATTTTGAGTGAATTCGGGTTGCATGAATTAGGCCGATTCGAGCTACAATTTGGACTGGGTTTTGTAGCCCTCTTCACCCTAATTCTAACCATATAGGTATGGTGATCTAATTTTGCTTGTGTGTGGAGAATTTTGAATGTGAAATTTGTGAGACAATTCGGTTTATCACGAAATTGAGCTAGTTAGAGTTTGAATTGGCCTTCGTTGCAGTTGACAAAGTTGCTCAGTGGGTGATTTTGCATGGAATGGAGGTTGCTCCGCCGTGGAAATTTCAGTTCGGGTGGCGGCGCCGCAGTGGGCGGTGGTCAACGGCGGTCAAAGTTTGACTTTTTGGGATTTTCGATAAGTTGCATGTCATTTCACTCGAAATCGCGCCCCGATCACAGTGGGGAGGTTCGTTTTTCGAGTTGAGCGTCCGAACTTATAGTGAGGTATTGAGGTGTGATTTCCGGATTTTCGACAGTTTGTCGTAATCGGATTACGTGTTTCCGAGAACGGTGGTTTCTCATGATTTTTCTTGAATTGTCGAGTTATGATATTGAGTAATGGACATTGTGAATATTCAGGGGTTCGTGATAGTTCGTTTGGCAAGGGATTTTCCGCCGGATCACGGGTTAACACGAGCTGCGTTACGCTAGTCTGTGAGTGGACAATTTCTTTTCACGGATTGTTTGTGAGTCTTTACATATGTTTTATGAACTTGAGCATGCGTATGAGATCTCGGATTACATGAGCATGTGTTTTATGATTATACATATACGAATATACGAATATACGAATATACATACACTTATATATTGTTTCATGCATTTGCATCGAACTGTTATGATTTGGTTTACAAAGAGTATAGTCTCAGTTACGTTGTTGTATCGATACACTTGCCTCTCGGCTGATCCCCAATGGTAGGCTGCCAGGAGGGGCGTCGTCACCCTGGCCTGACCGGTGAGGGGCGTTTCCCCGGAACCGAGGCCTTTCTGGCTTAGAATCACGTGTGGACCAAGGACCCCGTGATTCGGACTGTACTAGCACGGAGGTGTCCATAAGTGACCCCGTGGGATTTTTACTTGCATGCTCAGTACGCTGGAGGATTATGGTTTTACCTCGTGTATTTTTTTTTATTTACCTGGACTCGCATATGTTATTTTAAACATATATATCAACTGGTGAAAGACATTTACTTTCGTCCACTCACTCTAACAGTTTTCATGTCTTTCCCCTGGGCTTTTCGGTTTCCGTGCCCAGTTTGCAGTTCGAACTCTGGTGTCGCACGTCATGGTCGGAGGCATAGTGCTCGAGCTACCTTGTTTCTTCCAGTAGGTTTATTGTTCTACCTACTGAGATTTACGTATATGATTTTACATTAGAGGTTGCTCTGAGTAATCTGTTGTATACATTATACGATTTTACTCCAGATTTCAGTAAAGTATAGATATATTTATTGTTTTACTTTATTGTTGATATATTGAGAAATCCGGATGGGATTGGTGCCCACGGTTTGATTTTTTTGGTATAGGTTGAAGTGTATTTTCTGCGTGCAGGTAATGGTAATTCTACGTTAGTAACGAAACTCTGCCTAAATTTCTACGGTTTTTGTTGGTTCGTGTTTTCGAAGGGTTTTGATTCCGGTTTAGGCAGCTAAACCGGGGTTGGGTCCTTTCAGCTTGGTATTAGAGCATTAGGTTATAGGTTCTGTAGACTTCTGTAGTCGTGTTTACTAAGGATATTTGAGAATGTACAACATGTCTGGAATGGTGACCCGACCGACCGGTGGATACTCATCAATATTCCGGGTGTTGTATGCTTTCAAATATTTGAAGTTCCATGATTACGTTCCACTTGTTGTGAACGATGTTTTATTCATTAGGATGCCTCCCTGACTTGTTTTCCGTGTCGTTTCGGTTGTGGATCCTGTTGAGGATCATTCGACGCGTGAGTTGCCAGAGAACTGTGGATTTGGATGAGCATTTTGAGTTCAGAGAATTGTGTGGCATGGTTTGCCTGGTTGTGTGTGTATGAGTGTCTACATGTTGCCTCAGAGCTGAGAATTGTGGCAGTTGATGTTTGCCTGAGTCAGATCATTGTATTTGGTGGGCTGATATTGTGTGAGTTCCTGTTGCGACTCCATGGCCTACATTCAGGGTGTTGTTTATACGGTAATGGTTTTATCAGGCTACCCAGCAATCGAATGAGGAGTGTTTACCCACCTGAGGCAGAGATGCATTGTCTATATGTTTGATTCCGTTTGCACGTGTTATGCGGCTTTAGAGGGAGTTATGCACGAGGTTCGAGATGAGTTTGAACCTGAGCATCAGAGAGAGCCTGATTGATATGCCTCGAGACATCCATGAGGAGCTTAGTGTGCTGCACTCAGTGGCGAGGCTATTGAGAAGGAAAGTTGTACGCGGTTTCCGATGTGATGGTTTGGGGAAAGTGGACTTGGTCGAGAATTTGATGAGGTTGAGTTCAGGCACTTCGGGATCAGTGACTTCATCAGGCTGTGGTCTTTTTGATTATGTTGAGGGTCATCAGATCAAGCAGAGTATCAGTTTGGTGGTGATGGAGATCACAGAGTAGCGGACTTGCTCATGTGGCATGAGTTTGGGCGATCGTTGGTGATCCTTTCACGTAGTAGGTGTTGCGGTGATTTATGTTCGTGGAGCACTCTCAGTTGCTATTGTGGTGGCTAGGAGGGTCACGTTATGAGGGAGCGGCATCAATCAGCTGTGTTAGCAATTCGACAGCTCAGAGTTCACGAGGAGATCCTCATGTTGTTCCTTAAGTCTGATCAATGTACCATTTTGATGAGTTATTCAGCAAGTCGCAATTGATGTGGGCGGCTAGTTGGGCATGCTGGAGTTCGTGCCATGACCTTATTTGAGGACAGACTTTTCTCCGAGGTTACTATTGTTTGATATCCATGGCTATTGTACCTGCATCTCCACTTCCGAGGTTTTGGAGAGTGTTGCATCCATCCGGAGGTTGCGAGATCCTTGTTGGAGGATATGGGTTAGCTGCGGACCTGTTATAGCTGGACATTGTGGTTTTTGTGTGATTATGAGAATGGACTTACTGACAACGCATTTGGCTATGTTCGAGTACCTCGAGAAGGAGGTTGTGTTTCGACGACCAGGTTTCCCCGAGATACTGTTTCGCGGAGATGGTCGAGCGGATGGTGGAGACGAGTTGTGTGGTTTGCTTTGCTCATGTTGTGGATACTACGGTTGCTGAGCCCGACATTGGTGACATTGAGGTGGTTCCCGAGTCTCCAGGTGTGTTTCGGATGAGTTACCAGGTGTTCCTCCAGTTTGGGAGACTGACTACACCATTGAGCTTGTACCGGGCGCTGGACTCATATCACCGACATCTTGTCGTTCGGAGCCAGCGGAGCTGATGGAGCTACAGTTTCGACTCCAGGAGTTGCTGGGGGAGGTTTCAGGAGATTTCATGCGACCCCGCGTATTTGCGTGATGTGCTTTAGCATTGTGTGTACGAATGATGGATGGTTCGACGAGGTGGTGCATTGACTACCGAAGCCTGATTCGCTTCATAGGAGAGCAAGTATCCTCCGCTTCGGATTGACGAGTGGTTTGTTTAGCTCAAGGGAACTTCACTCTTTTCGAAGCTTGATTTCGGGACCGGATACCATCAGTTGAGGTTTGATGAGTCGAATGTGGTCTGAACAGCTTTCGGATCTTGGTGCAGGCATCAGGAGTTTTTGGTCACGCTGTTTGGTTTGACCAATGTCCCCGTAGATCTTGTGGACTTGATGGACCGGGTGTTCAGACGATTTCTGGACGAGTTGCGGTCATGTTCGTTGGCAACATCCTGATATACTTCAGGAGCGTGGGCCAGCACCTGAAGCAATTGTGAGCGGTTTTGTGAACTTCGCGAGATGATCAGCTATTTGCGAAGTTCAGCCAGTGTGAATTTTGGTTGATTAGCGTGAAGATTTTAGGCCACATGATGTCAGCCGAGGGAGTTGGCGTGGATCCTGACCAGTTAGAAGCCGTGTTGTTTTGGGAATTGCCCTACTATTGTACCAGAGATTGGAGGTCTCTTGGGTTTAACAGGCTATTATCGGTGTTTTGTACAGGATTTTCCTGGATTGTCACTCTACTTTCTGGATTGTTGAGGAAGATGTCTAGTTCGAGTGGTTCGATGCACACGAGGAGAGTTACTTACTTATGTGGGATGGTTGACCGTTGCTTCGGTTTTGACCTTACCTGATGATCGTGATGAGTTCGTGGATTACGGCGATGCATCGAGGTTTGGATTTAGTTATGTTTTGATGCTGTGTAGCAGAGCGGTGGCTCATGGTTACGGACAGTGGAAACCTTATGAAGCTACGTATCCGGTGTATGGTATTGGGTGTAGCTGTCCTATGTTAGCATCAGAGAGTTGGAGATACTACTGCTATGGCGTGCAGCGCAGTGTAGGATGTGCACTGATCACTTGAGTTTCATCCACTTGCATTTTCGGCCAGATTTGAGCTTGGGGCAGTGTAGATGGATGGGGTAGACTAACGACTATGGCTGCACATTTGAGTTTAACCGAGAAAGGCTAGAGATTGTACTTTGACTATCCATCTGGGATGTTGTTGCTGATCCATTCAGTTGAGAGTCAGGAGCTTCAGTGTTTCATATGAGTGTGGCTCGAGTTTCCGTATTAGCCGAGTGGGCGCTACGGAAGCTGAGTTAGTGTGTGATGATGTTGAGGCTCGAGGTTTCACGCGCATTTGGCGCTAGTGATGCGGAGATGTATCAGATACTTCGAGTTTATTACTCGTGACGCAACATGAAGAGCAATATAGCAGCTTGAGTGTGCAGATGCCACATTTGTCGATAGACGGTGGCTAGGAGGCAGAGACTTGCCGAGAAGTACCAGCCGTTGGAGATTTTCGGTTAGACGTGGCGTTTATCACTGTGATCTTGTGTGTGTTTGTGCGCACTTTGGTTTGTGGTACCAGTTGTCAGGCTATTGTGGACCATTTGACGAACTCAGTACATTTCCTTGTACATTCGGAGATGATTTCAGTGGCAGGATGGCATAGCTGTGTTTGGTGGAGATTGTCCATTTTGTGATGTGCCTATGTCCCAGATCGCTGATCGAGATAATCAGCTACAACTGAGTGTTGGTGAGCTTTGCAGCGAGCATTGGGGACCAGATTACAAGTACGTTAGTACCGGTTCTTATCCTCAGATTGGTGGGTGATCTTTGAGGACTATTCAGACCTTGGAGGGCATATTGTGGACCTCGGTATTGCAGTTCCGGAGGATTTGGGACCAGCAGTTTCAGCTATTTGAGATTGCATGCGGTACCAATTTGTGACCACCATGACTTTGATGTTGCTTGATGTCGTTTTGAGGTATGATGTTGTACTCCATTGTGCTGGGGCGAGTTTGGTTTGAGTTTGAGTTGACATTTGATTCGGATTTTGTGGAATGTGCTACCACAGACTATCAGATTAGCGGAGATGGGTTGATAATTGCCCGAGTTCGATGTCTGACTGGTGTTGATGTGTGTAGACTGAGTTGTGATTTGCCATGTTGTCTTGATTCGTATGTGGTCATAGGCGAGTTTGTGTTGTTCCGTATAGTTCGGCATCGCCTATATCGTTGGCGTTTATGTGTGTTGTGTTCCGTGTTGCGGAACTATGTTTCAGGTTTATTACGTGTTGTGTACCTATATGTTCCTTATGCAGGAACACTTGGCGATTGTGTAGAGCCAATTTAGATTCGAGATTTGAGGGTACAAGGATTTCAGCACAGAGCTATCTCCTATTGTGGAGTCAGTTGTCAGAATTGTTCAGTTGATATTGTCACTGGAGAGTTGAGCAGTATGCAGAGGCAATGCTCCTAATTTTAGTTGGCAGACTCAGAAATTTCGAGGTCGAAATTTTTTTAAGGGGGGTGGATTTGTGACTACCCAGAACAGATTGAGCAGTATCATCAGCTAGGTCCGTGAGATTATGAGTAATGGTAGATTTTCGATAATGGATTTACTCGCCAGGTTTGATAACGACTAAATTATTGGCCGAGAATTGGAGCTAAGTCTCTTCTCGAGAGTCGTTGTACGTGTGATTCCGAGTTCGTGGGAGGTTTCGGATCGTTATTTGGATGACCGAGGAATAAGTTATGAATATTTGAAGTTTCGACGTAATCGGGTTTAAATGGTGGTACTCTTAACGACTAAATTACTAGACGAGAATTTGGTTTCGGTTCCTTCACGGAAGTTGTTGAGAATTTAATTTCAAGCTCGTGGGAACTTCCGGAGCATTGTTCTGAGTTACGAAGATTAAGTTGTGAATATTTCCGATTGTTGATTATTTAGTCGGTTTAAGTATGTGTTTGGGTTGAACAGTTGACTTTTTATTTGTTTGGTCGATGTGTTTGACTTCGGGTGATAATTGAAGAATACGTCGAGTCGAATTTGTTGCCGCGAGAATTATTGGAATCGGAATTACGACGAAGAAGCTACATGTGTTTGAAGTTTGTCGAAAAGGATAATTACGAAGTTTCCATTTTGGGAAGGCTATAAATAGTGGAGTTTCCATAAAGGGAAAGTCAACTATTGGCATTAATGTGTTTGATCGAGTTGACCGAGTCAACTCGGTGGAGGAGTGGTTCCCAACGGCGAACGACGGCTTGCCGGCGGCAAGACTTCATCCGGCCACCACGGAGCTCGGCTCCGGTCCCAAATGCTTCGTCCCGGCCACCCCGTCCCATATCCGGCCTCCCTCCACGGCCAAACTCACGGAGGAGGAAGAAATTCCGGCGAGAAGTTGATGAATTTTGAGTGAATTCGGGTTGCATGAATTAGGCCGATTCGAGCTACAATTTGGACTAGGTTTTGCAGCCCTCTTCACCCTGATTCTAACCATATAGGTATCGTGATCTAATTTTGCTTGTGTGGAGAATTTTGAATGTGAAATTTGTGAGACAATTCAATTTATCACGAAATTGAGCTAATTAGAGTTTGAATTGGCCTTCGTTGCAGTTGACAAAGTTGCTCAGTGGGTGATTTTGCATGGAATGGAGGTTGCTCCGCCGTGGAAATTTTAGTTCGGGTGGCGGCGCCGCCGTGGGCGGTGGTCAACGGCGGTCAAAGTTTGACTTTTTGGGATTTTCGACAAGTTGCATGTCATTTCACTCGAAATTGCGCCCCGATCGCAGTGGGGAGGTTCGTTTTTCGAGTTGAGCGTCCGAACTTACAGTGAGGTATTGAGGAGTGATTTCCGGATTTTCGATAGTTTGTCGTAATCGGATTACGTGTTTCCGAGAACGGTGGTTTCTCGTGATTTGTCTTGAATTGTCGAGTTATGATAAGTAATGGACATTGTGAATATTCAGGGGTTCGTGATCGTTCGTTTGGCGAGGGACTTTCCGCCGGATCACGGGTTAACGCGAGCTGCGTTACGCTAGTGTGTGAGTGGACAATTTATTTTCACGGATTGTTTGCGAGTCTTTACATATGTTTTATGAACTTGAGCATGCGTATGAGATCTCGGATTACATGAGCATGTGTTTTATGATTATACATATACTGATATATGTATACGAATATACATACACTTATATATTGTTTCATGCATTTGCATCGAACTGTTATGATTTGGTTTACACAGAGTACAGTCTCAGTTACGTTGTTGTATCGATACACTTGCCTCTCGGCTGATCCCTAATGGTAGGCCGCCAGGAGGGGCGTCGTCACCCCGACCTGACCGGTGAGGGGCGTTTCCCCGGAACCGAGGCCTTTCTGGCTTGGAATCACGTGTGGACCAAGGACCCTGTGATTCGGACTGTACTAGCACGAAGGTGTCCATGAGTGACCCCGTGGGATTTTTACTTGCATGTTCAGTACGCTGGAGGATTATGGTTTTACCTCGTGTACTTGTTGTTTTTATTTACCTGGACTCGCATATGTTATTTTAAACATATATATCAAATGGTGAAAGATATTTATTTTCGTCCACTTACTCTAACAGTTTTCATGTCTTTCCCCTGGGCTTTTCGGTTTCCGTGCCCAGTTTGCAGTTCGGACTCTGGTGTCGCACGTCATGGTCGGGGGCATAGTGCTCGAGCTACCTTGTTTCTTCCAGTAGGTTTATTGTTCTACCTACTGAGGTTTACGTATATGATTATACATTAGAGGTCGCTCTGAGTAATCTGTTGTATACATTATACGATTTTACTTCGGATTTCAGTAAAGTATAGATATATTTATTGTTTTACTTTATTGTTCATATATTGAGAAATCCGGATGGGATTGAAGCCCACGGTTTGATTTTTGTGGTATAGGTTGAAGTGTATTTTCCGCGTGCAGGTAATGGTAATTTTACGTTAGTAACGAAACTCTGCCAAAATTTCTACGGTTTTTGTTGGTTCGTGTTTCCGAAGGGGTTTGATTCCGGTTTAGGCAGCTAAACCGGGGTTGGGTCCTTGCAATTGAATTCAGTATTTGGTTGAGTCGGTAATTAAACAGGAAAATACGTTGTTCGAGCATATGAGATTCTCGATGTTATTAATCAACAGATTACGGTCTTTACTATTCAGTATGAACTCTGATGATCAGATATTATTTTAATCGTGGTTTCAGGATGTTGAGTTAGCAGACGTATCAGATGAATATTTGTGTCGATCAACTGAGTTTCAGCTTTATGTTTATCCCGACAACCTGTGAGTAGACACTTTATTTTTACAGTTGATTAGTGAGCCTATTTAATATTATATTCAGTTCAGTTTTCAGTTTCAGTTTAGTTTGTGCTTTCAGTATTCAGTATATATTTTTGGAGGCTTGTTTCAGTTAGTTGTGCATCGATGCATTGGTTACTCAGCTGATCCCCGAGTGGCTCCAGGGAAGTAGCAGCACTTACCCCCTGGCATTCACGTCGTCTTTGTGTCAGGAATCACTGGACGACTTTAGTGGCTCGAGGTTAGAGAACCCCAGCCACTGCTTCCACTTGAGCACGATACTCGAGAAAGGTCAAGAGTTCCCCCTCGATGTATCTTTCATACTATATTTTCAGTATTTTAGACTCGCTACCTGATTTAGAGATTTTATTTACAGAAAGGCATGTTGTAGATTTTATATATATATTTTAGATTATTTTTGTCCACTCACTCTAACAGTTTTTATTATTTTATATGCCTTTTTCCTGGGCTTTTCGGTTTTATTTGCCCAGATTGCAGTGTGTATCATGTGGGTGCCGGATGTCGTCGAGGGCGTCGAGTCCACCAGTCAATTCCTTCAGCAGTAGGTCCTTGCTCACTGTCAGTTTGTCTCTTATGTTATTGAAGTCACTCTGGATATTGAGTTAGTAGTATTTTCTTATTGAGACTCTTGAGAATAGGTCGTCACTCGTATAGTTGTCGAGTTGAGTTTCTTTGTATGTGATTCTGTATTTACTGGAGTTATATTTTCCAATTCTAGATAATGTATCAATTTTAATTCCAGACTTATATTGAGAAATCTGGATGGACATCGGTGGTCCACGGTATTGTTTGTGGGTTTACTTGCGAAGTGTCAAGTTTCCTTGCACGTTTTTGGGTGCCTCTTTTATAAGAGAAGTTATGTCAAAAATTTCACAGAAACCAGTAGATTAGGGTCAGTCGATTAGGCTTGATTCTAGATTACTAGTTAATCTAGGGTCGGGTCCTTTCATTGTTCTTCGTTCTTATGTTTACATTTTACTAATTATTTAATTAATATTTTTTATATTATTTAGTATAATATCACTCAACTTTTACCAACAATTGTATCCATTGGAACATTCAGAGGGAGCAATAGATGAGCTAGACATGACTCCAAAACCAGGTGGTATAGTTGGAGCGCGCGCGTGCGTGTGTGTGTGTGCGCGCGCGTGCGTGTGTGTGTGCGTGCGCGCGTGCGTGCGTGTGTGTGTGCGCGCGCGTGCGTGTGTGTGTGCGCACGCGTGCGTGTGTGTGTGTGTGTGTGTGTGTGTGTGTGAGAGAGAGAGAGAGAGAGAGAGAGAGAGAGAGAGAGAGAGAGAGAGAGAGAGAGAGAGAGAGAGAGAGAGAGAGATTGTCATTGGAAGAGCCATCATTGCTGCCAAAGGAGACACATGATTCTCAGCTGTTTTAGCCAAGTCTACCTTAGCAGACTATAAAAAAGACCTCAACTCTCATCAATAGATGCATTAACATATATAGTTACTCCTAATATGACTCTTATAGTATACGTATGAGGAAAACATGCCTCCAAGAATAGTGACCACTACATCCTCCTTATCTAGTATCACACCAACTGCCTCTAGTGCATCTCTGGCATTCTTAACACGCTCTAGACAGTCTTCAATTAACTCATTGCCCATCTTCAACAAATGAAAATTCAATTTAAGCTGTAGAATATTCCTCTTTTCTGGAGTAGCAAACTTCATGCAAAATTTAGTAAAGACCTCCTTAAAAGTGTGACAACCACCAACACATTATATACAGGAGTACTAAGTGTCTGAGTGATCATGTTAACTATAGACTGATCCTTAGTTCCCCAAATAACATATGCAAAATTAGGCACAGATACACCATCAAAAATAAGAGTAAACTCAGGTGGACATGGAATAGTGTCATCAACATAACCATGAAGGTTTTGACTAGACAAGAACGAGTCAACTATAAACGGCCATGATGGATAGTTTGTAGAGTCAAGAAGCATAGTAGGCAAGTAAACAGTAGTATGAGTTGTAGTCGAATTGGCCATGGAAACAAAGCTTAAACAATTAGGATTTTAGCTGAGAATTCTTCACAGATATATGCTTGATTAAGCAAATTTAGTAAACTTTGATTGTAGATTCAACAAAGTAAGTAAAGCCACAGGTTCGATGAAAGATTAAGAGAGAGATATGGACTTGATGAGTCTTCGAAGAAGAACAAAGACTAGACTATACTAAAATCTAGAGCAAACTTCAGATGTTGATTGAGAGATCTGATTACACCATAGTGGCAACAATGAGGTTAATGATGATGAGCAACAATGGATGTGATTGAGATATGGGGAAGCTCCAAGATCGATGAACCTAGGCGACTGATGCCATGTTAGAGAATATGAAGTTCTAAAAAGATCGAGCTATTGTGGCTGTGATTGATAAGATTCTTGCAATGATGAGTTGTATGCTACTTATATAATATGAGAATAAGTAGCGCTAGATATGAGAACATAACAGTTGGCAAGATACCATCAGTGACTTATACTAGCTAAGAGCAGCTGCAGCAGAGGGGCTTTTGGGGACGTCCGGCATAGGACTTGCCGGAAATAGGATGTCCAGCGGTGGAGATCGGTGCAGCGGGACATCCTTGCGACGAAGACCGGACGTTAATGCGAGGGACGTCCTCGCTGGCATCCTCTGGAGAGGAAGAGGGAGAGATCGTCCGCCTGGTGAGCCCCACTCACGTGGCTGACGTTAAGCTGACTTCATTTTTTTTCTACCAGGCGCGTGTAATACACGCACTGATTAAAAAGTAAAGAAAAAAATTACGCGCCAATCGCGTGGCGACACGTGACAGCATCTGAGCAACGAACAGATCAACGGCTAAGTTGATCTAGGCCGTCCATTTCGAACGGATATGAGTCATCCGAAGGCCCATATTTAAATGCAACAGCCACTTCGGCCAGAAATGAAATAATTATTAAAAAAAAAACCCAAAAAAATCTCAAAAAATTGTAAATGACCCCTACATTTTTTCAATAAATACTACCATCATTTCATTCATTTCTCACACCAATTTGTGCACAAAAAATTCATTCTCTCCCTCTCTCCTCTAAATCCTTTGTTTTTTGTGGGAAAAATGGCAACAAATTGGCTTCTTTCGGAAGATCTACAATTGAGCATCTCTTATTGTCGTTTTAGTATTGATTCCATCACCGAAAATCGATAAAAGGTCGACAAATTGTGGGAAAAGGTTTATGGCGATTTCAAGGAGAATTGGGAGCTAGGTTATGGTGAATCGATGCCGAAAACTAGGACCCAAAACGCAATATCCTCTCGCTTCGCAAAGTTGAAGCCAACTTTGAAATTTTGGGGTGGTGCTCTTTCTTTCACACGAATGAATGCATCTTTCGGCTCCAACTTACACGATGAGGTAATGATTTTGATATCCAATTTTTTTTGTAGTTTTTAATATATTGTTTCAAATTATGTTGTCTAAATTTTATGAAATACATGTTATTTATTTCATGATATTTATGAATTACAAATTATTTGTTTCGTGTTATTTAATATAAGCTATGTCCATTTTATTTAATTTTATTTAGGGCATGTTATTTATGAATTACAAGTTATTCATCCCATGTTATTATTTTATTATTTTAGATGAGATGTGCTCAATCATTTTATGTGGCAAAAAAAAAAAGAGTTTAAAAACTTTGTTTGTTGGGAAGTGGTGAAGAATCATCATTACTTCATCCATGTTGAAGCTAGTACACCTCCGTCTTACTTATCATCTACTCCGCCTTACTCATCACCACATCGCGCAACCTCAATGCCTCCCACCGTCGACTTGGACGAGGTTGATGCATTTGCTATACCAATAAGCAACTAATGTCCCTCTTCTCTGGAGCGTCCTATCGGAGTGAAAGCGGCCAAGGAAGCGAAAAAGAAAGGAAAAAAGGTCATAACACCTACAAATGAAATAACCGAGGCTTTAAATAGGATTGCGACAAATCAAAAATCTTATGGCCGCAATAAAAAAACATAGTGATGTAATTGAGGTTTCCCTTATGCGAGAGCAAATCGCCCTTCAAAAGAAAGACATCCAATTGAGGGATTTGGCGGAGGAAACTCGGATTATGTCAATGGATAGCGAGAGTATGACTCCTAAATCCAAGAGGTATTTTACAAAGAGGAAACCCGAAATCCTTTCTCAATTGGATGGGGTTGAAGAAGAAGCTAGCGAAGAAGGCTATTCCAATTGTTATCGCCCCCTTTTTCCAAGCACTTAAATTACCCCCTTTATTTTTTTCAACCACTTAAATTATCGTTTATGTAATTTAAATTTCCAAGCATTTAAATTATGTACTATGTAGTTTCCCTTTTAAAGAAATAAAATTGCACTTTCTTTATTTCCATCAAGTTCACACACATTACAAAAATTGAAACACACTTAATAGAAAGATATAATTCAAACACACAACAATGCAAACAAACAATTAAAACAACATATCTATAGTTGTTCACTGGTCTCAAGAAACCAGTTGTGCTTTATTAAGTCATTTTGAAGCTCTCCATGGATATAAGCAGATTGTAGATCTACAAAACGGTCATTAAACCGTTGTTCACTTTGTCCATCTCTTCCAACCGGCTAAAAAGGAATCCGGTTGCCCCCTTCATCCACTGGCCCATCATAAGCTGTGAATGCGGTAGATGGATTTTGGAGATTTTCTTCGTTCTCCTCAAACTCATTCTCCACGAATTCGTCCTCAACAATCATGTTGTGCATTATGATGCAAGCCAACATAATATTTTTTAACGTTGAAAGGCGGTGACTCTGCATGATGAATTATCCCCTAAGGAGCTTGTAAGATGTCAAAGCTCCTCTCCACATCCTTGCGGTATGACTCTTGCATCCTCGCAAAAAGCTTTCGTGGAAGCTCTTGAGGATTAGAAATCGTTTTGACAAACGAGGAGTACCTCAGATATATTCCGTCAGAGCAAGGTAATAAGTGTCATACCGTTCACTTTATAAGTCGCAACCGGACTTCTTCCAGCAAGCATTGCATTGAAGACATCTGATTAGTACATCACGATATCATTTTGAGCTCCTGGTACCCCGAAGAAACTGTGTCAGATCCACGTGTCATATGAGGCCACTGCCTCTAAGATGATAGTTGGATGACCCTTCCTCCCTAAGTACGCCCCGGACCAAGGGGTTGGGCAATTCTTCCACTCCCAATGCATGCAATCAATGCTTCTGATCATATCAGGAAATCCTCGCTGTCTAGCCCTTCTTAGAAGTCGAGTGATGTCTATCTGATCTGGAGTGCGGAGGTAACGGGTACCATAAAGCTCTACAACTTGGGTGCACCACTTCTTCATGCACTCCAGAGTTGTTGATTCCCCTATCCTTGGGATTTCGGCACACTGATCAGCAGTTGAGCCGTAGGCCAACATCCGAAGAGCACCAGTCATCTTTTGTTGGGGAAGTAGTCTAATCATTCCAGTGGTGTCAGCTCTTTGATGCCAAAAGGGGTCGTTGTTGCAGAGGTCTGTCATTATATGGTTGAATATATTTCGGCTCATTCGGAACCGCTGAAGAAATTCGTGGTCGGTGAAGACTGAGCATTCGATGAAGTAATCTTCCATAAGATTTTGGCCCCTGGACTCCCTCATCCTTGGTTGATTTGCACGGTGGCGTAGTGGTGGTTCATCATCAAATGTAGCATCAACTGCGACCGCGTTGATAATGAATTGATTGGAAATTTCTGCATTTCACCGGCGTTGTTGTCGCCTCCTATTGAAAAAATTACCGAAACCCATAGGATTCATCTTGATGAAACCAAAATGTGAAGAAGTGTTTAGAGTGGCTCAGATACGAGTAGAACTACAAGTGATGTGTAGTTGGTGTGAGTCTTCCACTCCCATAACTATTTCTTTTATAGCCATTTTAAATTACCATGTTTTTTTAGATAACGACATGTGTCGACCGTCGATTGGTTGAATTATTATCGAAAATCTTACCAAATATCTTCATCAATAATTTTGCCGACACCAACACTTAGACATTACACGTGTCCCATTCTCATTGGTTTGTAATCTTACCGAAAATCTTACCGAATATCTTCAATCAATAATTTTTTCAACACCGACACGTAGACATGACACGTTTTTCAAAATTACTTGTCGAAAATCTTATCGAAAATCTGCTACCAATTATCTTATCCAGAATGACACGTGTCAGCTAATTATTAGGTGAAAATATTAATCGGATTTTTAAAAAAATTACATAATAATGAATAGTAATAAGAAGTCCTATTTTTAGCACCGCTGCACAAAAAACAGGAATATAACTTCCTATTGAAGAGAAATTCCTCAAATGGGTGATGAATTCCTCAAAATAGACCTTCCTCTCCATAAAATGGATGCGGATGCTCTAACAGATTTTAATAAGCTTAGACCATGGAAAACTTCCTTCACCAGAAATTCACCTCCGTGAAAATCAACTCAATCAATCGCCGAGATACCGCGGCCACCGTGAAACTGCGAAAACTCTCTCTCTCTCTCTCTCTCTCTCTCTCTCTCTCTCTCTCTCTCTCTCTCTCTCTCTCTCTCTCTCTCTCTCTCTCTCTCTCTCTCTCTCTCTCGTCTTTAATCGAAGCCTCTCGACATGACTTGTCGCCACGCTTCTAGCTTCACGTTGTCGATTCACGCCTTGCGATGTGAAGAGGTCACAATATTCTGGTGCTCGAGATCTTCTTCGAGTACATGAAGCAAGATCTGTACACGAAAAATGACTACTGCGAGCCCGACGTTAGGCCAAAGCGCTACCCAGAGCAGAAGTTGGTTAAAACTTAAAACCATCAAGGAAAAAGCTCTGTATGCATTTCAGATGCTGGCATTCATTGGAGATGTGAATTAGTAAGTAGGGCACTCATGAATTCACTATTGGTCTAATGGCATCCCCTTCTCAATGAAATTCATACGGAGTCTGCCTCGTGCGATAACAATCCTTGCCCTCTTTGGTGTAATGACAGCCTTACATGTTAATGAACATTAACAATGCCATTCCAATTTGCAACCATTATTCTAACTTCCACAAGGACTTTAAACAAAGATGGCAGTGTTTGAGTTAAAAGTCTTCTTGGTAGTAAACTAGTAACTAAGAAATTACAAGCTAGAAGCTTTTGCTGCTTTAAAAGTAAAAATGTAACTTACATAGTTCGAAATAAACTTTTCTCAGTTGAAAACCAAGAGATGTGCAGCATGATGTACTCGAAATAGCAGTTGAAATATTCCCCATGATTTGTGAGATACATTCCAGGGCTTCACCTCCTGTGTGTAGGCAAACAAAACATGATTTCAGAAGTCTTAAACGTAACAAAGACCAAAACATGTGAATCCGAAAGTGAAGCGCCCCATTTCAACTGCAGTGGGCACCTGAGGCAATTCTGGGTCGCAGTATCTACAAAAAGGGAAATCATGCTGGTACTCATTGGCTGATTAAGTGGGAAGATCTACCAACTGATGATGCAACATGGGTAGATACTTGAGAGACCACGCTCATGCTTTGATTCGCACTCTCCCAAGCTCTCAATTCCAGATGTGAAGTCTGCACCGTCGTACAAGTAGTGGAGGCGCCTAGCTGATATAGCTGTTACGGTTTGTCCCTTTGAATCAGCAGATAGACGATGCCACGTGTCTCTTGAGCCATATATCTTTTGTAGTAGCTCTGGTATATTGAGACATCTTAGCCTATTTCCCTTCAACACTCTCTCTCTCTCTCAAACTCTCTCTACATTCCTCTGGTACCTAACACATCCCCAAGCCCAACTGCCCAAGCCACTGCAGTTAAACACAGACTAAAACTATCAATAATGCATTGGAAACCTCAACTATCAAGCTTTCAAGTTCAAGCTTATAACAAACAAACAATTCCTATATATATATATGTGTGTGTGTGTCAGACAAAATTCTTTCAAAAGAAGAAAATAGAAAACTACCTGCTCGTTAAGACTCACTCGGGTCTAACTCATCTGAGTCGCCGAATTGCTCGATCGATCTTCCATCAGACTGAGAGGATTTCGGATCTGAACCTCGGACGCCCAGCTAAGGCATGGCCGCTTCTTTTCTCGTGTTTTTTTTCTTTTCGTTTTCTCAAGGCTCAGTACTTCGTTCGGGTTTAGTTACTTTAGTATAAAAAAGTTGGACCCCGACCCGAACCCGATGGAGTGTATTGAGTTTGAAAATTAGTTTGGGTGTGTTTAAGGAAATTTATTTTCTATTAATTTTGGTGTGTTTCTTGTTGTAGTTAGATATGTATATTGATTAGATAGATACAGAGAATCTCTGTTGTATCGGGATAGTTATTGTAACAAATTATATCAGCCTATATTTAAGGCATTCTATCAATGAAAAGAGAAACTACTTTCTGTCTATTCTACTTTCTCCTGCAACACGTTATCAGCACGACTCCCAGAGTTAATAGAAAAATCCCAAACTTGGAGAAAGCATCGGGGCACTGTTCATCCAACACTATTCACGACCGACACTGATCATCCGACATTGTTCACGGCTGACACTGTCCACCGCCGACACTATTCATCGTCACTGTTCACTGCCGATACTATTCATCGAGCACTGTTCATCGCAGACTTCCCTACGTCTCCGACAAGATTGCTCGACTTCTGAAGAATCGTTTCAGACGAGCTTTTCCTTCAAATTTTGTACTGGTCATACCGAGTATAACACTAATCGAGGTAAATTTTCTAAACCGAAAAATCTATAGATCTAGCAAACTTACTTACCGCAAAACCCTAGATCTAGGATTATTGAAATTGTGATATGAGTTGTGAATATTACATGTTGTTACCCTAGTTCCTATGGACATATATTCATAAAGTATATGTGACGGTCCTGGAGGAGCCACGGTTTGGAAAAGAAAAGAAACAAAAAGAAAAGGGAAATCGATTTTATGTGTCACGGTCGCTGGGTGTGGTTTTTACCACCGTTTTATAATCGATTTTGTGATCATGCATCATGGATCATGTTTTTATTCAATTAAACTTGAAAGTTTTGTGATCGTAGTACTCGATCGTTTCTAATAAAACATCTTTGCGTGTTTTTGTAGATGAGTTCGAATGAGCATGCAAGACCAGAATTCGAGATCCTTGACCTTGAAGGCAAGGAGTACCATCGTTGGGTCTCTGATGTAGGGAACACATTCATCGAAAAGAGACTTACCAACACCATCAAACCCATTAGGCCTGGAACAAACCTCATCCCACCTACTGAAGAAACAAAAGCTCAAACCCTCATGTTTTTGAGGCGTCATATTCACACATCTTTGAAGAAGCATTACTTGAACAAGACAGATCCTATGGTTTTGTGGGATGTTCTAAAAAAGATGTTCAATAATGTGCATAATACACAGCTTCCTGAGTTGACAGCGAAATGGAACAACACCAAAATGGTGGATTTCCCAAAGATCAATGCTTTTAACCAAGCTATGATCGATCTGCAGTCTGAACTAAGATTTTGTGGTGTGTAAAAATCTGAAGAAGACATGATTGAGAAGGCGTTACAAACATTCCCCACATCTATAAGTCTTCTAGCTCATCAGTAACGAATTAAGTACGAGCAAGGGAGGATTACCAAATTCAATGATCTCACTAACAGTCTTGCGACTAAAGAAAAGCATCATGAGATCATCTTGAATAATAACTCAAGACCGGCTGGTACCAAAAATCTTAAGAGTTATAATACAGGAGGAAATGCTCAAAAAGATAAGAAGGTTGATTGTTCAAAACCTTATGCTCATGGAGTACATGCTCCACGTGGGGGTAGATGAGGGTGTGGACGTGGCCAATGCCGCAGCCAAAATATGACTTGGCATAGAGATTATAACGCCCATTCTCAATAGAACTAGTCTGGTTCGGTTCCTAATGATCAACGATATCAACATTCTGGAAAACTTGGTTGTTTCAAGTGTGGCTCTACTAGACATATGCATAAATAGTGTCATGCTAGTAGAGAAATCCAGAATATTTACAAGAAGCACAAACAGCATTTGGCTCAAGAGTCGAATTACACTGGAGATCATGAGATGGAGATTGATACTAACCTAGTTTTAGTAGATGACAAGGGGGAAGAACTTGCTACCCCGGATTTTGATTAAAGCCTATGTAAAAGGCAGTTGTCTCTGTAATCTTTCAAGTTTTAGTTTCATTTTTGGCTTACTTTTCGATCAAGAATTTTTAAGACACTTGTCTTTGTTTTCTGAATAAGAACACATCTATGATGTAATTTTTGTTGGCAAACAATGAATATTTCTCTATTTTTGGTATATGAAAGTGTTTGAGAATGTTTTATTCCATGTGATTCTTATGGTTCGATATTTACACACACATATATATATGGCAATATGAGATAATGATACGGCACAAAACGTGACACAAAGGAAAGGATGTTATTTTGAACTTGGGGAGATTTTCGATCCATCAAAGTATTGCACTTTGATCCATCGAAGCTATCACACAGGTTGTTTTCTAACATTTTCGATCCATCGAAAAATGTCCTTCGATCTATCGAAGCTTATCCTCGGGTCCTTTGGTTGAGAAATTTGATCCATCAAGACACTCATTCGATCCATTGAAGCAATACCTCGAGTCAACTTTACGATCCATCGAAAATTCATTCGACCCATCGAAATTCCGGTATCAAAAAATCACAAGTTATTTTGAGTTATCTCGATCGGTCGAGGCCTTTCTTCGACCCATCAAAAATCCAATATGAATGTGATATTTTTAGAAGAGTTTTTCATCTGTTTCATTGGCTTATGATGTTGTTATTACATCGATTCATGCCATGCCATATCAGCACTCAACAAGGGTCACATCCTCCTCAAACCTTCGAGTATATACTTGAAGTGTACGCCCCATCTTTTCTACAAAGACTTACTTGTTTACATTGATTTTGTAGATGTATCAAGGTGAAATTGAGTGTCTAGAAAATAGTGGTACTACTCATACCATTCTGTAGAATAAGCAACTGTTTGTGGATCTTTTCCCATACAAATCCTCAGTGACAACCATGATTGGTGCAATGTTCGTTATTCAGAGGTGTGGTAATGCAGAGTTTCTGATGCCCCATGGTACAAAATTATATATCACTGATGCCTTATATGCGCCAAAGGCCAATCAAACATTGCTAAGTTTCAAGGATATTCGTGCCAACGGATTTCACTTGGAAACCTATTGTGAGAATGGTAAAGATTTTTTGTGTATAACCTCTCTTGATTGTGGCAGCAAGCGCATTCTAGAGAAGATCCTAGCAATTAGTAGTGGTTTATATTTAACCACGGTTCGGATCATTGAATCCAATGCCGTGACACACTACTACGTGTGATTCTGATTCATGTAAGCTTTGGCATGTACGACTGGGACACCTAGATCGTGATATGATTTCAGATGTGTAATTAACTAGCTACGTAGGTTATGTTCATGATTTTTCCCGAAATTAGATATCCAGGTTCATGAAATGTGGCAAAATTAGCTATATAGGTTCTTGAATAATGCATGATTATGACTCTAAATAGATTTGGATAATTTATTGTTTCGATCATTACAAATTACACAGAATATGGACAAGAGATGATTAATATTGGAAAGAGGTGATCCAAGGTATATACAGGGAATTTACGACTTTATGCATTTTGCAATTGGACATAGACGTCGAGGAAAAGAGCGTTACATGTATCCATGCAGGGGATGTCGTAACCCAGAGTATCTGTTAGTTTCACAAATGATCCAGCGCTTATTTGAACACGGTATGATGTGGGAGTACACTTCATGGACCAAACACGGTGAAGAATCAGAGACTAATGTTGAAAGTATAATGGTAGAGTTCAGATCATGGTACCTAGGTGCCTCATCCGGAAATTCTGATAGGCCTTCTCCAAACTCTGTTACAGAACTTGTGCACAATGCATTTTGTTTGTACAATTCAAGTGGATATGAGTTTGAAGAGAGAAATTTTGATACTCCTAACCATGAGACAACCCTTCCAGCCTCCAATCTCATGAGATCCACTAGTTACGATAAGTACAACAGGATTCTACTGGAGGCCCAGACATTGTTGCATCCACTAAGTAAATAGACTGTTTTGAGTGCCATAACGGAGGAAATTGGGTATTAAGTGAAGAACAAAATGTCGAATGCAGCGTTTGACAATGTCCAGCGACATATATATAAGTTGCTTCCAGTCAAACTTCTTGATAGTTATTATAAGGTAAAAAAAGATCTTAAACGACCTTGGCCTTTCATCCACCAAAATCGACATCTGCAAAAATAGTTGTGTCTTGTTTTATAAATAACACACATACCTCCAACACTGCCCGGTTTGCGATGAGTCGAGATGGAACCTTAAGAAGAAGAATAAGAAGAAAAAAATTTCTTGGAAGGTGCTTTGCCAGTTCTCATTGATTCCCAAACTAGAACGATTGTACATGTCTCCGTACATGGTATATGTAATCAGATGACATAGTGAAAAGAGGTTAGATGACAATTTGCTTAGACACCCCGCAGATGGGGAGGCTTTTAAATCAAGTTCCAAATGTCAGACTAGGACTTTCTACATACGTGTTCAATTCTTATAATGATGGTCAATATAGCACATGGCATGTTATTGTCATGCCGTACAACCTACCTCCCTGGATGTGTATGAGAAAGAAATTTAATTTCCTTATTCTGTTAATTCCTGGCTCTTACTTACCTGGAAAGTGTTTTAATGTGTTTATGAGACCTTTGATTAACGAGTTGAAGAAGGTGTGGGAATTTGGAGGGCGAATTTGGGACAGCTACACTAAAGCAAAATTCATCATGAGAGTAGCAGTGATGTGGACCATTAACAATTTTCCTACTTATGGAATGTTAGCGTCTTCCAGGTCTAAATGGTACAAGGCTTGTCCTATCTTCTTAGATGACATCAACTCTAGATATCACGCGAGAAATGTGTGTTACTTGGGTCATCGTAGATGCCTTCCTGAGGATCACCAATGGAGATTGGATAAGGCGAGTTTTGACAGGACGGTAGAGAATGGTCTGAAACCCCGAGTAGTTTGGTGATGAGATTTTTCAGAGGCTCCAATACGTCGATTTTGGAGTGTTGAGCAAGTATCCACGTGTGACAACCAATAATCTTGTGGTTGCAGACGATCTTACATATTAGGGTCACATGAGTATCTTCTTTGAACTACCTTACTGGTCAAAATTAAAACTCAAAAACAACCTATATGTCATGCACATTGAGAAGAATGTATTCGACAACGTGGTGGGAACCATTCTCAGTATTGATAAAAAGACTAAGGACACTCTTAAAGCGCGTCAAGATTTGTAGCATATGAAAATACGCCCATCACTTATGGGTAAAGAGGTCGAGGTCAAGCAAACCTAAGATACCTATGGAACCTTACACGGTGAAGCTGATCAAGAAGAAGGAAGTGTTTTCTTGGTTTCGTGGTATGTGTTCGGTATCCATCCAACTATGCAGCAAATATATCTCATTGTAAAAAAGTGGGGGATAGTAAATTCCTTGGTTTAAAAACTCATGACTGTCATGTTATGATGCAACGTCTTCTTTCAGTGGTAATTCGACCATATTTGCATCGTGTTATGGTGGAGCCGATAGTGGCATTTTCCAGGTGGTGGAAAAAGTTATGTGTCAGAGAGTTGAAGTCAGATGTGGTCGAATTGAAAGAAGAGATTGTGTACATCCTTTACAAATTAGAGAGAATTTCCCCCTGCTTTCTTCGACATCATAATTCACCTAATGATCTACCTTCTGGAATAAGTGTGGCTATCTGGTTCGGTACACTACACTTGGATGTGTTGCGGGACTGTGATGAGGTTAACGGTTTTATGAAAGATCATTTGTGGCGCTTCAGAAACATGATCCACACCTTACTCCTAAATATTTGTTTGCACATCATAAGATATTATTCCCAAATTATTTCCTCGAATGGGTATGTGTGTATAAATATATGGTAAATAATATCAATAAAGGTACATAAGTGTTCATAATCTTCTTATTTTACTTGTTCATAATTTTGCAGATCACATCACTCCAAAAACGTAATCACCACGGGTGGTACACACCGGTGTTGCACAATTTAGCCAGTAAGCCGCAAATATATGAGATTTATCCTGCATGTGTTGTGAATGGGGTTAAGTTTCGGACATTAGATCAAGATGAAGGAAAGAGAACACAAAACTGTGGGATCTTAGTAGGAGAAAATAATGATTTATACAACCGGGTTCTTGTCAACGTCGTTAAGTTAATATATGGGAATAGAATAGATGTTGTGCTTTTCAAATGTAAATGGTTCAACACTAACCCAAACAGACAAAATACTACGAAGAAGGATCTTGGCTTGTTATCGGTAAATACAAACACAAGCTAGTACGATGATAAGCCATTTGCTCTAACCACCTTGTTTAAGTAGGTGTTCTATCTTGATGATCCGAATGAGGGTGGTGGTTGGAAAGTAGTTGACCATATTTGTCACCGAAATATATAGAGCGCAACAATACTTGAGGGGAGGACTG
The DNA here is from genome assembly GCA_946800695.1 of Geum urbanum. NCBI lineage: Eukaryota > Viridiplantae > Streptophyta > Magnoliopsida > Rosales > Rosaceae > Geum > Geum urbanum. The sequence goes on along the minus strand of OX327017.1, from coordinate 18,298,554 downwards.
ATACAGAACAATATGACAGGAATGATGTCAGTGATCCATATCAAGAACCTAATATTTTTGACTTACCAGACACAACTCTTATATATATGAACGAAGACTCTGTTGCAGATGAACTCGAGTTAAGGCCGCTTAACTGGACTGAAATCCAGGAATTAGAGAACAATGATGCAGATGAAGAGGTCGTTGAGGACGATGAAGACTTATACCAGGAGGAAGACTCAAGTGACAGTGAGGATGATTGGGATGACACTGATTAGGAAAGTAAATGATGCCTCCCACACATATTTTTAATAATTTGTTCGATTAAAATCTTATTTTCTTTTGGATTTATAATAAATTTAATTAATTAATGTCGTTAGTTGATCATATCGAGTTAATTAAAATTGATATGATTTGGATATATACGAATGATTTTGAGTGTTTCAAGCAAGAGTGAATGAATATTTCATTTGGCAATACAAGAATGATATGAAAAAGTTAAGGTTATTTTTCTATTTTAGATCAACACTTAGACGACGAAATTTAGTATTTTCGTCGTCTAAAAAACACATTAGACGACGAAAGTTACCGATATCGTCGTCTGCGACAAATACCAAAGATTTTAGTCAGTTCTGGCAGAGCCATCCCTTCAACCAATCGAAGGTTTTCTCGATCCGCTGAACTCCTAGATGAAGAAATTTTGAAATTTTGTCATCTAAGCCCTAATTTAGACAACGAAAATAAATTTTTCGTTGTCTAAGAGAAAGTACCAATTATTACCTAAAAATGCCTTCGACCCATTAAAGAAATTTCTCGACCCTTCGAAGATTTGAGTAATTTTAGGCAGAAGCATCCTTCGACCCTTTGAAGGTTTTGTTCGACCCATCAAACCCTTAGACGACGAAATTATCAAATTTCGTCATGTAACATCTAAACTAAAACCTAACCCTATACCCTAAACCCCAACCCCTAAACCATGAAAACTTAGACGATGAATATGTTTCTTTTCGTCGTCTAAAGGTTAGTTTAGACGACGAAAATTTAGAGATGCGTCGTCTAAGTTCTAGTTGACTGCCAATCGTCTAAGGACACGACTATACCTATGATCTTAAAATACATATTTTTTTCATCAAGGATATAGGCTAACCATTTTTGAGACTATAATTGTCTCCGGTTTGGAAAATAGAGTTACAAAACATTTGTTTATGAACGTTTCCATGTCATTGAAATTTCAATTTTATGATTGATTACTATGATCATACTCTTACTAAACTTCGAATCTCTCCAAATTTTGTCTGCGTACATATTATGTTGTGATGAATATATCTAATGGTTATTTTATTCAAATTTAGTTTCGTTAATATTGACATGCCGTGAATCTATATGCAAACACTTAAGTTACACAAACTTAGTAGATATATATATATACCGCACATATTTTTACCCAAAAATATCTTTTTTTATATATAATCACTATCCTATCCAAATGGTATATATAGTGTAAGCTTTTGTCCAAATAATACATATATAGGTACTAAAAATTAATTTTTCATAAATAATATGAAAATTTTAATAGAAAATAACACTTAGGCGACGATTTTTTTTTTGTTTTTCATCGCCCAAGTCCTCAAACCCTAATTCTTAGACGAAGAAATATATTAATTTCATCGCCTAACACCAAAATATATCAATTTTGTCGCCTAACACCAAAATATTTGGCAGTGATTTTTTGCCCCATTTTTGAGGGGAAATTTTAAATATTATTAGGCGGCGAGTTTAAATTACTTAGACGATGAAACTAGTTTGTGGTGTAAGTTTAACTTAATAAGATCAATTAAATCGATCTTATTCCTACATTTCTTCTCCAAATCCCTAATGCCCCAAAAACTATTCCCCCTCCCTACGACTTGAGCCGGACGCTGACACTGATTTCATCACCTCCACCATACCCTGAACCCACATGCGCCATCTCTACTTGAAGTCAACACTGCCACCTCACCCCGATTTCATCATGGACCATCTCTCCCGCTCTGCGATTTCATTACCGCCACCATACCCGAACCCACCTGCACCACCTCAACTTGAAGCCAAAACCGCCATCTCACCCTGATTTCATCCCGATAATAGAGCTGAAGGATTACATGTCTCCCATAGAGAAGAGAATGATGTGTAATGAGAGGATGATGATGGTGCAAGTGAATCAGAAGAAGGCATAGATGCATGAACCTCAGTATTATTGATATAAGTGGAATTCATCAAATGTGATACTTCACCTGTAGAGTTATCAGTAGCATGATTCACAGTAGTAATGATAGGGTTAAGATATGAACCTGATTGATGAGCTATGTATATATGGAGTTGTTTGTAAAGGAACAAATGAAAGAGCCTGGATGTAGGATTGTGTAGAAGAACACGATTGCACTGTATGTTGAAGCTTTAAAGTTGCGTTAGGTTTCCTAGTAGCAAAAGAAAAGACCTTTTCATCTAGAAACATATGTCTTGAAATCACAATTTTTTTGGACAAGGGTTCAAAGCATATATTGCCTTTGTAACTAGAAACAAAACTAATGAATATACACTTTGTAGCTTTTGGTTAAAGATTGTTAGGTTTGTAGGAAGTCATGAGAGGATAGCATGCGCATCCAAAAACTCTGATCAATTCTATTGATGGAACCTTCTTATACAACTTTTCAAATGGAGAGTCCATATCTAGTACTGATGTGGGCATCATGTTGATACGATAAGTAGAAAATGCACAAGTATGATACCAAAACTTACCTGGCATTGCAGTAGTTTTCATAAGAGTAACAATTGTTTCTCTCAAATGCCTATTTTTCCTTTCTAAGTTCTCATTTTGTTCAGGGGTATATGGACATGAAAGTTGATGAATCACTCCTTTATTAGTTAAAAAAGTCTTGAATTGATTACTAATATATTCACCACCACCATCTAATCTTAAACACCGCACAGAAACTGAAATTGTGTCTAAATAAAAGCATAGAGAGCATGAAAATATGCAAAAACTTCTAATTTATTTCTCATTGGAAACATCCAAGTATACTAGTTATAGTCATCTATAAAGAGCACAAAGTATTTGTATCCATCTATGGACAAATGAAGAGAAGGATCCCAAACATCAGAATGGATCAAACACTACCAGTGTAATCACTATAACCGACGAATTTTAAAAAACTATAGCCAACAACTTTTTTATTTCAGAAAAAAAAAATTCTTTTTCGTCGACTATAGTACTATAGCCGACGAGAAAAAAAACTCGTCGGCTATAGTTTTTAAAAATTCGTCGGCTATAGTGATTACACTGGTAGTGAAATCAAATGGAGCATTACTCTTTGAACTAGATGACTCAAATGAGAGTTTATAAAACATTCCTAACAAGCAAAGTTTACATACTAGTGCGGGTTTACGTACCAGTGCTGATTCTGAGCAAGCAGTACTAACAATATCACATTTATTGAGTATGATATTGACCACAGTGTTAGAAGCATGTCCCAAGTCCTTATGACGAAGGGAATACTGAACACACTTCCCAAGAAAATTAGTTTGTGTAATTTTGAAATCAATAGAAGAAGATCTTCATTTGCAAAAGCCTTAACTGTTGAAGAGTTGATAGTACTTTTGTGTTGTATATGCTATGGCAGATCAAATGGAATGGGTTACAATCCTTGTCTACACAATCCTTGGTAAAGTGTGGCTCCCATCATCTTATCCTGTACACAACACATTAACTCATCAAACTAGATCCTACATTTATTTTGTTTACACAGTTGATAAATGGATAACATATGTGCAACTAGTTCAGGAATTAAAAAAACATTGTCAAGCTTAAGTGATCCAAGCGTAGCTTAGCCAGTATGAGTGATGTTAAGTTGGGCACCATTACCAACTTGCATCGAGTCATGTGCATTGTATGGAGCGATATTGTTTAGCAATTTCACTTCACTTGTCATATGATTTGTTGGTCCAGAAACTGCAAGCCAAAATTGCGATGTGGCAGGAGTGTCATGTAGCAAGTATTGCAGAGGGAGGTGAGACATTGTTGCTTAAGAATTGTGAAGCCATGGCTTGTTAAACTGCTTTACCAACTTGAGCAGTAAGATCAGCATCGTTGATGTAGTTGTTGGGATTATGATTCTGAGTAGAGTTGCTAAAGGAACATTGACTACACTGTGAGTTAGGAAAACCATGTAAGAAGTAACAATTGTCAACAACATGGTTCAGAAGTCCACAATAAGTATAGTACATCCTTCTTCATTGAAGTTGTTGCCATTGTAATTAGACTGAGATAGAATTTTGCAAGTTTTGGTAATATGACCATTCTTCCCACACGGTTGACAAGTAGAATTCACAGCACATCCAAAGTCTATGCCTGAGTTACTAGAGTTGTTGTTGCCACCATAATTTTGCATGTTTCCATTACCAGAGTTGTTGTTGCCACCCTAATTTTGAGAATTACCATTGTCATTGCCAGAGTTGCCAGAGTTGTTGTTGCCACCAATATTTCCTCTGTTGTTGGATTGCCATTGTTATTGAACCTTCTGTTGCCTCCATTATTTCTGTTACCTCCATTATTGTTGCCAAACCTTTCACTATGATTAGCAAAGTAACTACTAGTAACCTCTTCATCCATACTATAGAATGAGTTATTATTGTTGGAAAAATGGTGGTTTTTCACCATTTTAATATGACAATTTAAACAAAATAATTGAGTGAGTTGCACTTAATTTTGATGTGAGAGAAATATGGATTTGTGTTCTCGTACAAGATTACATAAAGATTATGTATTCATTTGTTTAAATTGGTTAAGGGGTGAATGAAAAATTTTCACCCAAAGTTGGCCACTTGAAACAAAAGAAATGAATGTGATCCCACGTGGGAGAAATTAAGGATGTGAAAGTCTTTATTTATGAGTGCACCCTAGTATGCCTTGAGTGAGTGACTAGAGGGGCTCTCTCTGATGCGCGCATGGGGGGTGTAAAACTTGGTTGATTTGAGTATGCAATATGGACTTGTGTGCGCCCGCGTCCCATGGACACGAATGGCGCCAGGCCGCACGAGTTTTTGCACTCAAAAAAGATTCTCCGGTTATGGTGGGTTTTCTCACCATTATTGGCTGATTTATACCCTTTAATTGGCTGAAATTATGTTGCATGGTTAATGAGTGGTAACTCATGACCTTTTGGTGGCCGGCCTTAATATCATACTCCATCTCCTCCATGTATAAATAGAGGCTCCATCCTCCCTCATTCTTCATCTCATCAGAAGTAATCTCCTCTTCTGATCACTTTTCTCCCTCTCTCAAGAGTGTGCAAATCCGGTGATAGAGTAAGGTATTCTTCAGTTCGACGAGAAGTTCTTATGCTGCGGTACAAAACGTTGAAGTTGTTTTATCCTGAGAGAACAACGACATACAAGCATGTGGGCGGCGTAAAAGTTCTTAAGGAAAACGTGTGATACACGTGATTCAACTTAGTTCATCTTCTTACCGAGAAATTGTTTGTGACAACCCGAACCAAAATCTACGTATTAATTAGCACGAAATTGAGTTATCGCAGATTAGTCGCGTAATTGGGTTTGTTAACGACTTTTTCATCAGATGAGAATTTGTGTTAACTTCCTTAACGAGAATTGTAGAGTATTTAATTTCAAGCTCCTAGGAATTTTTGAAGAATTTTTCGGATAAGCAAGCAATTATTTAACGAGTTTTGAAGTCGGTTGGTGGAAATATATAAAAGTGTTATTTTTATTTTTGATTTAATCGTGACCGTCTAATCTTGATCAGATTGAACGGTAGCCATAGATTTGGGCTGGTATGTGTATGGTATTTATATGGTATAAATACGAGTTATTTTTGGAAAGTTTCTATTTTGGGAATTATGGGTTGACCGAGTTGACCGTGGGTCAAATTGACCCATTTTGGATGAAATCTTCTCGTCGACGGTGTGCTCTATTTCGGCATCCTTTGGTCATGCTTCCTTGATGAAAGTTTTTGGGCTCGAGCTACTCTTTCTTTTGATAGGTGGATCTTCGAATTTGCTGGCCGGAGGAGGAAGAAACAACGTGATGGAGTGGAGGGTTTTCCGACGAATTTCGCCGGCGACGGAGGTGGCGGAGACAGCGGCGATGGGGTCGACCTTTGGGGGGTTTTGAAGCCCATGGAATGGTTAGTTGATCCCAAGTGGTTTCGGCCCTTGCCATGGTCGGTGGTGGCCGATCGGAGTATGGGAATTCCGGCGAGGTTTTCAAACTTCACAGTGAGTTTTGGACATTTTCCGGTTAAAATTGGGCTTACCTTTGAACTAAAAAGTTGTTGGAAATGTCAAGATCTTCAAACCGATGTATAGGTCGAAGATTTCTGGGTTGGTGAAATTTCCGGCGGCCGGTGGCTGCGGCCCCACGCACCGCTGAGGGGAAATTTCGACAAGTTTTATGTCGTTTTACTCATTTTTGCGTGCTGAACGCAATGGTGAGGTTTATATTTATATTTGAGTTTGTTAAATTTGAGCGAGTATTTAATCAGACAATTATCAATTTAATTCACGACAATATTAAAGGACGCTTTGCTTATCCGTTAAATTGCGAGTCGTTTGATATTCAAGATTTGTTTGTGACTCTTTAAAGTGAGGGATTACAGGGAATTGAATTCAGTATTTTGTTGAGTCGGTAATTAAACAGGAAAATACGTTGTCCGAGCATATGAGATTCTCGATGTTATTAATCAACAGATTACGGTCTTTGCTATTCCAAATGAACTCTGATGATCAGATATTATTTTAATCGTGGTTTCAGGATGTTGAGTTAGCAGGAGTATCAGATGAATATTTGTGCCGATCGACCGGGTTTCAGCTTTATGTTTATCCCGGCAACCTGTGGGTAGACACTTTATTTTTACAGTTGATTAGTGAGCCTATTTATTATTATATTCAGTTCAGTTTTCAGTTTCAGTTTAGTTTGTGCTTTCAGTATTCAGTATATATTTTTGGAGGCTTGTTTTAGTTAGTTGTGCATCGATGCATTGGTTACTCGGCTGATCTCCGAGTGGCTCCAGGGAAGTAGCAACACTTACCCCTGGCATTCACGTCGTCTTTATGTCAGGAATCACTGGACGACTTTAGTGGCTCGAGGTTAGAGAACCCCAGCCATTGTTTCCACTTGAGCACGATACTCGAGAAAGGTCAAGAGTTCCCCCTCGACGTATCTTTCATACTATATTTTCAGTATTTTAGACTCGCTACCTGATTAGAGTTTTTATTTACAGAAAGGCATGTTGTAGATTTTATATATATTTTTTAGATTATTTTTGTCCATGCACTCTAACAGTTTTTATTATTTTATATGCCTTTTTCCAGGGCTTTTCGGTTTTATTGTCCAGATTGCAGTGTGTATCATGTGGGTGCTGGATGTCGTCGAGTCCATCAGTCAATTCCTTCAGCAGTAGGTCCTTGCTCACTGTCAGTTTGTCTCTTAGGGCATCTCCAATAAGAGGTACTAAACTCTATAATTTTGGAGTACTAAAAAAAATTGGGCTCCAATGGTAGTTTTGTGAAGTCCTAAACCCTATATTTATAAGACTTGGTCTCATCCTAAGTCTTATTTTGAAACTCCATATGAGACTTGGTCTTATAATTTTGGGTTGGGGCCACTTGGTAGAGGTGAGAAATTGGAGGGATAAGACCCCTACCATTGAAGTTGTACCAAGTCTTATATGAATAGTGTTCATTTGAGGTCTCATAACAGGTATAAGACCCCATTATAAGACTTCTACATTGGAGATGCCCTTATGTTATTGAAGTCACTCTGGATATTGGTTTAGTAGTATTTTCTTATAGAGATTCTTGAGAATAGTTCGTCACTTGTATAGTTGTCGAGTTGAGTTTCTTTGTATGTGATTCTGTATTTACTGGAGTTATGTTTTCCAATTCTGGATAATGTATCAGTTTTAATTCCAGTCTTATATTGAGAAATCTGGTTGGACATCGGTGGTCCACGGTATTGTTTGTGGGTTTACTTGGGAAGTGTCAAGTTTCCTTGCACGTTTTTGGGTGCCTCTTTTATAATTAAGAGGAGTTATGTCAAAAATTTCACAGAAACTAGTAGATTAGGGTCAGTCGATTAGGGTTGATTCTAGATTACTAGTTAATCTAAGGTCGGGTCCATTCATTGTTCTTCGTTCTTATGTTTACATTTTATTAATTATTTAATTAATATTTGTTATATTATTTAGTTTAATATCACTCAACTTTTACCAACAATTGTCTCCATTGGAACAGTCAGAGGGAGTAATAGATGAGCTAGACATGACTCCAAAACCAGGTGGTATAGTTGGAGCATGTGCGTGCGTGTGTGCGTGTGTGTGTGTGTGTGTGTGAGAGAGAGAAAGAGAGAGAGAGAGAGAGAGAGAGATTGTCATTGGAAGAGCCATCATTACTGCCAAAGGAGACACATGATTCTCAGCTGTTTTAGCCATGTCTACCTTAGCAGACTATAAAAAAGACCTCAACTCTCATCAATGGATGCATTGACATATATAGTTACTCCTAATCTGACTCTTATAGTATACGTATGAGGAAAACATGCCTCCAAGAATAGTGACCACTACATCCTCCTTATCTAGTTTCACACCAACTGCCTCTAGTGTATCTCTGGCATTCTTAACACACTCTAGACAGTCTTCAATTAACTCATTGCCCATCTTCAACATATGAAAATTCAATTTAAGCTGCAGAATGTTCCTCTTTTCTGGAGTAGCAAACTTCATGCAAAATTTAGTAAAGACCTCCTTAGAAGTGTGACAACCACCAACACATTATATACAGGAGTACTAAGTGTCTGAGTGATCACGTTAACAATAGACTGATCCTTAGTTCCCCAAATAACATATGCCAGATTAGGCACAGATACACCATCAAAATTAAGAGTAAACTCAGGTGGACATGGAATAGTGTCATCAACATAACCATGAAGGTTTTGACTAGACAAGAACGAGTCAACTATAAACGTCCATGATGGATAGTTTGTAGAGTCAAGAAGCATAGTAGGCAAGTAAACAGTAGTATGAGTTGTAGTCAAATTGGCCATGGAAACAAAATTACTTGTCGAAAATCTTATCGAAAATCCGCTACCAATTATCTGATCTGGAATGACACGTGTCGGCTAATTATTAGGTGAAAATATTAAGCGAATTTTAAAAAAAATTACATAATAATGAATAGTAATCAAAAATTCTATTTTTAGCACCGCTGCACGAAAAACAGAAATATAACTTCCTATTGAAGAGGAATTCCTCAAATGGGTGATGAATTCTTCAAAATAGGACTTCCTCTCCATAAAATGGATGCGGATGCTCTAACAAATTAAACATCCTAATTAAGTCAATACCATCTCGACCTTCTAATTTTTCAACTTTTATCAATGTGACTGAGATTATAATAAGCTTAGACCATGGAAAACTTCCTTCACCAGAAATTCACCTCCGTGAAAATCAACTCAATCAATCGCCGAGATACCGCGGCCACCGTGAAACTGCGAAAACTCTCTCTCTCTCTCTCTATCTCTCTCTCTCTCTCTCTCTCTCTCTCTCTATCTCGATCTCGATCTCGAGTTAGGCTTGGATACACGCCCAACTCGTACACGCCCAAAATATTTTAAAAAGTGTCACATGTCGACAAATGATTGGTTAATATAATCAAAGGTCACCGAGCTTATGATGAGCTCAGCCCACTAGATTGGTTTTCTTTCCCCTCTCTCTCCCTCCCCATCGCCGACTCACCACCACCATCGTTGTCGCTTCCCTTCCTCCCATGTCCACGATCAAGAAAACCCGAATCTGACATCATCCCGCGGGGTCCACCGGAATTCTGGCGCCGACAGGTCGACTTTTATCCCGGTCATGGAATCAAAGCTCTCGCTCGACAAAACCCTAATCCAAAATGTAGTTATTTCTCAGAGATCCTACTCGTCGACAAGCTTGTCTATAATAGAGAAGAAGCCGATTAGCCTTGACTCCATCACTTGGCTAGGAGACGCTGAGGAAAGTGTGGGCCCAAAGCTCGACGAGTGGGTCTCCAATCGCAACAGAGTCAGTTTCAGCTATCTCAATTCCATCATTTTGGAGCTTTGCAGAACCGAGCGCTTCACTCAAGCCCTTCAGGTTTTCCAATAATCTCCATTCTTAAATTTGAGCTTTGACGAATAATTTAAATGATATTGAAGTGGCAGAAGTGTATATGAGTTTTGAAGAATAATAATTTAAATGATAATGAAATAGCACTGTGTTATTTAGTTAGTTAACTAGTTTCTGTTAAGATATGAGTCGAGGAAATGTGAATTGTGTGCAGATTTATAATTGGATGGATGAGAGGGGATGCAGATTTAGCAGGAAACAGTTTGGCGTATGAATTTGATAAGTAAGGTTTCGGGGATTGATTCGGAAGAAGAGTATTTCAGTAAGTTGGGGGAGGAAGATAAGGACAAAAAGACATATAATGTTGCTTTTAGGTGGTATGTCAGGAAGTGTCAGAATGAGAAGGGCCTCGCACTTCTTTGCAAAATGAGGGAGATGGGGATTGCTTGTTCGGCTGATGATTACAATGCAACCTTGAGATTGTGTAAGAAACTTGGTCAGCACGAGAAGATCCCGGAAGTGCTGGCTGAGATGAAGAAGGAGAATATGGACTTCTATACTTATGATATTGCAGCTGATTTTTATATAAAAGCAGGCCAAACTGAAAATGCTATTGATGCATTAAAGAGGTCGGAAGAGAAGTTCGATAAGCAAACACACAACTACGAGACTTTGATTTCACACTATGCGCGTCTGAAATGTAAGGATGAAGTTTTGAGGTTATGGGGTCTTAAGAAGAATGCATGTGGCAAATGCACAAACAAGGATTATATATTCATATTGCCATTTCTGATGGAACTTGGCGAGTTTGGAGAAGCTGTAAAGATATTGATGGAATGGGAATCTTTGCTGAAAGACTTGATGGATGAAGGAAATGCGACCGGCCATAAATTGTGGCAAAGAGTAGCTGCTGGATATGCCGATAATGGCAAGATGGAAAAAGCTATCGAGTGCATGAAGCTTGCTCTCAAAGTGTGGAAAGAGGGAGGACGGAGACCTAATGACAAATTGGTAACAACCTTTCTAAGCTGGCTTGGTGATGAAGGCAGTGTTGAAGATGCAGAAGCTTTTGTTGGTTCACTGCAAAAGGTTATCCCAGTGAACGTAACGATGTACCATGCATTGTTAAAAGCTTATATCAGAGGCGGCGAAGACGTAAAGAAGGTTGTTGATCGTATGAAAGCTGATGGAATAAGAGCTAATAAAGAAACAAGGAGAATCCTTGAACCTCTTTAAAATAAAAATAGTTCTTCTGGTTCCCTCATAGCTTAGAAACTACAATTTTACTCATTTTCGAACCTCGAACTGACAGAAATGTTTTGGTATTGAATAATGTTCATGCCTCGTTGTCTAGATTATATTGAACTCAATTGTTGAGTAGCAATGTCTAATTGGGTAAAAAAATTAGCTTTAGAAATTTGCTTATCAATAAATAACCCTGAGCCTGCAAGCATCAATTAAACATAACAAGGTATAATGAGAAAGTATCTAAAGCAAACCAAGTCTAGAAATTTAATGAAACTGAACGAAAGATGAACTCTAGAAATTGCTTATCAGAAATAATCCCCAAGTCTGCAGACATCACTTAAACAAAAGACTCGGTATATTGTTAAAAGTATCAAAAGAAAATCAAATGTCTAATCAGACACTTAAAACACATCAGAATAAAAATGATTTTCTCGTTTCTCTGGGATTATTCGATAAACAAGGCCAAGGTTTCACTCTGTCAGGGTAGCCTTGAGCTCTCCACTGTTTTTCAGCTCCAGTATAATATCACATCCTCCAATGAGCTCACCTTTGTAATACAGCTGAGGGAAGGTTGGCCAGTTTGAGAACACTTTAAAACCCTGCCTCACCTCCTCCTCGGAAAAAATATCAAAGGACCCAAAACTAATGCCATCTTCTCTAAGTGCATTAACAACCTTGGAACTAAACCCACATTTGGGAGAATCCGGTGAACCCTTCATGAAGAGCATCACTGGTGAAGAAGATATCAACTTCTTTAAGCGATCTTCAAGGGTATCTTTCTGAACAATTTCAAGGATAGTCGAACTGGCAGCCATCCCAAGGCTGGCAGGAGCTGCAGGTTCTCCATGGCTAACAGATCCAGCAACCTTAGCAACTTTATTAGCCAAACTAGATGGATCAGCACCTTCCAATTTATCAGCAATCTTACCATCCTGACAAGTAATCATGATATCAATACACAAGATGTTTTGATTAGCAAAAAGAAAGAAAGCATATACAGAAGAGAAAATGATAAGCTGAAGAAAAGGTACTGCATACATTATAGTACTGCAGACGCATAACTAACATTCAAGCATATTATACTTCAAATATGACAATCAAATTACCTCAATTGATCACCATATACAAAATGTTCTACCTACTTACATTACAAAAGTTAGCATCATTATAGAATTCAAAACCTGGGTAATTCATAGTCACTCGTGATCATACAATCCATGAGCAATTAATAATCCACATGAGCCTACCTAACTACCTCCCAACACCGGAGCACATAATTGCATTATAACAGCAACCCACTCTCAAATTCAAAAAAAAAAAGAGGAATCATTCTTTCAGTTGAATAATCATTCAAAACGAGGAACACAATTTCTGTTTCCAGTACTTCATCAATCCTCACTCAAACCATAGTGTTCAACTTTCACAAATAGTAGTAGCAAAAGCTTACTATTATCACTACCAACATAACAAAGCTAATTTGAAACCAAACACCCACCATATCATTCAAAACAAACATAACCACACACAAATCCTTAGGCCATCAAATCCTATTAGCAATGCATGTGCCTTATACATCCATCCTTAGGCTATCAAATCCTATTAGCAACGTCCCAGAGTATATAAAAAGGAGGCATACTCTTCTCAGTACGATGTTCTTGATACACCATAGGTGTGTTTCTCTCTGAAAATGTTTCCTTTGGAGGTTCAGTGACTAAATTTCCGTATGCTGCATATCCTCTGGTTGGTCGGACTATTCTTTTTCTTGGTAGCTCCAGCTCCTCGGGTATATCGGGAACACTAAAGAGAGCAGCCAAAACTTCCTTCTGGAGATCAATTCTCTCCTTTACTTTTTGAGCCGATTCTACTCCACTCATGTTTGAAGACATATCTCCATAACTGGAAGAAAACAAAAATAGATAAGTCAGACTGATGGATATATAAGCTAACACTCAATAAAACGGAGTATTAAATACCCGCCATCTTCTCCCATAACGAAAGAAAAATCATACCTTTCAGTCCAGTCTATGTCCTTCTCAGAAGATGCATTGGATATTAGACAAGAGCCTGTAGACTGGACAATAATCTCAAATAAGACAGGTACTAGAGTAGCAATTACTTAGCAGCACTATCAAGTTTCAACTTCACCTAAATAAGGTGGTGATCATGTGGCCTTTGCTCACCGTAAGTCTAAGATTGGAGAAAGATCCTACGGTCAAAATTAAAAATATTTTTGGGCGTGTATGAGCAGCCCGTGTACCCAAGCCTAACTCCTCTCTCTCTCTCTCTCTCTCTCTCTCTCTCTCTCTCTCGAGTTAGGCTTAGGTACACGCTGAATTCGTTCACGCCATTTCTCCCAAGTTTTTTGTACACGTGTCATCAACTCATTGGTTACTTGTTTCCAAAGTGGACGAGCTTACAATAATCTCATGCACATGATCCTCGTCCTTTCCCAACTCATATCATCCAGATGGGATTTGGTACCCGAATCATCGCTCCCTGAATCATCGTCGTTGATATCTCTCTTTGCCTAGCCCTCCCGGAACTCTCTCTCCCTTCGGTGTCGACCTCCTCTTTTATGTCTCTCTGTCGTCGGAAACCATCCACCTCCTGTTCTCTGTCTCTCTCCGTCTCTGTCGGTGTTGCCATAATGAGTTATGAACGAGTAGCGAGTCATAGTTAGCCATGAACGAGAGAGAGAGAGAGTTAGGGCGGCGTGAGATCATGGGTTTAGAGAGGGAGAGTTAGAGACCTTGGGACGACCCTTCCTTCTCCCTTCTCTTTCCTGTACGTGGATTTTTGCCGAGGAGCAGCACTTGTTGGAGACAGAGCTGCTGCTATGCGTGACAGAGCGATGAACGACTTCTTGAGAAGAAAAAAAAGGACAATCCAGATGACGAGCGGTGGCGTGTGTGGCTGGGCGGGTGCATGCACACGACATTTTTTTGGCTTAATTGGTTTTCCGGCAGGTATGACTTCAGTACTAGGAGTTAACCGTTTGGTTCAATTGTTAATTGGGATTGGTTGATGTTATTGGGTGAAACCAGGCTGTGAAGTTGCTTTGGACAATCGTATCCCGACATGAATTTGGTTTATTTGTTAGGCATGCTTTAGTTTTTGTAAGGCATCGTAGAGTTAAAGAAGCTAAATTCTGTGGCTTGTTAGTATTGTGCAAAATTGGTACGTAGTGCTAGTTTTGATTGATAGGAAATGGACAATATCCAATTGATGGCTTGCCCTCACGAGGTCAAGCAAAGTCATCTGCTATTATCTGAGCATAGAAAGTTCGATCAAAGCTAGATTCTACGGATTATTGTTCTACAGAATTCTACGGATCTGGTGAAAGGTCCAAGAGCCAGAAAGAGAGACCGACGCATCGCTCATTCAATCCTTCGGGCAGCAACTATAACCTTGGCTTGCTCATTCAATCAATATCTGACTGATTAATCCTATTGTAGCATAGAGACTTGTGAGTTCTTTTTTGCTATCTGTTTTTTTTTGTTGTGGAAATTGGCTTCTGGGCAATTTTTGAAGCAGAGTGTTTATTTCAAAGTGTCTACCTTGGACTGAATTGTTTGCATGGTGAAATATTTAGAAATAGGATTTTCTCACATGTGAGGTTAATATAGTGTTTATATTACATTTTTCTGTTTGAATGTAATAAAGTTTGTATGGGGGTATGGTTCAAGATGTTTGACAAGTTCTTTTTTGATTTACAGATGCAAATTGGGTTATTGAATGGTGCTCCTGTTTTATTGTTGGCGTTTTTGTTGAGTTTACAAGGAGCATATGGGATCCGATTTGTGATAGACAGAGAAGAATGCTTCTCTCATAATGTTTTGTATGAAGGAGACACTGTGCACATCTCCTTTGTTGTAATTAAGGTCGATGCCTCTTGGCATTATACTCAAGACGGGGTTGATCTTGTGGTAAGTCCCTTGTTTACACTTGTGTTGGCTATTACAATAGAGATGTTTGATGTTATGTGGTGTTATGAAATAGTATTTCATATTGAACTGAAGACCGGACCATTGGCCTGGATTGTTATTTGGAATAGGTGAAGGGACCTTCTGGTGAGCAGCTTCATGATTTTCGTGACAGGACGAGTGAGAAGATTGAATTTGTAGCTCATCAGAAAGGAGTCCATCAATTCTGCTTTATCAACAAGTCGCCTTATCATGAAACCATAGACTTTGATGTACATGTTAGCCATTTTACATATTATGACCAGCACGCAAAAGATGGTGAGGAATTCTGATTTTTTTTTTAAGAAATCTAGAATCTTAAACTATTGGGATTCTCAGAAATTAAGGTGGAATGACTATAGTCTTGTGTGCTTATCTGCAGAGCACTTCAACCCTTTGTTAGAGCAGATAGCAAAGTTAGAGGAAGCTCTTTACAACATTCAGTTTGAGCAGCATTGGCTAGAGGCTCAGACTGAACGACAAGCAATAGGTATATGCTGTACTCTAAGTAGCTTTTTGAGTGTAGCTCAAGTAAATGAGAAAACAGTGTGGTCCCTCATTTGATACTTGAGATTTATAGTAGCTAAGCTCTTGTCACTTTCATTAATTTCATCTTTGATATCTCTCTAAACTTACAGCTGGATTGAAAAACATGGCTGACTATATCTCTCTTGCACTTCCCATAATCTATGCTTAAACATTGCACAATATCACTATCTCTTTACTTTCTCGCCTGCATATGCATCTGATTGGAAACATCTAAGCATTGGTTTTAGTTCAATCTTTCTCTACTTAAATTTCACTGATTTTCAAAAAAAAAAAAGGAAAAGGAAAAGAAAGAAGAATGTAAATTGCTCTTGCAATCTCTGATGCAGTGAATGACGCAATGAGCCAGAGGGCAATACACAAGGCCTTTCTTGAGTCAGCAGGACTTGTTGGTGCCAGTGTTCTCCAAGTTTACCTTTTGCGTCGTCTCTTTGAACGGAAGCTTGGGATGTCCAGAGTCTGACTCTCTTACAGCCTCCGCCAGGATTTTGCACTTGACTATCCAGTAGTTAAATATTTTACACTTAAAGAAACCACTAGTTTGGAATAAATCATGTAAAGAAACCACTAGTTTGTTCCAGCAAGAATAAATCATGTAAAGAAACCACTAGTTTGGAATTTCTAAGCCAGTTTCTTGTTTCTTGCGGAATCCTTGATTTTACATTATCATATACAAGAAGGATTTCCCCTCCTTGAAATTATTGAATAGGAGTGATCTGATCTTGTTCTCATTCGCGTCTAACTATTCATGTATGCAAAGACTAAGATTTCACATACTTGAGCAATAGATCACAAGCAATTTGACAAGTCTGTTACTGCTCTATCAATCTATCATACCAAGCATGTTGTAACCAAGTCCCAATATTCTAGTTCCAGTATCTCAAATTCTCAAGTATACAAGTTTCAGGTCTGAAATCTGAAAACCCAGAGGCCAAAACTCAATTGACATATAGCTGAAACACCTTATGCCATTGTACATTTGATTGATGATCAATAAAATGAGAGGTCCGAAATTATTATTGTTCCATAATCTTTACTGGTAGCAAAGAGATGGGAAGAGCCTAACAGCAGCATGATAACATGAGATGGGAAGAGTCTTACAGAAGTAGGAAATCATTTCACAAACAAGGCCAGTTTGATAATACAATGAGGGAAGAAAAGAATGTCATAAGCAAAGCTAAGTGTGCAGCATAGATAAGACAAAGACGGAATGGTAACAATCACCACATCAGACAATATAGATACAATAAGTATTTGCCTTCTTTACTCCTCCCATCACAAAGTTGTACGCCACACAATAAATCCATCACTGCTATACAGCTCCCTATCTTCTTTGGAAAATTATGTTGGAGCCAGTTACAGAACAACGTGCTCTTCATACGAAGGGGGGAGGACCTCGTCAAGATTCTGTAGGGGGTTGGGCCATGCAGCAAAACCACTTTTTCTGAAAGCAGGAAATCATCAACATCAGTGAAAGAAAATCGAGAGAATAACATCAGACCGGGGAAGTAAATAATCTCACTTGATTAGTTGTACACTCAAAGAAGTAAACACAAAAGACTGACAAGACCATATAGTGCACCTAAAGCAGACCATAACTGTATGTATTTGTATTAGGTGAAAGAATATATCATGCACCAATCTTCATAGGCACTAGAATTTTCTGGTGATACTATAGTAATTGGGGTTAGGATTGAAGAATTGATGTTCTTCTGGTCCTGCTCCAAGGAGAAATATAATACTGATACTAAAGCCAAACATCGGTCCTTTTCCATTCCTTTAGTGAATGTTTTGGAGCTATTATTAAACTAAGTACTTGCGTGATTTATGTCTATTCCTAACTACGATTGTCATAGAAGATTTTGAATTTAACAAATAGGCCGGCTGTCACTGATATGTACAGTCACTTCAAAAGCAAAAGCATGTCGCTTAAGAACTAGGCAGACTGTATTGCAATAGTCTGTTACATGAATGTATGACCAGAATGACACATATTTAAGAACAATGTGAGAAAGCTTCTTACAGATGGTGGCCTGGCAGCAGGATCCACTCCGGGCCTGACATATTTCTGATCAGACTTGCTTGGTGAGTCAGGTTTGCCACCCGTCTTCTTCTCATCCCTAGCTTTGTTAAAGATTACAGTAAACCCTTCAGCTGATGCAGGATCATTGACATCCCATTCACCGAATTTTGGGAGAGGCCTACCCTTTTCCTGTTACATACAAATAAAAATTTCCCATCAGTATAATCACCATATGTAAAGGTCAATAGTAATGTTGTAATCAACAAAATGATAAGATAAAGCCATAGACAAGGTGGTTGGCAATCCATACCAACTCATAACAGTCGATTCAAGGAACAAAAAAAAAATTGTGATAAAACGACCTCATGGATCACAAGCCACCACAATGTAACAAACTGCACACTAATCACGGTAGCTTCCAGATGTCATAGATTACAAAATTATACGTTATCATGTTGTTTGAAAAAAACAATGATTCTCTAGCATATACAGTTATACACCTAAAGAACCGCATAATTCCTCAAGATTGGCATACCAGTCACCAAATGAATTCATCAACTACAGAGGAGAGACAACTGGAAGCCCCAATGTCACCACCAAATTTTTTAAACTGCAAACTGACCGCTTCCATTATGATCTTTTGAAGAAAACCAATAACTTGCCATTTGGTTTTGCAAATAACGGCAACTTAAGTGTTTTGATTATTCCCTAAATAGGTCGATAAGCATCTATGTCAGAAACTAAGAGCTTATACATTTCTCTAGGTCGCAAACAAAGAACTTGGCCACGACTAGCTTCCTGAACTTAACTCAGTAAACTAGAAATGACAAATGAGAAGAATTCACTCTCATAGACGCACACTGTCTCACAGACATGAATCCAAATCAAACTCATAGAAACCGAGATTCAAAATTCACATACAAAATCAAATGGAGAGAAGGAGAGAGCGCGACTTCTTCTCTGACCTCGCACCAGGTGCGGTATACTTTGCAGGCGCTCGTCGTCCAAGCTGAACTCGCTCTCTAGTGCCACCCCGACAAGCTCGTCCGCATCGGCGTCTCCGAATCCGACACCAACACCCGGTTCCAGGAGCTTGACCACGCCTACGAGGTCCTCTCCGACCCTAAAGTTTGACGATGGTTGAGCATCTCTAAGGACGTGCAATAATGTAGAGGATGAGGATGGTTGGGACGAGGTGGAGGCCGACAAGGTAGGCGTGTTGTCGCTTTGCTACTGAATTTAGATCCCAGAGAGAGAGAAGAGAGAAAGAGAGCGGCCGGAGCTGGTGATGAAGTCAATCGGTGAGCAAATATATTGATTCCAATGGGCTTTGCTCATTGTAAGCTCATTTTGGGAGAAATATTAGACGGCTGGAGTTTAAAAACACTTTGGGCGTGAACGAATCCGCCGTGTATTTAAGACTAACTCCTCTCTCTCTCTCTCTCTCTCTCTCTCTCTCTCTCTCTCTCTCTCTCTCTCTCTCTCTCTCTCTCTCTCTCGTCTTTAATCGAAGCCTCTCGACACGACTTGTCACCACGCTTCTAGCTTCCCGTTGTCGCTTCACGCCTTGCGATGTGAAGAGGTCACAATATTCTGGTGCTCGAGATCTTCTTCGAGTACATGAAGCAAGATCTGTACACGGAAAATAACTACTGCGAGCCCGACGTCAGGCCAAAGCGCTACCCAAAGCCAAATCCACACGACCTTTTCACTGTCCACGTGGACTCCAAGCGCATCTTGACCATCTCCACCGACCACAAAGTGGCTCGCCGAGGTCCTGAAGTCCACGACCTCAAACACCAAGCCTTTGAAGCAACACTTGGACCTCAACTCCGACGTCATCTTCATCGGCCTCGGCCTCATCGTAGACAGCAAGGAAGATACCTATGATCTGGACCTCGGTCGATACAATCTGAAGTGCCTCGCGATGATCGTGCTCGGTAAACACTTTGGCGTCATCAGGCTAGAAGAGGAGGCGTGGTGAAAGAGGACTCGCAATAGTATGGCGGCGGAGTTTGATTCTCTGAATTCGTTCTCTGGGCATTAACGTGGTCGGCTACACTGAGCTTATCATAAGCCCTTGGGTGTTTAGCTTTGGGTGCATTTCAGAATTTTTCTCAAAAGAGATATTAAGACTAAAGAGGGATCACTACACTAATTTTGATCTTAAAGATCAGTTCGCCTTTAATTTAATGGCAAATGGCTTATGTGTACTGGAACAGTTCGTCATGGAAAATTTTATTGAGTATGTACTAATGGTACTATAGTCCAGAGAGTTTGATTTTCTTAACTACCCTTGTTCAATGACGTATGCACAGTGGCGCCGCCAAAGAGATTTAGGTTGAGAAACCCGATGAGATTTGGAAGCCAATCGATGGTGGAAAAATCGACTCGGTTGGGTGAATGCACCACCGATTGAGAGAAATGAGGTTGAGTTCGCGGACGTCGATTATGGGTATGGTCGAAATAAGCTTCATAAAAGTGGAATGATTGCCGAAGACCGGCTTCCATAAGAGCACCTGCAGCGCAGCGAGCTCGAGCAGCTCGAGCAGCTGCTTTCAGGTGGTGGCCCGCCGAAAAACAGCACGAGCAGCAGCGTTGGAGCGTGCAGCGATGGGTGAGGTCGACGGCGACCGCACGTTGACCGGCAGCTCGAGCAAAGCTTGCTCGTGTCAGAGGTCGAGCAGATGGCGGAGCCCAGTGCCACGTGGACCGAATTCTCTGCTCGAGCAGATGGAGGAGCCCCGTGCAGATGCTCGTACGGCTTGCTCGAGCAACAAAGCTTGCTCCTTCTGTTGATATACCAGTCCACGAACTGTGGCTCTTGCTTCTCCTATTCCATAAACAGTGATGGGAGGAGCAAAATAGCAAGAGCAATTTAAACTGGGAGGAGCAAGCCCGGTGCGGGTGCTCTAAGACTTCGGTGGATGGACTGTGTATGTGGAACTAGAGAGAGAGAGAGAGAGAGAGAGTTTAAATTAACCTTCAAATGTGAAAGAAAGCTTTTAACATTTGAAGCAGACGGAGTTACCAAATTGATAAACAATGATAATCTTAAGTGATCGAAATAATAATTACAATCATATCGATAGTAATTAGGATTACTGAGTCGCACAAGTCAGTAGAGATGGCAAGCCAAGTCACCAACTCATGACCAACACGTGACGGTTAAACACTAGTGGCTGAGAATCGTTGGTGTTAGCTTAAGAATACAGATATAGCTTCATGTATAAGAAAGAGTGAATTCTCTAATCTCTGTAATGATTCTGAGCCTTATCATCAAGATCTGATCTTATAAGAGAGTAAAGGGTTTATTTGCTTCAATTACACCACATCCAAATTTATCATATCCAGACATGTTCTTGATGAGACCTCCTTCCCTTGCAAGCACATGGTCACTGTTTCTCCATCATCTTCATGTCCATCACCCATTCAAACTTCAGTTCCTTTTGTTCCCTTTCTTCTTCGTCATCCAAGTCCCGCATCTACTGTGCCCTTGTCACTACAGCACTCTGCCTCACCTGTCCTTCAAGTCCAGGACAGTCTACAAGTCCCTCTTCTGGTTCTCCACCTTGTACAACACATGGTACAGTTCCTACACAGCCTATTGATCCTTCTGGTTCTCCACCTTCAACAACACATGGGATAGTTCCGACACAGCCGGACAAGAAGTTAGTAAGTTGCAAGTGGATTTTCAAGGTTAAAAGGAACTCGGGTGGCTCTATATCTCGTTACAAAGCACGCCTTGTTGCTCGTGGTTTTAGTCAGGAAGAGGGCATTGTCTATAAGGAAACTTTTAGCCCCGTGGTTCGTCACACAACAGTCAGACTTGTGTCAGCTTTGGCAGCGCAACATGATTGGAAACTTCACCAACTTGATGCCAAGAACGCTTTTCTATGGAAAAACATGAACCCCTTGAGTAGTCAAAGCCATATGACCTAAGAATGCACAAGCACTAATTTGACATCCTACAGTACCAACTTTATTAACTCAAATACTCGATCATCTTTCTCAAAAACACCTAGGAAAACCAGCTCCATTGGATATCGTATTAGTTACATAATCTACCTCTGTAAGCTTCACCAAAAAAAATTCCAACAAATGTTCTATATATTTTATCCATATACTATACGATATGATGCTTCAAGTATACTTTGTTGTCCTTTAATGTCCTTTAATCTACCTCTGAATAAACTACTTTGTTGTCCTTTAATGTATCCTCGTAAGTAATAAACAGCTGTGAGTCACATGAGACTCCAATAAACATCATCTGAGCATCTAGTCATCCACCTACATCTATCCCTGTAAGCTAGAAAACTCAATAGTTCTGTTACGGATACAGATTGATATCATCTGATTTACATTCCTATCAACAAGTTGACGTAAAATTATTCAGAATGAATGAAATGATGAGTTTGAGATGATGGCAAGAAGATCATACCAGCCTATAAGGGCTCTCAATTCCTTCGTTCGCTTTGCAGGCATAGAAAATTCATAACAAGGTCTAACGTTGATGACATACTCTTGGAATTTTTATAGATAAGTCTCTTCCTCCAATTGTAGTCTTCACTATTGTCTACCTTTTCAGTGAGCTGTCTCTCAAATGTCCATAAGTCGAATCAATCCTCGTACATTGATGCAACTGCCTCCAAATTTTGATACAACCGTTGGTACAAAGCCACCTGATGAGGGGACAACGGGGTGAAAATCTAGAAATTTTTGTTCTTTGGATAAACCAAACATCAAAAGTGAAACTACATCAAACTACTAAAGGAAGCTTAGATGAAACTTGATCAATAACCTAATCGTTTATGACCCCATGACATATAGAATAAAGTTCCAGGACATTAATGTCTGAATCCATTCCATAAGTGCATCAGAGGTACGAAGAAAAAAAAACTACTGTGATAATAATATTAGGAGTCCAATATATCATGTTGTAGACAGTGAAGATATAGTTATGAGTCAGTATGTATGTCTGTTGGGAGGAGGGAATGATAGCATATTTATTGAAAAGAAAGTGAAGAAGTATTTGGCCGCGACCCCTAAGAATCAATGATCCTGCTATAATGCTGTATAATAAATTGTCATTTTGTACCTCATTACGCAGTCTCTGCAGTGCTCGTGTTGACAATGTACACAATGAGAAAAACACTCTCCATTTCATCTGAGAAATTGCTGTCAACAGAAATAAGCTCCAAATATATGCTCACTATACCATCTGATAAAGATATCACCAAATTTTCCAGTATGGAAACTCCATGGTTCATAAACAGGCCACTGTCATAAGAGCAACCCTCCCTATAAGATAAGTAATGGTAAGTACCTCCGCCAAATTATCTAAAGGAAATTATTTGTAAGATGCAGTGATTGAGAAAACTCTGATGTTGTGTCAATCATATAGTATTGTGGAACTGTACACAAAAGTCAATAACTGTTCATCATTGCAGTTCCATCATGGTAACTAAATGGAATGACTATTACAAACTATGTATCATAGACAATTCTTGAATTATACAATAATTTCCACATTGATTTTATTTATTGGCATTCAAATATGCTAAAACATGTGAACAAGAAAACTGTATGGTAGGAAGCTGGAGAACAATGTTTGGGCAACAAATATGAAAGACCAAGATGTGAATTCAATTCGAATTTACAAATTATATGTAAAATACAGTGACCAAATGTCTTTACAATCTCGGAAGGTGGACATTTCATGAGAATACTGAACTACAGATCACTGACAAGTTTTAAGAAACATAGCCAAGCTCATAAAGCAATTACAAGGACATCTAAGTTTAGCTGAGAAACCAATAAACCCTTGTTAAGTAAGCAAAGGATTCTGTCATGCTTAAATTAAATTGACATCAAAGACCTGGAAAAGGATGTGTTTCCCAAGACATTCATACTTCAGTTGTCACATTGTCGAATTCCAACCACTATTATTTCAGTAGACTACCTATCATCTTTTGGTGACAGCCTACCAAAGAGAACCTATTTCTTGATGGGAAACCACAACCACTTTACATTTAACCCGTCCCTTCTACTCATTCCCAGAAGAAATATTTGTCTGTTGTGCAGAAAATATACATTGCATATTGGCACCAGCGGAAAAATGTTGTTTTTTCCCTCCCCTTACCCTCGGATCTTTACTTCATCCTTCTTATCACTTCTCCAGTCTTTCCAACAAAGTACCCCTAGAGCTACTCCCCCCCCTGGAGAGGTAACCCTTGATACTTAAAAGGCCATTTTCTCATTTCACAACCCAAAACCTCGACCAACTCCTTTACTTTTCTTTCACGAGTATGTATCTCTGCAATCAAACAGTCAGCTCTATAAGTTCTGCCTGTGAATCAAACTAAAATCCCTTTCAAACTTAATAACATGCTTGGTGACAAAATACTTATCGGACCTTGGAGGTTCTGAATAAATCAATAAACTAGTTAAAACAACAATGGTTGAATAAGACCTCTTGCGTGAACCATGTAGGTGCAAATAATCTTTCAGCTTTTTGATAAAATTGAAATGAAAAGATCAATTAGATATATCTTCTTCTCTAGCGTGTTATAAATCCATATACGTGCTTAACTGGTTGTACACCACAGATTAAAATTGTCTCTAATGCCAGAAATGAGGCCCACCATGTTTCAAGTTTCTGATCACTTTTGCTTTATTCCCCCTGGAGAGGTAACCCTTGATACTTAAAAGGCCCATCATTTTAATGAACATACTGATTGTATTTCTATTACCTCATCCACCAGTAGGAATCACCAATATCACATAAAATGTCTAAAAGTCTAAGCCCAGATCTTGTTATCTTTGGGATGGTTATAAACTATAAAGGTAAATGCTGTAGAGATAAACAAAGATTTTCGTGCTTCTAAAGGACACTTTTACATCTAGTTTTCCATAGCTTAAGGTGAAGTATAACTCATCTTCTCTCATAGCTAGTCTCTATTCCCAAATAAGTCTAATGTTTAAGTGGGGGCAGGGATATTCTTTTGTCCAGTTACTAAAATGCATTTCTTGAAGCCATACATATTTCAAACCACATTTCTTTTGCTCAGATTTACTAAATCTAGTAAGCTGTTAGTGCTGCGCGTGTCAATAGTCTGCAACCGTATTTATACTTGCAAAGGTAGGGGCATAAAACAAAAGAAACACCAAGATGAGAACTCAATATTGGTTATATAAAAACTAAGGAAGCATATAAAAACAACATCACAGGCCAAGATAACATAATAAAAGTTGAGTTTACCTGATTGAACCAAAACTAAGGAAGCATAGTAGTCCTGCATGCATAAAGATCTTCCTTGCCAGAGTTCCTGATATTTTGTACAATAGCGTTGTCTCCATCTAACTTTGCATCCATCAGCAAAACAAGTGCCTAACCATAGAACAGCTGAATAAGAGAACTATATCCAAAAGCAAGAGATGCAGACAAAATATGGAGGGATACATTCGGTACCCAAATACCTTGTCAGCGTTGCTGTTTAAAAGACCGAGTTCTGTTTCTAGCCAGCTTGTTTACACGGGGAGACAAGAATCATGTATGATACCAGAAAAATCTGTCACGCAATAAGCTGAGCTAAGTGTTTCTGATTTTGAGATAGCTTTGACCTATAAAACCAATTTTAGACAAGTATAATCAGCAAATTATATTGTAATTGATGCAACTCACCAACTAATTGATACTAATATGTTTGTAATCAGCATCCAGTAAGGTACACGATGCAAATTATAAAGGAAATTAGTATTGTTTTTCATCCATAGATATCTTGCAAGTTTAATGAGAAAATGGAAAAGAACTTCTTTTCTACATAGAAGTTTCAAAACTCACTAGTGCTGTGGATTAGTTAGCAGTGAATCTCATAGAAAAGAAACAAAAAAAATGACAAAGACAAAGAATTGCAAAGTAGAAAAGCAGGACAAAGGAGGTCAACTACCTCTTCCTCAATTTGCTGCAATGATGCCCAAAGCAATCGTAGTCGAGGACCATCAGCGATAGCATTCAAGCTTAAAGGCCTCTTTCTGTAAAATCCTTGGGGTTCAATGACCCTATTTCCTTGATTACCACCTAGTTCAAGAGCTTCAAGAGACTCGAATAGTTTCTTTTTCACTGTGTCCAATGCATCCATGGCATAACCGGAATCTGCATCATTCTTCTTGGTTGAACTACAAGTAGAAAGATATGCACTTCAACAAACCCAAAAATGAACAAGGAAAAAGCATTGCACCCCAATTTCCAAGTAAGAAATCTATCCTCAATTATAATTTTTTTTTTCCACAAGGTTTACAAAAAACTTCAATCATTGAATCACTCATTTTTAGGATCATGCTTGCAAAAAATTAGCCAAATTTGATCATTTGGTCGACTAATCATCACATTCAAATGTTGATGTATACAATTTGTCTGATATAGCTTAAAAGTTAAATGTAGTGATTAAATGATTAAATCATCTCCGACTGAACTGATTTTTGGTAAGAATGCATGATTATTGGATATACACACGATGAATAGTCGAATAATTTGTCAATCTTGTGAAATCAAAATTTCGCTCTACTTTTTTAAAGTGGAGCTCCACTCTAAATATGGACGGAATAATATTATAGTTTTTTCGAGGCCTTTTGTAATAATGTTGTTATGCTTTATATAAAGAGTTCGGGGATGTAGGTGAACATTGGGGTGGTGGCGCAGTTGGTTAGCGCGTAGGTCTCATAGCTTTCTGAGCAATCCTGAGGTCGAGAGTTCGAGCCTCTCTCACCCCATTCTTTTTTTGTTTTTGTCATTCTCTCTTTACCCTCATTGCATATTACTAATCTACCCTCAACTGTCTGCACCACCTCCGCTTCTGAATATCCATCACCACCTAAAATGCCGAAGAAGAGCAAAAGTAAGCCAACCTCCAAAGCTTTCATCTTTTTTGCTTTCTGTACATGTTTTCAGTACAAAGTTTTCATCTTTTAATTTTCTAATTGGGGATTTTTTGTTGTTGTGTTTTGTTGTTTGCGGAGAGTAAAAGCAAGAGAATACCTCTGAAGAAGAAGCACAAGGTGTTGAGGAAGGTCAAGGAGCACCACAAGAAGAAAGCCAAGGAGGCCAAGAAGCTTGGCTTCCAGCGCAAGAAGGTTGAGAAGGATCCAGGTATCCTCAATGACTGGCCCTTCAAGGAGCAAGAGCTCAAGGCCCTCGAAGCCCGCCGCGGTAAAGCTATCGGACGAATTGGAGCAGAAGAAAGCTGCCCGCAAAGAAAGGGTATTGCTCAAACCTCTCTAATTGGATGGATCGTTTGCTTCATGTTTTCGACTATTTGTGCAATAATGAACTGTGATATGGTGTACATGAATACTTTGAATTCGTAGATAGTAATGTCATTTTGTACTAGTTTAATGAATGTGTTTATTCAGGCTCAGAAGAGGAAGCGAGGAGAGTTAGATGACGAGGATGATTCCATATTGGATGAGGTTACAGAGGAGAAGAGTACTGATGTTTCCGTTGCAGACAAGTGACTGTCTAGGAGCTGAAACCCTTGTTAAATTGCTAAAGAACTATTCAAGAAGTCATGAGGTATATCATCGGTATCTACAACATGACTCTTGTCTGTTGATATTGAGCTTTAAGCTTTAACAGAACATTAAATTATTCCAAGTATAAAATGGGAGGTTTTTGTCATTAACAGATCAAGAAGTCAATCACAGTGGGTATTATTGGACTACCTAATGTTGGAAAGAGTAGTCTTATAAATAGTTTGAAAAGATGCCGTGTTGTCAATGCTGGTTCAACTCCGGGATTAACAAGATCACTGCAAGAAGTTCAGTTAGATAATAATGTCAAATTGTTGGACTGCCCTGGTGTGGTTATGCTCAAATCTACAGAAAATGATGCCTCAATCGCTCTTCGAAATTGCAAAAGAATTGAGAAGTTAGAGGACCCAATCGGTCCAGGTATTTAATGATTCCCATTTCTCATATATGCGTGTACAGAACTTGCTCTAGTTCCATTTGTCACACTATTGCAACCTTCTTGTTTTTCTTTGGCCGGTACGTGAAAACACAAACATGGTTGATATCTTAGCTTAATGTTTTTTCTTGGTTGAAAATATGGTAAACTGTACTGTCTTTGCAACATTTTACAGATGTTTCATGGTTCCAATTAAACGTTGTGGAGAATTACTGAAATTAATGCAATCTCATTATGTATCGTCCTGCATCAGAATAATGCTACACAAGCATCAAGTCAAACTGATGGAAGTCCTACAGATATGGTCGATGAAGATGATGACCATTCCATGACAGTTGAAGAAGAGAATGATGCAGGGAAGACAAAGGAAAAGATAGTGTCTAATACTAGTAGGCAGAATGAGAAATTGTATGCAGCTGAAGGTAGGCTTAATACAAAGAAGAAGAAAGCAGAGAAGAAGATGAGAAAAAAGGTCAAATTCGCATCTGCGGATGCAATGGAAGATGACTGTGATTTTAAAGTTGATTACATCCAGAAGGGATCTGCCATGGATGTTGGTGGGCTGGAAAAGGACTCTGCTGACGGTCAAAAAGTTGGAAAGGTACCTATGTCTGGTATTGGATTTGATGAACCAAAGGAAGAATAAAACCGATATTGGAGCATATCAAGAAGCATACTATTTGCCTGATTTTTTTTTTCTGCTTTAGTTTTATTTTTTTTCTTTTTCACAGGAAATGGCATGTATGATTACTCTTAGTGTTCATACTTTGTTCGGACAAGGTTTACAGTTACCTAACGATCAAATCTTTTCCCGCCTAATTGTATAGGTTCTCTTCTGTCAAAAAGCCAAGAAATAAAATGTCTAAGGTGATCTCTGTTCTTACTTCTAAGCCAAGAAAAACTCCATTACTTGTGGAGGATGAACCATATATAGGAAGACTCTAAGTAAGACTCGGACTTGGGATGCTGACCATGATGTGTTTTAGTTTTATCTGGAAAGTACGTTTCAATCTGTAGATTTCTCAAAGACCAAATTGACCCGGGGTTGGAACCCAATATAGAATATTGTTTCTAGTGCTACAGGATAGTTGAGAAGGTTCCATGTGTTCTTGGAACTGCAGTACTATTTGAGAACTTGGCAGGACTCGGATTTTGGAATAGTAGCTAGAGATGAGTAATTTCCTTTTAGGACTAGGAAAGTAGGGATGCTCACCACACCACTTGAACTCTCGACCAAAATCCTTCTTGGACCAGGAAAACTACTATGAAATCCTAATCCTATCAGAAGACTGTCACCTCGAACTACATGAATGATCCATCTGTATGTATATATATATATATATTCAATTATATATGAAACCCCATACTCCAAACTCTGTAGCGAATGATGGCTTTCCGAAGAATTAGAAATTTGGAGTCCAGTGTCTCCCATCTTCCTGAAGAAATCATCCGAGAAATCCTCCTGAGGTTGCCCATCAAATGTTTGTGTAAAGTTAGAGCAGTGTGCAAGTCATGGAATTCTTTGATAACATCTTCGGACTTCATACACCACCACCTCAGCCAAAGAATCCAATCACACAATCAGAAACGTATCCTTCTGGGTCAAAGTAGAGTGGCAGTTAAAGTAGAAGGAAGCTGTTTCATAAAATCTATTGACAAGTTTTCATTATATTGGGATAACCCTCCATTTGATGAGTATACCAAATACAAGCAGCTAACGAATCCTTTCCTAGCTTATAACAGACATGCCATGTCCCCCAAATACAGAGTAGATTTGAAGTACGGTGTTCACGTTGAGGGAATTTGTAAAGGTTTAGTATGCCTAAGGACTTCGGACAACACTGCCTTGCTTTGGAACCCTTGCGTCAGAAGGTATGTTCATTTGCCTAGGCCTGCCTGGTGTAGTGGCTGCAGATATGCCTTTGGTTATGACTCTATTAACAATGACTATAAAGTTCTCAGATGGTTTATTTTTGAGGGAAAAACCTGCTGGGAAATTTGGTCCTTATCCCAACCCTCCTGGAAATCTCTTGGTGTTGTTCTTCCTACGGATAATTTTCAGCCTCTTGGACATACTGTCTTTGTCCATGGGGCTGTTCATTGGTTGAATTGGGTGAGGGACGAGCCATATTCCATTGTTTCGTTTGACATGTCAAGCGAATCATTTGCAGAGAAGATGATGATACTACCGGTACCTGAAGCATCGATACCTAAAGAAGTGCATATTTTACAATACGGAAGTTGGCTCGCATTTTTCGACATAGCTCGTTATAGGCCACAGGTTGACATGTGGGTGATGAAAGAATACGGTGCGGTGGAATCGTGGACCAAGTTGTTAACTCTACAAAGATCGGGACGAGTGGTTCAAATGGTAGGATTTAGAAACAGCGGTGAACCAGTGTTTTACTGTAAAGGATGGAAATACCTGAATCCTGAGACCAACTACATTGGTGATTTTTCCACAGATCGCTGGACCTTCGTGCAGCCTCTCGTTGAAAGTCTTGTCTTACTAGACCAGCCTAATGCAATCTCGTGCTAAAACATATACATGGAGATCATATGCATGCCTTACAATACCCTATTGCATTGGTTAGAGGATCATAGGGCATATGCTGAACTTGCTTGAGAAGACTCCTGTTTTCATTTTTAAGAGAATTAAAAAACTCATTACAAATATTTACTTTTAAAAATACATGAAAAATCTAATTGCACTCCAAATTTTAACAAAATGTAATCAAAATTGTTCGAGTATAACCATACAAATATCAAAATTTAATCGACACTGTTCGAATTTATCAGTCTCGATCTGCTACCCCTTTGGCTACTCGATGACTTCAAATGCTGCTTTGGTTTTGTATCGTTGAAACTTCCAGGCATAAAGTGCAGCCATTCTGAAAATTCAAAACAAGAAAATCCAACCATGTTTCCAATTCTCGAGTAAGAAACACTGAAGTGAACGATTTAGCTTCCGAAACACATTCTTGGGCCCGGAGGAACTCAGGCTCTGACTCCATGTTACACCTGATGTGCTTAATGGTCTGCTGTAGTTAATGTATACATCTCTTTGTGGAAGCAGTGCTATTGCTTCCAATTGCCATAACTGTAGAGAGTAGACCAACATGAGCTAAAAAGACTACAACGATGCATCATAGGTAAACATGATATAATTACTAGTTCAGTTCAAAAGTTGGTAACAGAAAATTTCGGGGTCTAGTTCTATCATTATCAATGAAGCATATTCTTCCGTTTGTTATTTCAGATTTGATAGCTTGTTAAGCTATAGTTTTGATTCACAATCAAATTATGATTAGTTACTAAAAGAGTGGTATAAACTTACTGTACTCTATTACCAAGTAAAGCATTACATTCCTAGTTAATATACGAAACTATGGATTTAGGACATTAACCAATTAGTAATCATTCCTTTTGTTCCTTGTGATTCTCCCATCCTCATTCCTACCTGCCCTACACGCGTTCCCATCAACGTAACAACTGGATTATCTTGTTGTAATAGACAATTATTCTATCAAAGATTACGAACCAGACTTACAAAATATGCTTAAAATAAGGCAAGACAAATGTACTATGAGAAAAGGCAAGGAAGAAGAAAGATACACATATGCCTTCAAGATAGTCGCACATTGTTTGCTTTAATGAAGAAATCAGCCCAACTCAACACAACACAGTAAATCAAGGAACTTCTTTATTTTTGAAGAACAGTTGTGATATGCAGAATCTGGGAAGAAAGTCGCCATAATTCCATTTGATATTCTATTTCAACTTGACCAAACTCATTGATCTGTGAGAGTTTTACTCTAAACCCATTGCCTATAACTATTAGATTGGTATCGTAAACTTACGAAAGACTAAGCCCTTCACCACAACTAATGGTAGAGGACTAGAGGGAATCCTTATATATACTTATAGAGTGCCATCTCAACCATTTTGCTTCTAACAAACTAGCAGTTCTAGTACTATCCTGCTGCCTCCATAAAAATTGACCATCTTGTTTATTGAAATCCAGAATTGAACTCAAAGACAAAAAACATGAAAGGGTACATATATGATTTACCTGAAGCACTTTTGCACTTGTTTTGTTTTTCTTCTTTTTGCGTTGTGGAGTGGTCAGGACTCAGGATCATAGAGCTAGCAGCATACTGTATATTATTTTACACCTGGCCTGCAAAGTCATCATGTAGCTAGTTAGCTAGGATCACTGAGACACCCAAATAGTACAATATTAATTGCAAACTTAATCAGGACAATATTGCAATAAAGAATTTGATGGTACCTCTAATGTTAGGATCTGCGCCGTAGTCCAATAGTAGAAGCACCACAGTTCTCTATTCTAGCACCTTTGGCATGGGAAGTTTAGTTGAAGTCCCCGGTGTATCGGTTGGAACCGGCATAGATCCCTGTAGAACATAGCCACATTACATGAATTCAATTCCAGTGAACATATAAAGAATGTTCACTTTATATTCATCCAATTAATATATCATCAATTCATCAGTTTACTCAAAATTCATTGTCAATCAAATAATTCTGATCTAGTACAACCATCATTGGCACAATCATCTAGCTAGTACATACGCATGTGTGTGCTGTGTTCAATGAAGGCAATAGCATTCATATCAAACCTAATATATAGCTATATATCTGCATAACTTCTGGACAGTCTGAGCAACTGGGCCAAGATTTTAATGTCTCAATGCATATTCACAAGCACAAAAAAGTTATGCAATTGTGGGAAATAGTTGCTGTAAATTAGTATGAACTAGAATCAGAAGCTTAGACAGATCTTGTAAATTAAAACATCTTGATATTGTTGCTGTGTCTTGTTTGTGTATATGAAAGTACTGATTCTAATTTTGTAGTATGCACAGAAAAGTGACATGGGTCTCCAAAATGTAACTCAATGGAATATGTTTTTGGATCATAGCGTATTTATATTTATTTATTTCATAGCGTACTTATATTTATTTGGAACATGTTTATAGATATTTATTTCATGTATCAATATAGTAGAGGAAGTCTTATTATCTATAAGTCACAAGCGTTTCGGGTTAATAAGCATTTGAATTTTTGACCAAGCTAATATCAGTAATCTAAGATGTAAACATATGTAACACATCCTCAAACCCACCTGGACTAAACTGCTCTCCTTTCGCCAAGTTCACCGGTTTGTACTCATACGAAAGCTCTGAAAATTCAATTCAACAACAAAACTAACAATTAAGATCCACTCATTCACATCAAAACTAACTTCATGCATCAAGATACTATATACTTCACTCTATTCCATCCCATTATGAATTCAACAAACTTAACCAGCTTAAACTCACAAGCACAATCATCCACAGAATAATAATAATAAAAAAATCGTCAAAACCAATCTTCACCAACAAGTTAAAACCGGTTTGAGAAGTCAGGAACTGCAAACATATGTTTGAGAAGCTTGGACAGACGAACTTTTCAAAGACCGAATGAAATATCCAACAAGATACTTCCTTAAAATTTGCCCCAAAAATGAGGCTTTCTGGAAATTATCAGTAAACCCAGATTGTCAAACAACGAATTTGGGTTACCAAGAGTAATTTGAAAACCTCAGAAACATGATTTTTAGATGCCGAATCCATATACATTACACCAAAACAATCAAAATAGCTGAAAACTTACAATGAACACCCAAATTCAAGACTCATAACGGTATCAACTTCTGGAATTCAGACCCACAAACAAAGCTTACCCACAAACAATCGAATAAGCTCTTCGACGCTTCCTAATACAATGTGGAAGATTCTTATTTCATCAAAGCTGAGGCCGTATTGCTTTTGTTTCTGCTGTTTTTTGTGACCAAAAAAAAAACGGACGGGAAGGAGGAAGAGCGAGAGAGAAGCTCTCGTCACGTGTTACTCACGTGACCAAGACCTGAAGAGCCGACCTCGTGCTACTCACGTGACCACGAAGACGAATAGCCGACCTTCCAATATAACCGTGCTCCTCACGTGAGCAAGACGACAATATAGCCGTTGAAAGTGTTCATTTCAAACTCTCTCTCTCTCTCTCTCTCTCTCAAACTCTTCCGCTCTTTCTTGCGAGACAATCCGCTTCGTTGATTTCTGGGTATCTGTGCAACCAGTTTAGTCTTTGTTTATATCAAGTTGCAGGTAATATTCAACATCTTTTTTTGAGTAATCGGTATCAATTATCTGGCAATTTTATTGCTCTGTGTTAGAGAATAACAAGAAATGGTGGTATCAACTATCTGGTAATCTTTGAGTAATTGGTTGATGATCATAGAACAATCAATTTGTGTTATAGAATAACAAGTGGAAGGATCAACTAATTTCTATTCCTTGTGATACTGATGCCGATGCGATAGAAAAATTGCTATTCCCCAGCTTCTTCTTTGTAAACTGACAGCTATTGATATCTATCTATCTCAGTTCCTGCAAAAATTTAGATAAAGAACATTAAGAACCCAGGATCAATAGCACCCAACAACCATTAACGAAGCTTCTTTCTCCTCCAGCAAGATTGTTTGTTTCTTTTGTTTGTTTATATACAACTTGATCGAGTACAATTTGATAATGCTGTTTGAAATATATTTCAAAACTTGTCTGCAGATTCGATAGTGTATTAAAGAGTTGGTGCTCGAACTTCTTATCACCAACTGAGAAAATGTTTAATATATGCACATGTTATGGATCAATTAAGCATAACATTTGAATTACCAGTAGCTTAATTTTAGCTTGTGAAAGCACACTCTTATACTCAGTCAGTTCTTTTCCCGCCATGATTAGGAAAGACATTTGCATAATGATCATATCTAGCTAGCAAGCAACCAAGCATCTGGTACCATTTTAAACATTCCTGAGTCCCGAAATCCCAACAGTGAAAACACAAGTTTACTTTTTATGGTGCTAGAACATGCAAAAAGCTTAATGATCAAAGAAAATATGGACTGGTGAAAAACGGATTTAACTCCGACTGTCTGTGCATTGCTTATCCTGAATTTCGTGATTTTTTGTAGGTCTATACTATGGAAATCTGGAAGGACTCAAACCAAATAGATCACTCTGAGTGCAAGGATAGCGTCTCTGATGATGACACTATGGATCATAGGGAGACACATGAAGACTTAAGTGGGGGAAGAACTGCACAGGAAGCAAAGGATAAGGGAGATCAAACTGTGGAAGACGAAGAAGAAGAAGACTCAAGTGGGGGAAGCATTGCCAGATCATACTTACTTGATGTCCCTTCAGATCTTTTGTCACATATTGTGTCCGCACTTCTACCAAATGACTTTTTCAAATTGAAATGTGTGAGCAAGTCGCTCCGTTCAATACTGTCAGATCCTTCCTTCATAGAAAAAATAAGATTTCACCCACTTATTCTGGTACAAGCAGCCTCGATGAGGATCTTAGGCTTAAGTTTAGACACATCAACCCACTCTCCTAAGAATGTGTGCAAGTTTCCATCCCCAGAGAATACGAAAATGTTTGGGTCTTGTGAGGGACTTTTGTTCGTGAAACGGTATCCAGACGAGCTTCATGTTTTCAACCCGATTATTGGGAAACGGTTGGAACTACCCGCTCCACAGTTTGACTTTCATGCTGACCCAGCAGTGTTTGGTTTTGGCAAAAGTAAGAATTCATTGAAAGTGGTTCTAATTTCAACAGACGATGTGCTGCTTTACACTATTGGTGTTGATGAAACTTGGAGAAGAAAAGAAAAGCTAAGATACCCACTAGTGTCAAGATATTGGTTAGAAGATCAAAAAGCTGTCTACTTGAATGGATATCTATATTGGACTGCTGAGCAAGTTTTGGCACTTGATTTAGAGCATGAGAGATTCAGTGAAATGCTTCTACCCCCTCAAACTATAAACTTGCAGAAAGAAACCCCCGATTACAATCCTCTGCCTGTGGTTGGTGTTCTT
Source organism: Geum urbanum (assembly GCA_946800695.1). NCBI lineage: Eukaryota > Viridiplantae > Streptophyta > Magnoliopsida > Rosales > Rosaceae > Geum > Geum urbanum. Next base: position 18,262,746 of record OX327017.1, on the reverse strand, counting down.
GGAGGTCAACTAGTCCTACTTGCTAACGTGGGAATGAATATGCATCTTTATGCTAGGGAGGATGAGAAATGTAGCTTCTGGAATCTAAAATTGGTTGTGAGAGATGAAAGACTAACCCTACAGACAGAGGTGATATCGTATGGCAGTGATGGGAGTATTATACTTTTACATTCTGAAAAACTTAAGACCATCAGACCTACAGACAACACCTTTACTCCTGTTGCAATAGGTGGCATTACCAAAGTCATGGAATCTGGTGTGCTTTATCCTAGTTTTCAGTTGCTAGAAACTAAATCAAACACAAAAGGACCAATTATTGAAGAGATTGAAGAAGTTGAAGAAACAGAAAACCAACATCAGAATATAAGGCATAAAAGGAAAAAACATTGAGGTGGATAAGCATATGGTAAGCACATATGTCCTCCTTAACAGTGTGATATGCCTGGTAGTATAGATAGTTTGTTTTCATTTTTGCAATATTGTGGTTTATGATTGTTCATCATTTCAACACTCTGGTTGATGAAGTTTATCATTGTAAATACTTTTAAAAAAAAAAAACAGATTGACAACATTATTAATTGTTGTGGCTATGGATGTAAATATCATAAGAACTTTTAAAGAGTATGAGCTTCTGGTCATATGCAATGCACGGAAGCACATAGGTAATGTAGGATTTTATTAGAACCTAAGGTCAGACACAACAAAATCCACACCTACAAAGAGATTCATAAAGGATGTAGTGCAACCGAATTAGTCAAACTAACATATCATTAATATGAAACAGAAACATAGGCAGATGAATCAGGTTTAAATCTAGCTAAAGACAGCAGAACAAAAACACTTTCAAGGATACCTATGACTTTTGCAAATGTCCCTTAAATTAGTGTTTTTTCACTCTAGTCAATTTTCAGAACCACTCAATTGAACTAAGAAGCATAGCCGAGTATGAAGTCAGTGAACTCAATCCAATCATAGCATAGCATTCACATCTATTATTCGTCTTCAGAATTACTGATTGTACTAATACCAAAAGAGCAACAAAGCAGCAGCATCAACAAAATTAGGAATAAAAAAAGGGAATATAATACCTTAATGTCCATGCTCTCTTGCAGACAGATAAATGTCATGTTGAACCAAATAGAAAACCGGATAGACGGTGGAAAAGATCAGCTCAACATTTTTCCTGAACCTGTCAACATGAAATCCAAACTCCTACAAGTCAAGAAATGGGAAAGTGAAACAAAATTTATATGCTACAATTGTGTAAATCACTGGCTAAAAAGTAAAAAGTGTTCTTGGCCAAGGATGCTTTTCTGATCAATTTGAAGATTTTCATGTTGGGACAAACTTAAATGACCTTTCAAATATTTGATGCCCATTATAAAATTATTCTTTATACAATTGTACAGAGTTCTAATTTCAGAGCAGACGTTGGTTAAAACTTAAAACCATCAAGGAAAAAGCTCTGTATGCATTTCAGATGCTGGCATTCATTGGAGATGTGAATTAGTAAGTAGGGCACTCATGAATTCACTATTGGTCTAATGGCATCCCCTTCTCAATGAAATTCATACGGAGTCTGCCTCGTGCGATAACAATCCTTGCCCTCTTTGGTGTAATGACAGCCTTACATGTTAATGAACATTAACAATGCCATTCCAATTTGCAACCATTATTCTAACTTCCACAAGGACTTTAAACAAAGATGGCAGTGTTTGAGTTAAAAGTCTTCTTGGTAGTAAACTAGTAACTAAGAAATTACAAGCTAGAAGCTTTTGCTGCTTTAAAAGTAAAAATGTAACTTACATAGTTCGAAATAAACTTTTCTCAGTTGAAAACCAAGAGATGTGCAGCATGATGTACTCGAAATAGCAGTTGAAATATTCCCCATGATTTGTGAGATACATTCCAGGGCTTCACCTCCTGTGTGTAGGCAAACAAACCATGATTTCAGAAGTCTTAAACGTAACAAAGACCAAAACATGTGAATCTGAAAGTGAAGCGCCCCATTTCAACTGCAGTGGGCACCTGAGGCAATTCTGGGTCGCAGTATCTACAAAAAGGGAAATCATGCTGGTACTCATTGGCTGATTAAGTGGGAAGATCTACCAACTGATGATGCAACATGGGTAGATACTTGAGAGACCACGCTCATGCTTTGATTCGCACTCTCCCAAGCTCTCAATTCCAGATGTGAAGTCTGCACCGTCGTACAAGTAGTGGAGGCGCCTAGCTGATATAGCTGTTACGGTTTGTCCCTTTGAATCAGCAGATAGACGATGCCACGTGTCTCTTGAGCCATATATCTTTTGTAGTAGCTCTGGTATATTGAGACATCTTAGCCTATTTCCCTTCAACACTCTCTCTCTCTCTCTCAAACTCTCTCTACATTCCTCTGGTACCTAACACATCCCCAAGCCCAACTGCCCAAGCCACTGCAGTTAAACACAGACTAAAACTATCAATAATGCATTGGAAACCTCAACTATCAAGCTTTCAAGTTCAAGCTTATAACAAACAAACAATTCCTATATATATATATGTGTGTGTGTGTCAGACAAAATTCTTTCAAAAGAAGAAAATAGAAAACTACCTGCTCGTTAAGACTCACTCGGGTCTAACTCATCTGAGTCGCCGAATTGCTCGATCGATCTTCCATCAGACTGAGAGGATTTCGGATCTGAACCTCGGACGCCCAGCTAAGCCATGGCCGCTTCTTTTCTCGTGTTTTTTTTCTTTTCGTTTTCTCAAGGCTCAGTACTTCGTTCGGGTTTAGTTACTTTAGTATAAAAAAGTTGGACCCCGACCCGAACCCGATGGAGTGTATTGAGTTTGAAAATTAGTTTGGGTGTGTTTAAGGAAATTTATTTTCTATTAATTTTGGTGTGTGTCTTGTTGTAGTTAGATATGCATATTAATTAGATAGATACAGAGAATCTCTGTTGTATCGGGATAGTTATTGTAACAAATTATATCAGCCTATATTTAAGGCATTCTATCAATGAAAAGAGAAACTACTTTCTGTCTATTCTACTTTCTCCTGCAACACGTTATCAGCACGACTCCCAGAGTTAATAGAAAAATCCAAAACTTGGAGAAAGCATCGGGGCACTGTTCATCCAACACTATTCACGACCGACACTGTTCATCCGACATTGTTCACGGCTGACACTGTCCACCGCCGACACTATTCATCGTCACTGTTCACTGCCGATACTATTCATCGAGCACTGTTCATCGCAGACTTCCCTACGTCTCTGACAAGATTGCTCGACTTCTGAAGAATCGTTTCAGACGAGCTTTTCCTTCAAATTTTGTACCGGTCATACCGAGCATAACACTAATCGAGGTAAATTTTTTAAACCGAAAAATCTATAGATCTAGCAAACTTACTTACCGCAAAACCCTAGATCTAGGATTATTGAAATTGTGATATGAGTTGTGAATATTACATGTTGTTACCCTAGTTCCTATGGACATATATTCATAAAGTATATGTGACGGTCATGGAGGAGCCACGGTTTGGAAAAGAAAAGAAACAAAAAGAAAAGGGAAATCGATTCTATGTGTCACGGTCGCTGGGTGTGGTTTTTACCACCATTTTATAATCAATTTTTGTGACCATGCATCATAGATCATGTTTTTATTCAATTAAACTTGAAAGTTTTGTGATCGTAGTACTCAATCGTTTCTAATAAAACATCTCTGCGTGTTTTTGTAAATGAGTTCGAATGAGCATGTAAGACCAGAATTCGAGATCCTTGACCTTGAAGGCAAGGAGTACCATCGTTGGGTCTCTGATGTAGGGAACACATTCATCGAAAAGAGACTTACCAACACCATCAAACCCATTAGGCCTGGAACAAACCTCCTCTCATCTACTGAAGAAACAAAAGCTCAAACCCTCATGTTTTTGAGGCGTCATATTCACCCATCTTTGAAGAAGCATTACTTGAACAAGACAGATCCTATGGTTTTGTGAGATGTTCTAAAAAAGATGTTTAATAATGTGCATAATACACAGGTTCCCGAGTTGACAGCGAAATGGAACAACACCAAAATGGTGGATTTCCCAAAGATCAATGCTTTTAACCAAGCTATGATCGATCTGCAGTCTGAACTAAGATTTTGTGGTGTGAAAAAATCTGAAGAAGACATGATTGAGAAGGCGTTACAAACATTCCCCATGCCACATCTATAAGTCTTCTATCTCATCAGTACCGAATTAAGTACGAGCAAGGGAAGATTACCGAATTCAATGATCTCACTAACAGTCTTGCGACTAAAGAAAAGCATCATGGGATCATCTTGAATAAAAACTCAAGACCGACTGGTACCAAAAATCATGAGAGTTATAATACGGGAGGAAAGGCTCGAAAAGATAAGAAGGTTGCTCGTTTAGAACCTTATGCTCGTGGAGTACATGCTCCACGTGGGGGTAGAGGAGGGTGTGGATGTGGCCGCAGCCGCAACCGAAATATGACTTGGCATAGAGATCATAACGCCCCTTCTCAAAAGAACTAGTCTGGTTCGGTTCCTGATGATCAACGATATCAACATTTTGGAAAACTTGGTTGTTTCAAGTGTGGCTCTACTAGACATATGCACAAACAGTGTCATGCTAGTAGAGAAATCCAGAATATTTACAAGAAGCATAAATAGTATTTGGCTCAAGAGTCGAATTACACTGGAGATCATGAGATGGAGGTTGACACCAACCTAGTTTTAGCAGATGACAAGGGGGAAGAACTTGCTACCCCGGATTTTGATTAAAGCCTATGTAAAAGGCAGTTGTCTCTGTAATCTTTCAAGTTTTAGTTTCATTTTTGGCTTACTTTTCGGTCAAGAATTTTTAAGACACTTGTCTTTATTTTCTGAGTAAGAACACATCTATGATGTAATTTTTGTTGGCAAACAATGAATATTTCTCTATTTTTGGTATATGAAAGTGTTTGAGAATGTTCTATTCCATGTGATTCATATGGTTCGATATTTACACACACACACATATATATATATGGCAATATGAGATAATGATACGGCACAAAATGTGACACAAAGGAGACGATGTTATTTTGAACTCGGGGAGATTTTCGATCCATTAAAGTATTGCACTTCGATCCATCGAAGCTATCCCATAGGTTATTTTCTAACATTTTCGATCCATCGAAGCTTATCCTTGGGTCCTTTGGTGGAGAAATTCGATCCATCGAGACACTCATTCGATCCATTGAAGCAATGCCTCGGGTCAACTTTACGATCCATCAAAAATTCATTCGACCCATTGAAATTTCGGTATCAAAAAATCACAAGTTATTTTGGGTTATCTCGATCGGTCGAGGCCTTTCTTCGACCCATCGAAAATCCAATATGAATGTGATGTTTTTAGATAAGTTTTTCATCTGTTTCATTGGCTTATGATGTTGTTGTTACATCGGTTTATGCCATGCCATATTAGCACTCAACAAGGGTCACATCCTCCTCAAATCTTTGAGTATATACTTGAAGTGTACGCCCCATCTTTGCTACAAAGACTTACTTGTTTACATTAATTTTGTAGATGTATCAATTCAAGGCGAAATTGAGTGTCTAGCAAATAGTGGTACTACTCATACCATTATGTAGAATAAGTAACTGTTTGTGGATCTTTTCCCATACAAATCCTCAGTGACAACCATGATTGGTGCAATGTCCGTTATTCAGGGGCGTGGTAGTGCAGAGTTTCTGATGCCCCATGGTACAAAATTATATATCACTGATGGCTTATATGTGCCAAAGGCCAATCAAATCTTGTTAAGTTTCAAGGATATTCGTGCCAACGGTTTCACTTGGAAACCTATTGTGAGAATGGTAAAGATTTTTTGTGTATAACCTCTCTTGATTGTGGCAGCAAGCGCGTTCTAGAGAATATCCTGGCAATTAGTAGTGGTTTGTACTTAACCACGGTTCGGATCATTGAATCCAATATTGTGACACATTACTACGTGTGATTCTGATTCATATAAGATTTGGCATGTACGACTGGGACACCCAGGTCGTGATATGATGATCAAAATCTTGAAAAATACTCATGGTCATCCGTTCTTTAGAGCAAAGAAACAAGTGGGATTACCTATTTCCATCGGTTACGATGGTGAAGATGAGATCACCCATCTCAATCCTAACTTAGTCTCCACGACAAGTATAACACCTTCCCAACAACATAATGTTATGGCATTGTGCGTTATCCCACTAGATTCTTATGTTGCCATCTCTGATGCGCATCACTCGTTCTGTAAAGCTTGTTCTTTAGCAAAATTGATGGCTCGTCCTTCTTTTGTTGTTGATAACAATGAAAATATTCCATTCTTACAAAGGATCCAAGGTGATATTTGTGGACCTATCAAACCTGAATGCGAACCATTTTAATATTTCATGGTTTTGATAGACGTATCAACGCGATGGTCACACGTTGCTTTGTTATCCACAAGGAATGTTGCGTTTGCAAAACTCCTAGCTCAAATCATTAAGCTTTGGGCTCACCACCCGAACCATCCAATCAAGTCTATTCGATTGGATAATGTAGGAGAGTTTACATCAAAATCTTTTGATAATTACTGCATGTCTCTTGGGATTGATGTCGAACATCTCGTTCCCCACATCCATTCTCAGAATGGTTTAGCAGAGGATCATATCAAACGGTTACAGCTTGTGTCTAAAGCTTTGGTAATACATACAAATTTACTGGTCTCTGCTTGGAGTTATGCAGTGTTACACGTAGCAATGCTGTGATGACCCGAAACAGAATCAGTAGAGTAATCGGCTTAATTCACGAGTTAGCGCATAATTACTATTTTTCGATAATTGTTTGTTTTGCCAGTTTCGATCACGACTTAATTATCGGCCGAGAATTTGAGTTGAGTCTCTTCTCGAGAGTTGTTGTACGCGTGATTTCAAGTTCGTGGGCGGTTCCGGATGATTATTTTGACGACCGAGGAATATAATATGAATATTTAAAGTTTCAAAATATCGTCGAGTTTATCCGTTCGTATCGAGTTTATCCGAATTGTGATGGTTATTTGTTTTGGACTGTCGATCGTCCCGAGACGTGAGTATAAATATCGGAAATAGTCAAAAAATTGTCAAAAATACTGTTCGGGAAGTTTGACCGGCGTTGCCCGAACCATGACCGTTGACTTTTCGGTTGACTAGTTCTCCACCGCGTGGAACACGCCGCCGCAGTCGGATTTCGCGATTCCAGCCACCTTCAGCTTGGATCTTAGTATGGATCGATTCCTCTTTCAATTTGCTGTTGTTTAGAACTTGGAATTTTGTGTTTTGGTGTCAATTTGAGGGAGAACGGAGGAGATGAAGTTTGTGATTTTTTCGCCTGAATCGGCCTCATTTGGAGGTGGCGCTCCGGTGACTTTCCGGGGTGGATTCTTGGTGGGTTTTGTTGGGTTTTGGATGGTGATCATTTCCCCTTCGGTTTGGAGGGACGAGGTGGCGCGACGGCGCTGGAATCGGGCCGGGAAGTTTTCCGGCCAGTTAGGGGTTTTGAGGTTTCGAGCTGTTTTCCGGCCAACCTCGTCGGAATTGGTGGTTGCCACAGTTGGAAAAGTTGTTGGGCTTGTTGAGGAGAACCTTGTGGGAGTTTGGCCACCGAAAAATCTCTCCAGTTGTCCGGTGACCCGTTGACTTTTTAGAATTTGATGATTTTAATGTCGTTTTACTCGTATTCGCGCCCCGATCGTCGCCTTGAGGTTTTCGAGTTGATTTGGGTACTAGATTTTCAGTCGAGGATTTTGAGTAGAGATTGCGGGAATTTCGTTAATTATTTTTGTATCCGTTATACGTTTCTGGGAACGGTTGGTTTCCGAGGTGTGGTACAGTGTTGTGAATTGTGATTTTGATTAAATATATTTTATGACTATTCAGGGGATTGAGATCGTGCTTCAGGCGAGGGATCTTAGCGTGAGTGCGTGCCTTGCTCACCTGTGAGTGGACACTTTTATATTTTCACAGTCGTTGCGAGTTCGTGATTTTTTCGTATTTGTTTATATACGATGTTGAGATTATTTATTATTTTCGGAGGTATTATTTTATATTTTTATGGTGATAGCTTACCTGAATCGATGCTTCGGCTACTCGACTAATCACCGGTAGTCTGACCAGAGTTGAGAGATTCCTCTGGGCAGTGTTGAGAGATTCCTCTGTTATGCCGCTGGGGTTGAGAGATTCCCCTGGCCTATCACCGTCGGGTTTGAGAGATTCGCCTGACCGTCGGGCTTGAGAGATTCGCCTGACCGTCGGGCTTGAGAGATTCGCCTGACCGTCGGGCTTGAGAGATTCGCCTGGCACCTCCATATATATTTTCCGAACTCGTTATACTTGTTTATTGTATATGAAATTGGTGAAAGGCATGTGTTTATTTTCGTCCACTCACTCTAACGTTTTATTTGCTTTCTCCTGGGCTTTTCATTTCCGTGCCCAGTTAGCAGTTCGGATTCTGGTGTCTCACGTCGTTGTCGGAGGCTAGTTGTTCGAGATACCTGTCTTTTCCAGTAGGTTCCTTGGTTCGCCTACTGTTGTATATTTTGTATATATATGCACTAGAGGTCGCTCTGATACGATACTGATACAGGTTTTATGTGGTTTTAATTTTCCATATATTACAGTTATGTTTACTGTTTATTGTTATTGTTATGATATTGAGAAATCCGGATGGGATTTGTGCCCACGGTTTGGCTTTTGTGGCATATGATGAAGTATATTTTCCGGGTGCAGGTTAATGGCAATTCCGCGTTTGTAACGTTACTCTGCCGAAATTTTTATGGTTTTTGTTGGTTCATTTTTTCAGAAGGGGTTTGATTCCGGTTTAGGAAACTAAATCGGGGTTGGGTGCTTTCAGCTTGGTACCAGAGCATTAGGTTGTCAGATTCTATAGACTCTTGTAGTTGTGACGCTTAGGGTATTTGAGTTTGTACAGCATGTCTGAAGTGATGACCCGACTGGCCAGCGGTACTCATCAATACTTCGGGTGTTGTGTGTTCTCAAATATCTGAGGTTTCATGATTACGTTCCTTCTGCTTGTACCTAATGCTTGTCTTGTATCAGTAGGATGCCTCCTCGACGTGGTCCCCGTGTTGATCGGGAAGTGGATCCTGATGAGGATCGCCAGATGCATGACTTGCTGATGTGAGTGTTGCGTTTGGAGGAGCGTTTTGACCTTGTGATCAAAGCTTGTACTGCTGGTGAGACTGTCTTTTCGGGTTCAGCTGATCCAGAGATTTGCGAGGCATGGTTGGTTCAGGTTGAACGCGTATGTGAGCGTCTGCAATTTACCCCTGAGCAGATGACAGTGGCAGTAGTTGGATTACTTGAGTCAGATGCATACTTTTGGTGGGTTAGCACCGATAGAGTTCCAGTTGATACTCTGTGGACTTTGTTCCAAGATTTGTTTATGCGGAGATACTTTAACTTGGCTACCCAGCAGCGGAAGTATGAGGAGTTCATGATCTTGAGACAGGGCAGTTTGTCTGTGCTTGAGTACCGGGACAGATTTACCTGTTTATCTCGTTTTGCGCATGACATGGTGGCTACTGTGGAAGCCAAGTGCCGCAGATTTGAGCTGGGTTTGAATTTGATTATCAAGGGGACTCTGACTACGATGTCTCGGAACAACTTCGATGAGTTTGTCAGTGCAGCACTTCGAGGTGAGGATATTGAGAAGGAGAGGAAGATGAGATACCAGCCTAGACGATTTGAGAAGGGCGGACCGAGTCAGGGGCCTTCCAAGAGGTTGAGTTCTGATACTTCCGGTTCGGCATCATCCTCGGGCAGTGGATCATATCGACCACCAGCTAGTGCACCAAGACAGAGGCAAAGATGGAGGAGAGACCGACCGCAGCGACCACAGTCTAGTGGGGCTTTTCTAGCAGTTCCAGTTATCCTCGGCGTTCCAGTGGCTCTTTTGCCGTACCGAGGGAGTACCCGTTGTGTAGTCTCTGCAGTAGGCATCATGTTGGTCCATGTCAGCGAGGCCCTGTCACTTGTTTTCGTTGTGACCAGGTGGGCCACTATGCGAGAGAGTGTTTCCAGCTTGATGGTGCTGATGGACAGGCGGCCCAGAGTTCCGGAGGAGAGAGAGGTGCCACTTCGAGGGCTCGACCAGTACAGTTTGTGGGCCAGGGCGGACAGCAGGGACAGCCTTAGCGTAGACGACCAGCCGGGCAGGCCAGGGTTCATGCCATGACTCTGCGCGAGGGCAGAGCTTCACCGGAGGTTGTTATCCGTACGTTGCATGTTTTCGATTATCCTGTACTTACATTGTTAGATCCAGGTGCTATGCATTCATTTATATCGTATAGACTATCATCTTTAGCTACTGTACCTACGTATCCACTTCCGGGGTTGTGGAGAGTATTGTATCCATCTGGTGAGATTGTGAGTATTGGCTGGGTATACCGAGATTGTGAGATTTTTATTGGAGGCCATGGTTTAGCCGCGGATTTGTTGTTACTGGATATCATTGATTTTGATTTGATCTTGGGTATGGACTTCTTGGAGACACATTGGGCCATGTTCGATTGTCACAAGAAGGAGGTTGCGTTTTGACGACCAGGCTTTCCCGAGATATTGTTTCGCGGCGAGAAGAACACTTCATTGCCATGTGTGATTTCTGCGATGAAGGCAGATCGGATGATGAAGAAGGGCTGTGTTGCTTATTTAGCTCATGTTGTGGATACTACGGCTGTTGTGCCGGACATTGGTGATATCGAGGTCGTTTCTGTCCGGATGTGTTTCCGGAGGAGTTACCGGGTATACCTCCAGTTCGGGAAATTGATTTCACCATTGAGATTTTGCCGGGCACGGGACCCATATCTCAGGCACCGTATCGTATGGCACCAGTGGAGTTGAAAGACTTACAGATTCAACTTCAGGAGTTGCTGGAGAAGGGTTTCATACGACCCAGTGTATCGCCATGGGGTGCTCTAATTTTGTTTGTGCAGAAGAAGGATGGATCCATGCGGTTGTGCATCGATTATCAGAAGTTGAATCAGGTCACTGTGAAGAACAAGTATTCGTTGCCGCAGATTGATGATTTGTTTGATCAGCTCAAGGGAGCTTCAGTCTTTTCGAAGATTTCAGGTCCGGATATCATCAGTTGAGGATCCGAGAGTCAGATGTGGCCAGGACAGCTTTCAGATCGCGGTATGGGCACTACGAGTTTTTGGTTATGCCGTTTGGGTTGACCAACGCCCCCGCAGCTTTTATGGACTTGATGAACCGGGTGTTCAGACGATTTCTAGACAAGTTTGTGATCGTGTTCATCGATGACATCCTGATTTATTCTAGGAGTGTGGGCCAGCACAAGAAGCATTTGCGAGCGGTGTTGCGGACTTTGCGGGACAATCGGTTGTTTGCGAAGTTCAGCAAGTGCGAGTTTTGGTTGGACAGTGTAAAGTTTCTGGGCCACGTGATATCAGCTGAGGGAGTAAGCGTAGATCCTGACAAAATTGAGGCTGTGCTGAATTGGAGTAGACCTACCACCGTACCGTAGATCCGGAGTTTCTTGGGTTTGACAGGCTACTACCGGCGCTTTGTGCAGGATTTTTCTCAGATTGCTACTCCACTGACCAGACTGACAAAGAAAGGCGTCAAGTTCGAGTGGTCCGATGCATGTGAGGAGAGTTATTTTCTCCTGAAGGAAAAGTTGACTACTGCACCGATTCTGACATTACCAGACGACAACGGTGAGTTCGTGGTTTACAGTGATGCGTCGAAATTGGGTCTTGGTTGTGTGCTAATGCAGCATGGTAGAGTTGTAGCCTACGGTTCCAGGCAGCTGAAACCACACGAAGTCAACTATCCGACCCATGATTTGGAGTTAGCCGCTATTGTGTTAGCATTGAAGAGTTGGAGACATTATCTATACGGAGCTCAGTGCAAGATCTACACCGATCACAAAAGTCTCACTTACTTGCGGACGCAGCCAGATTTGAACATGAGGCAGCGTAGATGGATGGAGTTGATCAACGACTATGATTGCACTTTCGAGTACCATCCCAGGGAAGGCTAGTGTCGTTGCCGATGCACTCAGTCGAAAATTCGGAGCTTCGTTGTTTCATGTGTGTATGGCCAGAGTATCTATGTTAGCTGAGCTTCGGGCTACGGGAGCCGAGTTTGAGTGGGACGATGAGGGAGCTTTGTTGGCCAGTTTTCAGGTTTGACCTATGTTGGTTGATCAGGTTCGGGAAGCTCAGGATTCAGATTCCTACCTGTTGGACAAGAAGACCATGATACGGAATGGTGTGCCAATGGAGTTTCGGTTGAGTGATGATGGTACGTTACTTTTCAGAGGCCGATTATGCGTACCCCGAGATGAGAGTCTGAAGAAGGAGATTTTAGACGATGCTCATTGTTCGGCGTATGCGATGCATCCCGGAGGTACGAAGATGTTTCGTACACTTCGAGTGTATTACTGGTGGCGCAACATGAAGAGGGAGATTGCCGCATATGTGAGTTGATGTTTGATTTTTCAGTAGGTTAAAGCGGAGAGGCAGAAGCCTGACGGAAAGTTACAGCCACTGGAGATTCCAGTTTGGAAGTGTGAGCACATTACCATGGATTTCGTTTATCAGTTGCCGCGTACTTCGGCAGGTAATACTGGTATTTGGGTTATCGTAGATCGACTAACAAAATCTTCTCATTTTCTCGTACTTCTGGGGAAGATTTCAGTGGGTAGATTGGCTAAACTGTATTTGTCGGAGATTGTTCTTCTGCACGCTGTGCCTGTATCTATTGTTTCTGACCGGGACCGTCAGTTTACTTCTGAGTTCAGGCAGGCATTGCAGCGAGCCATGGGTAAGAGATTGCATTTCAGTACAGCTTTTCATCCTCAGACTGACGGGAAGTCTGAGCGGACTATACAGACTCTTGAGGATATGTTACGGTCTTGCGTTTTGCAGTTTCGAGGAAATTGGGACCAGCAACTGCATTTGATAGAGTTCGCCTACAACAATAGCTATCAGGCTAGTATCGAGATGGCACCGTATGAAGCCTTGTACGGGAAGCAGTGCCGCACTCCTTTGTGCTGGAGTGAGGTGGGCGAGCGATGGCTTATTGGCCCTGATCTGGTGAAGAGCACCATGGAAGACATCCAGATTATCCGGGACAGATTGAAGATTGCCTAGGATCGCCAGAAGAGTTACGCGGACGTGAGAAGAAAGAGTCTCGAGTTCGATGTGGGCGATTGGCTCTTCCTGAAACTATCTCCGTGGATGGGAGTTGTGCATTTCGGGAAGCGTGGCAAGCTTCGACCACAGTACATTGGTCCGTATGAGATCACCGAGAGAGTTGGTGTCATGGCTTACAGGCTTGAGTTGCCAGCTGAGATGGCTCGTGTTCATGATGTTTTCCACGTTTCGATGTTGCGGAAGTATATCCGAGATCCATCGCATGTGCTAGCGCCACATCAGCTACCTATCTGAGAGGATTTGACATATGTGGAGGAGCCGGTACAGATTCTTGATCAGCGCGAGGAGGAGTTGAGGCACCGTGTTATACCGTTAGTGAAGGTCTTGTGGCAGAATCACTCAGTTGAGGAGGCCACCTGGGAGACTGAGCAGCGTATGCGGGAGCAGTATCCTCATCTGTTCACCTGACAGGTACGTAAATTTTGAGGTCAAATTTTTTTTAAAGGGGATAGATTTGTGACGACCTGGAACAGAATCAGTAGAGTAATCGGCTTATTTCACGAGTTAGCGCGTAATTACTGTTTTCTGATAATTGTTTGATTTGCCGGTTTTGATCACGACTTAATTATCGGCCGAGAATTTGAGTTGAGTCTTTTCTCGAGAGTTGTTGTACGCGTGATTTCAAGTTCGTGGGCGGTTCCGGATGATTATTTTGACGACCGAGGAATATAATATGAATATTTGAAGTTTCGGAATATCGTCGAGGTTATCCGTTCGTATCGAGTTTATCCGAATTGTGATGGTTATCCATTTTGGACCATCGATCGTCTTGAGACGCGAGTATAAATATCGGAAATAGTCAAAAAATTATCGAAAACACTGTTCGGGAACTTTGACCGGCATTAACCGAGCCTTGACCGTTGACTTTTCCGTTGACTGGTTCTCCACCGCGTGGAACACGCTACTGCTGTCGGATTTCGCAATTCTGGCCACCTCTGGCTTGGATCTTGGTATGGATCGATTCCTCTTTCAATTTGCTGTTGTTTAGAACTTGGAATTTTGTGTTTTGGTGTCGATTTGAGGGAGAACGGAGGAGATGAAGTTTGAGATTTTTTCGCCGGAATCAGCCTCGTTTTGGGGCGGCGCTCCGGTGACTTTCCGGGGTGGATTCTTGGTGGGTTTTGTTGGGTTTTGGATGGTGATCATTTCCCCTTTGGTTTGGAGGGACGAGGTGGCGCGACAACGCTGGAATCGGGCCGGGAAGTTTTCCGGCCGGTTTGGGGTTTTGAGGTTTCGAGATGTTTTCTGACTAACCTCGCCGGAATTTGTGGTTGCCACAGTTGGGAAAGTTGTTGGGATTGTTGAGGAGAACCTTGTGGGAGCTTGGCCGCCGGAAAATCTCTCCGGTTGTTCGGCGACCTGTTGACTTTTTAGAATTTGATGATTTTAATGTCGTTTTACTTGTATTCGCGCCCCGATCGTCGCCTTGAGGTTTTCGAGTTGATTTGGGTACTGGATTTTCAGTCGAGGATTTTGAGTGGAGATTTCTGGAATTTCGTTAAATATTTTTGTATCCGTTATACGTTTCCGGGAACGGTTGGTTTCCGAGGTGTGGTACAGTGTTGTGAATTGTGATTTTGATCAGATATATTTTATGACTATTCAGGGGATCGAGATCGTGCTTCGGGCGAGGGATCTTCAGCCGAACCACGTGATTAGCCCGAGTGCGCGCTTTGCTCATTTGTGAGTGGACACTTTTATATTTTCAAAGTCGTTGCGAGTTCGTGATTTTTCCGTATTTGTTTATATACGATGTTGAGATTATTTATTATTTTTGGAGGTATTATTTTATATTTTTATGGTGATGGCATACTTGCATTGATGCTTCGGCTGCTCGGCTGATCACCGGTAGTCTGACCAGAGTTGAGAGATTCTTCTGGACCAGAGTTGAGAGATTCCTCTGGGCAGGGTTGAGAGATTCCCCTGTTATGCCGCTGGGGTTGAGAGATTCCCCTGGCCTATCACCGTCGGGCTTGAGAGATTCGCCTAACCGTCGGGCTTGAGAGATTCGCCTGACCGTCGGGCTTGAGAGATTCGCCTGGCACCTCCATATATATTTTCCGAACTCGCTATACTTGTTTATTGTATATGAAATTGGTGAAAGGCATGTGTTTATTTTCGTCCACTCACTCTAACATTTTATTTGCCTTTCCCCTGGGCGTTTCGGTTTCCATGCCCAGTTTGCAGTTCGGATTCTGGTGTTTCACGTCGTGGTCGGAGGCTAATTGTTCGAGCTACCTGTCTTTTCCAGTAGGTTCCTTGTTTCGTCTACTGTTGTATATTTTGTATATATATGCACTAGAGGTCGCTCTGATACGATACAGATACATGTTTTATGTGATTTTTCCTGAATTTTCCATATATTACAGTCATGTTTACTGTTTATTGCTATTGTTAGGATATTGAGAAATCCGGATGGGATTGGTGCCCACGGTTTGGCTTTTGTGGCATAGGATGAAGTGTATTTTCCGGGTGCAGGTTAATGGCAATTCCGCGTTAGTAGCGTTACTTTGCCGAAATTTTTATGGTTTTTGTTGGTTCGTGTTTTCAGAAGGGGTCTGATTCTGGTTTAGGAAACTAAATCGGGGTTGGGTGCTTTCAGCTTGGAATCAGAGCATTAGGTTGTCAGATTCTGTAGACTCTTGTAGTTGTGACGCTTAGGGTATTTGAGTTTGTACAGCATGTCTGGAGTGATAACCCGACTGGCCAACGGTACTCATCAATACTTCGGGTGTTTTGTGTTCTCAAATATCTGAGGTTTCATGATTACGTTCCTTCTGCTTGTACCTAATACTTGTATTGTATCAGTAGGATGCCTCCTCGACGTGGTCCCCGTGTTGATCGGGAAGTGGATCCTGATGAGGATCGCCAGACGCACGACTTGCTGATGCGAGTGTTGCATTTGGAGGAGCGTTTTGACCCTGTGGTCAAAGCTCGTACTGCTGGTGCGACTGTCTTTTCGGGTTCAGCTGATCCAGAGATTTGCGAGGCATGGTTGGTTCAGGTTGAAAGCGTATGTGAGCGTCTGCGATTTACCCCTGAGCAGATGACAGTGGCAGCAGTTGGATTACTTGAGTCAGATGCATACTTTTGGTGGGTTAGCACCGATAGAGTTCTAGTTGATACTCCGTGGACTTTGCTCCGAGATTTGTTTATGCGAAGATACTTTAACTTTGCTACCCAGCAGCGGAAGTATGAGGAGTTCATGATCTTGAGACAGGGCAGTTTGTCTGTGCTTGAGTACCGGGACAGATTTACCTACTTATCTTGGTTTACGCGTGACATGGTGGCTACTGAGGAAGCCAAGTGCCGCAGATTTGAGCTGGATTTGAATTTGAACATCAAGGGGACTCTGACTACGATGCCTCGGAACAACTTCGATGAGTTTGTTAGTGCAGCACTTCGAGGTGAGGATATCGAGAAGGAGAGGCAGATGAGATACCAGCCTAGACGATTTGAGGAGGGCAGACCGAGTCAGGGGCCTTCCAAGAGGCTGAGTTCTGATACTTGTTGTTCGGCATCATCCTCGAGCAGTGGACCATATTGACCACCAGCTAGTGCACCGAGATAGAGGCTGAGATGGAGGAGAGACCGACCGCAGCACCACAATTTAGTGGCGGTTCTAGCAGTTCCAGTTATCCTCGGCATTCCGGTGGCTCTATTGCCGTACCGAGGGAGTACCCGTTGTGTAGTCTCTGCAGCAGGCATCGTGTTGGTCCTTGTTAGCGAGGCCCTGTCACTTGTTTTCGTTGTGGCCAGGTGGGTCACTATGCGAGAGAGTGTTTCCAGCTTGGGGTTGGGTCCTTTCAAATGCTCCTTCATTTTAGACCTGTTGCCCGTCAACCATTCAGTGTGTACCAGTTGGTAACTGGATATGAGCCTGACATTTCACATTTTCGCATTTTTGCACTACTACATTTTTAACCATTGCCGGCGATTTTGGAAATAGTTTTTTTATCATTGCTGGGGATTTTTCCCCCAAAAAACGCCGGCAATGTGTTTTTTTTTTTAACATTGCCGGCGATTTTTCTGGAAAATCGCCGGCAATGATGTGACGACCCGAACCAGAATCAGTTGTGTATTCTGCACGATTCATGAGATTGGTCATAGTCGCGGTTTTTACAATATATGTGTGGTTTGTCGATTCTATTCGCGACTATATTTTCGGCAGAGAATTTGGATTGAGTTTCTTCACGGAAGTTGTAGAGTGCGTGATTTTGAGCTCATAGGCGGTTCCGAATGATTTTTTCGATAACCGAGGAATATATTGTGATTATTCAAAGTTTTGGTTTTCGACGAGTTTATCCGTTTATTTCGTGTTTATCTGAATCATTCCGAATATTCGTTTTGGACCGTCGATTGACCCGAAGCGCGAGTATAAATATCAGAAATAGTCGTAAAATCGTCGAAAACACTATTTGGCGTTGACCACCGTTGACTTTCCAATTTTGGAAACCTTGACCGTTGACCGAGGGAGGACAGTTTTCATTTTGGTTTCGCCGGCCGACTTCCATTTTCTGGCCACCTTCGATCTTTTAGAGGGAATGAATAGCTTTCTTTCTTGATTTTGAGCTGTTTGGTATTTGGTTTTATGTGAATTGGTTGTGTAATTGTGGAGAACGAATCGGGTTTGGAGTTCGGGTTTCGCCTGTGTCGGGGGGGTGGCTTTCCGGCGAGCCACGGTGGTGATGGTTGGGGGGGTTTGACTCCCCTTGTCCTTGTGAGTCTCCCCATGTGTTTGGTTTGGGTGGAGGTTGAGGTTTTGATGGAATTCAGTTAGGTCACCGGAGATGAATTTCCGTTCGGTTTTGGCTGGAATTGAGGTGGTTCTAATTAGATTTGGCCTTGATGGTAGTTATGAAAATGGTTAGGCTTGATGTGGTCTTCAATTCTGGAGCTTCCTCGCCGGAGCAAGTCACCGTTGACGGCGCGGCGGCGGCGGCGGCGGCGGTCAACGGCGGTGCTCCAGCGAGGAGTTGACTTTTTGGTTTTCGACGTTTTTAATGTCGTTTTTCTCGTAATCGCGCCCCGATTATCGTCCAGAGGTTTTCGTAGTGATTTGGGTATCGGATTTTCAGTCGAAGGTTTCGAGTGGAGATTTCGGGAATTCCGTTAATCATTTTGTACTGCATTGTATATTTCCGGGAACGGTTGGTTTCCGTGGTTAAGTACAGGGTTGTGGGCTATGTTTTTGATCAGTTATGTTTATGAATGTTCAGGAGATCGAGATCGAGATCGTGCTTCAGGCGAGGGATCTTCCCCCGGGCCTCGAGATTAGCGCGAGTGCGCATTTTGCTCACCTGTGAGTGGACAATTTCTTTTCACAGAATGTTTGCGAGTCTTTATATACGTTTTACGAACTTGAGCATGCATATGAGATTACGATTTATACGAGCATGTGTTAGACGATTATGCTTATACCATTATACATTACGTATATGCATTTATATGTTGTTTATTGCATTTGCATCGAAATATTTATGATTTGGTTTACACAGAGTACAGTCTCAGTATATGTTGTTGCATCGATACACTCGCATCCCGGCTGATCCCCGAGGATGTGTACCGGGGGAGGCTGTGACTCCTGACCCGAGGCCTTTACCGGGGGGAGGCAGACCTCTGACTTGAGGCCTTTCTGGCTAGAATCACGTGTTGGTCTGGGATCCCTTGATTCGGACTGTACTAGCACGGACGTGTCCATGAGTGACCCCGTAGGATTTTTACTTGCATGCTCAGTACGCTGGAGGAGTATGAGTTTACCTCGTGTACTTGATTTTATTTTTCCATCTGGACTCGCATATGTTTTTATAACATATATCAACTGGTGAAAGACATTTATTTTCGTCCACTCACTCTAACGATTTTCATGTCTTTCCCCTGGGCTTTTCGGTTTCCGTGCCCAGTTTGCAGTTCATGTTTTGGTGTTTCACGTCGCGGTTGGAGGCTAGTGATCTGAGCTACCTGTGTTTTCCAGTAGGTTCTTGTTTCGCCTACTGATGCATATATTGTATATATTTACACTAGAGGTCGCTCTGATACATTCTGATACATGTTTTATGCAGATTTTCTCGGATATATATATATATACTACAGTATGTTTACTGTTTATTGATTATGATATGATGTTGAGAAATCTAGTTGGGATTGGTGCCCACGGTTTGGCTTTTGTGGCATAGGATGAAGTGTTGTTTACAGGGTGCAGGTTAATGCAATTCCACGATAGTAACGAAACTCTGCCGAAATTTTTAATGGTTTTTGTTGGTTCTCGTTTTCAGAAGGGGTTCGATTCCGGTTTAGGCGACTGAATCGGGGTTGGGTCCTTTCAGCTTGGTATCAGAGCATTAGGTTGTCAGATTCTGTAGACTCTTGTAGTTGTGACACTTAGGGTATTTGAGTTTATACAGCATGACTAGAGTGATGACCCGACTGGCCAACGGTACTCATCAATACTTCGGGTGTTGTGTGTTCTCAAATATCTGCGGTTTCATGATTACGTTCTTTCTGCTTGTACCTAATGCTTGTCTTGTATCAATAGGATGCCTCCTTGACGTGGTCCCCGTGTTGATCGGGAAGCGGATCCTGATGAGGATCGCTAGACGTGCGACTTGCTGATGCAAGTGCTGCGTTTGGAAGAGCGTTTTGACCCGGTGGTCAAGGCTCGTACTGCTGGTGCTACTGTGTTTTCGGGTTCAGTTGATCCAGAGATAGGTGAGGCATGGTTGGTTCAGGTTTAACGTGTATGTGAGCGTCTACAGTTTACTCCTGAGCAGATGACAGTGGCAGCAGTCGGATTACTTGAGGGTGATGCATACTTTTGGTGGGTTAGCACCGACAGAGTTCCAGTTGATACTCAGTGGACTTTGTTCCGTGATTTGTTTATGCGGAGGTACTTTAATCAGGCTACCCAGCAGCGCAAGTATGAGGAGTTTACGAACTTGAGGCAGGGCAGTTTGTCTGTGCTTGAGTACTGGGACAGGTTCACTCGTTTATCTCGTTTTGCGCATGATATGGTGGCTACTGAGGAAGCCAAGTGTCACAAGTTTGAGCTGGGATTGAACTTGAATATCAAGGGGACTCTGACTACGATTCCTCGAAACAACTTTGATGAGTTTGTCAGTGCAGCACTCCGAGGTGAGGACATAGAGAAGGAAAGGCAGCAGAGGTACCAACCGAGACGGTTTGAGGAGGGTGGACCGAGTCAGGGGCCTTCAAAGAGGCAGAGTTCTGATACTTCCGATTCAGCTTCATCCTCAGGTGGTGGATCTTATCGCCCACCAGTTGGTGTACCGAGGCAGAGACCGAGATGGAGAAGAGATCGACCGCAGCGACCACAGGTTGGTAGGAGTTCCAGCAGTTCTAGTTATCCTCGGCGTACAGGTGGTACGTTTGTTGTACCGCGGGAGTACCCATTGTGCAGTTTCTGCAACAGGCATCACTTTAGACCATGTCAGCGAGGCCCTGTCACTTGTTTTCGCTGTGGCCAGGTGGGTCACTATGCAAGGGAGTGTCTCCAGCTTGATGGTGTTGATGGACAGGCGGCCAAAAGTTCCGGATCTGAGCGAGGTGCTACTTTGGGAGCTCGACCAGCACAGTTTGCGGGCCAGGGTAGACAGCAGGGCCAGCCTCAGCGTGGACAACCAGCCGGACAGGCGTGAGTTCATGCCATGACTCTACGTGAGGGCAGAGCTTCACCGGAGGTCGTTATCGGTACGTTACATGTCTTTGGTATTCCGGTACTTGCATTGTTAGATCCAGGTGCCACACATTCATTCATATCATATAGACTGTCATCATTGGCTACGGTACCTGCATCTTCACTTCCGGGGTTGTGGAGAGTGTTTTATCCGTCAGGTGAGGTTGTGAGCATTGGTTGGGTTTACAGAGAATGTGAGGTGTTTATTGGAGGCCATGGTTTAGCCACAGATTTGTTATTGCTTGATATTGTGGATTTTGATCTGATCTTGGGTATGGACTTCTTGGAGACGCACTTGGCCATGTTTGACTGTCACAAGAAGGAGGTCGCGTTTCGACGACCAGGGTTACCCTAGATACTGTTTCGCGGCGAGAAGAATACTTCACTACTGTGTTTGATTTCCGTGATGAGGGCGGATTGGTTGATGAAGAAAGGGTGTGTTGCTTACTTGGCTCATGTTGTGGACACTACGGCTTCAGTTCCGGATCTTGGTAGGATTGAGGTTGTTTCTGAGTTTCCGGATGTGTTTCCAGTAGAGTTACCTGGTATACCTCCTGTTCGGGAGATTGATTTCACTATTGAGTTGTTTCCGGGTACAGGGCCAATTTCACAGACACCGTATCGTATGGCGCCTGCGGAGTTGAAGGAGTTGCAGATTCAGCTCCAGGAGTTACTGGAGAAGGGTTTTATTCGACCTAGTGTCTCTCTGTGGGGTGCACCGGTGTTGTTTGTTCGGAAGAAGGATGGGTCCATGCGTTTATGCGTCGACTACCGGAAGCTGAATCAGGTTACAGTAAAGAACAAGTATCCGTTGCCACGGATTGATGATTTGTTTGATCAGCTCAAGGGAGCATCAGTCTTTTCGAAGATTGACCTTCGATCCGGATATCATCAGTTGAGGATCCGAGATTCTGATGTGGCCAGGACAGCTTTCAGGTCGCGGTATGGGCATTACGAGTTTCTGGTTATGCCGTTTGGGTTGACCAACGCCCCTGCAGCTTTCATGGACTTGATGAATCGGGTGTTCAGACGGTTCCTGGACAAGTTCGTGATTGTATTCATTGAAGATATTTTGTGCGACGACCGGAACCAGAATCAGTTGTGTATTCGACACGATTCACGAGATTCTGCTTAGTCGCAGTTTTACGTCGTATATGTGGTTTGCCGATTCGATTCGCGACTATATTTTCGGTCGAGAATTTGAGATGAGTGTCTTCACGGAAGTTGTAGAGTACGTGATTTCAAGCTCATGGGTGGTTCCGGAAGATTTTTCCGATAACCGAGGATTATTTTATGATTATTTGAAGTTTCGGTTTCCGACGAGTTTATCCGATTGATTCGAGTTTATCCGAATCGTGATGGTTATCCATTTCGAATCGTCGATCGACTCGAGGCGCGAGTATAAATATCGGAATAGTCGAGAATTAGTCGTAAAAACATTGTTGAAGTTTGACCGGACCGTTGACTTTCCAAAAATAGAAGGTTAACCCGTTGACCAAAAAAGGAAAGGTTTCCCGTTTCGGCTTGCCGTCCGACGACCTGTTTTCCGGCCACCTCTGATCAAGTGGAAGGTATGGTTAGCATCCTTGAGTGATTTCGAGTTGTTTGATACTTAGTTTGATGAGAATTGATGAGAATTTTGGGGGTTTCGAATCGGGCCGAGTTCCTCGATTTCGTCGGTGATCGTTGGCCGTTTTCCAGCGAGATTTGGAGGTGGAGGTTAAGGGGGTTCGACTCCCCTTAACCTTGTGATGCTTCCCATGTGATTTAATTGAGGATTAGTTGAGTTTTCCGGTGAACCCGAATGGGTTGCCGGAGTTGATTTTCCAGTTGGATTTCGGTTGAATTGATGAGGTTCCGGTCAGTTTTGGGTCTTGTGTCAGTTATGGAAGTAGTTCGTATGGTTATGGTCTTTAAATCTGGAGTTTTTGGCCGTGGAACTCCACGGTTGACGGCGCCACGCCGCTGCCGGCGGCGGTCAACGGCGGAGCTCCGGCCAAAAGTTGACTTTTCAGATTTCAACGTTTTTAATGTCGTTTTTCTCGAAATCACGCCCTGATTATCGTCTAGTGGTTTTCGGGTTGATTTAGTTAGCCGATTTTCAGTCGAGGTTTCGAGTGGGGATTTCGGAATTTCCGTTATTCATTTTGTACCGCATTGCATATTTCCGGGAACGGTTGGTTTCCGTGATTCAGTATAGGGATGTGGATTATGATTTTGATTAGATATGTTTTGTGAATATTCAGGAGATCGAGATCGAGATCTGGATCGTGATCGTGCTTCAGGCGAGGGATCTTCCGTCGGACCACGAGTTTAGCGCGAGTGCGCGGTACGCGAGTCATTGAGTGGACATTTCTTTTCACGGATTAATTGCGAGTCTTTTATAAATGATTTACGAACTTGAGCATGCAGATGATTATGATTTTATGAGCATGTGTTTTACGATTATGCATATATGAATATACGTATACGAATATATATATATACGTACATATTATGTTTTATTCATGTGCATAGAAAAGATTTATGATTTGGTTTACACAGAGTACAGTCTCAGTATATGTTGTGGTATCGATACACATTGGCTTCTCGGCTGATCCCCGAGTACGCTCCGGGGGGGGGGGGGGGACAGATATCCTGACCCGAGGTCTTTCTGGCTAGGAATCACGTGTGGGTCTGGGATCCCGTGATTCAGACTGTGCTATCGCGTGGAAGCCCACGAGAGTCTCCGCGATATATTTTACGTTGCATGCCCTGTACGTGAGTGGTAGTCAGCGTCTCCTCACGTACCATTTGATTTTCATGCATTTGACTCACATATGATTTTATACGTATATATTACTTGGTGAAAGACATTTATTTTCGTCCACTCACTCTAACGAGTTTTATGTCTTTCCCCTGGGCTTTTCGGTTTCCGTGCCCAGTTGCAGTTCAGGTTTGGTGTTCACGTCGCGGTTTGGAGGCTAGTGATCAGAGTCACCTGTGTTTTCCAGTAGGTTCTTGTTTCGCCTACTAATGTACATATTATATATATTGTACTCTAGAGGTCTCTCTGATACATTCGGATACTTGTTTATGCGGATTTTCTCGGATATATATATATATACTACAGTACTATTTACTGTTTATGATTCATATATTGATGTTGAGAAATCCGGATGGGATCGGTGCCCACGGTTTGATTTTTGTGGCATAGGATGAAGTGTATTTTCCGCGTGCAGGTAATGGTAATTCCACGTTATTAGCGAAACTTTGCCGAAATTTCAAAAAAATTTTGTTGGTTCGTATTTTCAGAAGGGGTTCGATTCCGATTTAGGTAGCTGAATCGGGGTTGGGTCCTTTCATTTTGATCTATTCCAGGAGTATGGGCCAGCACAAGAAGCATTTGCGAGCAGTGTTGCGGACTTTGCGGGACCATCAGTTGTTCGCAAAGTTTAGCAAGTGCGAGTTCTGGTTGGATAGTGTGAAGTTTCTGGGCCACGTGATATCGGCTGAGGGAGTCAGTGTTGATCCTGACAAGATCGAGGCCGTGCTGAACTGGAGTAGACCTAATACTGTACCGGAGATCCGGAGTTTCTTGGGGTTAGCAGGCTATTACCGGCGGTTTGTATAGGATTTCTCCCGGATTGCTACACCACTGACCAGATTGACGAAGAAGGGCGTCAAGTTTGAGTGGTCTGATGCGTGCGAGGAGAGTTATTTGCTTCTGAATGAGAGATTGACTACCGAACCGGTTCTGACATTGCCAGACGACAGTGGTGAGTTTGTAGTGTACAGTGATGCGTCGAAGTTGGGACTTGGCTGTGTGTTGATGCAGCATGGTAGAGTTGTAGCCTATGGTTCCAGACAGCTGAAACCACATGAGGTCAATTATCCGACGCATGATTTGGAGTTAGCCGCTATTGTGTTAGCGTTGAAGAGTTAGAGACATTACCTGTATGGAGCTCAATGTAAGATCTACATCGACCACAAAAGTCTCACTTACTTGCAGACGCAGCTAGATTTGAACATGAGGCAACGCCGGTGGATGGAGTTGATCAATGATTACGATTGCACATTTGAATACCATCCAGGGAAGGCCAATGTTGTAGCTAATGCACTTAGCCGGAAGTCTGGAGCTTCGTTGTTTCATATGTGTGTGGCCAGAGTGTCGATGTTAGCCGAACTTCGGGCTACGGGTGCCGAGTTCAAGTGCAATGATTAGGGAGCTTTGTTGGCCAGTTTCCAGGTTCGACCCGTATTGGTTGATTAGGTACGAGAAGCTCAGGATTCAGATTCCTACTTGTTGGGCAAGAAGACCATGATACGGAATGGTGTGCCTACAAAGTTCCGATTGAGCGACGACGGTACGTTGTTGTTCAGAGGCAGGTTATGTGTGCCCAGAGACAAGAGCCTGAAGAAGGAGATTCTGGATGAGGCCCACAGTTCAGCGTATGCGATGCATCCTGGAGGTACGAAGATGTTTCGTACACTTCGAGCGTACTATTGGTGGCGCAACTTGAAGCGGGAGATTGCCGCATACGTGAGCCAATGTTTGATCTGTCAGCAGGTTAAGGCGGAGAGGCAGAAACCTGCAGGGAAACTACAGCCACTGGAGATTCCGGTTTGGAAGTGGGAGCACATTACGATGGATTTCGTCTATCAGTTGCCACGTACTTCGGCTGGCAACACTGGTATTTGGGTTATTGTTGATCGACTGATGAAATCCGCTCACTTTCTTTCGCTTCCGGGGAAGATATCAGTGGGCAGATAAGCCAAGTTGTACTTATTAGAGATTGTTCGCTTGCATGGTGTGCATGTGTCTATTGTTTCTGACCGTGATAGTCAGTTCACGTCTGAGTTTTGGCAGGCGTTGCAGCGAGCCTTGGGCACGAGGTTGCGATTCAGTACAGCCTTTCATCCTCAGACTGATGGGCAGTCCGAGCGGACCATCCAGACTCTTGAGGATATGCTGCGATCTTGTGTGTTGCAGTTTCGCGGAAACTGGGATCAGCAGTTATACTTGATAGAGTTCGCCTACAACAACAGCTATCAGGCCAGTATCGAGATGGCACCGTACGAGGCTTTGTACGGGAAGCAGTGTCACACTCCGTTGTGTTGGAGTGAGGTGGGCGAGCATTGGCTGATTGGCCCTGATCTGGTGAAGAGCACTATGGAGGACGTTCAGATTATCCGGGATAGATTAAAGATCGCCCAGGATCGCCAGAAGAGTTATGCGGACGTGAGGAGGAAGAGCCTCGAGTTTGAGGTAGGCGATTGGGTTTTCTTGAAACTATCCCCATGGAGGGGAGTTGTACGTTTCGGGAAGCGTGGCAAGCTTCGACCACGATACATCGGTCCGTATGAGATTACCGAGAGGGTTGGAGCTGTTGCATATAGACTTGAGTTTCCAGCAGAGATGGCTCGTGTTCATGATGTCTTCCATGTTTCGATGTTGCGGAAGTACATCTCAGATCCTTCACATGTGTTAGCCCCACAGCAGTTGCCGATCAGGGAGGATTTGACGTACGTGGAAGAGCCTGTACAGATTCTCGATCGTCGTGAGCAGGAGTGAGGCACCGTGTGATCCCACTAGTGAAGGTCTTGTGGCAGAACCATTCAGTTGAGGAGGCCACTTGGGAGACTGAGCAGCATATGTGGGAACAGTATCCTAATCTGTTCACTTGACAGGTACGTAAATTTCGAGGTCGAATTTTTTTAAGGGGGGTAGATTTGTGACGACCCGAACCAGAATCAGATGTGTATTCTGCACGATTCATGAGATTGGTCCTAGTCGCGGTTTTTACAATATATGTGTGGTTTGTCGATTCTATTCTTGACTATATTTTCGGCCGAGAATTTGGATTGAGTTTCTTCACGGAAGTTGTAGAGTACGTGATTTTGAGCTCGTGGGCGGTTCCGGATGATTTTTTCGATAATCGAGGAATATATTGTGATTATTCGAAGTTTCGGTTTTCGACGAGTTTATCCGTTTGTTTCGTGTTTATCCGAATCATTCCGAATATTCATTTTGGACCATAGATTGACCCGAGGCGCGAGTATAAATGTCGGAAATAGTCGTAAAATCGTCGAAAACACTATTTGGCGTTGACCACCGTTGACTTTCCAATTTTGGAAACCTTGACCGTTGACCGAGGGAGGACAGTTTTCGTTTTGGTTTCGCCGGCCGACTTCCATTTTCCGGCCACCTCCGATCTTTTAGAGGGTATGAATCGCTTTCTTTCTTGATTTTGAGCTGTTTGGTATTTGGTTTTATGTGAATTGGTTGTGTAATTGTGGAGAACGAATCGGGTTTGGAGTTCGGGTTTCGCCGGTGTCGAGGGGTGGCTCTCTGGCGAGCCACGGTGGTGATGGTTGGGGGGGGGGGGTTCGACTCCCCTTGTCCTTGTGAGTCTCCCCATGTGTTTGGTTTGGGTGGAGGTTGAGGTTTTGATGGAATTCAGTTAGGTCATCGGAGATGAATTTCCGTTCGGTTTTGGCTAGAATTGAGGTGGTTCTGATTAGATTTGGCCTTGATGGTAGTTATGAAAATGGTTAGGCTTGATGTGGTCTTCAATTCTGGAGCTTCCTTGCCGGAGGAAGTCACCGTTGACGGTGCGCTGCCGCCGCCGCCGGCGGTCAACGACAGTGCTCCAGCGAGGAGTTGACTTTTTGGTTTTCGACGTTTTTAATGTCATTTTTCTCGTAATCGCGCCCCGATTATCGTCCAGAGGTTTTCGTAGTGATTTGGGTATTGGATTTTCACTCGAAGGTTTCGAGTGGAGATTTCGGGAATTCCGTTAATCATTTTGTACTGCATTGTATATTTCCGGGAACGGTTGGTTTCCATGGTTAAGTACAGGGTTGTGGGCTATGTTTTTGATCAGTTATGTTTATGAATGTTCAGGAGATCGAGATCGAGATCGTGCTTCAGGCGAGGGATCTTCCCCCGGGCCTCGAGATTAGCGCGAGTGCGCATTTTGCTCACCTGTGAGTGGACAATTTCTTTTCACAGAATGTTTGCGAGTCTTTATATACGTTTTACGAACTTGAGCATGCATATGAGATTACGATTTATACGAGCATGTGTTAGACGATTATGCTTATACCATTATACATTACGTATATGCATTTATATGTTGTTTATTGCATTTGCATCGAAATATTTATGATTTGGTTTACACAGAGTACAGTCTCAGTATATGTTGTTGCATCGATACACTCGCATCCCGGCTGATCCCCGAGGATGTGTACCGGGGGAGGCTGTGACTCCTGACCCGAGGCCTTTAACGGGGGGAGGCAGACCTCTGACCTGAGGCCTTTCTGGCTAGAATCACGTGTGGGTCTGGGATCCCATGATTCGGACTGTACTAGCACGGACGTGTCCATGAGTGACCCCGTGAGATTTTTACTTGCATGCTCAGTACGCTGGAGGAGTATGAGTTTACCTCGTGTACTTGATTCTATTTTTCCATCTGGACTCGCATATGTTTTTATAACATATATCAACTGGTGAAAGACATTTATTTTCGTCCACTCACTCTAACGATTTTCATGTCTTTCCCCTGGGCTTTTCGGTTTCTGTGCCCAGTTTGCAGTTCAGGTTTTGGTGTTTCACGTCGCGGTTGGAGGCTAGTGATCTGAGCTACCTGTGTTTTCCAATAGGTTCTTGTTTCGCCTACTGATGTGTATATTGTATATATTTACACTAGAGATCGCTCTGATACATTCTGATACATGTTTTATGCGGATTTTCTGGGATATATATATATATATACTACAATATGTTTACTGTTTATTGATTATGATATGATGTTGAGAAATCCGGTTGGGATTGGTGCCCACGGTTTGGCTTTTGTGGCATAGGATGAAGTGTTGTTTACAGGGTGCAGGTTAATGCAATTCCACGATAGTAACGAAACTCTGCCGAAATTTTGAATGGTTTTTGTTGGTTCTCGTTTTCAAAAGGGGTTCGATTCCGGTTTAGGCGACTGAATCGGGGTTGGGTCCTTTCAATGATCCGCCGGTAATTAAAAAAAAAGACATTGTCGGTGACTTCCATGTAAGTCGCCGGCAATGATAAAAAAAAAAACATTACCGGTAACTTGCATGGAAGTCGCCGGCAATGTTTTTTTTTTTTTTTTAATTACCGGCGGATCATTGCCGGCGATTTTCCGGAAAAATCGCCGGCAATGATAAAAAAAAAGACATTGCCGGCGGTTTTTGGGGGAAAAATCGCCGGCAAAGGTTAAAAATGTAGTAGTGTTGGTTGCACGGTCTATGTGTATATTGCTCCTCCACAGCGTACTAAGATGGGTCCTCAATGAAGATTGGGCATTTATGTTGGTTTCAAATCACCCAATATAATCCGCTATCTTCAACCTTTGACAGGAGATCTCTTTACTGCTAGATTTGTAGATTGTCAATATGATGAGACATATTTCCCGCCGTTAGGGGGAGATATGAATAGTTCTATTCCAGTTCAACGTCAACAATTGACGTGGTTTGATCCCATTGTGTCTCATCATGATCCACGCACATCTCAGAGTGAGATTGAAGTGTGTAGGATACTCGATCTTCAGCAAGTGGCATACTCCATGCCTGACTCATTTGCTAATATTGCTAAAGTAACGAGATCAGATATACCTGGTGTTAATGTTCCTACAAGGTTGGAAATCCCGATAAAGGAATTTGTTAATAGCAACACTGGGCAAGGAGGCGTTCCTCCTGCTCATGTGGATGGTGTTGCTTTGGCCTTGGCTCCCACCAGAAAGAGAGGGTGACCAAGAAAGTCCACATATGAGCCGCCGGTTAAAACACAGGCCATCAAAGCACCAAAAGATCCATTTATCATCAACATTGTGAATCCTTCACATTAGATTGTCTTTGATTATAGTTATGTCCTTGAATCAAAATTCGCATATCTGGGGGATGCTTTAGAACCTTTTGTGATATCAGAGAACTCAGAAATCTCATTTAGAACAAATGATGTGCATGTTCTTATGGATAGATCTTCCATGTTAGTTGATGATATGTTTGCTTATTCCGTCGCTCAGAAGATTATTGAAGATGACGAAGTGGAACCCCGTTCAGTTGATGGATGTCAACGTAAAGCAGATTGGCCGAAATGGAAAGAAGCAATCTAGGCTGAACTATACTCTTTGAATAAAAGGCATGTTTTCAGTCTGGTTGTGCTATGCCCACCAAATGTTAAGCCAGTTGAACATAAATGGGTCTTTGTTCAGAAGCGTAATAAGAAGAATGAGATCATTAATATACGCATGTTATGCTCGATTATTAACGCATTTCTACCTACATTTAGCTATGTTATAATCTTAGTTTTTATGTTTTTTTTACTTAGTTTGTTAATTTTAGGTCATTTACAGTGGAGAATAATAACGGCGCACTTCGAAGAAATTTTACGATTTTGGATCATCGGAGATGGGCCAGCCCATTAAGCATTTTTTTAGGACCATTTTGCAAGGTCCAAGTCAGCCCATATTGGAGGCCCAAGCCCAATATTTTGGCAGCCCAAGCCACTTGGTGAAGATGAAAAGTCAAGATTGGCAAGCTTAGTGACTAGGCTTGGTGACTCACCTTGATGACTCTTAGCTTTTTGTGGCTGATCTAGGTGACTAGGCTTGGTGACTAAGTGGGTGACTAAGGGAGCATTGATGGCTTAGGCAAGTAGAAGAAAGATTCAAGGCAAACTTCCTTGCCTATATAAAGGGGAGGCTGGCCAAAGGAAGAAACATCACATATTTCACAAGCCAAAGCTCTAAACACTTTACCTCTCTTCCATACTTCACCAAGGTTCTTCCAAAGTCGAAGCTCTCTACCACCTCCAGATCAAGAACTAAGAGTGCGTCATTCGTGTTCTTGAGAATTACCACTTGTAGTTTGGTGCGTCACCTCTCTAAAAGTGTAACCATGTTCTCTAAACTTCATCTTCTTCTTTGTAATAATTTTGGTTATGTTATGAAAGAATTAATTTCTCTATGTTCTTCTCTTATTTTGATTCTTCCATGTGTTCTTAATTTTATTAGTTTGGATGCATGTGCTAGCTTTAAGTTCTTAATGCTTTGAGTATGTTTTAGGATAGGGTGCGTGAAAGGACCCAACCCCGATTTAGCTTCCTAAATCGGAATCAAACCCCTTCGAAAACACGAACCAACAAAAACTTTTTGAAATTTGGGCAGAGTTTCGCTACTAACGTAGAATTGCCATTACCTGCACGTGGAAAATACACTTCATCCTATGCCACAAAAAGCAAACCGTGGGCACCAATCCCATCCGGATTTCTCAATATATCAACAGTAAAGTAAAACAGTAAATATATATATACTTTACTGAGATCCGGAATAAAATCGTATAACATAATAGCAGATTTCTCAGAGCGACCTCTATCGTATAAACATATATGCATACCACAGTAGGTAGAACAATAAACCTACTGGAAGAAACAAGGTAGCTCGAGCACTATGCCTCCGATCATAACGTGCGACACCAGAGCCTGAACTGCAAACTGGGCACGGAAACCGAAAAACCCAGGGGAAAGACAATAAACACGTTAGAGTGAGTGGACGAAAATAAATGTCTTTCACCAGTTGATATATATGTTATAAAAACATATGCGAGTCGAAATATAAATAAATCAAATCAAATAGTTTACGAGGAGACGCTGACTCCAACTCGTAAACAGAGCATGCATAGAAAGTATCACAGGGTCACTCATGGACTCGTCCGTGCTAGTACAGTCAGAATCACGGAGTCCTTGACTACCACGTGATTCATAGCCAGAAAGGCCTCGGTTCCGGGGTACTGCCCCTCACCGGTCAGGTAGGGGTACTGCCCCTCCTGGTGGCCTACCATCGGGGATCAGCCGAGAGGCAAGTGTATCGATACAACAACGTAACCACGATCGTACTCTGTGTAAACCAAATCATAAACATTTCGATGCAAATGCATGAAACAGCATATAAGTGTATGTATATTCATATACGTATATCCGTATATATATATAATCGTATAATCGTAACACATGCTCATATTAAACATAATCTCGTAAGAAATCTCATGCCAGTAAAAAAATAATCATGCTGCATGCTCAAGTTCATAAAACGTATATAAAAGACTCGCAATCATTCCGTGAAAATAAAATGTCCACTCACAGACTGGCGTAACGCGTATCGCGTTAACCCGTGATCCGGCGGAAAATCCATCGCTAAACAAACGATCACGAACCCCCCCTGAATAATCACAACGTCCAATATTCAAAGTCATAATCCGACAATTCGAATCAAACCACGAGAAACCACCGTTCTCGGAAATACACAATTCGAATACGACGAATTGTCGAAAATCCATATATACCACCTCAATACCTCATTTTACGTCCGGACGCTCAACTCGAAAAACGAACCTCCCTACTGCGATCGGGGCGCGATTTCGAGTCAAATGACATGCAACTTGTCGAAAGTCAAAAAGTCAAACATGTTGACCGTTGACCGCCGCGTTGACCACCGCCCACGGCGGCGCCACCTTCAACCTGAAAATTTTCCGGCAGAGCAACACCTATTCCATGCAAAATCACCCGCTGAGCAACTTTCATAACTGCAACAAAGTCCAATTCAAACTCTAACTCACCCAATTTCACGAAAAACCGAATTGTTCCACAAATTTCAATCTCAAAATTCTCCACACTCAAATCGAATTAGAACACCATGTTTATATGGTTAGAATCACAATGAAGAGGGCTACAAAACCCAGTACCTCTTGAAGTTCATCTCGGCCGGAATCAAAATCCACCATTAACTCAAAAACTCTCCATTTTCAACCGGAAAATTCAGCACCTACGGCGTCCCACGCCGCAAACGGAGGCCGGAAAAGTAACGAGGAGGTGGAGGCGCACCGATTGCCACCTCCCCCGTGGCCGGAGACAGCCGGAAAAGCACCACCGCCGTGGAGCACCGAACCACCGTCGCCACCTTCATTTCAGCTCGAGTTGACCAAGGTTGACCGGTCAAAGTACATTAATGAAATGTTGACTTGCCAAAACAGGAAAGTTACTATTTATAGCTTGCCCAAAAAGGAAACTCGTAATTATCCATTTTGACGATCATCAAACCCACGTAACTTTCTCGTCGTGATTCCGATTCCGATAATTCTCGCGGCCACAAACTCGTCTCGACATATTCTTCAATAGTCACCCGAAGTCAAACACATCGGCCAAACGGATAAAAAGTCAACCCTTTGAACCAACACACATTAAAATCGACTAATTAATCAACGAATGGAAATATTCACAATTAAATCTTCGTAACTCAAAATCATGCTCCGAAAGTTCCTACGAACTCGAAATTAAATTCTAAACAACTTCCGTGAAGGATCCGAAGCCAAATTCTCGTCCGATAATTTAGTCGCGAACAAACCTGCCAATTAAATTCATTTCCGTCGAAACTTCAAATATTCATAACTAATTCCTCGGTCGTCCAAATAACGATCCGGAACCTCCCACGAACTCGAAAACACACGTACAACGACTCTCGAGAAGAGACCCAGCTCCAATTCTCGGCCAATAATTTAGTCGTTAAGAAGCTTCGGCGATTCAATAATTGTCGAACAGCTGCGACTACGCAGTAACTCATCAATCAAGCTGATTCCACTGCTAATTCTGGTCCGGGTCGTCACAGTGCGTCACCAATCTTCCTAAAAGATATCTCAATGATTTCGGCAAAGTAGCAATTGTTTTAAGGTGTTATGCGTCATAGTATTCTTATTCGACGAAAGCATATGTATGTGTCTCGACTAAAATTAAGGATTTTGTAGATGATAAATAAGGTAAAAGCATGAAAGTAGGCTAGGTGAATGAAATAAGTTGATCACTTGTAATTAGTAATTTAGCTTCTTATTTTTCGTAAGCATAATTATAATTTAAGGTTTCTTGATTGTTTAACTTGTCTATGAGTAAAGCATGTTAGAAGTTTAGGAGTTCTTGTTGTGTTTGCATGTTTTGTACCTTAATTTCGTAGATTAATCAACCCAATTTCAAACTCCCCCCATACCTTTAAATTTTCTGTTTAAAAACGAAACCATGCATGCGCCCTCTAATTCCCCAGATAGAACGATCTCTACTCACCAATTCTACATCCACAAAAGAAGGGTTTTAAATTGAATATGTGTGAACTATGTGTTTAGTGTCTACTTTGTGTTAACATTTAAGGCATGTTTTGCGCGTATCAATTTTTGGCGCCGTTGCCGGGGAATTGTAAAGTTTTTGTTTGATTTCGTTTGTGCATATGTAAAAATAAGTAAATGAAAGCATGTCTATAATATTCGAAATTCATACTTGATTATACTTATAGAAATTTACAGACGTGTTTACAATTCATACTTATTACATATACGCATTTATTTCCACTCCTTTTATACACTTGCATAATTTATTTTCATGTTAAAGGATAGTCTTTCATTTAATCTGAGGACTAGTATTTAGTTATCAAGTTTCGCTCTTCGAATAGGGAAGTGCCTCTTTTGTTTGTCTATCTCCTTAACTCTTCATGAAGTGTGGATTTCATCACCACACGCCATAACCTAAGTGAAGTTATGGGCATGAGGTTGTGGGTGGAGTTTACTAACATTTGAGATTGTGTACTATCTTGTGATTTCAAGTAATAGTTGGTCATGGTGTCTAGAAGGGTTATGACTGGTGACAGGTTTTGAACTAAGAAAAAAAAAAGAACACCATTGGAGTACATACTCTAATGAGTTAGCCTCAGGGTGTTTCTAAAAATTAGTCCTTACCTCTCGCGTTACATCTATCCCAAATGGTCATTTCCAACAAATTACGAGAATAAACAAGAGTCAGTACACATTTTCGTGCGGGCCGCACGACGAAGAGATTTACTCAATAACTAAATCATGTATTCCTTTTAAATCTTAGGCATACTCAATTCATAGACGCACTTAAATTGATTTACATTGAGTACAAGAGTTGGTTATTAAGTTTCGTTCTTTGGAATAGGGAGGTGCTTCTTTTTCTGGTTTATCTCCTTAACCCCTCATGAAGTGTGGATTTCATCACCACACACCATAACCTAAGTGAAGTTATGGGCATGAGGTTGTGGGCGGAGTTTACTAAGGACTTGAGATTGTATACTATCTCAAAAATTTGGCTGATTGTTGGATATGGTGAGCGAGGTTATGATTGGCGATGGGTTTTGGATCTAAGCAATAGAATACCATTGGAGTATATACCATTACTGGTTAGCCTCGGGGTGTTTCTAAGAATAGCAATGGAGTATATACTCTAACGAGTTAGCCTCAGGTTGTTCTAAAAATTAGTCATTACCTCTCGTGTTATCTCTATCCCTACTTGCCATTTCTAAATGTAACTAAGCTGAATTATTTAGAGTCAGTATACATTTTCGCGTGGGCCGCACGTCCAAGAAATTTACCCAAAGATCATTTCGAGTACTCTCTTTAAATCATAAGTGCACTTAAATTCGGACAATACATGAACTTAATAAATACGACTTAATCCTTTAAAAGATGGTATATAGGATTATGCATGCTTACACATTTGGGAATCAGACTTCATCTTTTGATGAATAAGATCCATTGCACAGTGGAGAGCCTTTGCACCACGTACCATTGAGGCCAAAGGAGAATAAATAATACTTAGTCAAATTTGTGTGTTTATTTGTGCATTAAAAATCTGTAAAGGACTAACAAAACGTTACATTTAGCTTGCATGACTTCTCTAAGGCTTTATGATGCTCGGATTTCACTACCGAGTACCCTAACCTAAGTGAAGTTAGGGGCATAAGGCCGAAGGACAGGTCATTCTTTGCATTCATATTTTAGCACGTAATTTGTGTGTTTTCTGCAGGTTCTAACATTTTCTCTTATGCATTCACTCCATCTTTCACGTAGGATTGTTGTTTGATGCATTTTATTTAATGAGAATGTATTATGCATAAATTCAATGTGAATTATTGTTTGCTTGCATTTGAACCTTGTTTATATGTGTTCTAACTAGTTTTGTAGCTTTTGCATTATATAGTGTTAATTTTCAGAAAACATGTGTCTTAGTTCATTACATTCATTTGCATAGCCCTTAATTCGGTTAGATCATTTGCATTACTTAGTAAATTACATTTAGTGTCTTAAACGTCATAAATTTTGTGTTTTTAGTAGTTTTCAGTTCTTTGTGAGTTTTTAAAGTTTGTTTTGGTAGTTTTACTGTTTTTTTTTGTGTGTTTTGCTTTGTTTTCTTTATATGTTTTACGTTTTTTTAGTATCCCTATATTCATTACGTATTCTTTTTGATACTAATACTTGGTCTTTGGTGGATGCTCAGTCTAATGAATGTCTGATCTAAATCCTGGACCATCTAAAACAAAGTTTCAGAAAATTACAGAGAGAATAGCAAGACTAAAAGTTCAATCAAACATCCTGGATCAACCCATTGTCGAAGAAGGTTACGAGTCTTCACATTCATCAACTAAGCATAATTCAGAGCCGGAAGAACAAGAACCAATCGAAATGGCCAACACTGAAAATAAATCACTTCGCCAACGGACTTGTTCGACTGAATGGAGTAGTGGTCCATCATACATTGGATTCCCGGAGCCACAAGCGAACAAGAAAGACATCTAGTTGAAGAGTGGGTTTCTACACCGCCTACCAATCTTCCATGGGCTGCCAAATGAAGATCTCAACATGCATCTCAAGTAATTTTAGTTCATTTGCATGAGCATGAAGCCCACGGAAGGAGACGAAGAACTCTTCAAGCTCAAAGCTTTTCCCTTCACTTTGATAGATAGAGCTCAATCTTGGCTTTTGGAACTTCCACCAAATCATAT
Organism: Geum urbanum; assembly: GCA_946800695.1. NCBI lineage: Eukaryota > Viridiplantae > Streptophyta > Magnoliopsida > Rosales > Rosaceae > Geum > Geum urbanum. The sequence goes on along the minus strand of OX327017.1, from coordinate 18,225,970 downwards.
CACTACCTGGAAGCAACTTGCGGATTTGTTCTTGGCTAAGTACTTTCCAGCCTCAAAGATTACTGTTTTGAGGAAGAAGATCACAGGGATTACACAAGCTTCCGATGAGTAATTTGGCCAGCATTACGATCGTTTTAAAGTCTTGTGCGCCACCTACCCATCCCATGGTTTTTCAGAAACCAATCTCATGAACTACTTCTAGGATGGTCTTAAACCAATTGATAGAGAACTTCTTGATGCCGCTGCAACCGGAGCATTCATGGATTTAAATGAGAAGGAAGCACGTACACTCTTGGAAAACCGAGCAAACAATGACGCTCAATATGGGATGGCTCCACGCAAGGCAATGGATGAAGTGAGTTCAAAACAAGTTGTTGATGAAAAGTATGATAAGCTAGCTTCTATGCTAGAGCAAGTACTTGAACTAGAGACAAAGAGATCCAAGGAAGTCTCAAGGCTCGTATGTGGAATTTGTCATGTGCAGGGACACCACACTGATCAATGTCCAACATTGAGAGACCATAGCGGAGGTCAATCCGGAGATATGGAGATGGAGCAAGCCAATGCACTTGGTGGATATCAAGGAGGACAACGGTATAACAATTATAACAACTTTGTTAACCGTGATCAACCAGGTTTCAAGTGGAGTAGCAATGAGGGATGTCTAAACCCTCCGGTACCTCAACAAACGAATCAACGTGCTCCCTTCCAACCGAGGCCACCTATGCCTCATGCTCCCATGCACCCAACGCAACAAGCACCCCCGATCCAACATTTCACCAATCTGGACTACGACAAAATGCTTTCTCAAATGTCTGCTTCAAAGCAAGTTCTTCTAGATGGACAAGCCAAGACGAATGAGACATTAGATACTCATGGCCGTGATATAGGTGAAATAAAGAAGCAGATGGGCCAAGTGGTGGATTTCATGGGCCAAATTCGGCAAACCGGCCAACTACCACCTCAAACCACTCCTAATCAACGAAATGTCAATGCCATTGTCACTAGGAGTGGGAAGGTACTAGAAGCACCAATGACCACGAAATCTCATCTCGATGAAGTCACCATTGAGGACATAACCAACGAAGACGATGATGAGATTGATCCGACAACTCATGAGGCTGAGAAAAAGATGGTTACGCCTATTGTCACCAAGGCACCATCTCCTCCACAACCCACCCTAATAAAAGGTAAAAGCCCTATTCCTTCAAATACGGTTATTACTAATTCTCCGTTTCCTATTGCACCTTTCCCATGCAGATTATCAAAATCAAAGAAGAAAGATGATCAATACAAAGATACCTTAAACATATTTCGAAAGGTGCAAGTGAATTTTCCCTTGATCGAGTGCATCAAGCAAGTGCCGATATATGCAAAGTTTCTAAAAGAGTTATGCACCCAGAGGAGGCAAACGAGAGAGAAGGAGGTTGTGAAGGTGAATGCAATCATTTCGGCGGTTTTGTAATGTCGGCTACCCCCAAAATTGAAGGATCCAGGGAGTTTTTCAGTTCCCTACGTCATTGGTGACAAACACTTTGAAGACGTAATGCTTGATCTTGAAGCCTTCATCAACGTAATGCCTTATCACCTTTACAATTCGATGGAGCTTGGGAATCTCAAACAAGACAGTGTCATCATCCAACTAGCCGATCGTACACATAAGTATCCAAGGGGATACGTAGAAGATGTTCTAGTGTAAGTAAACAACTTAATATTCCCAGCCGATTTCTATATTATTGACATGGAACACCACTCCATTGCTGCTAGGACGATCTTTCATGAGGACTGCTAGGACAAATATCGATGTGTTTGAAGGAACTTTCTCCATGAAGATTGATGGAGAAAGAATCGAGTTCAACATTTTAGACGGGATGAAATTTTCGATGTCAAGTGTGGCTGCCATTTCAACATGTGATCTCGTGGATCCCTTAGCACAAGGCCACCCTTACACCATAAATGAAGATGAACTCGACATGGCCATACAACTCAGGGATGAAGCCCTTTTCGATGCCTTAATAGAGCTTTTGGAGCCTCGAATTCAAGAAATGGCTATGGCATTAAATAAAGCTCCACATTATGTAAGTAATCCTCCTATTCCAATTATTTTTGGTACTAATGAATTGGTTCCTTCCATTTTTAAGGCACTCGAATTAGAACTTAAGGTGCTACCGAATCATTTGAAATACGTCTACTTGGGAGACAATGAGACACTTTCGGTAATCATCTCAGCCAAATTGGAAGAGGTGCAAGAGGAGAAGCTTGTTCGAATGCTTCAAAGATACAGACCTGCCATGGGTTGGACGCTAGCATACATTAAAGGAATCAATCCGGCAACATGTGTTCATCAGATTTTTTTAGAAGATGGCGCCAAACCTACTCGTGAAGCCCAAAGGAGACTCTATCCTCCAATGATGGAAGTCATTAAGAAGTAAATAATCAAACTCCTTGATTGTGGAGTAATCTATCCAATTCTGGACAGCCGATGGGTCTCACCTATTCAAGTTGTTCCTAAGAAGTCCGGGATCACCGTTGTGAAGAATGTGGAAAACGAGATCGTACCTCAACGAACAATCACGGGACATCGTGTTTGCATCGACTATAGGAAGCTCAATGCCGCCACTCGAAATGACCATTTTCCTTTACCATTCATCGATCAAATGCTAGAGAGATTGGCTGGCCATGCATTTTATTGCTTCCTCGACGGATACTCCGGGTACAACCAAATAAGCATCGCAGAAGAGGATCAAGAAAAAACCACGTTCACTTGCCCATTTGGAACGTTTGCCTATCGCCGCATGTCATTTGGTCTTTGCAATGCACCAGGTACCTTTCAACGTTGCATGTTATCTATTTTTTCTAACTACGTCGAAAATATCATAGAAGTCTTTATGGATTACTTTAGCGTTTTTGGCAATAATTTCGATGCATATCTAGCAAATTTAGAACTCATTTTGAAAAGATGTGTTGAAACGAAATTGGTTCTTAATTGGGAAAAATGTCATTTCATGGTTATACAAGGGATAGTTTTGGGACATATCATTTCAGAAAAGGGTTTAGAAGTTGATAAATCGAAAATAGATCTTGTGCGTTACTTACCCTCTCCAACTTCGGTTAGAGAGATTCGTTCCTTTCTTGGACACACAGGTTTTTATCGATGATTTATCAAGAATTTTTCCCACATCTCCCGCCCTTTGTGCAAATTACTACAAAAAGATATCCCTTTCGAGTTTGATAGAGATTGCAAAGAAGCCTTCAAAAAGTTAAAGGAACTCTTGACATGTGCTCCTATCCTATGCCCTCCGGATTGGTCCTTACCGTTCGAATTGATGTGTGATGCTTCCGACTATGCGGTTGGAGCTGTTTTAGGACAACGGAAGGACAAGAAGCCATATGCAATTTACTATGCCTCACGAACTCTGGATACCGCCCAATCCAATTACACCACCACCGAAAAGGAATTTCTGGCAGTAGTTTTTGCCTTTGATAAATTCCGTTCTTATTTACTTCAAACCAAAGTTATCATTTATATTGACCATGCAGCTTTGAAGTACTTAATGACGAAGAAGGATGCAAAACCAAGGCTAATTCGTTGGATCCTCTTACTCCAAGAATTCGACATTGTAATAAAAGACAAGAAGGGAGTGGACAACGTACTGGCGGACCACCTTTCTCGGTTGGTGAAAGAATAAGAAGCCGTGGTCATCGAGGAGAATTTTCCGGATGAACAGCTCTTCGAAATTCAATCAAATGCTCCTGAAACTCCATGGTATGCGGATATAGTCAATTATTTAGTAACCGATGAGTTTCCATCCTCTATGCATAGTGTTCAACGTGAAAAACTTAGGAAGAATGCTAAGAATTTTATTTAGGATGAACCCTACTTATGAAAACAATGTTCAGATTTAGTCATTCGTAGGTGTGTTTCGGATAGTGAATTTAAGTCAATTCTTGAGTTTTGTCACAATGAAGCATGCGGGGGACATTTTGGTTCTAGGAGGACAGCCCTAAAAATTTTAGATTACGGATTCTTTTGGCCTAGTTTATTTCGCGATGCTCATGCATTCTGTGCTGCATGTGATAGGTGCCAGAGATTCGGTAATTTAGGACCTAGAGATCAAATGCCACAAACTTATATGCTTAATGTCAAAAAATTTGATGTTTGGGGCATTGATTTTATGGGACCATTTTTTCCATCGAACGGTTTTACTTACATTTTACTCACTGTAGATTATATTTCTAAATGGGTAGAAGCAAAAGCCACCCGAACTAATGATTCGCGAGTTGTTGCAGATTTTCTGAAGGCTAACATTTTTTCAAGGTTCGGAATGCCACGCGTTCTAATAAGTGATGGAGGTAGCCATTTTTGCAACAGGACAGTAGAAGCTTTAATGAGGAAGTATGGAGTTACACATAAAGTTTCGACACCTTATCATCCTTAAACAAACGGAATGGCTGAAGTTTCCAACCATGAGATCAAGAAGATCTTGGAGAGAACCGTTCATCCAAATCGAAAGGATTGGAGCCAGTGTTTAGATGATGCGTTGTGGGCTTATAGGACTGCCTACAAGACTCCCATCGGCATGTCACCTTATTAATTAGTTTATGGGAAGGCATGTCATCTTCCGGTAGAACTGGAGCATAAGGCATGGTGGGCTGTTAAGCAGTTCAACATGGATTGAGATGCGGCAGGTTTGTGTCGGAAGCTACAACTTTGTGAACTTGAAGAGATTAGAAATGATGCTTTCGACAACACATGGATTTACAAAGAGAAAACCAAGAGGATCCATCACAAGATGATTCGTGGAAAGAGTTTTGAACCGGAGAAAAAAGTTTTACTTTTCCATTCGAAGCTTAAACTCTTTCCAGGCAAATTACAATCAAGGTGGAATGGACCTTACACTGTTGTTCAAGTTTTCCCTTATGGAGCCGTCACAATTCAATCTTTGGATAGCGGGAACTTGTTCAAGGTTAATGGCCACCGTTTGAAGCCTTATCATGAAGCATTCAAGGATCAAATCGTGGATGAAGAATCTCTTGAAAAACCGGCCACTTCAAACACATGAAGGACCACTACATCTAGGCTGAAGAAAAAAGCGCTTATTGGGAAACAACCCAATCGAGAAGAAGACAACATATTTGCTTTCTTCTCCCTTTTTCCTTAATTTAGTTGCTTTTGCATATTTAAATTAGAATTTTCGTAGATCCTTTACTTCCTGCTTAATTCTATACTTTTACTTTAGTACATTGAGGGCAATGTAGAGTTTAAGTGTGGGGGAAGGGTTTACAATTTAATTGTGTCTAATTAGTGTTTTTCAGAGTCTTTAGGATGCCCTTAACTAGTCGATGATGAAATTGGACCGAAACGAACACATATGGCGTATGAATCACAAGCATGGAATTCTTGTGCTAATTGAGATATTCTATGTGTTTTTAACATGTAGTAGACATGATTTGCAAAACATGGTACAGAAATCGCATGTTTGAATAAATTTTTAATCATATGAACCATGTGTGAGCTTTTAAGCTATTTGTTCTTTATTCCTCGAGTGAATATACATCCATTTCGTAGCTACTAGCTTATATTTGCCTCATTTGATTGCTTGTCATAGATTTTAATAAACTAGAGAATGCTAGAACTTACTCATGTCAATTTGCAAAGCTTTTAAGTTGATACATACTCTGATTTTGGATATGATTAAAGGCATTTAGGATTTTCCACCACTTCACCAAATATCCATGTATCCCATTTGTACGCATGAGTTGTGACACCCCTAGATAAACCAATTGAGCCCGCGTTAAGCTTTTCTTTCATCACCATATATACCTAAACACTTACCCTAGTGTAGAATATCTTTACCTTCGTTCCGTAAACTTGGTGAGAATTTTTCGAAACTAGTACATAAGATGATGTTTTGGTGAGAAAGATTGAAGGAGTTAATGTGAGTATGGGGAAAGACTTGTCCAAATAGCTTAAAAAGTATGAGATTGCCAAAAAGAAAAAGAAAAATTAGAGAGAATAAAAAGAAAAAGAAAGAAATATATATATATATATATATGATCTCTCATGGCAATTTGTTGTTCTAATTATAACCATTCAGATTAAGTCCTCCATATTTACGGATTTGGAGGTTATAAACGAATTGAAGGCCCAAAAATAGAACAAATATGGCATTTGTCCTGTCCGAAAAGCTCTAAACGGTAGTTTAGATTGATGTTTACATGGTATCGTTTTAATGGCGGTGAAGGATGAAATTGATAAAGATTTTAAAGTGCTAGACTAAGTCGTTGAAATATTTTTATCACCACATATCTAAATTTCGAATGTCTTAGCCTTAGCTCCATTACAAACTTTCTAAAAGTTCTTTATGATCCTTAAAATGAGTAGCTTTCAATTGGTAGAGTAAGTTGCATGAGCAAGCTTATGATTTTGGTTCATTTGTGCAAGTAATTAACTCCATTCATGAGGTTTTCGTTTAAATTCATATACACTTTAAGTGAACCATTTTCATAAGTGAAAAATATGATGAATGCATCCTTGTGAGCTGATTAAACCTTTATTCAAAGCATACATAGCTATAATATAACCATTGTTTTCTCCATGTCTGACTTGTTCATTACATGATCATATCTCAATTATCTCTTGATTTCGTTGAACATACAAAGTTGAAAATCATGTGAGCCATCGCCATACACTTATGAAAATTCTGAGACAAATGTTAGCTAAGGGCCTAGTTGTGTTCCTTCTTTTATTTTTAACTCTTAGAGAGTCTTAGTTTAACTTAGTGTTTTGCTAAGAGACTAGCAAAGTATAAGTGTGGAGGAATTTGATATACGCATTTTATGCTCGATTATTAACGCATTTCTACCTACATTTAGCTATGTTATAATCTTAGTTTTTATGTTTTTTTACTTAGTTTGTTATTTTGAGGTCATTTACGGTGGAGAATAATAACGGGGCACTTCGGATGAATTTTACGATTTTGGATCATCGGAGATGGGCCGGCCCATTAAGCATTTTTTGAGGACCATTTTGCAAGGTCCAAGTCAGCCCATATTGGAGGCCCAAGCCCCATATTTTGGTAGCCCAAGCCACTTGGTGAAGAGGAAAAGTCAAGATTGGCAAGCTTAGTGACTAGGCTTGGTGACTCACCTTGATGACTATTAGCTTTTTGTGGCTGATCTTGGTGACTCACCTTGATGACTCTTAGCTTTTTGTGGCTGATCTAGGTGACTAGGCTTGGTGACTAAGTGGGTGACTAAGGGAGCATTAATGGCTTAGGCAAGTGGAAGGAAGAGGCAAGGCAAACTTCCTTGCCTATATAAAAGGGAGGCTGGCCAAAGGAAGAAGCATCACATATTTCACAAGCCAAAGCTCTAAACACTTTACCTCTCTTCCATACTTCACCAAGGTTCTTCCAAAGTCGAAGGTCTCCACCACCTCTAGATCAAGAACTAAGAGTGCGTCATTCGTGTTTTTGAGAATCACCACTTGTAGTTTGGTGCGTCACCTCTCTAAAAGTGTAACCATGTTCTCTAAACTTCGTCTTTGTAATAATTTCGGTTATGTTATGAAAGAATTTCTCTATGTTCTTCTCTTATTTCAATTCTTTCATGTTTTCTTAATTTTATTAGTTTGGATGCATGTGCTACCTTTAAGTTCTTAATGCTTTGAGTATGTTTTAGGATAGGGTGCGTCACCAATCTTCCTAAAAGATATCTCAATGATTTCGGCAAAGTAGCAATTGTTTTAAGGTGTTATGCGTCATAGTATTCTTATTCAACGAAAGCATGTGTATGTGTCTCGACTAAAATTAAGGATTTCGTAGATGATAAAGAAGGTAAAAGCATGAAAGTAGGCTAGGTGAATGAAATAAGTTGATCATTCACTACCACATTAAGTACCATTGCCGGCTATTTTTTAAAAAACAAGGCCGGCGACCGGGAAAGTCGCCGACAATGCTCACAATTGCCGGCGACTTGCTCCGTCGCCGGCAAAAGTCCTAAAAATCGCCGGAAATGTAAAAAAGCATTACCGGCGACCTATTCCGTCGCCGGCAATGATTGCTCAACCATTGCCGGCGATTTTCCGGCCGGAATTTCGCTGGCAATGGTTGAGCAATCATTGCCGGCGACGGAATAGGTCGCCGGCAATGATTTTTTACATTTCTGTCGATTTTTGGCCGGAATTTCGCCGGCAATACCTCTTATATCAGATGCAGATCACAGAAGCTCATTCATTTGATTGAAAAAAATCCGGTGAAATCGAAAGAAGGAAAACGCTCTAAAATCCTTGGGTATTGTCAAAAGGCGTCAAAAACCCGCTCGGGAATTGAAGCTATATACGTAGCTATATATAGGTACGTATATACGTATGTATATATATGTGTGTTGATTTAATTAGATCGATATATATATATATGCATGTGTTGATTTAGAGTTGAGATATCGATTATTGGTTTTGATACGCAAATTAATAGAGTGGATATATATATTGTTGATTTCGAGTGATTGACTGTTGATTTTGAGTGGATTTGAGATTATTTCGATGAAAATATGTTAATTTGTGTATATATATATGTATGGATATAAAATGATTTTGTGAATATTAATTGTTAATATGTCTATATATATATACAGGCATGTTAATTTGTAATTGTGAATTGTTGGTATATATATATATATATTTTAATTTATATATATATATATTAATTAATCGGATGAATTCGAATGTAATTAATGATGATTTATTAATTAATTAGTAGTGAGTGTGTGTATATATATATATTTATAGTACGTAATATTGTTAGAATTTTCAGGATGGATAAGAGTTGGATGAGCCTCGAAAGATGGGATGTGAGATATCACCAGAGAATTAGGAGTTTTGTGAATTTTGTGAAGGCTAATTGTGGAGACACTACACTTCATTATTGCCCGTGTAAAGAATGTAAGTGTCGCAGCGATCGATTTCGTTTTCCCATTGATAAAGTCCAGAAGCACCTGAGTAAATACGGGTTTTGGGATAAGTACACTTGTTGGATTTATCATGGTGAAACATCGTTAGCGGGTCCGCATGATCATGGACAATTTGGTGAGAGGGCCAGTCCATGCTATGATCATGGACATTTTGCTGAGAGGGGCAGTCCATCCTATGATCCAACATCGATGTTAATCAATGATATGTTTCCTCATGAGAGCGGTGTATTTGCTGATCAAGCACCAAATGTCCTTCTCGTCGTGCAGGGTTTCCCCCATATTGAGCCAGTCGAGCCATTACCTGGAGCTCATGTCAACACAAGCGGTATGGACAAGTACAACAACCTAATTGCATTGCAACAGACTCCGTTGTACGACGGTTGTAGTAAGACTGTTCTTGAAAGTGTCATGGGAGTGATGCAGCTCAAAATGGAGAACAAAATGTCTGTCAAAGCTGTTGATTCTTGTCTGAAGTGGACTGCTTCGCTACTGCCACCCGGTCATCGTCTTCCTACCACTCATTATAAGGTGCGACATATCCTGAAAGATCTTGGGCTTTCCTACATCAAAATCCATGTATGTAGATATGATTGTATTCTCTTCTGGGGAAAAGATCTTGAAGACCTTGAAGCCTGCCCGGTATGTTTTACAGAAAGGTATAAGTTGACTCCTGCAGGCAACAAGAAAGCTGTGAAGATACTTCGATATTTCTCGCTTATTGATAGGCTGGAGCGGTTGTTCATGTGTGCTTTCATGGCCGAAGCTATGAAATGGTGTGCTGAGAGGAATTTGCCTGACGATGACACCCTTATACACCCTTCCGACGGAGAGGCTTGGAAGCACATGGTCAGGGAGTTTGATCATTTTGCAGCAGAGGTCCGAAATGTTTGGCTAGGGCTCTCATCTGACGGATTCAACCATTTTGGCAACATGAGTCTTTAATACAGTATATGGCCAGTTATTTTGGTACCGTACAACCTTCCACCATGGATGTGCATGAAGAAGGAATACAATATGCTCACTCTGTTAATTCCGGGCCCTGGTTATCCAGGAAAGTGTCTCGATGTGTATTTGAGGCCTTTGATTGAGGAGCTTAAGTACCTGAGTGAGTGTGGCCACCCCACTTACGATAGGTTCAAAAATGAGATGTTCCAGATGCATGCCATGCTTGTTGGCACTATCAGTGATTTTCCTGCCCGCGGTATGTTGTCGGGCAACGTTACCAGGGGTTACAAGGCTTGTTCAGAGTGCATGACGGTTCATTGTTGCAGTCCTCATTGTAGTAAAATTGTTCAGATGCATCACCGTTGTTGGCTTCCATATGATCATCCATTTAGGCAGGATCCAGACGCGTTTGATGGGACTGTGGAAACAGGTGTGGCACCCAGGCGATGGACAGGGGAAGAAATTTTGGAAGTGTTGAATGAATATGATTTTGGCCAGCTGAGCAATCATCCTGAGATAGTGGCGTCAATTCCAGACAAGCCCGAAATGTATAAGTTTTGGACACACAAGAGCATATTCTGGGAACTCCCCCATTGGCCCAAGTTGCCTATCAGACACTACCTAGATGTCATGCATATAGAAAAAAATGTGTGTGAAAGTGTGGTGGGCACAATTCTTAACTTGGAGGGGAAAACAAAAGACATCCCTAAGGAACGCATTGATCTGAAAGCTATGGGACTGCGGAAACATTTGTGGTTAAGAGATGGTAAGAGAAAAATGCCGCAAGCTCCTTACACCGTCAAGCCGAAGCATAAGCACGAAATTTTTGGGTGGCTGAGTAATGTCAGGTATATATTCTTATGGCTATGCAGGAAATTAGCCTTAAATTTTTACTTATATATGGTTATATGCGAGAAATATAATTGTTGCCTATGGCTATATATATATATATGCAGGTATCCTTATGGCTATGCAGGAAATATAAGCAGGTGTGTTAACTTCCGGGACAATAAGATATACGGATTAAAGAGTCATGACTGCCATGTACTGCTTCAATGCCTTTTCCCTATTTTCATTCGATGGTACCTGCCCAAAGAGGTAGTGGAGGCGTTGGTGGCCTTGTCAAGATTCTTTCAGAAGTTATGCACCAGGGAAGTTAAAAAATTAGATCTCAGGGAGATGCAAGATGACATCATTTTTATCATGTGCAAGCTTGAGAGGATATTTCCCCCAAATTTTTTCGACATCATGCCTCACCTGATGATCCATCTTCCCGAACAATTGTTGCTTACCGGTCCCGTACACTACACTTGGGTGTATCCCATGGAAAGTTACAAATGATTCATACATTTGGTTAGCCTATGTAAATTCTTAATTTTTAAGTATCATAACATGCACTTGTTAACTTGTAGAAAATTAGGAGCCTACAAGGACTATGTGAAGAATAAATCTGCACCTGAAGGGTGTATCGCTGAAGCATATATTGCGCACGAGTGTGTAACGTACACCAACGTGTATTTGGGAGCGCTTGAGGACCCCCAACAACAGATGCCGATAGATGAACCCCAGTTTAACCTTTCTATCATATCGAATGACGTGGTAGTACAGGAAAGCTTGCCAAAGTCATACAATTTGGATGGAAATAAGGTAGCCATTGCCCACTGGTCGGTACTGATTAACTGTCCAGAAGTACAATATTGGAAAAACTATCATCTTCACTGCCCTGCTATTGCCGGAAATGTTGATTACCACAACAGGACGTTTGCAAACTACTTTGGTCAATAGGTAAGGGTATATGTGTATATATCTATTTTCTATATCCTTATATAGCATGTGTCTACGTACGTGATTTTGTGGTTTCTATGTTCATAATTTCTTGTGTGGTTTCTTATCGTTTTCAGATGAACCATGTAGCAAATGATGGTTGCCCAGAGTGGTTAAACGAATTGAGGGTCTTGGCGATGAAACCGATATCTTCAAAAGTTTACTCGATGTGTCAGGTTAATGGCGTGACATTTATATGTGAAAATCGAGACGACCGACTGAAAACACAGAATTATAGGGTGATGGTCCATAGTGGGTAGGATGGCGTTGACTATTAGGGTGTCCTTCATTCAGTTGTTGAACTAATTTATGGGAACCGCATGAAAGTGCATTTGTTCAAGTGTAGATGGTTTGATACTAGCCCGGAGAACACAAGGACCGATCAGTACAGAACATTTTCGGTGAATACTGCTACAAGCTGGTATAAAGAAGACCCTTTCGTTCTTGCCACATCAGTAAAACAAGTGTTTTACCTTGACGATCTTCTGAACAAAGTCCCGTGGAAGGTGGTTAACCATGTTGCTCATAGAAACATATACAGTGCTGCCACACTTGGTGAGACCGCATATGATGAGGAAGTTACTGCATACCAAGAGCCGAACGCTTTTGACATTCTGGAATCATGTACGATTCGCCTTAATAATGTGAGATCTGGGAGTGTGGTTCGAATTACTGGAGCAGAACTTCTCGATGTTAATCCATATGAAGTTGACGCTGATTCAGATGACGAGGAGCGGCACATATTGCCAGAGGTTACCTATGAAACCGAGTCAGACTTAAGTGATGAAGATGATTATGATTATCATCCTTAGTACGTTAATGATGTACGTATTTTAATTATAGTCGGAAATTATAGTCGGAAATTATAGTCGGAAATTGTAGTCGTAAATTGTAGTCGGAAATTGTAGTCGGAAATTGTAGTCAGAAATTGTAGTCGGAAATTGTAGTCGGAAATTGTAGTCGGAAATTGTAGTCGGAAATTGTAGTCGGAAATTATAGTCGGAAATTATAGTCGTAAATTGTAGTCGGAAATTGTAGTCGGAAATTGTAGTCGGAAATTGTAGTCGGAAATTCTAGTCGGAAATTCTTGTCAGAAATTGTAGTCAGAAATTCTTTTGCCGGGAATCATTATCATTACCAACGAGTTGATAAGCAACTCGTGAGTAATGACATTGCCCACGAGTTAACTCATAACTCGCCGGCAATGGTGATGTTTTAATTTCCAGATCGGGCAGCTCCTCCTCCCCTCACCTCATTTCTTCACATTTTCCTCTCAAACCCTAAAATCTCCCCCTCTCTTCCTCAACTCGCCCCCCAATTATATTCCTCTCCTCAAATCTCTCCTCCCCTCTCCCCTCCCCTCTTCCCCTCTCCCCTCTCCACACAAACACCCAAAAAACCCCAAATCTCCCCTACCTCTCCTCCCATCCTCCTCTCCTCCTCCCCTCCTCCTCTACCTCCTCCCCTCACCTCATTTCTCGAGAAGCCCACTTGGAGCTCGACCATGACAGGTTCTCCTCCCCTCTCTCTCCCTCCCTCCCTCTCTCTCTCTCTCTCTCTCTCAATTTTAATTTTATTTTTATGTATTTTAATTAACTTGATTAATTAAGGTTTGGGTGATGTTTTAATTTTTCATAATTTAAGGTGATGTATATATGTGATGTATGTATGCGGAAAATATTTGGAAAAATTAATTAAGGTGATGTATATATATATGTGATGTATATATGTGGAAAATTTAATTAAGGTGATGCATGTATAAGTGATGTATATATGTGGAAAATTTAATTAAGGTGATGTATATATGTATATATGTGATGTATATAATTAAGTTTTGATAATTTTTGATAATTTAAGGTGATGTATATATGTGGAAAATATTTAGGTAATTTAAGGTGATTTGGGTGGATTAATTAATATAGGGTTATAGTTCATAATTATATTGTATTTTTAAGATGTTGCATATATGGGCAAATTAATTTAGGGTTTGAATTTATTGATATAGGTAATTTAAGGTAATTTAGGGTGTTGGGCAAATTAAGGTGATTTGGATTAATTGATATAGTTGATAATTTAAGGTATATTTGTAGTCGTATATTAATTGGTTAAATAAGAATTTGGGTAATAATTAATTGATATTTTGATAATTATATTCGTAATGATCGATATGATATGATGCAATTTAATTTAATGTTTAATGTTTAATTTAATGTACGATATCATAACTGCATTTAGAACCATTTGGATCCGGAACTGTTTGGAACCGGAACCGTTTGGTTTGGAACCGATAACCACTAGAACCGGAACTGAAACCGAACGGTTCCGGTTCCAAACGGTTCCGGTTTCAAACGGTTCCGGTTACAAACGGTTCCGGTTCCAAACCGTTATCGGTTCCAACAATTAGTCCTGGATTAGGTTGTATGAAAAACCGGAACCGGAACCGGAACCGTTTGGAACCGGAACCATTTGAAATCGGAACCGGAACTGTTTGTAACCGGAACCGTTTGAAACCGAACGGTTCCGGTTCCAAACGGTTCCGGGTTCAAACCGTTCCAGTTCCAAACAGTTCCGGTTCTAAACGGTTCCGGTTCCGATTTGTCATAGAACCGAATCCAGGACTCATTGTTGGAACCGATAACTGTTTGGAACCAGAACTGTTTGAAATCGGAACCGTTTGGTACCGAAACCGTTTGGAACCGGAACTGTTTGTAACCGGAACCGTTTGACCGAACGGTTCTGGTTCCAAACAGTTTCGGGTTCCAACGGTTCCGGTTCCGGTTCCAAACAGTTCCGGTTACAAACGGTTCTGATTCTGATTTGTCATAGAACCGAATCCAGGACTCATTATTGGAACCGATAACTGTTTGGAACCGGAACGGTTTGAAATCGGAACCGTTTGGAACCGAAACTGTTTGTAATCGGAACCGTTTGAAACCGAACGGTTCCGGTTCCAAACGGTTCCGGGTTCAAACGGTTCCGGTTCCAAACGGTTCCGGTTCCAACCGGTTCCATCCTTAATTTTCATAGAACCGAATCCAGGACTAATTGTTGGATGTGCAGGAGGTTTTGCTGCAAATTGGCTTGGAGGCATCAAACGGAGAGGTTCTAGAAATAGTGGAGGGAGGAGTAGTCAAGCTTCCTCAGCCATAGTCAGCAACACGCGTAGTGGGCTAATTATGAATGCTCGCACACAAATGTTGCTAGCTGCGCGAGGAGAGGAGGAAGCTGCACGATCTGGATCCGTGCAACCCCCAGTCCAGCCTCGAGCCTCAGTCAGCAGACGCTCAGTCAGTAGACCCTCAGTCAGCAGACCCTCAGACGAGCGACAGTCAACGGGGGCATCAGAAACTCCCTCTATTCGAATGCCCCCTATTGGCCCGGTGCCTACTCCCGTTTCACGGGAATCATCTGAGGCAGATGGTGCTGGCGCCTCATCATCCAGGCCTCGTCTATCTCCGCCGTCCGGTCTCTTCCTGCCCGACGAGATTCCTGTGATCCCTGAATTCGATGATAGGGGGAGGCCTATTTATATTGAAGGACGGCCGGAGTTCCTGAGGGTGGAGGAAGCGTACAACTTCATCCCGTTCGACCCCGTGTATCTTTGGAGTGTGAGGTGCACCAACCAGCAAACGGACGATGCAAGTAAATTTTATTTAACAAGATTGATTACTTAATTATTACTTAAGACTTACGATAGGTTCAATTAATGATATTAATTTGTTGACATTGTATTATTAGGCAATTTCGTTAATGGCACTGGAAAACGGAGAGGGGCTAGAGGCACCTACACCGGAAAGAGACTTGAGCAGGCCACCAGGGGAAGGAAAACGCTCATTAGGGCCAATGAGCATGGCGAGGTGATCGAGGCATTTGACACCACGCGAAAGTATGCCAGCATGGCCGGGGCCGTTGTGCGGGACAAGGTCCCAATGCTTTGGCCATATTGGGAATCTGTGCCTCTCTACGTGAAGATGCAAGTGCATAATGCACTGAGTGTGAGTTAAATCGTATTTTCATTACGTAAATTTTACATTTATTAATTAAGTCCGAATAAATATATAATTTTACCGTTTATATATTCATCTTGCAGGTGTGGTTTGACGTGGATGAATGCCTTATTCACACGTGGGTAGAGCGTCAACTACTATCAGGTGATGTGATTCGAGTTATTTGAGTATATATCGAGTTAGATTTTTGTTTATCAAGTGTTTTAATATCTCTAACTTTTTTTTCTTGTGTTAATATAGGTATAAAGAGTAGAAGAACGAGCTTTCTTCACATTACACACAGTACAAGGAGCTAGGCCGAGGTTCTACCCCTAGCGAATTCCGATTTAGGGAGTACGAGTAGCTGTGGCTGGTAGCCCACTTCGAGCACCCCAAAGCAAAGGTATGCATCCTGAATATATCTTACAACCCTAATGTATCGTATCACATTGAAATAGTTAGTTACTAATTTTTTTACATATGTTTATCAAACAAGGCGATTTCCAAGACGAACCGGGAGAATAGATTGAAAAACACCAAGGCCCATCATGCAGGTTCACTCAACTATTTGGGTTGGTCGAGTAAGGCGCAGCAACAACAAGAAGTCAACCCGTTGGTGTTTATTCATCAGAAGTTCTATCCGCAGTGCCCTGAAGAAGCGGTAAGTCTTTCGCCTCTGTATTTTGTACTTCACATATGCATGTGTTAATAAAACTATTTTTGTATATTAATTTATTTTGTTAAATAATACGTTATTCATATTCACTTTTCAATTAGGCGAGAGTGGAGGAGGCGACCACAGAAGTTACCATGAATATAGCTCGGAACAACCATCCTGACTGCTCGGAGGAAGAAGTGACCCAGTATGCCTCTCAGATCGATCCGCTTGATCGCCCTATAGCGGCTCAGATCATGGCAAAAGCGTGCGGGACTGGAAAGAATACCTACTACTGCAGGGGAATGGGCTCGGCGGGCGAAGGAGTATTGAAGAACACTTCAGAATACTCTACCGGGTCAAGAACTTCAACTTCTAGTCGTAACCTAGCAGCGGAGCTTCAGAGGACGCAGAGGGAGTTGGAGGAGCAAAGGAGGCAGATGGAGGAGATGAGGCATATGGCCGAGCAGCAGGCAGTCAGAGATGCCGAGTACCGGGGGATGATCGAGCAACACCGACTCATGGTCCAGCAGCAGACACAAATGTTCACATGGATACAGACGATGTACGCGGCTCAGACTACCAGAAAACCGCTCCCCACACCTCCCCCGGTCCCTGTGTTCCACAATTATCCACGACCGCAGCAGTCACCGCCACAGCAAGACCAGGGTAGCCACTGGAGTTCAAATGAATACATGGATTTCTTCGACCCTGACCCGAGAGTTCCTCGACCCTGACGTGTAGTTGTAGTTTATTTTCGTATTGTTGCTATTTGTACTGTACGTTGGACAATTATGTGTGTACTGTTGAACTTGTATTTGTACGGTTTATGTTTTTCAATGCAGGTTCTGGAATTGTGCCCAATCCAGAACCGACTTTTTTTTGACAAATTTCTCCAACCATTGCCGGCGACTTGGACCAAAGTCGCCGGCAATGACCCTCATTTTCCGGCCACGGCGGAGCAATCATTGCAGGCGACTTGAAAAATAAGTCGCCGGTAATGCTTTCACCGGCGGCCAATTTCCGGCGAGAGCATTACCGGCGACAAGTCGCCGGTAATGTCATTTCTGGCGGAAAAAAAAACAAGGCCGGCGACTTAAAGTCGCCTGCAATGGTACTTAATGTGGTAGTGACTTGTAATTAGTAATTTAGCTTCTTATTTTTCATAAGCATAATTAGAATTTAAGGTTTCTTGATTGTTTAACTTGTCTATGAGTAAAGCATGTTAGAAGTTTAGGAGTTCTTGTTGTGTTTGCATGTTTTGTACCTTAATTTCGTAGATTAATCAATCCAATTTCAAACTCCCCCCCCCCCCCATACCTTTAAATTTTCTGTTTAAAAACAAAACCATGCATGCGCCCTTTAATTCTCCGGATAGAACGATCCCTACCCACCATTTCTACATCCACAAAAGAAGGGTTTTAAATTGAATATGTGTGAACTATGTGTTTAGTGTCTACTTTGTGTTAACATTTAAGGCATGTTTTGCGCGTATCAATCATACGTTATAAAGATAGACTAGTAGCGTAGGGTTTCTCTCAATGCCCTGGAATTGATTATGAGGAGACGTATTCTCCAGCTATGGACATCATCACCTTTCGCTACCTGATAAGTTTGGTAGTGTCTGAAAAGCTTAGTATGTAGTTGATGGATGTGGTTACTGCATATCTCTATGAGGATCTTGATTCAAAGATATACATGAGAGTGCTAGATGACATTGTTATACTCAAATCAAGTAACTCTAGACCACGGAGTGCTTATGTTATAAAGTTGAGACGTTCACTGTATGGATTGAAGCAATTCGGTAGGATGTGATATACACGCCTCAGTGACTACTTGATTGGGAAAGGATATAAGAATGATGATTTATGCCCTTGCGTGGTCATTAAAAGAACAAGTTCAGGATTTGCTACAGTAGTTGTCTATGTTGATGATATGAATATCATTGGAACTCTTCAAGAGATCAATGAGACTGTTTGCTACTTGAAATCTAAATTTTTGAGATGAAAGACCTTGGTAGGACTAGATTTTGTCTCGGATTAGAGCTAGAAAATCGAGTTGGTGGGATTCTTATTCACCAACCTGCTTATGTCCAAAAGATGCTCAAGCGATTCAATATGGATAAAGCACACCATGTTAGCACACAAATGGTTGTTCGGAGTCTGGACCCCAAGAAAAATCCGTTTCGTCCGTTAGATGATGATGAAGAGATCTTGGGAGCTGAAATTCTATATCTTAGTGTTGTTAGAGCTTTGTTGTATTTAGCTCAGTGCACATGTCCAGATATTGCATTCTCAGTGAACTTGCTAGCAAGATTTAGCTTTGCACCAACGTAACGTCATTGGAACGGAGTGAAACAACTCTTCAGATACTTGAAAAGTTCCATCGACATGGGTTTATTCTTCCCTTACAAAGAATACTGAGTGAAGCTTGAAATTCCCGGTGAAGGGAATGTTAAATCACAACATTCGAGTTTTAAGAATATTAATGCAATGAGTTGTGCTGACCTGAATAGGTGCTTCATTCCATCGAAGTTTTTCTTCGACCCATCGAAGGATGTAACTTGGACGGATCAGAGTAACCCCTTCGATCCATCGAAGGAGTTGTTCAATCCATCGAAAGATGGACCTGCTGTAAGTAATTTTCATGCTATCCCATATTCTAAAATACCGGTTGATGTGTTAGTTAGATTTGCTGGTGCTAAGTACCTCTCTGACCTACACAAAGGTCGTTCACAGACCGGTTATGTTTTCACTATGGGAAACACAACGATATCTTGGAGATCAACAAAGAAAACCCTTATTGC
Organism: Geum urbanum; assembly: GCA_946800695.1. NCBI lineage: Eukaryota > Viridiplantae > Streptophyta > Magnoliopsida > Rosales > Rosaceae > Geum > Geum urbanum. The sequence continues at coordinate 18,206,781 of OX327017.1, read as the reverse complement.
TACATCCTCGAATCATTCTGAGATAATTGCTTTGCATGAAGCAGTTAGAGAATGTGTTTGGCTTAATTAGGTCAATCATAGGTCATATTCGAGGGTCTAATGGATTGAAATCTACTGTTACTGATCCCACTTGCATCTTTGAGGATAATGTTGCATGCATTGAACATATGAAATTGAGTTTTATTAAGGGTGACAATACAAAACAAATATCGTCAAAGTTTTTCTTTAATTAGCAACAACAACAGCTGTTGAATATCCAAATGAAGCAGATTAGTTCTGCTGATAATGCGGCGCGGCCATGCATTAATCCAAATTAAAAGTTAAACCCTTCACCCTCGGTCCCTTCACAGATTTATTAGCTAATTAAATATACATCAGCCCTAAGAGAAATGTTGATGATCGATGAAGAACTTTTCAATAAAAAGGGAAAACAAAAATGCAACCTCAGTTTACACCAATGTAAAATAAGAAGAAAAAAAATAGCTATAATAGCTTCTTAATTTTTAGGCATATGAAATAACAGTATCATACAAATGGATACACACAACAGTAGCACACATTCCCTTAATAATATCCTCTTGTACGTACTGTATGCAGAGAATATAATCATACATGTCTGTGTGCGTAGGCCACAGCGAAGTGCCTACTTACTGTTCAAGTAGTCTTTTCTCTGCAGCTCCATAAACAACAACCTTATAATTACAATGAAGAAGAAGAAGATCGAAGAAGAAGATCGAAGAGAGAATATTCTCCCTGTAAACGTTTCTATTCTGCGTTTTCCTGCATTGACCAAACCAAACATCCCCTTCCTCCCTATATTTCCATAACCAACAGGGGCTGTACGGACAACTAGCGCAACCACTGCCACTACTACTCCACTAAGAAGAAGCAGATTGATCGAGCTCATCAGCTATAACTATTTTCAGGAACTACAGCGACCTAATTTGATGGAAGGAGAAAGTCGACGCGTTGCGAGTTACGACGACCTTCTTCATCATCAGCAGGTTTCTTATTCGAGCAGTAATAAGAACCTTCCTTCTGCACAACAAGCCATCGACCACAACAAAATGGGATTTGTTCAGTTTGAAGATCATCATCATCAACATCACCATCATCAAGTTTTGAGCTTCTTGGCACCGTCTCCAGCACAACAGTCACAGTCGGAGCAGTTATCTCACCATCCTCAGCCGGCTGCTGCCAATACCGCCGTCGCCGTCACCGCTGCGACTGCCACTAATACCAACATGGGGTTTAATGACAGTCATGGTCTTGTTACAAGACCTTCTTGGAATAATAGTTACCAGGTGGCCTACAAAGTTATCGATTTCATTTAATCGCAGAACCGTTATTCATTTTCTCTTTTTTTTTCATAAACTCTTACTCAGATCGATCATGTGCTTGTATATGGGCAATTTTAGGTGGGAACGCTGGGTCCGAAGGGTGTTAACAATGATAACGGGATGGGCAACGCTAGTGATTGCAGCAATTCATGGTTTGTATATCTACATCTTCTTGCATATCATGGTCGTCTTACTAATAATTAACCTATTAATTTGTTGGGTACTTGAGCTCTTCAGATCTATGGATTTCTCTAAATACATGCATATATATAAATACGTACACATATTACATACATGTCTATTTATATTTGAGTATGTAGAAATGCAGAATGCTTTCCCACGCACACCTAAGATTTGTCTTCTTTAAGTTGATAGTTTCCACCAGAATCTTCAGAAAGATTTAGCCACTTATGGAACAGGGAATAGAACTCTTCTGTTCTGCTTCCAAACACACACACACACACTCTCTCTCTCTCTCTCTCTCTCTCTCTCTCTCTCTCTCTCTCTCTCTCTCTCTCTCTCTCTCTCTCTCTCTCTCTCTCTCTCTCTCTCTCTCTCGCCCCCTGTGCTTCTAGCTTGTAGTATATATATGCAGTATCAAGTAGACAAGTCCATGACACATATATATATATCCATATCCAATTAAGACAAGTATATCTTGCTTTTTCTGACTGCTGATCTTTGATGTAGCACATATTTGTTCTAGCTAGTTGTACTTTGTAAGACACTAGGTGGAGGCCCGCGCCAGAGGCGCGGTTGAACCAAGATGATGTGAAAAATTGTTTGTGGTTAAAGACCTAGAGCTTATGCCATTTTACTAATTTTCGGTACATAACCAACATTGTTATATACCGTGTGCATAGCTGGATTTAACATCTTTAATTCAGCAAAAATTCTTTTGTCTGTTTCGTTGATTTCCCCCAACAACATCATGTTGGAGTATGGACCAGAAATTCTCACTATGTCCCCTGCTCTAGAGAACCTGACATGACAAAATTTTTAACATGAGGGGAATATGGCCGAATATAAATTCTAAAAATGATCTATTTTATTGCACAATCTGAATAACTGATTAAAATCCTCAAACTTACTCAGATTGATACTGTTCTGTCATTTCCATTTGGGGATTGAGGATAAGGCATGTATGAATTATGTTGGATGCACCTATGTTTTCTGCATCAACATGAAATATCAATTGAAAGCATAAACAGTTGATGGTTAATTGTATATACATCATACATGGCCAAACAATATCATCTTATGATGCGGCACAACAAAATTCATAAATAAAGCATCTAAATAGCCATGACACTTTAAAATAGCAAAATATTAATAAAGCAAAACCATAAGCATCAACTTAGGCACAATACCTTTATACTTGGTGATTCGCATTCAAGTGAAGATTGCAAGAACTGGTGCAAGATAGTCAATGACATTTTGGAGTGGAAATGATTTTGCAGCATCTCCCCATAGTGAGATTCTCAGTTCCTCTCTCCTGTACATCCAATGTATATGCTATAAGTAAATTCAATTTTAACAATGTAGTATACATAATTAGTGCTAATAAGATTATAAATAAAGTACCCTATGAACATGAACACAATATTAGTCCTGAATTCTTTCTTCTTTGAGTTCCTCACTGGAACTTGCTGTGGTGGCTTCACAGCCTCAATGCATCCATAGAAAGCTTGTAGACGATAAGGCCAAAAGGTTAGTATCCATTCATACAGATTATATAACCATATTAAACATGTTTAATTTCTCACTTGCCAGGAATAAGAGAAAAATCATAAAAAATACCAACATGAAAAATAATGAACACATACAAAAATAGTCCACGATACAGGAACAATATTAGGTTTTTTGTCAAATTAAGAAACAAAACTGAGATCTATATAAAAAAAAAAGTAAATAAGCAGGAATGGATCTTAGTGAAACACAGCAAGAAAAAGAATGAGTATGTGAGATTATGAAGACAACCATAATGATAGAAGGAAGTATGCAAAGTGCAGAACAATGTACGTAACTAACCAACTAAACATCATAACTACATGTCTACACCATCTCTAATTACAGTCATGCTTGGGCATCATATTTGGCTAGGATTGAAAAATCACCCAAACCAGCAAAAGAAGACCCTTCTTAGAGAACTTAATCATCCTTCTTCTATAAATAATGCAAAGTAATATTTATGTATGTTTTGAACAACAAACTTCAGGAAAACAAAGGTCTACTCTTCACTCAAGTTGCCAAAGAAGATCAAGCCCCAGTTGATTGATTTATTCTTCTTTTTTATTAGATTTTTCGAATTCTTGAATTCAATTTTGACATAAAAGAAAGAGAAGCTTAAAAATTAATGTTACTTTTCTGAGAAATTGTATACCCACAAAAAAGCTGTCAGACCCCAAAATCTCTGGTACTTCATTTCATGGCACATAAAATCTATTCAATAGTCAATACTGACTAAGCTTTAAACAACATCAATTTCATTCATAAACAGTACACATAAGCACATAGACAGCCACATAAAATCAAATCACCTGCGATACAGTTCTCCGTGCAAGATCAAATCGAACTAACCTATGCAATTTAATCCTCCTTATACAAAATAGCTCCTGAAATCAAATGAAAAGCAAATCAATGACAAATAACTAAGTATATTCACTTCTAGGTGAGCATCACCATAACAATCTCATGTTATCAAACTAAGGGCATCAATATTCAACATATTGACCTCAGAAAATTAACTCATTTAACCCATCACAACAATAGATATGCTTGAAGTTTCATATCAGTAACATTCACATACATCTACTCCATGAACAGGGAAAAAGGCAAAAATATGAGACATTCACTGGGAACATCTTTTCTGTCCTTGATTGCACATTAGAAACGACTCTTTTTCTTGCAACTTACCTTTTATACACAGCCACATCACCTCTATCTAAACCATAGGTGACATGATCGGAGGTAACATCATCCATCCTTGAATTGGGCGAACAGTGCCTCCACGATCAGTTGATCAAGGCTTTTCAGGATCTTTTAATAAGGAATTTGGTGCAGCGCAAGTTGCGAAATCTAGATGAATCATTACAATTGATTTGATGGGAAACAGAATAGATTGATCTAGGATGGCTTGGTTCAGAACGAACTGAAGGTGTGAGTGCATGATTGAACCGGACTGTGAAATGAGTTATTTGGAATGAACTGAGTATTCTGAAAAGGATAAGAACCAAAACGTGGCAATTTTTTTCTTTCATATATTCAAATGTAGTGGTTGATCTGACAGAGAAGAATGTGGACTAAATAGTGAAAATAAAGCTCTGAATATGTCTCAAGCTTTGTAATATCTAAATACGAAAAGTGTGTATCAAACTATCCCTAGATATGGCCAAATTTATTTTCTTATAAATTAGTCATATATACAAAGTGTCAAATACATTGTATGTATATATAGCAAAAATAGATTTAAAAAATGATGCTATGTATAGAAAAAGATATATGCAAAGTATTTTAAATTCCTATTATATATTTTGTAAAACATCTTTGTAAACTATATTCTTTGTATAATTATAGGGTATGTCATCACCATTGTTTATAATAATCTTAAGACCATTTTTTGATGTGACTCTTGATAGTGCAACATATAATTGTCCATGGCTAAAAACAGGCTCAGTTAAATATATGCCAACCTGATTTAATGATTGACCTTGGCTTTTATTAATTGTCATTGCATAGCACGCTCTGAGAGGAAATTGCCGTCTCTTAAAAGTAAACGGCCATTTTGTTTCATTTGCAATCATAACAATCCTAGGAATATAAACCTTTTCTCCAACATGAGTTCCCGTCAATATTTTTGCCTCAATCAATTTTTCGAACATTTTCGTTACAATTAAGCGCGTTCCATTGCATAGGCCTCTTATTTGATTCAAATTTCTTAATAACATAATTGGCATTCCGATCTTCAAAATAAGTTCATGTGTTGGTATGCCACTGAATTCAAGTTTATTTAAAAATTCTACAGGGTATAAAAGATTGTTACTATCATAAGATCCTGAGTTGAATGAAATAGAATCAGAGCTAAAATATGTTCTTTTATCACCTGGCAATAAATCAATTGCATATCTATTAATCTCGTCAGCAATTAAATTTTTAGGTGTCACAATAGCACGCTCTCTCAAATAATTGGTATCACTGTATTTATCATTAAAACTTGGATAAGTAGCTGTAAATATCGATTCTATTGGAGAAATAGTTGAATCTGTGAGCAAATCATCGGGAATCTTAATCCAAGATGCATCAGGATCATTGGTGACAAAATGTGACGGTAATTGACCCTCTCCTATTTGTAATATCCATTCCGCAAAATCTTTGATTTCATTTATTTCAGCAATAGTTAAATTAACTGATGTCAATCGCATGTTTTCTGTTAAATGAAATACTGTTAAGGAAGGCCATAAATATGAATTATTTAACGTAGATTCAATGATCTGTTCTTTGGTTCCTCCTTGTATAACCGGTAAAGTTTGTCTGAAATCTCCACCAAACAAAATTGATTTGCCTCCAAATGGTATATCTTTTTTTGGATCATCAGAATTTTTTGACATAATATCACGTAAGTTCTTATCTAAAGATTCAATACAACATTTATTGCACATAGGAGCTTCATCCCAAATGATTAATTCTGCTTTCTCAATTAAATAGGCAAGATTGGTCTTTTTATTGATCGAACAGGCCAACACTTTTTCCATATTTGGTTTTATCATAAAACGCGAATGAGCTGTTCTACCTTTTGGCAATAATAAAGAAGCAATACCTGAAGAAGCAACGGCTAAAACAATATTTCCTTCTGATCTTAGTTTAGAAATAATTGTATTCCACAAAAAAGTTTTTCCAGTTCCTCCACAACCGTAAACAAAAAATGATTTATGATTTTTTGATTCCACAGCTTCAATCACCTGATCATATATCATTTTTTGACATGAATTTAATTTTGCCACCAACTCTGAATGTGTATATTTGAGCACTTCACAATCAAAATCCAACTCCTCTCTTATCAATTTGTTGTTAAACTCTTGCAATTGTCGCAATCTTGGCATCGGCAAATTGTGATTTTTTAATGAACTTCCAGACATGCTCAATAAATTTTCGAGTTCGTGCAAAACATTGTTCTTCAAATCATTATCAGACAGAGTAAGATTGGTCATGCTAAATTCCTTTTGCATTTTGAATACAACATCATCAGACATGTTTTTCCAATGTGCATCAAACAAAGATCGTGGGTCAGAAACATTACAAAAAAGAATAATGGTAACAAATAATTGTCTAATTTGATAAGAGGTTCCTGTAAATGATGATTCAACCATTGCCTCCATCCATTCTTTATCGTCATCTAATAAACCCAAAGCCTGACATGCTTCTTGAAAATTTGGGTACATAATTCCATGAACTGTCCTAATAGAAGTAAAATCGCGACATCCTTTTTGTATATTTAACAACATTCGTAAGTAATATAATTCGCCCGCGAGTGGCGGCACATGCGCGATTCTACCAATAGAGCCCAAAAATTTCCTTCGAATCCATGCTTTTGTTTTTGTATCCCAAACATATTTAGATGGAAATTTTGCATATGTCAATTTACATGCTTTTTTATCAATAGTATTTGCATCAAACCAAGCAGTCAGCATTGTATGACCATTATTTGGATTATCTACAACTTGATCAAGAGACTGACCTTCATTGAAACATACACTTTGCTGACCAGGTAAATGAATTTTTAGATACTGTACTGCAGGGAATCTGTTATGAATTGAAAACTCAAATAAGCGCCAAACAGATTCATGCGGAGTTAAATATCGGCAATTCAAATAATTTTTTATTTCATCATTTACATTGTCAGCAACCGCCACTCGAGCTCTATCAGGACCTTTATTAATATACTTGAATAAATATTTTATCAACATTGACTGAGAGCACGATTCAACATTTATGTGAGCATTATATCTCAACAACAAAATTGGATTGTATGGAACGACAAAATTATTGCCAATATGAATGTCATTTTTTACCACAAACTTTGAATCATCATCGCGTCTTCTATATTCAGGAGCTTTGATTGCGTGAAACATAGTACCAGATTTGAATGGCTTGGGAAAAGATTTTGTACATGATCCGTCTCGCATACACGGAGATTTGGGATTCAATTGTCCGCAAGGACCATGGATCATAAATTGTCTAACCATTTCAAAAAGATCTGGTTGAGCATTTTTATCTGGTAGTTCTGCTGAAATAATTGAATCAATGTCTGTCGATGAATAACATTTATACGGTCTTTTCAACCAAAATAAGATATGAGCATGAGGCAAGCCTCTTTTTTGAAATTCAATTGTACAAACGTGTGCATCGACAGGTCCAAAAGGCTCCCCAGTTTTTACATAAGCAATCATGTCATCCACTTTTATCTTAAAAATTCGAGAAATTATATCTGGTCGATCTTCTGCTCGATATCCAGGTTTTTTCTGAAAATATCTAACAATTTCTGGCCATTTAACATTGCAAGTGAAAGTTATAAACAAATCTGGATTTCCGTAGCATCTACATATTGCCATGGCATTTTGATAATTATTGAGCATATCCCTGGGGCTTCCTGTGTGACTACCTGGAAGAATAATTGTTTTTCCAACATCTGAACATTTTGTGACTCCATTTGAAGAAAGGGTAGTTAATTGATTAAATTGTTCACACCTCATATTTGGCTGATTATTTCTGATATAATCTAAACGATTTTCTTCCACAGTTGCATATGCATCAACCAAATATTGCTGAAACAATCTTCCTCCTTTTAATAAAGTGCTTGAATCGTCTTTTCTATCATGCACTTGATAACAAACAAATTTTACCATTGTCAACTTTGTTTTTTTCTTTTTCTGTTTCCATCCAACAACTCGCAGTGGTTTATTTATTTCAAACCCATTCTCTCCATATGGAAAAAGCAGGGGATATTGTAAGGCCATCAATTTTGGATGTATCTTTGAGATTCGTTTAAAATTTCCAGATCTTGATCGAATAATAATATCTCTATTAGAATCAAATTCTCCAATGTCACCAACGATCAAACCACCAATTTCAGAAGCAGATGGCATTTCATATTGTTTACTATCGATTGCTTGACGATCCAGGATATTCATAGTAAGATTAGGCAATGATTCATTCTCAAATTCATCTCGAACGGATCGAAATTTCTTCGCTAGTTCATTTACCTCATCAAGCATATTGGCCAATTTTCAACAATAATGGGATCAAGTTTTTTATTGGCGTTATTTGGATCGATCGCATTAATACGATTTAAAACTTCATTACCCGTATCATACACATATAATTGGGCATATCTAGGATATTCATTTTCAGAAGGTAGCACAGATCCCATTCTATGATGTACTTGTCCAGAAATTTTAAACACATAAGGACCAGGGGTATTGTTGATATTGTGATCAATTTTTGCACCCATGGAAGTAAAAGCAAACATAGAATTGTAAACTCGAATATTTTCACGAAATGTTTTACTTTGATGACCATTATTTGGATTCAATAATTGTTCTAAAAATTCAGGTGTCGGCAAAGAATATGGAAGTCGTACCTCTCCTTTTGCACAACATGCGGTGTAAACCAATTGTCCTCTATCCTTTTTTTTCAATGCCTCATCTGACCAAAAGAAAGCATTACATTGACTACACATGTTGTCATCATCGCCCGAGTCATTGTACGTAGTGACCACACCTAAGCGACAGATCATTAAAAAAGATATTTAGAAAATGATAGATTTCCATTAATCAAGCAAACATTATGAATAACATCATTTACCTTGGCGCTTTCTTTGGTAGGATGATTGACCAAAAATAGATGAATCCATATTCACATTTCCTATATCACAAAAATGCACCGTTACTTATACACAAACTATTGCATAACCATTGTAATATGTAAAGCATTTATACATGTGCATAACTACCTAACACATTTTCATTTTCATTTTCATCATCAACATCTTCATCACTCCCAGCTACAATTGATGGTTCTACTACGTCACTGGAATCCATGATTACATTTCCTAGGAGGCAAAAGCAACATTGTCAGTTTGATTCAAATAGATTCCGCAACAAATAGGCCATGTAATAAACCGCCACACCTACAATACCTGGTATAACTTCATTAGCATCTTCACGATCGGTGTTGTCCAGTGACCCTGTCTCTAAATCATGGGACGGTGGACATTCTTGAGAAGCAGCTTCAAATAAGCATTGTCTTTTATTGAAAGAAGGTTTTGCCTGATCTAACCCCATCCCGCTGTTGAAACAACTATAATCTTTTTTTCGTACTATATCTAGAATACCAATTTCAGCATCCAAAACAAATTCCAAACATCAACAGATTGCTACACAACAATGACAAACCCTAAACCCAAATTCAACTTTTAAAACTGCAGTTACAAATCTTATTTCTAATCGACACAATTACTTGATTGAGAACCACATAGTTGCCTAAACTCATTTGCCTAAACAAAATAGAGTCAACCCAACCAAATCAAATTCCATCACATTTGAAGACAAATCAATTCACAATTTTTTTTCTCAAGCACAAAATAAGAAGTCTATCTCCTACAAAGAATCGACAATTCAAGAATATCATTTTACCGAAATACTATAAGATTGACCTAAATAATGGCACAATAATTTCTACTATTTAATAAGCTATTATATGTGTATAGCACCATAAATAACTCGCTAAAAATCATAGCAAAACAAAGTTTTAATTTCTAAAACCACAAAATAATGCTAATATTGGCCATCTAATAATTAAAACAAAGAAAAAAAAATACCACATTAACATTATTTTAGGCATTAATAGCAGCTACATTCAAAACAGGAGATGGATATCCATGATGTATCGCACCTGAGATAAGTTGATGCAGATCTTCATCATTGTTACTATTGTGTGGTGTTGTCTTCACCTCATGGCATCCTAAAGATTGTCCAGAAGTAGCACTGAAAAAGCGTTGTCTTTTGCTTCGAGACCTTTTGTCGCGAGAGGTTGTTGCAACATGCCCTAATAGTTCCACCGACTCTTTTTTGGAGCACATACCTATAAAACATATTCAAATATGTCCATAAGAACTATTTATATATAATATATTTTAAAGGCTCACACAATCTCCACATGATATGTTTATATATATACAGGAAGAATTAATGAAGTGTTGGTTAACACCCAACAATACATAAACAGAATAATATAACAATGTTAGGAAGAAAGATTGTAAGAAAGCAGCCTATTATTGTGAATTACTAACAATTCAACAATATCGTTTTAGCAAAATGCTATCAAATTGACTCTAAACTCTAAACATACTCTAAACTTTGAAGGTATATATTTGATTATTTTTATGTGTATACCACCATAAATAACTTGCCGAATATCAAACGAAGACAAAGTTTTGAATTCCAAAACTACAAAATAATAGAAATTTTAGGCATCATATAATTAAAACAATTAAAACGACTCAGTAATATCATACCAACATTATTTTAACTATTATTATTAGGTCCATTGAAAATAAAAGACAACAATTTATAATGTATACTACCTGAGATAAGCTGGTGCATATCTACATCGTTGTCACTGTTGTGTGGTGTTGTATCCATGTCATGACATCCTGATGATTCTCTAGAAGCAGCTTGAAAAAAACAGCGTCTTTTGGTTAGAGACCTCTTGTCTTGCGAGGTTCCTGCAACAGACTCTAACGGTGCTACTGACTTCTTCCTCCGCCCCATACCTATAAAATATTTTTAAATATCTCCATAAAAAATCCTTATTTATAATATATTCAAGGCTTACACAATTTCCACAAAATATGTTTATATATATAGCAAGATTTAATAAAACATCATTGAAAAAGTTAACAGTATCAAAATAAATAAAATAACGTTTATCAAAAAAGAGGGTCAAAAAACAGCCTATTGTTTTCACATATCAAAAGAATGTAGATACTACTATTTCATTAGAACTTTAAACCAAATCTTTAGCTACTCATACATATTTACTTGACAAAACAAACAACTAAATAGACATACATCGCAGGGATTCATGAGAACATCCAAATGGTACGAAACATAACACAATCCAAATTCGATCAACCATCTAACCCACTGGATTGTTAAACCAACATCAATAAGATGTAAAGTTGGTAACACAACAAAACTAATTATAATAGCAAACATAGTATATTCAATAGATTTCATTCCGACTCCAACAAATCAGACTGCATGCAATCTAGAAAAATAAAAGTTTATTCTCCGGTATACAATGAAATAACTATGAAATTCACAACAAAGATAAAAGAGCTTATCCAAAATATAAAAACAGCAAAAAGAAAAGGCTAGTCTTTTCATGTCCCTACAAAGTTGTAGATAAAATACGGTGATTAGCACATCCCTCCAAAGCTAAGACGATCTATACATTGATATATCTAGAATATATAACCTAACTTTACTTCCAACAGAACACAAAAGATCCAGTGCCACAAACGAAAAAAAAAAACTACATCATTTTTAATACAAATCAACTTGAGCCAACACTCTATTTTGTTTAGGCAAGTGGGTTTACAATTACCTAAACCCAAGAAACGATGATAATTTCTTTTAGTAATGAAACGATCAGATCTAAATAAAGAACATATCTTTGTTATGAAAAGCTCATAATTTAAGTAAGAAAACATGGTGTCATTACCTTTTGAGCAACGGTATCGTCTTCGTGAAAATACTGCCTGGACACAAAAGCTAGGTCATCAAAGTGAAACGAAAAAACAAATCATAACCGATGGCAAAATCACAATTCTGTAGTAGTAAAGCTTTACGTACTTTAGACTATTGTGTAATATTGTATAAGCAGGATTGGTTTGCAATAGATTAGGATACGTTTGCAACCAAACATAACATCAAATTCTATCAATAAGTAATAAAAATAACATGATCGAACCTGATTTGCTTGGAAAGAAAAAAAATGAGATTGTGATTCCCAGAAACTACTAAAGTCCTAAGATTTTGATGATAGACCCGATCTAAAAAATACCCACAATTGATTTAGTAAACAAACAGAAAGCTAAGTTTCTAAAAAGCCATACATATACAATCGAGCTTCCTGTCCTATATATATATATTCACACTTGTGGCTTATCGGTTCAAAGAGAAAGCAACAAATATGACTCGATCAAACGCCGGCAACACAGGTGTTCGTACATTCTGAAATTGAATACAAAATGGAAGACTTCAATGGATCTTAACCACCTACTCATATGAACCATTCCATACATTTTAAGATGATCAAATTGACGAAGTTCACATATACATTCCACACCTACTCATATGAGCCTTTCCATACATGAAAGCATGCCACTGTCTTTTCTCTTTCTCACACCCACATTAACATATCTTTGACAACCCTAAACAACTCTGAATCAATCAAAAGAAACATGACCCAAAACCCAGAAACAATTGCAATCAAAAATGGATCGATGACCAATTCCTTCCTCTATACCAATTCCCTCCTCTATACCAATTTATCAAAAATGGATCAATCATAGAACCTAAAACTAATATAAAAAATAACTTCAAGGAAAACTTACGGATAGACAGCGGATATCAGTTTACCTTGGAGATGATTAAAGAGGTTTGCGTTTCACGATAGTTACGATGCAGAGAAAACGAAATACAGATAGCAAGAGATTGAAAGAGAGAGCACGAAATTGGGAGAGGTTGGCGTTTGACGATGGTTGCAACAGAAAGAAAACTAAATAGAGAGAGCAAAAGATTGAAAGAAAGAGCAGGAAATCAAAAAGTTGAAATAACTGTGTTGCAATGGTTGCAATGTGAGCTGGCCTACCTAATCTGTCTTCCAATCTCAAAAAGAGAGCAGAAAATCAAGAGAGGTTGAAAGAGAGCTGAAAATCCGGAGCTGAAAATCTCACCCAAAACAGTTACCCACACAGTTCGCATGCCTTGGATAATCTCAAAAAGAATGAACAGAAACAATGAACAGGAAACCCACAAATGTTATATAGCTAGTTCAAGCACATATGAAAACTTCTTCATCATAGCACGAATGAACATTATACTAACAATTATAGGTGGCAAAAAACTTTTTCTGAAAACAAAAATATCATAGCTTGTTCAATACCTAATCTTAAGCAAGAAACATAACAGCAAGATTCAAAGCTGCAAAATCTCTGTCTCAAATTTTTCCATATTATCAAAATTCAAATAAATCATCATGGATCAAACACAATTACCTGACTCAATACATAGAAAAACTCCCAAAACATCAAACACCAAAGACATCATGAACAACAGCAACATGGACAAACAAAAGAAAGCTCACACAACAAAAGAAATCCACAGCAGAGAAAAAACCAACCACAATAAGAAACCAATTAATAAATCACAATGAAACAAAGAAGAAAAAAGGTACTAACAAATGAAATTCAAATAGATCACCTGTTGATGCTAAATGTGAAGAGACTGCTCAGCCAATAATCTGCAACATAACAAAAAGAATAAAAAACAAAGTTATGACAAATCACAGATAAGGGAAAATAACATTTAGCTGAATCTAAAAATATAGCAAAAACAAATACCTAATCTAATAGATCCTTAACAGTCCACAACACCCTGCAAAAATACACAAAAAAACACAACATCAATTCCTATTAAAGCCAAATACTAATTAAACCATAAAAAAATGACATAAAATTCATCAGTTTAGTCCCGCTTCATAATCAGGAAATTTCTTATTGTACAAAAGGGTACTGAATCGAACCATAAAAATTCATCAAACAAAGAAACATTGCATTATTTGATAGGGTTTAATTTAATCAATTACACACACACATATTCACGAAACACATCAAATGGATAAACAAAACAGTATCTGATAGCAAAGATCTAACCAATAAAAAAACAAAATAAAAAACATCACAATAAAAATAGATGAGATCGAAAAAACTGCCAAAAAAAAATATACTCAAACTATGCAGTTCTACCAATAAAAGGCACAGAGTCTGATCATGGTACTTTAAAGATTTATTTATTGCTTAAAAACGAATCATTTTCCCTGCAATTCGCACAGAGACTAATAAAAAGAAACAAACGTTAACAAACAACATGATTAAATCACAACACCAAATCAAGCACCAATAACTGAACATAAAACATCAAACCTACCCACATCTGAAACCATACCTTTAAAATCAAACAGAAGAAAAAGATATGTCCCACAACAATGTCAAAAACGAAAACACGATCCAAGAAATCAACGCCAAGAATCGATTCAACCTACGAAATGACAAAGATCGACCACAGAGATCAAAAAACCATGCAAACAGCGAGAAAAAGAAACCTGAAAAAAAGAAGGGAAAAAATCTAGCGACAAACCGAAAAACTCAGAGTCAATCTCCGACCTAGATCTGTGTGCAGTTCCCTCTCAAAGTCGGCTCTCTCTTTAAATCAATCTGGCCCAGATATGGACCTACAACGGAGAAGAAAGGGAGTGCAGCTCTCTCTCAAATTCAGCCCTCTCAAAAAAACGCGTGCGGTTCTCTCTCAAAATCAAATTGGCCCAATTTTGGATCTAGAACGGAGAGGGAAGAGAGCAAGTGGAGAAAATATGATGAGATTTGTTATGACCAAAAAGAACTGGCAGGGAACCAAAAAGGGGAGAAAACAGCGAAGCCACACGCTTGGCACGCTCTGAACAATTCCCCAAAGAATGAACAGTATGAATAGTAAGAACCTACGTTTGTTATATAGCGAGAAACTTGACAATCGAAACCCTCAAAATCTCTAAAGTACTATGGAATCCGAAGGCCACACCACACTTAGGCATACATCACTCTCTTATCACAGTGACAGCAATATCAATGTCAAAGTAACAAAAACCAAAGCCACTTCTTGTCTACTTCTACATCTTTGTGTTCAGGAAATCAAACTCCAAATATCGAAAGAAAAAAATCAAATCTCACCCTATGTCTAGAACAATACCAAATTTGAATCGATTGAAATATAACAAATCATGACTTCAATGAAGAATATTGCAAATAAGCGAGAAGTCCATCCATGATGACACGAAGGAAATATTAAAATATCAAAACAATCAAAGCAACAGAGTTTGCAATTACAAAAACGAAATGTTACATTCTAAGCAGAATTTCAGAAGGCCATATTAGCAAATAAAAAGTTTGCCTAGATATTTGTTGCTGCTGAATATATGAATGAATGATCACGAAATTGCTAACCAAATTAATAGAACAAAGATTAGAGAGCTTAATATCAGTTCATCAGCATCAACATCTTTCATAACAGACATGTTGTATATATACATGGTTCAGTTTATAAATTTCACAGTTTTTATTCATCCCTTTAATATTTCTCTCTACTAAGTAATTGCACCATATGCACAACTATTTTCATAGAAAACGACAAATAACATCCAAAATAACACAGTCTTACCTTTGTTTCAGTGCAATACCACTACTATCTCGATTGGAGTCGAAACAACCACTTTGATGAACTTCAAAATACTGTAAAGACATAACCATTTATAAGCTCCATCATATGCCATAAATCTCATTACCATTGCATAACAAACCTTCAAAACTATACAGCCAAACAACAATAAGCTAATAACAAACTGAAAATTCACAAAAACCAAAAGAAAAGGAGCACAGTTGAGCAAATCCTCCCATATAATCGAAACTCAAATAAAGTAGTATAGATCAAACACTATTACCTCACTCAATACGTAGAAGCAATCTTAAAATATCAAACACCACAGACAACATGAACAACAGCAACACAAACAAACAAAAGAAATCTCACACAATCAAATATATATATATATATCCGAAATATATGCATGTCTATCTTGAAATTGGTTATGCAATATGAAAACTGTTTGATCAAAGCTTTTCTGATTGATAATTGAAAGAATACAAACTTGCTGCTTAAACAGAGGAGACTGAACAAACACGAAGCAACTAAACAACTAACTCCTGAAAAGTAATAAAACAAAAGACTCGGTAACTTATAAAACTGAAGGCCACTAACTCCTACAAAGTAGGAAAGACTTATTCTTGCTTTGGCCAATTCCTAACAGTATGTCTGCATGTTCTTCTGTAATATGACTCGTATCAATCAAAGCTAAGATCGACGCATCCTTCGAATGGTTTATGAAAGAGTCCTATTCGGAAATCTTCATTTGGGGAAAGTTTGATCGATATGCACATTGATTGATACACAGCATCGAAAATAACAGTGTTTGGCCCAAAGAAAAGGAGCACAATTGAGTAAATCCTTCCATATAATCATGAAAACAAAGCACCCACATGGATTAGTTAACGATGAAAACAAAGAGAAAAAGAAACTTGACAAAAAAAGAGAAGAAGATGCAGCGACGAACCCAGAAGCTTGGAGTTGGTCTCCGACCCAGATCTGTGTGCGACTCTCTCTCAAAGTCGGTTCTCTCTGAAAGTCGATTTGGCCCAGATTTGGATCTAAAGCGAAGACAAAAGGGAGTAAGAAAAGAAAGCTGGTAGGAAAGGAAAAAGAGAGAAAGAGAGCTGGTAGGAAATGAAAAAGAGAGCTGAAAATCGATCCAGAACAGTATCCCAACACGGCTCACATGCTTTGAATAATATCCAAAGGTATGAACAGTATGAATAGTTACAGTGGGAAAACCCACGTTTGTTAGATAGTAAATTAGGGCCGGAGAGGTTACTACTAATTATTGAGCACTGATCATATATTTCTAACTTGATATACAAACGAACTACATATATATATTACTAATCATGGGGTTATATTGAAACTTTATTTGTCAGGTGGAGGAGCTCAAACTCTGAGAAAAGCAAGGTGAAGGTGAGGAGGAAGTTGAGAGAGCCAAGGTTTTGTTTCCAAAGCAGAAGTGATGTGGATGTGCTTGATGATGGTTACAAATGGAGGAAATATGGCCAGAAAGTTGTCAAGAACAGCCTTCATCCTAGCTAGGTATATATGTACATTCAGCTATATATTAATTACTTTCTTTTATATATTTTTAAAACCAAACGATAGTTTTATTGACAATGTGGCGATGTTGCAAAATGAGAGATCGATCTGCAAATAAAAACTTGATAGAAGCAATTAATCCCCTCGATATGATAGAATAGTACACTGTTCACACTGATTAACTAAACATAAACAGACAATAAGATTAGACGAGAATACTTTGTCTTAATTATATCTTAATTACTCGCGCTATTTTGGTAAACGGGGTTTGAGACCTAGCCAAGTGCAATTTTAGGAGACTTATGCTCACGCCTGAGATTTGTATTATTAAAACTTTGAGTAACATACACCAAGGGGGACATACCATCTAAACCTCAGGCTACATTATAAAAAAGATAAACATCCTCATAGAGAATATCCTAAATAATCCTCCTAACCATACTTATCTAACACATTCCTACTAGCAAGGCAAGCTAATTTGTTTGCTATGTCATTAGCTTCTCTATAAATATGATGAATGTGAACAAAACTCATACCTGGCATATATGTTTTGCAATCGTCCACGATTCACCCAACTTCCGACAAATCTTCCTCTGTACTATTCAAAGCACTAACCAGCATCGCACAGTCACTTTCCACCTCAACCTCCCTACAGCCATTGTGGATAGCCACAAGAAGGCAGAATTGAATATGGAGCGGGGGAATCTGCAAATTATAGACCAAAAATGAAAAGAAAGGACAAAATTGATCTCAATTGACTAGTACGTAGATTCAATTAATTCTTCTGACATGGCTTCAATTCTAGTCTTGTTAACGTAGTTGCATTTCACCATTTTATGTCTTCGACGAGACATCAATTAATGCAGTTGGAAAAACAACTCACTGAGAAACTAGCTACGTGGTAAATGTTTTTCTGGAGTTCACTTACCGTTACACTCAAGGTATGTAAAATCGATATTATCGGCGATATTTCGCCGATATTTCGATTTTTTTAAGTTACCTGAAAAATCCTCAAATATATCCCTAAATTTTCGAAATTTTCCGATTTTTATCGATATTTCCGATATATCCCCGATATTTTCGATATTTTCCGATATTTCCCGAAATTTTCGAAATTTCCGTAAACTTTTCACATTTAACATTTAGTTTGGTAAATGTCCAATCTTCACATGCTCAATGTCCAATCCACCATTCACGTGACATGTCCAATACATGCAAAATTACATGGGAGAACAATCATTTAATGATTATTCTTCACAATACACACATGATTATGCACATGGAGATGGAGAAAAAATAGTGTGAATTTCGAACCTCATAGGTCCCCTACGTGGTTTTGAAGTATTTATATATTTGATTTTGTGATGTGTGATGTGTAACATATTGTACAAAAGGCGTGATGGCCTAGCCAACTATAAGTTTTAGCTATCAAAAAATAAAAATAGAACTAATAAATTATATTTTAATAATTATCAGCACTTAACACATACTAATTCATATAGTAATTTAGCAAATTCATATGTCTTGATGTTTGATCAATATTTTCTTTTCACATAAGGTAGATAATTGATCATGTAACAACCTCCAAAAGTTTCATTACAAATTTCTATGTATTTTTATTAGTTTCCGTCATTTTCGTCAGAATTTTCACTGGATCGATATTTCATCGATATTTCCGTCGAAATATCCAAATTTTGAAACGTCGATATATCCTCGACATCCGATATTTTACTCCTTGGTTACACTAATGCATGTCTGCATGCATGATTAGTAATTAGTAGTAGGGGAACAATATACTGTAGCATAGGGTTAATTTGGTACATTTAGCAGAAACCTAGGCTTACAACAAATAAGTTGAGCGTATGTGATATGTCTATACGATCCCGGCTTGGAGGGGTAGCACATACGTACACTTCGTCACCAATTTTGTAAGAAACGAAAAAGAGCTAACTTTGTTTAATGTATATATTTGTGCAAGTCTTAGCCCCAATCCATCCCATGATTCCCATCACATCCTATATCTTCACCATACATGAATCTCAGCAGCTTGATCGTTCATCTTCTTCCCCAATTCTTCTATATATGAAGTATGCAACACCTCTTTAAGCTAAGCTAGAGCTAGCTTAAAGACGGGTTTTTTACTCAGCTTGTTACTGTTTTTTTCTTCTTCTGCATTTTCAGTTGTATGTACTTTCACAGATGCAACATGAAATTTCTGAGATCTGAAGCAGTATGAGAAAATTTTAACTGAAATTTCTGCAGAAATTATTACCGGTGTACTCACAATAATTGTCAGATAAAGAAAGTTGAACGACTGTCTGAAGATTGTCGTATGGTGATAACAACGTATGAAGGTAGACACAACCACATTCCTTCAGACGAATCAATCAAATTCACCTGAGCATGAATGCTTTACCTCTTTTTAATTCTTTTTTTTTTATCCTTATTTTTTGAGCTAGCTCGATCATGAATTTCCACCCAAATAGTCGAATGATATACTCTTTATAATTATAAAATTTAGCTTGTTCTAAATATATATATAATATTTAATTAGCTTGATCATTTTGCTAGGTGGAAGAGGTCAATGCACAAATGCAAGTACTAATACGTAAATAACGTACATTTTACTACTACTAATTAATCACTTTACTATGTTTACATGAGCGTAAGGGTTACCTAGAAGTGTATTGATCTATAACTAATTATCTTAAGAAGACAATCGATATACACGTTCCGTGACAAATAATCTCTATCAATGACGTACACATTAATCTATCAACGAAGATTGTTTTAAAATACTAATTAATCCCGTATTTGATGTTGCCCAACGCATCGCTGCTAATTTTTGAAGGGACTCGATCAAGTGACACACCACTACAATTATGGGCAAACACTACCGGAAAAAATACTATATCCATATCTCGTCGGATATAGTATTTTTTCCGGTAGTGAAAGGCCACCCACCAAAAGGTGGCAATTTTGAGTCAAAGCCACCAACAATGGTGGGTATTTGCTCTTGCAACACATATGCAACCACCTTTGGTTTGTTTGTGCCCGAGGGGTGGCAATCCATTACTATTCATCATGTTGGTGGCAATTTTTGATACTTTTTGTTGCCACCAACACCAGTGTGTGGCTGTTTAGAAAAAAATTGCAAAAAAGAAGAAAATATAACTAAAATTGAATTAAAATACAAATGGATATATTAAACCCTTATATTAGAACTGAATTGAATACTGTATTCTGGAATTAATCTACTATGCTACAACGAATCAATACATATGTTCTTCCAAACCAAAACCTACACTAAAGCTTATGATTTCAACCTCTTGAGAAGTTCCAAAATAACTCCAGGATTTTAGACTTCTGCATATGAACACAACCAATTACATCAACATGATTCATATAGGGAATAATACATTTAAATGGCTATCTAAAGAAAACAAAACTCAATTTGCAATGCTTCTTATTAGTCTCGGACCGAAACAGCATGACTAACGCAAACTGTAAACTTGTATCATTAATTCTCGGTTTTAGTTTAACCATTTCAATTCTTACATTTTCCTCTCTTTTGTATGTGGCAAAGTTTAATCGAGTCACCAATAACTATTGGTGGCATTGTTTCTGAATACGCACCGATGTTTATTTGCCCCTTATTGTTGTAGCTAGTGTGATGATTGAAAATTTTAAATTAACCTAATTCTCACTAATGCAAGTTATCCTCTACTTTCAACTAGTAATAATGAAAATTAAAAGTGGTACGTAGTACGTAACTATCAAGTGATGCATGATATAATATAGTCATTATCGTTATTCACTTATTCTGAAATTTAAGTTACCGATAATAAGAATCATGAGGCCTTTTCGCTTTTCTACTTTTGTACGTTATTCTCGATCGATCATTGTTAATTAAACAGAGTAACTACAACTGATCAAGTTTAGAGAACTTCGTGATTAGGAGCTAGAGGAAGAAGGTAGTATCGTAATATATATATATGCACTTGATCCTACTTCATCTTAAACTTGCTGTACTCAAGCAGCGAGCCGCGCGCACCCGAGTGTTGGGTCTTTTATTTTCCTTATTCATTACATGCATAAAAATGCATTGCCCGTTATGTTAGAAATAAATCTTCTAGCGGTCAGAACATTTGGTGACACTGGAAATTAATCACTGCACATACGGAGTAAAATATTAGATATCAAAAATATTGTCCAAAATATAAATATTTTGATAGAAATATCGATCCAGTAAAAAATCGACAGAAATTAAGATAAATATATTAAAATTTGTATTGAAACTTTATGAGTTTCTTATATGATTAATATGTGTTTTGAAATTTGTAACTTGTGTTTTGTTGATTATTAATAGAGATTATTTGATTAAACTTTTGGGTTATTGGCGTGGTAGGTTTTGTACTTTGGATTTAGTGAGATCAACATATAAGTAAAGTTAAAATCTCGGATAAATTCAAAAATATCGAGGATTTAGGTGATATATCAGAAAATATCAAATATTTCAGAAAATATCGGGCAAAATATATTGATATGAGGATTAATATCGGGAAGTTCAAAAAATGAAAAATATTGCAGAAAATATCGAGAATATTATTGATATTTCATTCCTTGGTTGCACACGCAACTGAAATGAATCATATTTGTTTTTTTTTATTCAAAACCATGTGTTGGAGTGTAAGGATAGCCAAAAGAATAAACGAGCCCCATAACAACACATAAAAAATTGAGAGAATGACAGCCAAGGACAAAATAAGTACCAATATTACTCATAACCCAATCACAATCTGATTTAGACAATAAAAGACTGGGCCTAAAGCCCAAACATAGTAGCAGCTATACTCAATCCTTTAAATATCCAAAAAGATGATTCTACCCCTATATATATATATTAAAACTCTACCTCAAATCAGAAACACATCTCTCTCTCTCTCTCATGTGTCATCGTTTTCTTTCAGACGTCGCGTCCGACCATCTCCAGCCGTTGTTCGACTGCTACTGAGCCTTCATTGAAGAATCAAACTTAGTTCCAACTTCTCTCAAGCTGGAGCTCAACCTAACGACCGACGGCACCTAGGCCTGCTTCAGCTTTGGCTTGCTCTGACGCTGCTCGGTCTCCGTGGTGCTCAACCTTGATCAGTAGCAAAGTGAGCAAGCTCGCCTCCTTTACGTCACATCCTCGCTGCGCGACACGACATCACCTCGGTGGTGCTCATTCTTGCTCTATGTCTGAGCTCGTGTCCCTCAGCCAGATCTCGCTGCCACCTTTGAATGACACCACGGCTCTCACCTCCCAGCTTCAACGTCGTGCCTCAGTATCAAGAACTAGCATCGCAGTTCAGCGATTTGGTCAGCCGATCCATTTCGACAATGGTGCCTCATCCAGATCAATCGAATCTGCTCAATTGCAGAGCCGCCACAACTTTTTTCCTTCGCTTCGAGCTCAGCCGTCATCCGTAGATTGTTTTGGCGTTGGTTTGGGAAATCTCACATTTTGCTTTGTTTTCTTTATGTCATTGTGCTCTTGTGAGAGATGAATGTAGAAGATGCTCCTGGTTTTGCATTTAATTTTTATAGTAGCAGCTTCAAATTTCAGAGTACTAAACATTTTATTTTTTCAGTAGCAGTATCGTATTTAACAGTAGCAGTATTGTTTGGTGTTATTTTAATTTTTCAGTAGCAGTGTCATATTTTACAGTAGCAGTATTGTTTGATTTTTCAGTTCCAGTGTCGTATTTAATAGTAGCAATATTGTTTGATCTTTCAATCGCACTGTCGTATTTAACAGTAGCAGTATTGTTTTGTGTTATTTTAATTTTTTAGTAGCAGTGTCATATTTTATAGTAGCAATATTATTTGGTGTTATTTTGATTTTCCAGTAGCAGTATTATTTGATGTTATTTTTATTTTTCAGTAGCAGTATCATATTGTACAGTAGCAATATTTTTTAATTTTTCAGTAGCAGTGTGATATTGTACAGTAACACTATTATTTGGTGTTATTTTGATTTTTCAGTAGCAGTGTGTTTTTCCGTCATCTAAGTACTTAGACGACGGAACCTCCGTGCTCCTAGTTCCGTATTCCAAGAACTTGGACGACGGAGACAGTGAATTCCGCGGTCCAAGTGCTACTTAGACCTTTGAGATTGTCCGCGGTCCAAGTAAGAACTTGGACGACGGAGAACCATTCTCTCCGTCGTCCAAGTACTTACTTGGACCGCGGACAATCTCCGCGGTCTAAGTAAGAACCTGGACGACGGAGAACCATTCTCCGTTGTCCAAGTTAGACCACGGAGAATTGATTTCCGTGGTCCAAGTGAAAATTTAGACCGCGGAGAAAGCCCAGAAACTCCGCGGTCTAAGTTCTCACTTGGACCACGGAAATCAATTCTCCGTGGTCTAAGTGATTATTTAATTGTTTAAAATTAAAATTTAATTTGTAGTAAAATATTAGTAATTTAATTAAAATACTTCAATCTCATTTAAATAATTAAACATGTTAAAATTAATTAAATAAAATAAATTGTTAATTACTTAAATAATAAAAATTAATTTGTACATACATGAAATTAAATATCGTTCGGAATAGAAAAAAAATGATATAATAAACTACACAAATAAACTACTAAAATACTGGAGGAGCAGATGCGCCGCCGAGTCTCCCGCCTCCAGCCGGGTCGTTGTCGGGGTATGGGTCGGAGGAGGTTGACATTGTCGTCGAGCCTGGTTTTCCATGAGGGCGACGAGTTGGGCTATCTGCGCTTCTTGATGATCAAGCCTTTGACGAATAGATTGATTTTCCTCCCGTACGAGTCGAGCCTCTTCAAAGGCTGCTTGGACGGCCGCAGCTTAAGTACTTTTCCTCGCCGAACCTCCCGTAGATGATGAGTCGGAGGTCGACAAATCTTGAATCACCTTAGGTCCCATCCCCCTAACCTCCCTTCCAGCTCTACGATCATATACCTCATCGGCGATTGTAATTTGGCTCTCCATCGATAGAGGAGGCAGGTCTTCAGGAGGCAAATTCGGGTGTGCAAGCTGAGTGTTGGCCAATTCCTCCTGCGCCCATTCTACCAACCTTGCCTAAAAAAATAATAATTAAATAATAACTACGCTAATTAAAAGCACATATATATATCACTTACACCATATTGACTCGCTTCATTCTCGAGCCCAGGCGTCACGTACGCGCTTATGCTAGCATCAAGATAAGGGTGTTTGGAGCTCTCATCCCTGTGGTCCTTAGCTATTTGAATCACTTGCATGCTTGGCGCCGGAGGTATGGTGTTTGTCCTTCTTCCCCCGGTTGGTCTTGTTGATTTCAGAGAATTTCTATTGGACAACATAAATCATTAAAAAAATAATGAGTAACTAAAATAAAAATAATTCAATTCTCTTAATTTAAATAAAAAAGTAAACACCTTATATTCTTCATCATGGAAGTGATTACACAACCACTGCCACTCATCTTCCCTATCCCCACGCAGCTCAACGGGGGTAGGCACGGGGCCGATATTGTCGAAGTACACATGAAACTTGTACTTTCAATCACGGTAGATGGAGTTGGCGGTTTGGTTGATATGCCTAAGCATCGCCAGTGTGGGATCCACCTCATATTGTTCCTATCAGAAATAAATAGAAAATTATAATCGTATATATAATGAAATTACAATTTTTATTGGTTATTAGAAAATAAATTAAAAATTGTACGTATTACGTACCGAAAGTTCTTTAAACAGTTTCCCTTTCTCTTCATCCGGCAACTCCTTCCAAGTAGGGGCAGTCATACAAACCCGGTTACGAAGGATTGACCATATGCTATGCGCTGAGAGACTAGCTAGCTGAGCTGTGGGAGGGCCACCAGTGAATTCGTCGTACGGCAATTCGATCTTTTTCCGGGTCGCCTTGAAAATTTTCTCGGATTTTCCGCCTTTGACGAGACTGCGAGTCCATTTGGGTTCCGAGTCAGTCGGGGCCCTCCTGAGCTTGCGTCGGGCGCTATAAAGGATAGATTCAGAGGAGGCCGAGGTTGACGACGCCTGAGTACTTTCTACCGAACCGGCAGCGGGAAATTCCCCAGTGGGCGTTGTCGACGGACTAGCTGAAGGGTTTGGAGAGAGCGCGTCGTTGCCCTGCTCTAAATCCCAACCGACTTGCTCCGCCAAGCATCTGAGCATAGCATCTTCAGCCTCCTGTTGGGCATTTTTCTTTCCCAACGGAGCCATTTAAACCTAGGAGTTGTTAAAATACCTGATTACCATAATAATTATATAAACAAATTTACGATAATTACACCTTAGTATTGAGTGCGCCTAATATTTAAATAGAGTACACTAGCTTGGTGTTTGGGTCGTTCAATGGACGTGCGACCCGCGCGATAAAGTGTAAACTTTCAATTAATCAGCTTTGGTTTAATCGAAAAACATGGACAGTTAGGGATAGAAATAACGCGAGAGGCAGAACTAATTTCGACAAAACACCCCGAGGCTAACCAAATCAATGGTATATACTCTATTGGTGTCGTCTTTCTTAGATCCAAAACCTGTCACCAGTCATAACCCGTTTCTAGACACCATGTCTGACTTCAGCCAATCTTTCGAAATTTTACACCCCCTCAAGTCCTTTGCAAACTCCGCCCTCAACCTCGTGTCCATAACTTCACTTAGGTTATGGTGTGCGGTGATGAAATCCACACATCACGAGGGGTTAAGGAGATAAGCTAGGAAATGAGGCACCATCTATTCCAAAGAGTGCGACTTAATAAACCAAACTTAATTATGTACTAAATTTAAATCAAAGACTACCAATTTACTACAAAATTTCCATAATTATCAATTAATTATTTTTAATAATTCACTAATTTACCATATTTAATTTACTACAAATTGACAATATTAGAACAATATTTAATTATAATTACATGCAATAATAATCACCAATTATATATACTATTAATTAAAACAATATTTAATTACAATCATACTTATTCATTTACCAATATAAATAATTATTATTACCAATAATAATTATTACTAATAATTAATTTTTACTAATAAATATTCATTTACTAATAATTATTATTGTAAATAATTAATTATCATTACCAATAATAATGATTACTAATATATTATTACTAATAATTATTTTTTACTAATAATTATTCATTTACTAATAATTATTATTACTAATATATGTTTAATTAACCAATTTACAAATCAATTAATTAGTTTAATAATAATGATGTTAAAAATATAATTATTACCTAAAAGATGAGTCGCCGGAATGTCGCCGGAAAGTGGCCAGAGTGACGAGTCGCCGAAGAGAGGGAAACGCCGAAATTTTTGTCGCCGGAGGCGGGAGGTCGGAGCTGTTGTGAGAGAGTGAGAGGAGAGGAGAGGAGAGGAGGAGAAATGAGATGGGATGAGGAAAAGAGAGAATGAGCAGTGACTATATATAAGCTTTCACTTAGACGACGGAACCCATATTTTTCGTCATCTAAGTGAACTTGGACGACGGAAAAAAGCGTTTCCGTCGTCTAAGTCAACTGTTTCAAATTTTTGAAACGGCGCCCAATTAATTGGCGGGACGGTTTCAACCGCGTTAATTTTGGGCACCGTTTCGAATGTTGACTTAGACGACGGAGAATCACCTGGACAACGGAGATGGTTAATCTCCGTGGTCCAAGTTAAATTTACGTAAAAAAAATTGTTAAAATTAATTCGGAAGGAAGTTGACGATTTTTCATTCGAATGAAATAGTCGTAAAATATCGATTAACGCAATCGTATATATAAACAATTGAATTTGAGAAGACGAATAATTTTACGTCTTTAATTAAACTTGTTAAGTATTTACTAATCTTTATGACTTAAGTGTTATTAAGTATAGGCTCATTTGCATATCGATATTAACGAAATTGAATTTGGACAAAACAACCGTTGGATACATTCCTCGTAAGATAATATATAATTAGAATAATTTTTAGAAAATAATAAGTTCGTGAAAGGTTTCATCGGTACAGTCAACGGCAAAACTGAGATTTTGACAAACCGGAAACGTGGATACAAGACATTTCGTAACTCCTATTTTGGAACCGTCAAAGCTCACACACCAAGAATTGTTTAGTCTATAGTCTTGACGAAAAGAATATGCATTGGGAGATGGTCTAGATGGTCGTTGTCTTAGATAAAATTACGAAATCTGAACTTGGACGACGCAAATGAGCGTCTCTGTCGTCCAAGTGAGTACTTGCACTACCAACATAACCACTTTAGGCAACGAATTTTAAAACAACGCGCAACGAGATTAAAATTCGTTGCCTATAGTTCACAATAGGCAACGAAAATCCTTGTCGTTGCCTATTGTGAACTATAGGCAACGAATTCGTTGCCTGTAGAAGTCAGATCGTTGCCTAATGTCTGGTTTATAGGCAACGAAACAAATCGTTGCCTATTCATATCGTTGCCTAAAGTATGGTTATAGGCAACGAAAAAATCGTTGCCTATAGTTTAATAGGAAACAAAAAACAATATAGGCAACGAATTACTATTTCGTTGCCTATAATTATTATTATATCAGATCTAGCCAGCAGCTCCTCCATTCAAATCAAAATCGGTGGAAAAATCTGAAACGTTCTGGAATCGCCAGTGCATTTCAGGATGGACAAGAGTTGGATGAGGCTGGATAGAACTGATGCAAGATATGGGCAGGGAATTAGGAGATTTCTGGAATTTGTGGAGGCTAATTGTGGAGAGTTTCCAGTGCATTATTGTCCATGTAAACAATGTCGGTGTCGCGGCAATCGTTGTCCCATTGCTACAGTTGAGCGACACCTTCATAGAAACGGATTTTGGAATAAGTACACCCGTTGGATTTATCACGGTGAAGCATCAGCAGCCGATCCGCATGATCATGGACAATTTGCTGATACTGCGAGTTCATCCAATTATGATCCCACTAGGAGGTTCATCGACGATATGTTTCCTCATGAGAGCGGTATATTTCATGATTCTCAAGCACCCGTATATGTTCCTCCAGAAGTTGAGAATTTCCCTCACATTAAGCCAGTCCAGCCATTACCTAGAGTTTATGTCAACACGCGTGGTATGGACAAGTACCACAACCTGATTCAGATGCATCAAACTCCTTTGTACCACGGATGTCCTAAGACAGTCCTTGAAAGTGTGATGGCAGTGATGCAGCTAAAAGTGGAGACCAAGAGCACCGTGGCAGCGGTCGATAGGTGGCTTCAGTTGACTGGTGATCTGCTGCCCCCCCGGTCATCGTCTTCCCCCCACTCATCGAAAGATACGACATGTCCTCAAAGATCTTGGACTTTCCTACACCAAGATTCACGCATGCATGTATGATTGCGTTCTCTTTTGGGGTGTAGACGATGACGGGAAGGATCTATCAAAGCTTGATTACTGTCCGGTGTGTGGTACGGAAAGGTGGAAGTACACTCCTGCAGGAAACAAGAAAGCAGTGAAGATACTTCGGTATTTCCCACTTATTGATAGGCTGGAAAGGTGCTTCATGTGTGCATTCACGGCGAAAGCTATGAGATGGTGGGCTGAGAGGACTTCGCCTGACGATGATATCCTTAGACACCCTGCTGATGGTCAGGCTTGGAAGCACCTGGTGAATGTGTTTTCTGATTTTGCAGCTGAAGTCCGAAATGTTTGGCTGGGGCTATCGACTGACGGATTCAACCCCTTCGGCAACATGAGTCAGAAGTACAGCATATGGCCCGTTATATTGGTACCGTACAACCTTCCTCCGTGGATGTGCATGAAGAAAGAATATAATATGCTGACTCTATTGATTCCAGGGCCGGGTTATCCAGGAAAGTGTCTGGATGTGTACATGAGGCCATTGATTATGGAGCTTCAGCACTTGAGTACAGTTGGTCATCCCACTTACGACAGGTTTAAAAATGAGATGTTCCGAATGCGTGCTATGCTTGTGGGCACAATCAGTGATTTTCCAGGTCGAGGGATGTTGTCGGGAAACCCAACCAAGGGGTACAGGGCCTGTCCAGAGTGCATGACTGCCATGTTTGGACAAGCTCATTGCTCGAAGATTGTCCATATGCGTCACCGATGTTGGCTTCCACGACATCACCCATTTCGCCAGGACGCCCAGGCTTTTGACGGCACTGTAGAAGAAGGTCTGCAACCCATGGGATGGACTGGAGATGAAATCTTAGAAGTCCTGAATGAGTATAATTTTGGGCCATTGAGCAATCATCCTGAGGTTGTTGCGACTATACCGAAGATACCCGACAGGTATAAGTTCTGGACACACAAGAGCATCTTCTGGGAACTCCCGTACTGGCGGATGTTGCCTATCAGGAACTATCTAGATGTCATGCACATAGAGAAGAATGTGTGTGAAAGTGTGGTGGGCACCGTTCTAAATTGGCAAGGTAAAACCAAAGATGGCCCTAAAGCTCGCGTTGATTTGGAAAAAATGAAACTGCGGGAACATCTGTGGTTGAAAAAGAAGGGGAGAAAGATGCCCCAAGCTCCTTACACGGTCACGCGTGACGAGAAGCATGAAATTTTTGTGTGGATGGCTAACATCCAGTATCCTTATGGGTTTGCTGGAAATATAAGTCGGTGTGTTAACTACAGGGACAATAAGATTTATGGATTAAAGAGTCATGACTGCCATGTACTACTTCAACGCCTCTTCCCTATTATGATACGAGGGTACTTTGATGATGAGGTGGTAGAGCCGTTAGTGGCGCTGTCAAGGTTCTTTCAAAAGTTATGCACCAGAGAAGTGAAAATGTCAGACCTCGAAGAAATGCAAAAGGACATCATTTTTATCATGTGCAAGTTGGAGAGGATTTTCCCCCCAAATTTCTTCGACATCATGCCTCACTTGATGATGCATCTTCCCGAGCAATTGATGCTCACCGGTCCCGTTCACTACACTTGGATGTATCCAATGGAGAGGTATATACCTTGCATTTGTATGATGTTTGCTAATTAAGTCTTTATATATTAATTTATTCTTGTTCTGCAACAATAATAACAAGTTGTTTTCATCTTTGTAGACAACTGGGAGACTACAAAGGGTATGTACATAATACATCTGCACCTGAAGGGTGTATCGCCGAAGCATATCTTGCGCACGAGTGCGTAACATACGTCAAACTGTATTTGGGAGCGCTTGAGGACCCACATTCGAATATGTCGGTAGATGAACCCCAGTTCAACCTTTCTGTAGTCTCTAATGATGTTTACCCACAGAGTAGGTTGCACGGGGAGTGGGAGTTGACACCATATGAGTTAGACATTGCACACTGGTGTGTACTCATTAATTGTCAAGAAGTTAAATATTGGAAAGACACACACCTTGGAAGTCCACAGGTTCGCGGGGATGTTGCGTACCACAACCGGACCTTTGCAAATTTTTTTGGCACATGGGTGAGTATATATTCATTTAGTCATAATATATATGACGTGTAAAAGCAAATTGTGACGGTTATTTATATGAAATGTCGTATCTAATGTTGACGGTTATTTGTTTCAGATGAACTATGTAGAAGATGGTGGTTACCCACAATGGTCACACGCATTGAGGCTCTTGGCTATGAAACTTATATCATCAAAAGTTTACGCGATGTGTAGGGTCAATGACGTGAAATTTATGTGTCAAGAAAGAGACAACAGGGTGAAGACACAGAATTGTGGGGTAATGGTGCATGGTGGGGATAACGACCCTGACTACTATGGTGTACTCCATTCAGTGGTTGAACTCATGTATGGTGAGCGCATGAAAGTTTACTTGTTTAAGTGCAGATGGTTTGATACTCGTCCGGAGAACGTTCGCATCGATCAGTATGGATACATTTCCGTGAATACTGCCACAAGCTGGTATGAGGAGGATCCTTTCGTTCTTGCCACATCGGTCAAACAAGTGTTTTACCTTGACGATCTTATGAACAGACCCCCGTGGAAAGTAGTAAACCATGTGCAAGCTAGGAATGTGTACAGTGCTGCCACACTTGGTGAGAATGAAGCTGATGAAGAAGTTGCAGCATACCAAGAGGGAAATGGAATTGACATTCCGGAATCCGATACAATTCGCCTTAATAATGTTCGACCTGGTATTGTGGTTCAAAATTCTGGAGCAGCACTTCTAAATGTTAATCCAAATGACTCTGATGAAGACTCGAGTGACGAGGACGAGGAGCGACACCTATTACCAGACTTCAACTATCAAACCGCGTCAGACTCTAGCGATGATTCAGATTCTGATTATCAGCCTTAGTTAGAGATGTAATTGAGTATAGTCTTCGAGCTTGTATTGAGTTGATTAACTCCTAAATGTATATATGTGTTGATCGAATCGAAGTTTACTTGTGTAATTTTCTGGATTAGTTTAACGGTTATTTTCATGTCTGTTGTGGAAAACATGTGAATTTCGTTGCTTATAAATTGAATTTCGTTGCCTATTCTATAGGCAACGAAAATTTCGTTGCCTTTAATAATAATTTCGTTGCCTATAGTATAGGCAACGACACAAATCGTTGCCTATAGGTTGACTGTCGTTGCCTAAAGTTAAGGCAACGACAGACTCGTTGCCTATAATTACTCCTCGTTGCCTAAAGTATAGGCAACGATTCATTTATTCGTTGCCTATACTAGGTGGAATAAATCCCCCAGTCGCGACCAGCGCCGCCGCAACGAAGGGAACGACTGCCCACACAACTCTCGCCGGATTTCTGCCCTCGCCCGAATAGTACGGTTCGCATTCTCTCCCTCTCTCCTTACTTGAATATATAAACAACGTGATTTAGGTTGATTTTAGTTGGATTTGTGTTGGATTTGTGTTGTGATTTAGGTTAGGTTGTGTTGGATTTCTGTTGGATTTAGGTTAAGTTGATTTTAGTTGGATTTGTGTTGGATTTAGGTTAGGTTGATTTTAGTTGGATTTGTGTTGTGATTTAGTTTGTATTGTTGAATTTAGGTTTTATTTAGGTTGGATTTTGGTAAGGTTATGTTATGTTGGATTGTTGATTTAATTAGGTTGGGATTATATTGTGGATTAGAGGATTTAGTTTGGTTATTTAGTTTAGGTAATTAGAATTGGGAATAAGTGTGATTTTAGTTTGGGTTGTTCATTTTAGTTAGACAAAATTTAAATTTAGGTTAGTGTAGCCTCAATTGTAAGCTATTCATTATGTTATTTTGTTGCAGACATTAATAAAAATGTCCATGTTCAAAAGATTGATTCCCGGGAAAAGTGGGAAACAGAAAGGAGCTTCCTCCTCATCACCTCAAGGAGCGACACCTCAAATGTCCTCCGGGTTGAACCCTCAAGGACCCAGGAGTGGGTCTAGGTCCGTTGGTCAGAGTTCTGGAAGCACCGTACCGGACAGTCTTGAGACCGTCTATGTACATTTCAATCGTCACCTCCAACTATATACAGCAGCCCAGGATCCCCAAGGTCCACGTCACTCGGTGTCTCATGAACGACCCTCCCGCAACAGCAGCCGAAACTCCACCACCGTCGACGGTCGTCACTCAGTCAGCAGCGAACGCCCAAATAGTACGAGGGTACTCTGGCCAAACCAGCAGGACCCACCGCGTATGCCACCTCTTCCCCCCAATCTGGCGACGCCACAACCTAATTCCGGATCATCTGGGCCATCCGACAGTGCATCCCGCACACCTTCTGTGCACTTATGCCCGCCCAGGGACTTGTTCTTCCCTACGGTTATTCCGAAGATACCTCAGCTCGACCCTAACAACGTGGCCATATATGATGAGTACCCGTTCACGACGTCTGAGGAAGCATACACATATGAGCCGTTCTCTCAACCTCTGTTGAGTGTGAGGGTTAAGGGCCAGCTCACTTACGAGAATGGTAAGTTTATGTTCTTTTAGTAGATACAGTACATTAAATTAGGTTCTATTTCTTAATTTCCTTCTTTTGTACCGTGTCTTAGGCACCGTCGTCAACCCTAAAGCTAAACCGAGCAGAGGTACCACAACCGGGAAGGGGTATTGAAGATCGAGTTGGTGACAATCGGGCTCATATTGATTATGAGGACGATGGCTCGGCTATCGAGTATTCTGACAAAGGGATGTATGCTAGCCAAGCAGGATTTGTCATACGTGATTTCGTTCCGATGTTGTGGGACTCGTGGGGTTCAGTTGATGCTCAAGTGAAGGCCCGAGTGCATAATGCACTGTCGGTGAGTTAAATTTACATTAATTTGTCATAAAAATAGACGTTCTTATTATTATAAGCCACCAAACAGACATATTTATGAGGCTAATTATGTATACGTGTATTGCAGCAATGGTTTATTATTGACGATCGGCTGAAGCAGCCCGGGGGGTGGTGTGAACGAAAGTTCACGTCTAGGTGATGTGATTTTGGATTTATATAAGGCTAAGTATCCTGAATACGTTAGATTTGTGAATATAAAGTGTTGGTTATATGATATTTTTGTTGCATCAATATAGGTATCGAGAGTGGAAGTCCCACTTGAAGACGTTCTGGCAGCAGAACATAGATAAAGGCCGAAATGGCACTCCAAGTGAGTTCAGATACCGGGAGTATGAGTGGAACTGGCTTATAGCCCACTGGAAGCATCCCAAGCTTGTGGTATGCACATGAATTGATTTGCGTACCTAAATCTAAACTAATATTATTATTATTAATTTACCTACATTTTATGATATATTATTTTATATACGCAAGAGGTAGTAAGTAAATCTCTATCTATGTTATTAATTTAATATGTAGGTAAATCTCTAATATATTGTGTAGGTAAATTAAATTATACAACTTACATTGTTTATACGAAGTAAAGATAGTGAACTGTATTAGTGATTGAGAGGCTAGAAATTAAAACCAAAAATAACAAAGATTAAATTATTTCCCTGCAGAATAACATGAAAAAACCTAGAAATTAAAGGAAACAATTCTAGGTCAGAGGACTAAATATGTGAAAAATAAATGGGTTGGATTTTAATCACAAAAATTAATGTTGCGAGGATATTCTCTAATTTATGCTATATATATAATTGGCTAATAATTGTGCACATTTTCTTATTCTACAAGCACATTTCGAAAGAAAATGCTAAAAACCGAGCGCAGAACGTGAACCCACATCATTGCGGTTCCCGAACGTATGAGAGATGGACTCGACGTGGGGCAAGGTTGGAACCACAGACCGATCCTCTCGTGTATTCCATCCGACATGGGTATCCGAACAACCCTGAATATGTTGTAAGTATCTAATAAATATCTGTCCATATTTGATACATCTCATGTTTAATTAATTCTTGTATTTTACTCAATTATTAATGCGTCACCGATTTTGCATTGTCTATTAGGAGAGATTGGTTGAGTTGATCCCGAAGGTGCGTGCTAAAGTAGCTCAAGAGCTGCATCAGGGGTGCACGGAGGAGGAGGTGACCCAGTATGCATCTCAGGTTGACCACATGACGCCCATTAATGCGGCGAGGTGCGTGTCAGATGCGCTTCCCGTTGGAAAGAACAAGTTTTGGGCCAAGGGGATGGGTTACAGAGGAAATGGAGTCTTGAAGATGACTCCATAATTCTCCAGCGGGTCCAGCAGTTCTAGGTCATCCGGCCTACAAGAGCAGATTCGGAGGCAGCAGGAGGAGATTCGAAGGCAGCAGGAGGAGTTGGAGGAGATAAGGCGTGCTAGGGAAGCCATGGAGCAGGAAAGAGCCCGTGAGAAGGAGCAGCACGACCAAATGTGGGCATTCTATCAATCTCAGCAACCTCGGGGGGCTTCGCAGCCGCACCCACAGACTCAGCCAAATCTGTTCACGCCTACAACACAGCCGCAGTATTTTGTGGTCACCAGCAGCCGCCGTTATATGGGGACCACCAGCAGCCGCCGCAGCAGCATCAGTTTTTTGGGGGTGCCGAGCAGCCGCCGCCGCAGCATCAGTTTTACGGGGGTGACAAGCAGCCGCAGCTTCATCAGTTTTACGGGGGTGACGACCAGCAGCACCAGGAGGGTTCACACGAGGAGTTCCTCAATTGTGTTAACTTTGATCAGTAGCACGTAGCTAGTTTTTGATTTAGGTTGGAATGTGTACGCTGTTGTGGTTTGAACTCATGTAAATGTTGCAGATTCTGGAATTGGGCCCAATCCAGAATCAAGTATTTTTTTAAAAAATTACACAAACTATAGGCAACGAAATGGACCAATTTCGTTGCCTATAGTTTGCCAGAAATACAACAATTCAAACTATAGGCAACGACGTTCTTGACTATAGGCAACGAAATTCTTTAGTATACGCAACGAAATTCTTCAGTATAGGCAACGACGTCGTCGTTGCCTATAGTTTCAAAGGTGGTCAAAGTTGACCTGTCGGTGGGTTTTAGGCAACGAAGAAGTCGTTGCCTATAGTTTCACTATAGGCAACGATTTACCCTAGTCGTTGCGTATAGTTGAAAACCCTAACCCCTAAACCCCGAACTATAGGCAACGAATGGGTTTGATTTTTCGTTGCCTATAGTATAGTCAACGATGAAAAGGCAACGACGGTATAGGCAACGAATTTTCGTTGCCTATAAGTATAGGCAACGATTTTCCAACTATAGGCAACGATTTGAGATCGTTGCCTAAAGAAGTTATTCTGGTAGTGTTGGACGACGGATAATGGCGTTTCCGTCGTCCATGTGCGTACTTGGACGAAGGAAACCATCATCTCCGTTGTCCAAGTTAAAAACCCTGAATTTAGGGGTTAGGGCCTAACTGTTTAGGGTTTAGGGTTGTGCTTCACTTGGACGACGCAAAAATGGAGTCTCCGTCGTCTAAGTGTGTCCCTTCAATTCTTCTGATTCAATTCGATCGAAAAAATCATCGATCTGATCCGATCAGATCCAATCCGATCCGCTCCTCGATCGATCCGATCCGATCCGAATCGATTAATTAATTAATAAATTTTAATTTACATACGTCGGTCAATCCGATCCGAGCATGCACGCGTGTAATTAATTAAGTACAAAATTAATAGTTCTACATACGTACGTACGTACTCCTCCTCATTATATTTATATTAATTATTGATCGATGATGCATCGTATATTACAATAATTAATTAGCAATTAATATCCCTCGTCGTTATATTGTACTCTTCGTCATAATCGTCATCATCCTCATCCTCGTTATCCGATTGCTCGTCCTCCTCATCATACTCAACATTGTCCGACAAATAACCTGAGTCCTCGTCCTCGTCCTCATCTTACACGTCTTCTTCATCTACCTCATTAATTGCATCAATAATCTCATCTTCAGTTAGATCTGTACAACCATCAGGCATGGGTAACCGTTCACCATCTTGAACC
Organism: Geum urbanum; assembly: GCA_946800695.1. NCBI lineage: Eukaryota > Viridiplantae > Streptophyta > Magnoliopsida > Rosales > Rosaceae > Geum > Geum urbanum. The sequence goes on along the minus strand of OX327017.1, from coordinate 18,169,984 downwards.
AGGTCCATTATATCGGAGCGGATGACAGAAATATTAGGCTCTTGATAGACAGGAATGTCTCTTTCTGGTTCAGCAGCATCATCAGTCGTCGGTGTCCCTTCAATTGTCTCCATATTCCATATTCCTCGATGACAGATATGGTTCACTATTTTCCATGCACCTTTCACCAGCTTTCGGATCGTCGAGATAGAACACCCGCCTAACTAAGGTGGCGAGAGCGAAAGGCTCATCCTCATACCAGCTTGAGTTTGTATCGACTGATAAAAGTCTCAGGTCTTCCTTTGTACGCTTGAACTATCTGCACTTGAATAGGAAAACGTTGACATCATTCCCGTAACACAGCTGAACGACATATACAATAGCCCCGTAATATAGATCATTGTCTTTCCCAACCGCTACCCCACTGTTTTGTGTTCTTCTTCCTTCATCTCGGGCCAATGAATGGAACTTTACACCGTTCACAAAACATCCGGAATAAATATAGTGTTTAATCGGCTTCCCTGCTAGCAAGTGTTTTGTCCAGGACCACCACCCCCCGTGGTTTTTGGATTTTTGTAGATCAATCATATGTGAAAATGGGAAAATTTAAGAGTTTACTTTCTACAAACATGATCGATATGTATATAAATTACTAAATACTGAGACATACGTACGTACGTACCCATTGGAAGAAATAATTAGGGAACTTCTTCTTAACCATTTTCTCAATCCACGCCGAACTCTTGTCCGGATTTAACGCCTGAAACCTCTCCCTGTATGACATCATGTACGGCTTAACTTCGTCACAGTCTCGCAACACTACATAATGTGCCTCAATAAGTTCTTCCCGTGTTAACAATTTCTTTAATACTCCTATAAACAGTCGGACGATAGAAAGATTGATGTGGGCACTGGGTTCGGAGGCAATGGGAGGTGGTGGATCTTTCAGGTACCTGTTGCAGTAAGTAACACACTCATGCATTAGGTATGTCTCGGCTATGGAGCCATCCGGGGCCGACCTGTTTTTGACGAATCCTTTATACTGTCCAAGCTGTCTACAAAATCAAACGTACAATTAATACAATGTACAATAAGAATAAGTACATATAGCTAGTAATCCCCAGTGGAACAAATTATGAATCGAAAAACCTGTATAATTAAGAAATTGTACGTACCTTTCTTGAGGATACATCCAAGTGTACTGAACCGGACCAGAAATGAGCACCTGCTCGAGCAGGTGGATCATTAGGTGAATCATGATGTCAAAGAAACAAGGGGGAAAATCATCTCTAGTTTGCAAATGATGTGCACAATTTGTTGTTGCAGTTCCATCACATCTGACTTCTTTAATTCTCTGGCGCATAACCTCTGCCACCATCTGCATAATGCCACTATTGGTTATACGATGTCACGAGGCAAATATGGTCGAATTACCACTGGAATAAGACGTTGCAGCATAACGTGATAGTCACGTGTCTTCAGACCAACAAACTTGTGTTGCACCTCGTCCACTGCTCCAATTATAGTAGCTGTATATATAGCCGGATAACGAACGCCCTTAAACCAGTGAAATACAGAACGTCCAAGTGTCGGCTCCACTATGTAAGGTGCAGCTGGCATCTTGTTGTACACTCATTTCCAATCCCTCCTCAACCACAAGGGACGACAAAGATTCATTGATTCCAGATCTTTGCGCGCTTTGGGAATATTTTTAGTCTTGAACTTAATACCGAGAATTGTTCCCACCACGCTGTCGCACACATTCTTTTCTATGTGCATCGCGTCCAAGTTGTTCCTCAGCTTCAACTTCGACCAATAAGGGAGTTCAAAGAATATACTCTTGTGATGCCAATAGCAGAGATTATATGGAGGAATTGGATTGCATTTCTTTACATCCGCGTCATTGGTCAACACACCAAAGTCAAAATACCTCAACCTCTCTAAAATATCTTTGCCCGACCAACTACGGGGTTTAGGATCGTTCTCTACCGTCCTGTCGAAATGAACTTCATCCTGTCACCACGGGTGGTCGTGAGGAAACCATCTACGGTGACCCAAGTAACACACCTTCCCCGCGTGCCAACTAGAGTTCACGTCGTCTAAACATATAGGACATCCATTATATCATTTTGTCCTGTAGGCTGCCAACATCCCATACGCTGGAAAATCGTTGATCGTCCACATTACGACAGCCCTCATCGTGAACATCGTGTCAGTGAATTTTTCATAAGTTGGGACTCCATTTTGCCACAATAGTTTCAGCTCGTCGATTAAAGGTCTGAGGAAGACATCTAAGCACTTCCCTGGAGATTTAGGACCTAGAATTAGTACAGTAAGGAAATTAAATTCCTTGTTCATGCACATCCACGGAGGCAAGTTGTACGGCATCAGAATAACTGGCCAAGTGCTGACGGCGGAGCTATTACTACCCCAAGGATTGAATCCGTCTGTGGATAGTCTGAGTCTAACATTTCTAACATCTGCAACAAAGTCTCCAAATTCTCTGTTGAAATGTTTGAAACCCTCCCCATCTGCGGCGTGTCGCAGGACATCGTGTGATGACCCTGAACATAATCAGTAGAGTAATCGGTTTAATTCTCGACTTAACGCGTAATCACAGTTTTCCGATAATTGATTGATTTGCCGGTTTTGATTACGACTTAATTATCGGCCGAGAATTTGAGTTGAGTCTCTTCTCGAGAGTTGTTTTACGCGTGATTTCGAGTTCGTGGGCGGTTCCGGAAAATTATTTCGACGACTGAAGAATATAATATGAATATTTGAAATTGTGGAATTCCGTCGAGTTTATCCGAATCGTGATTGTTATCCATTTTGGACCGTCGATCGTCCCGAGCTGCGAGTATAAATATCGGAAATAGTTGAAAAATTATCTAAAACACTGTTTCGGGAAGTTTGACCGTCGTTGACCGTTGACTTTTTCAGGTTGACCGGAGCTCCTCGGTGCTTGCGAGCTGCCGCCGTCAGTTTTTGAAATTCCGGCCACTTCAGGCCTTGAAACCAGTATGGTTAGCTTCCTCTCTTCATTTGCAATGGATTAGAACTTGGTTTGACTTGAATTGATGTTGTTTTGAGGTTGTACGAACTCGGGGAAGTTTGTGTTTTTCACCGGATTCAGGTGGCCGGTTCTGGCCACTTTTGAGGTCGGGTGCTTGTGGGGAAAGGTTCCCCTCAACCTCTAGTTACCTTGGGTAGAAGGAATTGAGGGACGGTTGCCGTTTTGGTGCTTGCCGGAAAGTCACCGGAATCCATGGATTCCGTGACTTTCGAGGCTATTTTCGACCACTGTGGTGGTTGGATGGTGGTGGTCATTTGAGATAAGTTGTTGGGCTTGGAGAGAAGAGCATTTCTGGAAAGTTTGGTTGAGTTTGGAAGCCGTCGCCACCGCGCTACCGCCGCCAGCAGTGGTCTGGCGAGGTCCGGATTTTCGAGATTTTAATGTGTTTTCAACTCATTTTCGCGCTCTGAATGCAACCGTGAGGTTTTCAAGTTGATTTGGGTACCGGATTTTTAGTTGAGGGTTTGAGTGGAGATTTCAGGAATTTCGTCGATTATTTTGTACTGCGTTATATGTTTCCAAGAACGGTTGGTTTCCGAGGTGTGCTACAGTGTTGTGAATTATCAGATATATTTTGTGATTATTCAGGGGATCGAGATCGTGCTACGGGCGAGGGATCTTCCGCCGAACCACGTGATTAGCGCGAGTGCGCGCTTTGTTCAGCTGTGAGTGGACCTTTATATTTTCACTGTCGTTGCGAGGTCGTGATTTTCGTATTTATTTTTATACAATGTTGAGATTATTTATTATTTTTGGAGGTATTATTTTATATTTTTATGGTGATGGCATTACTTGCATCGATGCTTCGGCTACTCGGCTGATCACCGATAGTCTGACCAGAGTTGAGATATTCCTCTGGACCAGATTTGAGAGATTCCTCTGGGCAGGGTTGAGAGATTCCCCTGTTATGCCGCTGGGGTTGAGAGATTCCCCTAGCCTATCACCGTCGGGCTTGAGCGATTTGCTTGACCGTCAGGCTTGAGAGATTCGCCTGGCACCTCCATATATATTTTCGGAACTCGCTATACTTTACATTGTTTATTATATATGTAAATGGTGAAAGGCATATGTTTATTTTCGTCCACTCACTCAAACATTTTATTGCCTTTAACCTGGGCTTTTCGGTTTCCGTGCCCAGTTTGCAGTTCGGATTCTGGTGTCACACGTCGCGGTTGGAGGCTAGTTGTTCGAGCTACCTTTCTTTTCCAGTAGGTTTCTTGTTTTGGATACTATTGTATATTTTGTATATATACACTAGAGGTCGTTCTGATACGATATTGATATATGTTTTTATGTGGTTTTCCCCGGATTTTCTATAAAGTATAGTTATTTTTACTGCTTTACTTTATCGATATGATATTGAGAAATCTGGAAGGGATTGGTGCCCACGGTTTGGCTTTTGTGGCATAGGATGAAGTGTATTTTTCGAGTGCAGGTTAATGGCAATTCCGCATTAGTAGCGTTACTCTGCCGAAATTTTGTTGGTTTTGGTTGGTTCGTGTTTTCAGAAGGGGTTTGATTCCAGTTTAGGAAACTAAATCGGGGTTGGATCCTTTCAGCTTGGTATCAGAGCATTAGGTTGTCAGATTATGTAGACACTTGTAGTTGTGACACTTAAGGTATTTGAGTTTGTACAACATGTCTGGAGTGATGACCCGACTGGCCAGCGGTACTCATCAATACTTCGGGAGTTGTGTATTCTCAAATATCTGAGGTCTCTGATACGCGCAAAACATGCCTTAAATGTTAACACAAAGTAGACACTAAAAACATTGTCCACACATAATCAATTTAAAACCCTTCTTTTGTGGATGTAGCATTGGTGAGTAGGGATCGTTCTATCCGAGGAATTAAAGGGCGCATGCATGGTTTCGTTTTTAAACAGAAATCTAAAGGTTTGGGGGGATTGGAAATTGGTTGATTAATGTCCTACGAAATAAAGGTACAAAACATGCAAACACAACAAGAACTCCTAGACTTCTAACATGTTTTACTCATAGACAAGTTTAACAATCAAGAAACCTTAAATTCTAATTATGCTTACGAAAAATAAGAAGCTAAATTACTAATTACAAGTGATCATCTCATCTTATTGACCTTACCCTTTTTCATGCCTCAAAACTCTAAGTAAGCTACGAAATTTATGACTTCCAACTAAGTATAAATGCTTGATCATTGAGTAGGAATGCAACTTAGCGTCTAATCACCCTAAACAAAGTACGATCATCAAAACATGCAAAAGAGAGGGACTTAGCGTATCATCTAACACATGGTTTCAAAGCTTTAAGATTGTATCAAACATATATAAAAGGCTTGAAATCATAAACACATGCAATTTACGAAAAGGCTTAAAAACACATAACTTAAATCCAAACTTGTTCTTCATTAAATACATCAAAATGATCCAATACAAAGCAAAAGACATAAAATTGAAGATCATGGTTACACTTTTTGTCTTGAGTGCTTGATGACTTCTTTGGAGGATGGTTCTCATTCACAAGGGACTTAGCATATTGTCAATGATCTGATGGCTTTGGAGGATGGATTGCTTCGGCTTGGAGAGGATCCTTGAAGTGTTTATGGAGGAGAGGTATTTGTGTAGAGGTTTGGCAAGCAAAAATGAGTGATTATTTACTTCTGGTCGAGCTCCCCTTGTATTTATAGGCAAAGGAATTGCCTACCTCTCTCTTCCACCTTGCCTTTTCATTAAATGCACCCTTAGTCACCATGGCAAGTCACACCCTTAGTCACCCTTTGTGATCATCACAAGCAAGAGTCACCTAGGCTAGTCACACCCTTAGTCACCCTTTGTGATGATTACAAGCTTAGTCACCAAGCCTAGTCACCCTTTGTGATGATCACAAGTTTAGTCACCAAGCCTAGTCACAAAGCTTGCCAAACTTGACTTTTCCTCTTCACCAAGAGGCAAGCTTGCCGAAATTAATGGGCTTGGGCTTGGTTTTGGGCCGAAACAAACTTTGAAAAATGGGCCCGAAAAAATGCTTTATGGGCAGACCCATTTCCGATGCTCCGAAATCGCAAAAATCGCAAAAATTCCTCCGAAGTGCGCCTATATTCATCTCCATCGTAAATAACCTAAAAATAACAAACTAAATTTAAAAAAAACATAAAAACTAAGATATAACATAGCTAAATAAAGGAAAATGCGTTAAGAATCGAGCATAAAATGCGTATATCAAATTCTCCCACACTTAGACTTTGTTAGTCCCTTAGCAAACACTAAGTTAAACTAAGACTCTCTAAGAATTAAAACAAAAGAAAGAACACAACTAAGCCCTTAGCTAAAATTTGTCTCTGAATTTTCATAAGAGTATGGCGATGGCTCATATGATTTTCAACTTGTATGCTCAACGAATTCAAGAGATAATTGAGATATGATTATGTAATGAACAAGTAAGACATGGAGAAAACAATAGTTATGTTATAGCTGTGCATGCTTTGAATAAGGGTTTAATCAGCTCACAAGGATGCACTCATCATATTTTTCACTCATGAAAAGGGTTCACTTAAAGTGTATATGATTTTAAACGAAAACCTCATGAATGGAGTTAATTACTTGCACAAATGAACCAAAACCATAAGCTTACTCATGCAACTTACTCTACCAATTGAAAGCTACTCATTTTAAAGATCATAAAGAACTTTTAGTGAGGTTGTAATGGGGCTAAGGCTAAGGCATTCGAAATTTAGATATGTGGTGATAAAAACGTTTCAACGACTTAGTTTAGAACCAAATTCTTCCTCCATCTCCACTAAAATGATACCATGTAAACATCAATCTAAACTACCCTTTGAGATTTTCGGACAGAACAAAGGCCATATTTGTTCTATTTTTGGGCCTTCAATTCGTTGTAACCTCCAAATCCACAAATAAGGGGGACATTAATCCAAATGGTTATACTTAGAACACAACATATTGCCATGAGAGATATATATAATTTTGTTTTCTTTTCTCTTCATTCTCTCAATTTTTTTTCTTTTATTTTTGGCAATCTCATATTTTTTAAGCTATTTGGATAAGTCTTTCCCCTTACTCACATTAACTTTTTCAATCTTTCTTACCAAAACAACATCTTATGTGCTAGTTTCAAAAAATTCTCACCAAGTTTCCGGAACAAAGGTAAGGATATTCTACACTAGGGTAAGTGTTTAGGTATATATGGTGGTGAAAGAAAAGCTTAACGTGGGCTTAATTGGTTTATCTAGGGGTGTCGCAACTCATGCGTACAAATGGGATACATGGATATTTGGCGAAGTGGTGGAAAATCCTAAATGCCTTTAATCATATCCAAAATCAAAGTATGTATCAACTTAAAAGCTTTGCAAATTGACATGAGTAAGTTCTAGCATTCTCTAGTTCATTAAAATCTATGGCAAGCAATCAAATGAGGCAAATATAAGCTAGTAGCTACGAAATGGATGTATATTCACTCAAGGAATAAAGAACAAATAGCTCAAAAGCTCACATAGGGTTCATATGATTAAAAACTTATTCAAGCATGCGATTTCTGTACCATATTTTGCAAATCATATCTACTACATGTTAAAAACACATAGAATATCTCAATTAGCACAAGAATTCGATGCATGTGATTCATACGCCATATGTGTTCGTATTGGTCCAATTTCATCATTGACTAGTTAAGGGCATCCTAAAGATTCTGAAAAACACTAATTTAGACACAATTAAATTGTAAATCATTCCCCTACACTTAAACTCTACATTGCCCTCAATGTACTAAAGTAAAAGTATAGAATTAAACATGGAGTATAGGATCTATGAAAATTCTAAGTTAATAAGCAAAAACCATTCTAAGTTAATTAAAAGCCATTAAAAAGGGGAGAAGAAAACAAATCTGTTGTCGTCTTCTCCATTGGGTTGCCTCCCAATGAGCGTTCATTTTACGTCTTAGCTTAAACGTGATGCATCATTTTTCTTTCGAGATGGCCGGTTCTTGGAGTTGCATCTCCTCCACGTTATGCTCCGCAAATGCCTCAAAATAGGGCTTCAAGCGATGGCCATTTACTTTGAACTCACTGCCTTTGTGTAATGACCGAATGAGAATTGCTCCGTGAGGCATAATTTGAACAACTATGAAGGGCCCCATCCATCGAGAGCGAAGCTTGCCCGGAAAGAGCTTAAGTCTTGAATTAAAAAGCAATACTTTCTGCCCAACTTCAAAACTCTTCCCGCGAATCATCTTATCATGGATCTTTTTCGTCTTCTCTTTGTAAATCCATGCATTGTCGAAAGCATCATTTCTAATCTCTTCAAGTTCACAAAGTTGTAGCTTCCGATGCAAACCTGCTGCATCTCGATCAATGTTGAATTTCTTCACGGCCCACCATGCCTTGTGCTCCAATTCGACCGGAAGATGGCACGTTTTCCCATAAATTAATCGAAAATGTGACATACCAATGGGGGTTTTGTAGGCTGTTCTATATGCCCATAATGCATCATCTAAGCATTGACTCCAATCTTTCCGGTTTGGGCGGACGGTTCACTCCAAAATCTTCTTGATTTCACGGTTGGAAGTTTCAGCCATTCCATTTGTTTGAGGGTGGTATGGTGTGGAAACCTTGTGTCTTACGCCATACTGCCTCATCAATACTTCCACCGTGCGGTTGCAAAAGTGACTTCCTCCATCGCTAATTAGAACGCGTGGCATTCCAAATCTACTAAAAATGTTAGTTCGTAGGAAACTTGCAACAACTCGCGAATCATTAGTACGGGTGGTCTTTGCCTCCACCCATTTTGACACATAATCTACTGCGAGTAAAATATACGTATAACCATTGGAGGGAGGAAATGGTCCCATAAAATCAATACCCCACACATCAAAAATCTCGACATTAAATATGTAGTGTTGTGGCATCTGATCTCTAGGTCCTAAATTACCGAATCTCTGGCACCTATCACATGCAGCACAAAATGCATGAGCATCGCGAAATAAACTAGGCCAAAAGAAACCGCAATCTAAAATTTTAAGGGTTGTCCTCCTTGAACCAAAATGTCCCCCGCATGCTTCATTGTGACAAAACTCAAGAATTGATTTAAATTCACTATCCGGAACACACCTACGAATGACTAAATCTGAACATTGTTTCCATAAGTAGGGTTCATCCCAAATAAAAGTTCTAGCATTGTGTTTAAGTCTGTCACGCTGAGATTTATGCATGGTAGATGGAAACTCACCGGTAACTAAGTAATTAACGAGATCTATATACCATGAAGTTTCTGAAACACTTACCTCAATTCCGAAGAGCTGTTCATCCGAAAAATTATCCTCGATGACCACGGCTTCTTGTTCTTTCACCAACCGAGAAAGGTGGTCAGCCACTACGTTGTCCACTCCCTTCTTGTCTTTTATTTCCATGTCGAATTCTTGGAGTACGAGGATCCAACGAATTAGCCTTGGTTTTGCATCCTTCTTCGTCATTAAGTACTTCAAATGTGCATGGTCAGTATAAATGATTACTTTGGTTTGAAGTAAATAAGAACGGAATTTATCAAGGGCAAAAACTACTGCGAGAAATTCCTTTTCGGTGGTGGTGTAATTGGATTGGGCGGTATCCAGAGTTCGTAAGGCGTAGTAAATTGCATATGGCTTCATGTCCTTCCGTTGTCCTAAAACAGCTCCAACCGCATAGTCGGAAGCATCACACATTAATTCGAACGGTGATGACCAATCCGGAGGGCATAGGATAGGAGCACATGTCAAGAGTTCCTTCAACTTTTCGAAGGCTGCTTTGCAATCACTATCAAACTCGAAAGGGATATCGTTTTGTAGTAATTTGCACAAAGGGCGGGCGATGTGGGAAAATTCCTTGATAAATCGTCGATAAAAACCTGCATGTCAAAGAAAGGAACGAATCTCTCTAACCGAAGTTGGAGAGGGTAAGTAACGCATAAGATCTATTTTCGATTTATCAACTTCTAAACCCTTTTTTGAAATGATATGTCCCAAAACTATCCCTTGTGTAACCATGAAATGGTATTTTTCCCAATTAAGAACCAAGTTTGTTTCAACACATCTTTTTAAAATGAGTTCTAAATTTCCTAGACATGCATCGAAATTATTTCCAAAAATGCTAAAGTCATTCATACAGACTTCTATGATATTTTCGACGTAGTAAAAAAAAATAGATAACATGCAACGTTGAAAGGTACCTGGTGCATTGCAAAGACCAAATGGCATGCGGCGATAGGCAAACGTTCCAAATGGGCAAGTGAACGTGGTTTTTTCTTGATCCTCTTTCGCGATACTTGTTTGGTTGTAACCGGAGTATCCGTCGAGGAAGCAATAGAATGCATGGCCAGCCAATCTCTCTAGCATTTGATCGATGAATGGTAGAGGAAAATGGTCCTTTCGAGTGGTGGCATTGAGCTTCCTATAGTCGATGCAAACATGATGTCCCGTGATTGTTCGTTGAGGTACGAGCTCGTTTTCCGCATTCTTCACAACGGTGATCCCGGTCTTCTTAGGAACAACTTGAACGGGCGAGACCCATCGGCTGTCCGGAATCGGATAGATAACTCCACAATCAAGGAGTTTGATTACTTCCTTCTTAACGACTTCCATCATCGGAGGATGGAGTCTCCTTTGGGCTTCATGAGTAGGTTTGGCGCCCTCTTCTAAAAAAATCCGATGAACACATGTTGCCGGATTGATTCCTTTAATGTCCGCTAGCGTCCAACCTAGGGCGGGTTTGTATTTTTGAATCATTCGAATAAGCTTCTCCTCTTGGTCCACTTCCAATATGGCTGAGATGATTACCGGAAGTGTCTCATTGTCTCCCAAGTAGACGTATTTCAAATGATCAGGTATCACCTTAAGTTCTACTTCGGGTGCCTTAACAATGGAAGGAACCAATTCATTAGTACCAAAAATAATTGGAATAGGAGGAGGAAAACTTACATAACGTGGAGCTTTATTTAATGCCATAGCCATTTCTTGAATTCGAGGCTCCAAAAGCTCTATTAAGGCATCGAAAAGGGCTTCATCCCCGAGTTGGATGGCCATGTCAAGTTCATCTTCATTGATGGTGTCAAGGTGGCCTTGTGCTAAGGTATCCACGAGATCACATGTTGAAATGGCAGCCACACTTGACATCGAAAATTTCATCCCGTATGTTGAATTCGATTCTTTCTCCATCAATCTCCATGGAGAAAGTTCCCTCAAAAACATCTATCTTCGTTCATGCAATCCTCATGAAAGGTCGTCCTAGAAGCAATGGCGTGGTGTTCAAAGGAGTCTCCTCCATGTCAACGATGTAAAAATCTGCTGAAAAAATCAGGTTGTTGACTTGCACAAGAACATCTTCTATGTATCCCCTTGGATACTTTTGTGTACGATCGACTAGTTGGATGATGACACCGTCTTGCTTGAGATCCCCAAGCTCCATCGAATTGTAAAGGTAATATGGCATTACGTTTATGGAGGCTCCAAGATCAAGCATTACGTCTTCAAAGTGTTTGTCACCAATCACGCAGGGAACTGAAAAACTCCCTGGATCCTTCAATTTTGGGGATAGCCGACGTTGCAAAACCGCCGAAACGGTTACATTCACCTTCACAACCTCCTTCTCTCGCGTTTGCCTCCTCTGGGTGCATAACTCTTTTAGAAACTTTGCGTATATTGGCACTTGATTTATGCACTAGATCAAGGGCAAATTCACTTGCACCTTTCGAAAGATGTCTAAGATATCTTCGTATTTATCATCTTTCTTCTTTGATTTTGCTAATCTGCTTGGGAAAGGTGCAATAGCAAACGAAGAATTAGTAACAACCGTATTTGAAAGAATAGGGCTTTTACCTTTGATTGGGGTGGGTTGTGGATGGGATGGTGCCTTGGTGACAATAGGCGTCACCATCTTCTTCTCGGCCTTATGAGTTGCCGGATCAATCTCATCATCTTCTTCGTTGGTTATGTCCTCAATGGTGACTTCATCGAGATGAGATTTCATGGTCTTTGGTGCTTCCAGTATCTTCCCACTCCTAGTGATAATGGCATTGACATTTCTTTGATTAGGAGTGGTTTGAGGTGGTAGTTGGCCGGTTTGCCGAATTTGGCCCATGAAGTCCACCAATTGGCCCATCTGCTTCTTCATTTCACCGATATCACGGCCATGAGTATCTAATGTCTCCTTTGTCTTGGCTTGTCCATCCAGAAGAACTTGCGTTGAAGCAGACATTTGAGAAAGCATTTTGTCATAGTCCGGATTGGTGAAATGCTGGACCGGGGGTGCTTGATGCGTTAGGTGCATGGGAGCATGAGGCATAGGTGGTCTCGGTTGGAAGGGAGCACGTTGATACGTTTGTTGAGGTACCGAAGGGTTTAGACATCCCTCATTACTGCTCCACTTGAAACCTGGATGATTACGGTTGACATAGTTGTTATAATTGTTATACCGTTGTCCTCCTTGATATCCACCAAGTGCATTGGCTTGCTCTAACTCCATATCTCCGGGTTGACCTCCGCTATGGTCTCCCAACGTTGGACATTGCTCAGTGTGGTGTCCCTGCATATGACAAAGTCCACATATGAGCCCTTGAGCTCTCTTGGCTCTTTTCGTTTCGAGCTCTAAAACCTTCTCTAGCATAAGAGCTAGCTTGTCGTACTTCTCATCCGCTTCAGGTTTAGAACTCACTTTGCCGACTGCTCTCCGGGTTGAAAGTCTGTATTATGCATCATTGTTTGCCCGATTTTCTAGAAGAGTTCTAGCTTCGGTCTCGTTCAAGTCCATGAATGCTCCAGTGGCTGCTGCGTTGAGTAATTCCCTATCGATCGCCTTGAGACCATCATGAAAATAATTCATAAGATTAGTCTCAGAAAATCCATGAGATGGGCAGGTGGCACACAAAACCTTGAATCGGTCATAATATTGGCCGAAAGTCTCGTCCGGTTTCTGTGTAATGCCAGTAATTTGCTTACTCAAGACGGTGATTTTTGAGGCCAGGAAGTACTTCGCCAGGAACATGTCCGCAAGTTGTTTCCATGTAGTAATATGGTTTGGCGGTAGTTCCATGAGCGAAGACTCGGCCCTGTCTGTTAAGGTGAATGCGAATGCTTTAAGGTTAAAAAGCTCTGTATCTGCATCGGATGGCTTCATGCTGTTGCAAACAAACTGGAATTGCTTGAGATGCTTATTCGGATCTTCATTTGAAAGTCTGTGAAAAATGGGCAGTCGGTGGACGAAACCACTTTTTAGCTCGATGTCCTTCATGTTTTTCCCCGGTGGTGGAAAAACAATGCTTGAAGGCCCGCAGCTCCATTCGGTTAAGCAGGTGCGCTGACGAAGGGATTGTCCTGCATTAGCCATTATGACTTCTTGCTCTTCGGGCTCAAAATTATGCTTAGTTGATGAATGTGAAGAATCAGAACCTTCCTCAATAATGGGATAATCCAGCGGTTCTGATTGAGCTCTAAGTCTTGCTATCCTCTCTACGATTTCCTGAAACTTCGTGTTAGATGGTCCAGGATTCAGATCGGATATTCATTAGCCTGAGCATCCACCAAAGACCAAGTGTTAGTATCGAAAAGAATACGTAATGAATATAGGGATACTAACCAAAAACGTAAAACATAAAAAGAAAACAAAGCAAAACACACAAAAAAAAACAAATTAAACGGTAAAACAACCAAAACTACCAAAACAAATTAAAAACTCACAAAGACATGAAAATTACTAAAAACACAAAAAAATTATGATGTTTAAGACACTAAATGTAATTTACTAAGTAATGCAAATGATCTAACCAATTTAAGGGCTATGCAAATGAATATAATGAACTAAGACACACGTTTTCTGCAAATTAACACTATATAATGCAAAAGCTACGAAATTAGTTAGAACACATATAAACAAGGTTCAAATGCAAGCAGACAATAATTCACATTGAATTTATGCATAACACATACTCGTTTAAATAAAATGCATCAAACAACAATCCTACATGAAAGATGGAGTGAATGCATAAGAGTAAATGTTAAAACCTGCAGAAAACACACAAGTTACGTGCTAAAATATGAATGCAAAGAATGAATGACTTCTCCTTCGATCTTGTGCCCCTAACTTCACTTAGGTTAGGGTACTCGGTAGTGAAATCCAAGCATCACAAAACCTCCGGAAAGTTTATGCAAGCTAAAAGTAACGTTTTGTTAGTCCTTTACAGATTTTAATGCACAAAGAAAAACACAAATTCGACTAAGTATTATTTATTCTCCTTTGGCCCCAATGGTACGTGGTGCAGAGGCTCTTCACTCTGCAATGGCTCTCGTTCATCAAAAGATGAAGTCTGATCCCAGATGTGTAAGCATGCATAATCCTATATACCATCTTTTAAAGGATTAAGTCGTATTTATTAAGTTCATGTATTGTCCGAATTTAAGTGCACTTATGATTTAAAGAGAGTACTCGAAATGATCATTGGGTAAATTTCTTGGACGTGCGGCCCGCGCGAAAATGTATACTGACTCTCACTAATTCAGCTTAGTTACGTTCAAAAATGGCAAGTAGGGATAGAGATAACGCGAGAGGTAAGGACTAATTTTTAGAACAACCCGAGGCTAACTCGTTAGAGTGTATACACCATTGTTGTTCTTAGAAACACCCCGAGGCTAACCAGTTATGGTATATACTCCAATGGTGTTCTATTGCTTAGATCCGAAACCTGTCACCAATCATAACCCCGCTCACCATATCCAACAATCAGCCAAATTTTTGAGATAGTATACAATCTCAAGTCCTTAGTAAACTCCGCCCACAACCTCATGCCCATAACTTCACTTAGGTTATGGTGTGTGGTGATAAAGTCCACACTTCATGAGGGGTTAAAGAGATAAACCAGAAAAAGAGGCACCTCCCTATTCCAAAGAACGAAACTTAATAACCAACTTTTGTACTCAATGTAAATCAATTTAAGTGCGTCTACAAATTGAATGCGCCTAAGATTTAAAAGGAATACACGATTTAATTATTGAGTAAATCTCTTCGTCGTGCGGCCCGCGCGAAAATGTGTACTAACTCTCGTTTATTCTCGTAATTGTTGGAAATGACCAGTTGGGATAGATGTAACGCAAGAGGTAAGGACTAATTTCTGGGAACAACCTGAGGCTAACTCGTTAGAGTATATACTCCATTGTTCTTAGAAACACCCCGAGGCTAACTCGTTAGAGTATATACTCTAATGGTGTTCTGTTTTCTTAGTCCACAACCTGTCACCATTCATAACCCTTCTAGACATCATGACCAACTATTACTCAAAATCAAAAGATAGTACACAATCTCAAATGTTTGTAAACTCCGCCCACAACCTCATGCCCATAACTTCACTTAGGTTATGGCGTGTGGTGATGAAATCCACACTTCAAAAAGGGTTAAGGAGATAGACAAACAAAAGAGGCACCTCCCTATCCGAAGAGCGAAACTTGATAACTAAATACTAGTACTCAAATTAAATCAAAGACTATCCTTTAACATGAAAATAAATTATGCAAGTGTAAATAAGAAGTGTACTTAAATTCGTATAAGTAATAAGTATGAATTGTAAACACGTATGTATATTTCTATAAGTATAATCAAGTATGAATTTCGAAAATTATAGACATGCTTTCATTTACTTATTTTTACATATGTACAACGAAATCACACAAAAACTTTATAATTCCCCGGCAACGGCGCCAAAAATTGATACGCGCAAAACATGTCTTAAATGTGAACACAAAGTAGACACTAAAAACATTGTCCACACATAATCAATTTAAAACCCTTCTTTTGTGGATGTAGCATTGGTGAGTAGGGATCGTTATATCCGAGGAATTAAAGGGCGCATGCATGGTTTCATTTTTAAACAGAAATCTAAAGGTTTGGGGGGATTGGAAATTGGTTGATTAATGTCCTACGAAATTAAGGTACAAAACATGCAAACACAACAAGAACTCCTAGACTTCTAACATGTTTTACTCATAGACAAGTTTAACAATCAAGAAACCTTAAATTCTAATTATGCTTACGAAAAATAAGAAGCTAAATTACTAATTACAAGTGATCATCTCATCTTATTGACCTTACTCTTTTTCATGCCTCAAAACTCTAAGTAAGCTACGAAATTTATGACTTCCAACTAAGTATAAATGCTTGATCATTGAGTAGGAATGCAACTTAGCGTCTAAACACCCTAAACAAAGTACGATCATCAAAACATGCAAAAGAGAGGGACTTAGTGTATCATCTAACACATGGTTTCGAAGCTTTAAGATTGTATCAAACATATATAAAAGGCTTGAAATCATAAACACATGCAATTTACGAAAAGGCTTAAAAACACATAACTTAAATCCAAACTTGTTCGTCATTAAATACATCAAAATGATCCAATACAAAGCAAAAGACATAAAATTGAAGATCATGGTTACACTTTTTGTCTTGAGTGCCTGATGACTTCTTTGGAGGATGGTTCTCATTCACAAGGGACTTAGCGTATTGTGAATGATCTGATGGCTTCGGAAGATGAATTGCTTCGGCTTGGAGAGGATCCTTGAAGTGTTTATGGAGGAGAGGTATTTGTGTAGAGGTTTGGCAAGCAAAAATGAGTGATGATTTACTTCTGGTCGAGCTCCCATTGTATTTATTGGCAAAGGAATTTCCTACCTCTCTCTTCCACCTTGCCTCTTCATTAAATGGACCCTTAGTCACCATGGCAAGTCACACCCTTAGTCACCCTTTGTGATCATCACAAGCAAGAGTCACCTAGGCTAGTCACACCCTTAGTCACCCTTTGTGATGATTACAAGCTTAGTCACCAAGCCTAGTCACCCTTTGTGATGATCACAAGCTTAGTCACCAAGCCTAGTCACAAAGCTTGCCAAACTTGACTTTTCCTCTTCACCAAGAGGCAAGCTTGCCGAAATTAATGGGCTTGGGCTTGGTTTTGGGCCGAAACAAACTTTGACAAATGCGCCCGAAAAAATGCTTTATGGGCCGACCCATTTCCGATGCTCCAAAATCACAAAAATCACAAAAATCGCAAAAATTCCTCCGAAGTGCACCGATATTCATCTCTACCGTAAATAACCTAAAAATAAAAAACTAAATAAAAAAAACATAAAAACTAATATATAACATAGCTAAACGTAAAGGAAAATGCGTTAAGAATCGAGCATAAAATGCGTATATCAGTCTCATGATTACGTTCCTTCTGCTTGTACCCAATGCTTGTCTTGTATCAGTAGGATGCCTCCTCGACGTGGTCCCCGTGTTGATCGGGAAGTGGATCCTGATGAGGATCGCCAGACGCACGACTTGCTGATGCGAGTGTTGCGTTTGGAGGAGCGTTTTGACCTTGTGGTCAAAGCTCGTACTGCTGGTGCGACTGTCTTTTCTGGTTCAGCTGATCCAAAGATTTGTGAGGCATGATTGGTTCAGGTTGAACGCATATATGAGCATTTACGTTTTACCCCTGAGCAGATGACAGTGGCAGCAATCGGTTTACTTGAGTCAGATGCATACTTCTTGTGGGTTAGCACCGATAGGGTACTAGTTGATACTCCGTGGACTTTGTTCCGAGATTTGTTTACGCGGAGATACTTCAACCAGGCTACACAGCAGAGGAAGTATGAGGAGTTCACGAATTTGAGGCAGGGCAGTATGTTTGTGCTTGAGTACCGGGACAGATTTACCCGCTTATCTCGGTTTGCGCGTGACATGGTGGCTACTGAGGAAGCCAAATGCCGTAGATTTGAGTTGGGTTTGAACTTGAATATCAAGGGGACTCTGACTATGATGCCTCGGAACAACTTCGACGAGTTTGTCAGTGCAGCACTCCGAGGTGAGGATATCGAGAAGGAAAGGCAGATGAGATACCAGTCTCGACGGTTTGAGGAGGGTGGACCGAGTCAGGGGCCTCCCAAGAGGCTGAGTTCTGATACTTCCGGTTCAGCATCATCCTCGGGCAGTAGACCATATCAACCACTAGCTAATGCACCGAGACAGAGACAGAGATGGAGGAGAAATCGACCGCAGCGACCACAGTCTAGTGGGGGTTCTAGCTGTTCCAGTTATCCTCGGCGTACCAGTGGCACTTTCACCGTACCGAGGGAGTACCCATTGTGTAGTCTCTGCAGCAGACATCACGTTGGTCCATGTCAACGAGGCCCTGTCACTTGTTTTCATTGTGGCCAGGTGGGTCACTATGCGAGAGAGTGTTTCCAGCTTGATGGCGCTGGTGGACAGGCGGCCCAGAATTCCGGAGGAGAGCAAGGTGCCACTTCTGGGGCTCGACCAGTACAGTTTTCGAGCCAGGACGGACAGCAGGGACAGCCTCAGCGTGGACGACTAGCCGGGCAGGCCAGGGTTCATGCCATGACGTTGCGTGAGGGCAGAGCTTCACCGCAGGTTGTTATCTGTACGTTGCATGTTTTTGGTTATCCAGTACGTATATTGCTAGATCCAGGTGCTACGCATTCATTCATGTCATATAGACTATCATCTTTAGCTACTGTACTTGCGTCTCCACTTCCGGGGTTATGGAGAGTGTTATATCCGTCCGGTGAGGTTATGAGTATCAGCTGGGTGTACCGTGATTGTGAGATTTTTATCGGAGGTCATGGTTTAGCCGCGGATTTGTTGTTGCTGGATATCGTCGACTTTGACGTGATTCTGGGTATGGAAGTTGCGTTTCGACGACCAGGCTTCCCTGAGATATTGTTTCGCGGCGAGAAGAATACTTCATTGTCATGTGTGATTTCTTCGATGAAGGCGGATCGGATGATGAAGAAGGGATGTGTTGCTTACTTAGCTCATGTCGTAGATACTACGACTGCTGTGCTGGACATTGGTGATATCGATGTAGTTTTTGAGTTTCCAGATGTTTTTCCGGAGGAGTTACCGGGTATACCTCTAGTTTGGGAGATTGATTTCACCATTGAGCTATTACCGGGCACGGGACCCATATCTCAGGCACCGTATCGTATGGCGCCAGCGGAGTTGAAAGAGTTACAGATTCAACTTCAGGAGTTTCTGGATAAGGGTTTCATACGACCCAGTTTTTCGCCGTGGGGTGCCCCGATTTTGTTTGTACGGAAGAAGGACGGATCCATACGGTTGTGCATCGATTACTGGAAGCTGAATTGTTGCCATAGATTGACGACTTGTTTGATCTGCTCAAGGGAGCTTCAGTCTTTTCGAAGATTGATCTCAGGTCCGGATATCATCAGTTGAGGATCCGAGAGTCAGATGTGGCCAGGACAGCTTTCAGGTCGCGGTACGGGCATTATGAGTTTTTGGTTATGCCGTTTGGGTTGACCAATGCCCCCGCAGCTTTTATGGACTTGATGAATCGGGTGTTCAGGCGGTTTCTGGACAAGTTCGTGATCGTGTTTATCGACGACATCCTGATTTATTCCAGGAGTGTGGGCCAACACAAGAAGCATTTGCGAGGGGTTTTGCGAACTTCGCAGGATAATCAGTTGTTTGCGAAGTTCAGCAAGTGCGAGTTCTAGTTGGACAGCGTGAAGTTTTTGGGCCACGTGATATCAGCTGAGGGAGTCAGCGTTGATCCTGACAAGATCAAGGCCGTGCTGAATTGGAGTAGACCTACCACTATACTGAAGATCCGGAGTTTCTTGGGTTTGGCAGGCTACTATCGGCACTTTGTACAGGATTTTTCTCGGATTGCTACTCCACTTACTAGATTGACAAAGAAAGGCGTCAAGTTCTAGTGGTCAGATGCATGTGAGGAGAGTTACTTGCTCCTGAAGGAAAAGTTGACTACTGCACCGGTTTTGACTTTACCAGTCGATTGTGGAGAGTTCGTGGTTTACAGCGACGCATCGAAGTTGGGACTTGGTTGTGTGCTGATGCAGCATGGCAGAGTTGTGGCCTACGGTTCCAGGCAGCTAAAACCACATGAAGTCAACTATCCGACCCATGATTTAGAGTTGGCTGCTATCGTATTAGCTTTGAAGAGTTGGAGACACTGCTTGTACGGAGCTCAGTGCAAGATCTACACCGATCACAAGAGTTTCATCTACTTGCGGACGCAGCCTGACTTGAATATGAGGCAGCGCAAGTGGATGGAGTTGATCAACGACTATGATTGCACTTTCGAGTACCATCCAAGGAAGGCTATTGTCGTTGCCGATCCACTCAGTCGAAAATCTGGAGCTTCGTTGTTCCATGTGTGTGTGGCCAGAGTGTCTATGTTAGCCGAGCTTTGGGCTACGAGAGCCGAGTTTGAGTGGGATGATGATGGAGCTTTGTTGGCCAGTTTCTAGGTTCGACCGGTATTGGTTGATCAGGTTCGGGAAGCTCAGGATGCAGATTCTTACCTGTTGGACAAGAAGACCATGATACGGAATGGCGTACCAACAGAGTTTCGGTTGAGTGATGATGGTACGTTGCTGTTCAGAGGTAGCTTGTGCGTGCCCAGGGACGAGAGTCTGAAGAAAGAGATTTTAGATGAAGCTCATTGTTCGGCGTATGCGATGCATCCCGGAGGTACGAAGAAGTTTCGTACACTTCGAGCGTATTACTGGTGGCACAATATGAAGCGGGAGATTGCCGCATATGTGAGCCGATGTTTGATTTGTCAGCAGGTTAAAGCAGAGAGGCAGAAGCCTGCGGGAAAGTTGCAGCCCTTGGAAATTCCGGTTTGGAAGTGGGAGCACATTACCATGGATTTTGTGTATCAGTTGCCGCGTACTTCAGCTGGCAATACTGGTATTTGGGTTATCGTGGATCGTTTGACGAAATCCGCTCATTTTCTTGCACTTCCGGGGAAGATTTCAGTGGGCAGATTGGCAAAGTTGTATTTGTCGGAGATCGTTCGACTGCACGGTGTGCCTGTATCTATTGTTTCTGACCGAGACAGTCAGTTTACTTCCGAGTTCTGGCAGGCATTGCAGCGAGCCATGGGCACTAGGTTGCATTTCAGTACAGTTTTTCATCCTCAGACTGACGGGCAGTCTGAGCGGACTATACAGACTCTCGAGGATATGTTGCGGTCTTGTGTTTTGCAATTTCGAGGAAATTGGGACCAGCAACTGCATTTGATTGAGTTCGCCTACAATAACAGCTATCAGACCAGTATTCAGATGGCACCGTACGAGGCCCTACACGGGAGGCAGTGCCGCACTCCTTTGTGTTGGAGTGAGGTGGGCGAGCGATGACTTATTGGCCCTGATCTGGTGAAGAGCACCATGGAGGACATCCAGATTATCCGGGACAGATTGAAGATTTCCCAGGATCGCCAGAAGAGTTATGCGGACGTGAGGAGAAAGAGTCTCGAGTTTGATGTGGGTGATTGGGTCTTCCTAAAACTGTCTCTGTAGAGGGGGGTTGTGCGTTTCGGGAAGCGTGGCAATCTTCGACCACGGTACATTGGTCCGTATGAGATTACCGAGAGGGTTGGTGTCGTGGCTTACAGACTTGAGTTGCCGTCTGAGATGGCTCGTGTTCATGATGTGTTCCACGTTTTGATGTTACAGAAGTATATCCCATATCCATCACATGTATTAGCGCCACATCAATTACCTATCCGAAAGGATTTGACGTATGTGGAGGAGCCGGTACAGATTCTCGATCGGCATGAGCAGGAGTTGAGGCACCGTGTTATACCACTAGTGAAGGTCTTGAGGCAGAATCACTCGGTTGAGGAGGCCACCTGGGAGACTGAGCAGCGTATGCGGGAGCAATATCCTCATCTGTTCACTTGACAAGTACGTAAATTTCGAGGTCGAAATTTTTTTTAAGGGGGGTAGATTTGTTACGACCGTGAACAGAATCAGTAGAGTAATCGGTTTAATTCTCGGCTTAACGCGTAATCGCAGTTTTCCGATAATTGATTGATTTACTAGTTTTGATTACGACTTAATTATCGACCGAGAATTTGAGTTGAGTCTCTTCTCGAGAGTTGTTGTATGTGTGATTTTGAGTTCGTGGGCTGTTCCAGATAATTATTTCAACGACCGAGGAATATAATATGAATATTTGAAATTGCAAAATTCCGTCGAGTTTATCCGTTCGTATTCGAGTTTATCCGAATCGTGATTGTTATCCGTTTTGGACCGTCGATCGTCCCGAGTCGTGAGTTTAAATATCAGAAATTGTCGAAAACACTGTTTTGGGAAGTTTGACCGCCGTTGACCGCCGTTGACCGTTGACTTTTTCGGGTTGACCAGAGCTCCTCGGTGCTTGCGAGCTGTCGCCGTCGATTTTTGAAATTCCAGCCACTTCAGGCCTTGAAACCGGTATGGTTAGCTTCCTCTCGTCATTTGCAATGGATTAGAACTTGGTTTGACTTGAATTGATGTTGTTTTGAGGTTGTAAGAATTCGGGGAAGTTTGTGTTTTTCGCCAGATTCAGGTGGCCGGTTCCGGCCACTTTTGAGGTCGGGTGCTTGGGGGGAAAGGTTCCTCTCAACCTCTAGTTTCTTTGGGTAGAAGGAATTGAGGGATGGTTGCCGTTTTGGTGCTCGCCGGAAAGTCACCGGAATCCATGGATTCCGTGACTTTCAAGGCTATTTTAGGCCATTGTGGTGGTTGGATGGTGGTGGTCCTTTGAGAGAAGTTGTTGGGCTTGGAGAGAAGAGCATTTCTGAAAAATTTGGTCGAGTTTGGACGCTGTCACCACCGCGCCGCCGCTGCCGGCGGTGGTCCGGCGAGGTCCGGGTTTTCGAGATTTTTATGTGTTTTCGACTCGTTTTCGCGCTCCGAACGCAGTCGTGAGATTTTCAAGTTGATTTGGGTACCGGATTTTTAGTCGAGGGTTTGAATGGAGATTTTAAGAATTTCGTCGATTATTTTGTATTGCGTTATATGTTTCCGGGAGCGGTTGGTTTCCGATCGAGGTGTGGTACAGTGTTGTGAATTGTGATTTTGATCAGATATATTTTGTGATTATTCAGGGGATCGAGATCGTGCTTCGCGCGAAGGATCTTCCGCCGGACCACGTGATTAGCGCGAGTGCGCGCTTTGCTCACCTGTGAGTGGAACTTTATATTGTCACTGTCGTTGCGAGTTCGTGATTTCCGTATTTATTTTTATACGATGTTGATATTATTTATTATTTTTGGAGGTATTATTTTATATTTTTATGGTGATGTCATTACTTGCATCGATGCTTTGGCTACTCGGCTGATCACCGGTAGTCTGACCAGAGTTGAGAGATTCCTCTGGGCAGGGTTGAGAAATTCCTCTGTTATGCCGCTGGAGTTGAGAGATTCCGCTAGCCTATCACCGTCGGGCTTGAGCGATTCGCCTGACCGTCGAGCTTGAGAGATTCGCCTGGCACTTCCATATATATTTTCCGAACTCGATATACTTTACATTGTTTATTATATATGTAAATGGTGAAAGGCATATGTTTATTTTCGTCCACTCACTCTAACGTTTTTATTTCCTTTCCCCTGGGTTTTTCGGTTTTCATGCCCAGTTTGCAGTTCGGATTCTGGTTTCACATGTCAAGGTTGGAGGCTAGTTGTTCGAGCTACCTTTCTTTTCCAGTAGGTTTCTTGTTTTGCCTACTGTTGTATATTTTGTATATATACACTAGAGGTCGCTCTGATACGATATTGATATATGTTTTTATGTGGTTTCCCCCGGATTTTCTATAAAGTACAGTATTATTGCTTTACTTTATCGATATGATATTGAGAAATCCGGATGGAATTGGTGCCCACGGTTTGGCTTTTGTGGCATAGGATGAAGTGTATTTTTCTTATGCAGGTTAATGGCAATTCCGCGTTAGTAGCGTTACTCTGCCAAAATTTTGTTGGTTTTTGTTGGTTCGTGTTTTCAGAAGGGGTTTGATTCCGGTTTAGGAAACTAAATCAGGGTTAGGTCCTTTCACATCGTTAACTATTCGCTTTTCTGCGTACCATCGCATCGCCTCTGCTGTGTGAAGAGACATGTACAGGCGTTGCAATATGGGAATCAAGGGAAAACATCGAACAACTTTCACAGGAATTCTCTTTTTCGAACTCTTCCTATTCAGCTCATATCTGCATTGGCCACATACGGGACAATATTCCAAATCTTTATACTCTTTGTAAAATAACAAACAATCATTCGGACATGCGCATGCGTCAATTATCCTGTACTTTAGGTCGAGGCTGCTCAAGATATTTCTAACCTTATAATGAGATTTAGGAAGATTGTGATCATCAGGAAGCAACTTACATATTTGCTCCTGAATTTCGTCAAAAGCATTGACTGACATTTTGTGCTTCACTTTTATCTTTATTTGCTCCATCACATATTGCAACACATTCTCTCGACATCCAGGGAACACCGGGGTCTGCGCTTCAAGTAGCATCCGGTTGTACTTATCCATCTCACTAGTGTCAGTGGCCAAGCGAGCAGCAGGGAATGTGTCATCATGCTCATGAGTGGTACTGTAACCTGACTCTTGGTGTTGGTGTCCACCATGACTAAATCCCGGAAACGCATCATGGACCAAATCTGCAGTTGGGTTGCAAGCAGGGGGGCCGGCACCACTGCCGCTGGATGAGGCACCCTGGTAACTGTACCCTGAGCTGAAGTCTGCTGAGTTGAAGTCTACTGCTTCACCATGCTCGCTCCATGTAGTATAACTCCACATCATACCATTTTCGTATAGGTGTTGCACCATAACATTAACCTCCACATACTGACAATTAAGACATTTCTGGTACGGACACCTGAAACGCTTCTTTCCATGACCATGTTCTATCGCAAAATTCACAAATTCGCTAATTCCATCCATATACCGGACATCACATCTATTCCACAACTTCATCCAACTCTAGTCCATATCAATAAAAATTTATAATTAATTAATTATTACATATTAGTCAATTAACTATTAACTCTACGTACTCTACATCAATTACTTTAATATGTCTAGCTAACATACATGCATGTATGTACGGGTTAACTAAATATTAACCAAATTTTAAAACATCCATACATATATATATACGTACTACAGGTCTATAATTAACTAATTAATATATATCATCAATTTCCTAACTTAATATATTAATTATATATAATTATATATTAGATGTACTAATTAATTATTAACAATGCAATCAATCAAACATACATGCAATTAATTATATATATATATATAAACCTATGGTGTTGAAAAATTAACTCCGTACGTACCTGACCTTCTCCGATATATGGCAAATTAATCGATGGTCGGAGCAGAAGATCGATATATATATATAGTGCTATCTAGCTACCTAGGTAGCTAGCTAGCTAGGACGTCGTCGTTTGAATTGCATGCACGCGTGAGGTGCTAATCAAGACAAGAAGAGATTATGATCAGTTGAGAGATCGACGAGTGAACGGAGAGGAAGAAAGTTCGGCATCGGCCTTATATAATGCTTCACTTAGACGACGGAGGTGTCGGTACGTCGTCTAAGTGGCCACTTGGACCACGGCGTGTCGGTCCGTTGACCAAGTGTGCACCTGGACGACGGAGAAAATAATCTTCGTCGTCCAAGTCCACACTCGGACCACGGAGAATTCTCCGTTGTCTAGGTGCGCACTTGGACGATGGAACTTTTACGTTTTCGTGGTCTAAGTGCAGTTTTCTTGTAGTGGTAGCAGTATTATTTGGTGTTATCAGACTAAAAAGTATTTTAAAAAATTAATGAAATTTCGGATAAAATATTTCTTTTTGAAAAGAAAAAAATATATATGAAAAAATTTGGATAAAATATTTTTTTTTTGAAAATAAAAAAATAAAAAATAAAAATTAAATATACAAAAAAGACAAGGTAGGGTATAAAAATAAATTTATACCTGCCACATGGCAGCCTACAGATAAATTGTCCTTGTTTGTAAGATTTTGTCCTTCATTGTCTAAAATAAGAGACATTGTCCTTAAGTGTATTTGACACCTCCATATTGTCCTTTAGTGTAAATTATTATAAAAAAATCATATTAACGTGGTTCCTTACTGTTTGAATCACGTTTATAACTTTGTTATGAGGTATATATTACGTACAAAAAACTAGTTTTTATTTTATTTTTTATGTGTATATCGTATCTTGCATGGTGACCAATCCAATGTATATATAAATTCCAACAAAATAAAACGTTACTGGTTGATATATGTAGACTAGTGTCCCAGATGTTTTTGGGTCAATTTTCGTTTTCTCTGAGAATATCAGAGAATATAGTAACACTATGTACTAGAAAAACTCCTATAAACATTTTTTGTATCAATTGAATCTAGCACACATGAAAAAGAGTACCTATAAGTTAGAGGGGATGGTACAGCCACATATTGCATAAAAATATCCTCTATTGCAGAATCTAAGGTTCAAAGGGGGTTGGTACTGTGCAGCGCACAATTTTTTTACTTGAAATCAAACCAGGAGAAATAACACAGACTGATATTAGTGCACAAAAGGTTATGGCCGAATTAGTTCACAAATATCGGTTCACATACTTCTAAAGAATGTTATGGCCGTAAAGTTCACATACTTCTAGAGAATGTTATGGCCGAATTAGTGCACAAATATCAGTCTGTCCTAAAAAGTTATGAACTTTATTCTCTAATTTATACTTGTTTCCGTTCACTTTTCAATAGGATATACTTATTTGTTTTGAATTTTGTTATTATTGATTTGGAAAATATATTTTTTCTTGAATTTGTCAATAGATACAGTTGGTTGTGCCCATATAGATTATTAAATTATTTTATTTATTATATATGTTTTATATTTTGCCACACATATCTGTATCCATAGGTCAAATGATGCAAACAAAAATGTGAAAGGTAGCCATTAAAGATCAAAGGGTACTGAAACCGATCTGTATTCAAATAAGGGGTGGTTTGAGACCATTTTTCTAGTATCGTAAAATCTAGATTTCTAGTTTCTTTTGGCGTTTGTCGCCACCTTGTGTGTCAGAGATTCGCGTTGGTTTCTGGTTCTGTGAAGAGTTTTGGAGGAGCTTGAGGTTGCACACTGAGTTGTTAATAAGGGTTGTGTTGGTTTTGTTTCTCGGTTTCTTTGTGGTTTAGATGAGGTGTGCACTTTGCACCGAGTCGTGCCTTTGCTAGCCCCGTCAAGAATTGACGGCTGATTTTTTGAGATGGCCCTAAAGAGGAATGGTTTGGGGAGGTGCAACAACATGATCGACCGGCTTGGGCAAACCGTTGGTTTACTCGACGTGGACGAAGGGCGGTGGTCGGCATGAGAGAGACGACCAGCGTTAAACGATGTTGCATTGAGAAAGAGAACAACAGATGACTTTATGTTTAGGTGCAACAACATGATCGACCGGCTTGGGCAAACCATTGGTTTACTCGACGTGGACGAAGGGCGGTGGTCGGCATGAGAGAGACAACCAGCGTAGAGACAACCAGCGTTAAACGATGTTGCATTGAGAAAGAGAACAACAGATGACTTTATGTTTTTTTAGAGGGAACAAAGACTTAAAAATTGCATTAACACAACTGAGAGATGAGAGATTAAAGAGAGTATATATAATTCAAAGAGTAACAAAAATATTAAGTACAAGTAGAGTTAAAATGGGCTCTCTTCTCCGCCTAGAGTGAAAAATAGGATTTAAGCCAACGCCTATTTTAACTATTTCTGTAACCTAAAACTAACATAAGGGAGGAATTGTAGCTCTATAACAACACCCGATAGTGGAGCCTAACCAAAAGAGTCAAACTTGCAGCCAGGAAGGATGAGAAACACGACAAAAGTGGTCTCATTAAAACCTTACCCGGAGAAAACCCATTGGGATAAAAAATTTAGCCAAGGAAATAGTATCACCATGCAAAAATTGCAAGGTCGCTAAAGCCGAGACAAGGCAATATGAACAATGATAACAACCAAAAAAGAACTGCAAAAAAAATAAAATCGTATAGCATGCATGCCGATCCACGACACAGAAGCGACAAGGGCGAAAACCGCCAATTGAGGAATAACAGTCAGTAATGCAACAGTTTCCTTCACGAGCAACCTACCAACAACGAGTGATGAGGCCAATCACTGGAGTAGCCGCAAAAAAGATGCAACCTAGAGTAAAATTTTGACACCCAAATTGTGAAACAGTCGACGTCCATCATATGCAAATGGAACCATCCCACAAAAACCTCGCAAAAAACAAACAAACAAAATGAATTAGTAATTGAGAGATGCAGAAGAAATGAGAAAAATAATTGATTGGATGGAATAGAGCCGATGAAGAATCAGACATAATCAATCAGTGAACCGCAGTCAATAAATGGGAGAAGCCAATGATAATCAGATAACTCAATTTTTTTTGATAAAGCCGGCCAATAGAACTCGAGCAAAGACGAGAGAGGTACTTAGCCCAAAAACTAACTACATAAAGTAGGAACTTAAAGTGGGAAGCGCAAGAAAACAATTAACCAATTTAACCAATTGCAAGTTCATCAAACGGAATAAATTGGTACTATGGTAGTCGAAATTGAGGTCGGAAAGACGAGGGAGAAAATGGATAGAGGGAAGGTGTCACGCTATGACCTGAAAAAGTCAAAAAATTTGATTGCGGATGTGACAGTTTAGAAAGTAAAAATAAATAAATAAAATATCATGCATTTTAATTGAATTATCATTATAAATTCGTTACAATGAATAACAAATTAAGAATAACAAAACATATTTTGTTCCAACTACAAATGTCCATATAGCTGATTTCTTCCGTCACTTTGTCACCTGAACAATAATCATAAGGGATGAGCTACGTTCAGTAGGGCTTTCAACATTGTGCACATTTAATATAATAAAATGTATATGATCGAGATGCATATTTCAACTTGATCATCATATGTGGATCACCCCACTCAATATTTCTCATTTATTAGTACTCTTGTACTATTCTCAGTCGTTAGTGTCATATGCCTTAATAAGATCATTTTATCAGCATTTAGTTGAAAGAGCTTCTCTCCCCATTTGTATATACTATAGGTTGGCGAAACTAGTCCCTTATGAGTTTAGCCTCAACTACACATATGAATTCATTTCTTCAAAATTCACTATATGTTTTAGTATGCATATCCATAACTTCTTCCAATGTATGTATATGATTACTTCAATATAACGACATCACTTTTATACATATTTTTATGGAAAGACGATAAATGATAATAAAAACATTAACAACATTATAGGAAAGGTTTTTCCGAAATTCTTACCATAAATTCTTGATGTACGTAACAGACCAAATAACCAATTTGTTGCAGGAGAAGATATGTAAACTGGGAAAACTGTAACTCTTTCATTGATGGAATGCCTTAAATACAGACTGATACAATCTGTTACAATAAATGTCAAGATGTAACAGGGATTCCATGTATCTATCTAATTAATATCCGCATCTAACTAGGACAAGACACACACCGAGAATTATGGAGAATTAATCTCCTTAAACACTCCCCCTTGTGTCGATGGCCATAAGAATGATGCATAACAAAGAATGATGTACTTTGTTGTTCTCCAAGAGATCACCGTGTTTCCCATGGTGAAAACATAACCGATCTGAGAACGACCTTTGTGTGGGTCAGATAGGTACCCAAAATCAGCAAATCCAACCAACACATCAACCGGTGTTTTGGAATAGGGGATAGCATGAAAACCACTCACAGAAGGTCCATCTTTCGATGGATCGAACAACTCCTTCGATGGATCGAAGGGGTTACTATGGTTTATCCAGATTGCATCCTTCGATGCATCGAAGAAAACCTTCAATGGATTGAAGGACCTGTTCGGGTTAGCACAGTTCATTGCATCAATATGCCTAGAACTCGAATGCTATGATTCAACATTCCCTTCACCGGGAATTCCATGTTTTGGTCTGTATTCTTTATAAGGGAAGAATAAGCTCAAGTCAATGGAACATTTCAAGTATCTGAAGATTTGTTTTATTTTATTCTAATGACATTACGTAGGTGCATACTGAGAAGGCAATGTCTGGATGTATGTACTGAACTAAATTCAACCAAACTCTAATCGTACTAAGATATAGAATCTTAGTTCCAAAAGTTCCTCATCATCATCTCTTCAGATGAAATGGATCCTTTTGATTTTCAGACTGCAAACAACCATTGGTGTACTAATAGCTAGGGTCTTCTTTGTCCATAGCCTGATTAGACATAAGCAAACTGGTGAAGAAGAATTCAACCAACTCGATGTACCGTCTTTAAACCAAGACTTAATCGAGTTCTACCAAAGTCTTTCATCTCAAACAATTTTTTCATCTACTGAACATGCATGGGCATAAATAATCATTCTTGTATCTCTTCCCAATCAAGTAGTCACTAAGACATGTATATCACATCCAACCGGATTATTCCAATCCATATAGTGAACGTCTCAATCTAATCACATGAGCACTCCGTAGTTTAGAGTTACTTGATTTGGGTAGGACCATGCCAATCGGCACTCATGTATATCTCTGAATTAAGATCCCCAACAAGATATACTATAACCACATCTATAAGCTGTATACTCAGTATTTTGGACACTACCAAACTAATAAGGTAGCAGAAAGCAATGATTTCCATGACCAGAGAATACATCTCCTTATAATCAATACTTGGGCATTGAGAGAATCATTGCGCCATAAGTTCTTCTCATTGTGCTCCCAAACAAAACTCATTTGTGTCTAACCGACATACCATTCGATGGTTATATCATTATCATACCAAAAACTTACCTTGTAAGATAGTCTAATTCAGCCTAGATTGCAACGTTCCATATCGATCAATTTGCTCTACATTAACCGTTAACAATCTGCAATAGAGCAATGTTTCACTTCATCATCGTCAATTACTGAGCGATGGAATAAGTAAACACATCATCAACGAACATGAAATAACTATCCATAATAAAGATAGCATTTGTTTAATTTGGTGAGATTTCTTTGTTTACTGACATCGCCATTGACTCTGAGGAGTCCTCTAGTGTTTGTCAATGTCGACTTTTAACACAATTGCAGTCAGAAACAATCTCATGTGTTGATGATGAATGGTTGTGCCTTGATGGTTTGCCTTTTCACCGGCAACTCATATCCAATTACCAACTAGTACACACAAAATGGTTGGTAGTTTTATGGGTATCAAGCGAATAAGCATAGTTACATATAATATTGCATATCCCCAAGCAGATACCGGTAAGTTAACATACATTACCATAATTCTACCACAAGCTTTAACCACTTGATTTATGCCGCTGCTAAAATGTTCTGTGAAAGAACTTGGGGAACCGGGATATTCAACAATCCCAATAAATATGCAATAATCAACAAAATGTTTCAATGTAAACTCTCATTTATTAAACCAATCTGAATGACCAGATTGAATTGTTCAGGTGGTGAACCCGAAGCTTAATAATACGTGCTAGGAGTATTAAAATGCAGCGTAGTATGTGGATTGCAAAGACGTGTGACCGAAGCGTCGATGCAGCAATAAAAACCATATATAAATAGTCTGCATATCAGTTTGATATATCCATAAATATATTCTTGGATTCTATAGAGAAAGAAAGACGTGTCTTCAATAAAACATTGTCATGCATGTAAACAATATTACAGACATAAGCAAGCTTTACAAAACGAGCAATGTGCATTACAACAAATGAATCTGGTGGGAGAACGCACAACGCCACAACGTATGTTGCTGGGATGGTGCTGCACTCATCTTGGAGACCGAGCCTGAATCGAGTGGAGTAATCTTCGTTCGTCCATCTAAACCGATGGTTTTAAATATTCCCAATGCTTATTTGCTCTTAAGAATAGATGATCATGAGAATTTCTCAATAGGCTGATCATCAAAATGCAAAAGCTTATATGAGGCTAAGTCACGTATAGTAATATAAATGATCGTATTGGATTCAATGATCTAAACCGTAGTAAGATATAAATAACTACAATGTCTCATAAACTTCTCCAGATTGCGCCATTGGCAGCATACTATGGAGATTTGACACAAAATTCACTTCAATTCTCACAATGATAAGTGAAGAGCATTTGCACAAATATTTTCAAATTTTAGTAAGGTTCGAATGTTAACACTCAATATTGCCATCATATATCAACAAAACGATATCAATCAAACTGTCTTTAAAACCAAGATATGGCAAATACTTTAAGTTAATACTTGAAGATTGCAAAGTGGTTAACCCTTGTTGAGATTGCAAAGTGTTTAACCATTGTTGAGTGTTGATCTGGTATGATAATACCTAAACACAACTGATGTATAACAACATCTTATCAATCCAAAAGACCGTTGTATTTTAAGTTCCATGGCATGACATAAAATGATATAAAATCACATCTGGTGCCGAATTTTTTTCCGTCTTTTTTCCAATAAAGCCGATGTATTTACACATCTAAAACACCATAATCCGGGTAGGATTTTCGATGGGTCGAAGAAGAAATTTTCGATGAATCAAAATTTCTGTGAAAATTGACCCGAGTGATGCTTTCGATGGATCAAAGTGTAATACTTCGATGGATCAAAGTGTAATACTTCGATGGATCGAAGGAACCCAAAATAAATCTGATTTTCCGATACTTATTTTCGATGGATCAAAAATAACTTTTGATGGATCGAATAAAATGACCCGAGGCATGCCTTCGATGGATCAAAAATTGTAACCAAAGGGCCCGAGGATAAGTTTCGATGGATCGAAATGCATTTTTTTGATGGATCAAAAAATGTCAGAGAACAACCCGTGGGATAGCTTCGATGGATTAAAGTATAATAGTTCGATGGATCGAAAATCTCCTTGAGTTCAGAATAATATCCTCTCCTTTGTGTCACGTTTTTACCGTATCGTTATATCATATTTCCATATACTTATAAACATCAAACCATACATAAGAATTGTATGAAATAGAACATTCTCAAACAATTTTATATACCAAAAAAATAGAGAAATATTCATTACAGCCAACAAATAACAGTTACATCATGGATATTCTTATTCCAAAACTGACTTAAAACAAAGTCTCAAAACATGACTAAAACCAAGTAAAAAATAAAACGAAACCGGATTACATAGCAAAGACAGAATCCTAATACATAGACTACGCTAAAATCGAAGTCACCAGACTTGTTTTTGTATTGTCTTCTATAATAAGATTTGTTACAGAGCAATCTCTCATCTCATAAACTTCAGTGAAGTTAAGTCTCATGCACCAAATATTTCTTGCACTTCTTGTAGGCATGTTGAAGATCATTAGGTGCACAACATTGTTTGTGCATGTGCTTGGTAGAACCACATCTATAGCAAGATGATAAGCACTAATTAGAAGCAAAATAGAAAAAATTCCCACCATTCCTAAAAACTGGAATTGGGATTCTTATTTGGTGTAATGGTTATTGTCATGGTGAGTCCAAGTCAAGTTTTGACTATATTCTCTACCACAAACATTGTCATGTCCCCCTTTTTTTCACCATGGTTATTGTAAGACTCAGAACGACTATTCATTTTTATCCTTACGTGTCTTCCCACCAGTATTGTACGGCTTATAGATATTTTTAGTAATGACTGACCGAGCATTATTGGTGAGAAAAATCTCGCGAATTCGCTCGTTCTTAGCCAACACACTTGTGAGATCACAAAATGATCTGAGTCATCCTTGCACATAATCTATGCGGTATTTGTGCACAAGGATGTTCATGGAGGTAGAAAATGTGCTTAAAGACTTCTCGATCATAGCCTGATCAGTCTTGATAATGCCACATACACTCAAGTCAGATTGAAGCTCTAACATAGCTTGATTACTAGCATAAATAATTGGATAATCCAATAACCGGATGAAATCACATCCTTCTCTCAATTCATGAAGTTGTGCATTATACACATTATTAAATATGTGAAAGGGCCCAACCCCGATTTAGCTTCCTAAATCGGAATCAAACCCCTTCGAAAACACGAACCAACAAAAACTTTTCGAAATTTGGGCAGAGTTTCGTTACTAGCGTGGAATTACCATTACCTGCACGCGGAAAAATACACTTCATCATATGCCACAAAAAGCAAACCGTGGGCACCAATCCCATCCGGATTTCTCAATATATCAACAGTAAAGTAAAATAGTAGATATAGCTGTACTTTACTGAAATCCGGAGTAAAATCGAGTAACATAAACAACAGAAAGCTCAGAGTGACTTCTAATACATAATCATATACGTATACCACAGTAGGTAGAACAATAAACATACTGGATGAAACAAGATTGCTCGAGCACTATGCCTCCGACCACGACGTGCGACACCAGAGCCTGAACTGCAAACTGGGCACGAAAACCGAAAAGCCCAAGGGAAAGACATGAAAACCGTTAGAGTGAGTGGACGAAAATAAATGTCTTTCACCAGTTAATATATATGTTATAAAAACATATGCGAGTCGAAATATAATAAATCAAACCAAATAGTATACGAGGAGACGATGACTCCAACTCGTAAATAGAGCATGCAAGTAAAATCTCACAGTCAGAACCACGGGGTCCCTAGCCCACACGTGATCCAGAACCACGGGGTCCCTAGCCCACACGTGATCCTAGCTGGTAACATCCTCGGGGATCAACCGGGATGCAGTGTATCGATACAACCTCATAAACTACGACTGTACTCTGTGAAAACCAAATCATAAATAGTTCGATGCAAATGCATGAAACAATATATCAGTGTATGTATACTCGTATACGCATATTCGTATATGTATAATCGTAAAACACATGCTCGTAAAACCACAATCAAGCTGCATGCTCAAGTTCGTAAATCATAAATAAAAGACTCGCAAGAATTCCGTGAAAATAAATTGTCCACTCACAGACAAGAGTAACGCAGTTCGCGTTAACCCGTGATCCGGCGGAAGTCCCTTGCCAAAACAACGATCACGAACCCCTGATTATTCACAAAGTCCATTATTCAAATTCATAATCCGACAATACAATACAAATCACGAGAAACCACCGTTCTCGGAAACTCGAAATTCAATGTCGACGAATCGTCGAAATTCCGTATATGTACACCACAATACCTCGCTTTACGTTCGGACGCTGAAATCGAGAAACGAACCTCCCCACTGCGATCGGGGCGCGATTTCGAGTCAAATGACATGCAACTTGTCGAAAGTCCGAAAAAATCAAACGTTGACCGTTGACCGCCGCCCACGGCGGCGCAGCCGCTGACCGGAGAATTTCACGGCGGAGATGCACCAATTCCACTCAAAATCTTGCACTGAGCAACTTTCATAACTGCACCGAAGTCCAATTCAAACTCTAACTCATCCAATTTCAAGCAAAACCGAATTTGAACACAAAATTCAAACCCAAAATTCTCCATGTACAAACCGAATTAAAACACCATACTTACATGGTTAGAATCCTTGAGAGGAGAGCTACAAAACCCAGTCAATTTCGTAGTTCAAATCGGCCAATTTCATGCAACCCGAATTCACACAAAAACCCCCAATTTCTTGCCGGAAAATCGAGCTCCTCCGGCGAGCCACGCCGTGGAGGAAGGTCGGAGACAGACTCGGGAGGCCGAGCCGAGTTGAATGGATCACATGCCGTCCTCGGAGGTGGCCGAACGGGCCTTGTCGCCGGTGGCCGTGGAGCACCGCGTCGCACCACCCTCCACCATGCAAGTTGACTGGTCAACACATTAATGACCAACAGTTGACTTTTCCCTTTAAGTAAGTTTCTATTTATAATCTTTCCCAAAATGGAAACTTCATACCTATCCTTTTCGTCGAACTTTAAATATCCGTAACTCTCGTGTCGTAACTCCGATTCCGATAATTCTCGCGGCCACAAACTCGTCTCGACATATTCTTCCAATATCACCCAAAGTCAAACATATCAGCCAAACGGATAAAAAGTCAATTGTTCAACCAAACACACACTAAAATTGACTAAACAATCAATAATCGGAAATATTCGCAACTAATTCTTCGTGACTCGAAATCATGCTCCAGAAGTTCCCACAAACTCGAAATTAAATTCTGAACAACTTCCGTGAAGAAGCCGAAACCAAATTCTCGTCCAGTAATTTAGTCGTTAAGTAGCTCACCATTATAATCCGGTTCCGTCGAAACTTCAAATATTCATAACTAATTTCTCGGTCGTCCAAATAACGATCCGGAACCGCCCACGAACTCAGAATCACACGTAGAATGACTCTCGAGAAGAGACCCAGCTCCAATTCTCGGCCAAAAATTAAGTCATTAACAAGTCTGGCGATTCAAATAACTGTCGTAAATCTGTGACTACTCGACAACCTCGTAGATTAAGCTGATTCCTCTGCTGATTCTGTTCCGGGTCGTCACAATATGTCTTGGAAAGTCACCTACAAAACCGCGGGGTCATTATTTTGCAAATACGTTTCTTTAGAACTGGATGTATATCCCGCCTCAAAAACATGAGGACTTGATCTTTACGAGCTAGAGTTGGTAGCTCAATACTAGGTGGTGGTGGTGGTGGTTGGATTATATCCGTTAGATTCATACTGAGAAGTGCGTTCTCAGCGTCTGACACCCAACAATAATATTCTGCTCCTTGAGGATCAATGATATCAAATTCAGGCCATTCCGGCTCAATTGATGTCATCCACAAGCGAGACATGAGATATAATTAGTTTAACAATCTAAAACCACTATCACTAATATTAAGTGTAAGGAATAAGAATGTGATCCATGATGTTTGGTCACAAAAATCGAATAATAAACGGTGCTTCAAAACCACACCCAGCAACCATGACAAAACCGTCACATAGTATCGATTTTCATTTCATTTCATTTCATTTTCTTTTCTTTTCTAAACTGTGACTCCCCCAGAACTGTCACTTATACTCTATGGATATAGATCCATAGGAACTAGGGCAAACATGCAACATATATACAACTCATATCGCAATTATCAACTTAGATCTACAGTTTTGCGGTAAATATATTTGATCCTAGATCTATAGATTCTGGATTTAGAAAAATTGACCTCGAAGGGTGTTATGCTAGGTATAAAAACTTCGCTGTGGAAAAAGTTTGAAGAGAGGAAACACGTCCACCAAACTTCTAGCAGATGGAGGATGCCTTCTTCTATTCTTCTTTATGTGCATACTAACCTTTGTGCACTCAATCAACCATAACTTTCGCTAGATACATCAGAATTGTGATTTTCAATGCTTCTAGATAGTAGACATCTAGAGCTTTTCGTTCATATAAAAATCGCCCTCTAGTTCATTTTGAGATGCTCGCAATCTTCTGCCGAAGTTTGATGTTCTGCACATGCTCGATTTTGGCCGATAATTCAAAGATTCTGGGAGAAGAAAATGGTTGATTGGTGGTGATCGACGGTGAAGGTAGGGTTTCTGGCGGTAAAAGTGTAGTGTTTTATGGGTTAGGGTTTTTTTCTTTGATGGTGATGACTATCAACCCAGAGAGTTGATAGCATGTTGTAGGACAAAATACGTAAACTGGGAAAACTGTAACTCTTTCATTGATAGAATGCCTTAAATACAGGCTAATACAATCTATTACAATAAATGTCCTGATATAACAGGGATTTCATGTTTCTATATAATTAATATTGGTATCTAACTAAGACAAGATATACACCAGAAATTATGGAGAACTAATATCCTTAAACACAATTAACCAATATTTGGACATGAGTTGTCCTAGCTAATCGAAAAACCCCTCATATGTTTAATAACTTCTTCATTTGGACTTCACGATCAACTAAGGTAGATGAACAATATCAATCTAAGAATCTCTACTTGTGTAAATATATCTTAGGTACTTTTGCTCTCTTTCTCTTCTGTTTCCTTTGCTAAAGATGACTACTTCTATAGATGACTATTTTATTTTTATTTTTTATGTATTACTAAAAATTCAGGTTTTTACAAAAGGGTTGAAGAAAGGTGGAGGGCAGGTTGCGATGACAAATCAGATATATAGAGGAGAAGATTGAGGTGGAAAGAACAATGGCGGTTAGGGCGTTCGGTGAGTGGTGGACGGTGGGAGAGGTTTCCTCATGAGAGAGGTTTCCTCTCCCCAATCGAATCACCTCTGGATAGTTGTATGTTGAGTGCGAACAACTTGCTGCTAGATGTTCTAGGTTTCTCCCTGGGCTTTGGTTCAATTCATAGTCCACTTTACAACAACTGGCCGGCCTAGTCTCTTTTATTGGGTTTAATATTATTTGGCATACTTTTTGGGCTGAAGATTTTTCTAAAGAGGGGTCCATTTACCCCAAAAGTATGGATGGAAGTTAAGGAGTAGTGTCATAGATTGTTGTAGTTTTGAGAAGCATAGTTAGATAGAGTGTGTAGCTTTGATTTTGTTTTTTTAGTTTTAATTTGCTTTACACCTAGTACATCTAGCTATATTACGGTACTTAATTTTTAAAATGTCTTGGTATAGGTTACTCTAAAGAGTTAATATTTATCGAGCCGGTTATCTATTGCTAAATTTTTTTGATCTGTCATTTTATCAATAGATTACCACCAATTCAGAAGAAAAACAAGGTACTTATTTTTTTTTTGAGATGAGAGGTCGGTAGTCAATTAATGAAAATGATAGGTTACAAGATGTCCACTGGGGTCCTGACATGATCAAAAGAACCTTCTTGAGTAACCTATACTAAACAGTTTAACCAATTACTTAACATAGTTGAACAAAATAAGTGTAAATCCAAACTATAAAAATTTCCTGGGTCCCAAACCCTGTCTAACTATGCCACCCAATCTACATCAGCGATAATTGCTACTCCTTCTGTGTTGCCTGCTCCTTTGCCATCACAGTTGGATCACGAGCAACCTTCTTCTGAGGAGACTCAAGTTTATGAGCTCCTTTAGGACGACCAGTTCCACCACTAGAAAACCATCAGGGTTTCTCTTTCCGTTCAATTGTTTTGACACCGACACAAGGTGCTCCATACCAAGTGTCGTTGGATGAACTTGCCTGGTCATCCTCATAAGTTAAGAACCTGTATTACTAGGCGCCTTCTACCTAAGAGAAGATGAAAGTGCCAAATGTTCATCTGGACCTGAAGTAGATATCTGCCCGTCCATTTGGACCTGAGTTGTTGTCTTGTTTCCTATGTCACTAACCTTGAACAAAGAGTTGTCATACACCAATCTAGCATGTGCAAACACCATGCCTGAGGTCTCTTGCATGGCTGCCAAGTGGTTGGCATCTCCTGATAGTGCCCCCACCGCCGCCACAACCGCTTCTGCTTGACCCTCCTTCACAACCTCAATGACCGACGCACTCGACTGAGCACCGCCACCACCCTGTTGATGCACTGTCATGCATTAATCTTAGCATAGAATCAAACTGAGTCCCCTCAAAAATCGGAGCAGGACCTATAGATGCATCCCCTACCGGCGGTAGAACTTTCTCCGCATCCTCCACCGGAGGCACCATCGCCTCCCTTGGTGATCCTGCAAAACAAGCTTCCACAACTAGACACACCACATCCACATGCATAAAATATCCACACAAACCACAAAAACTTTTCAAATTATCATACCAAAAGGAAAGCATTACGGACAAACCCGTTGGATACTTGAATTCGTCTCACCACCACCTAGCCACGCAAATCTAACACCACCTGGATCTGCAACAGCTGCTCATATTGGAGCTTCAACAAATCATAACTCTTGTACTCCCTGATATCCTTGCCAATCCTTTTCTCCCACACCTCATTCAAACCATCATCTAGGACCCCAAAAATATTTACCCACACCCTCACCTTGGACGCCGCCACTGCCAACACATCGGTGAAGCCATCAAAATGCTCCATCACCACCGTAGCATCCCCAAAGTACTTAGAGACAATGTACACAACACACCAATGTCACAAAAGGTACAAAAGAATCGATCTGGTACCTTTCGGATGAACATCACCTTCACCAGACCTTGAGGCAACCGCCATAGCCTCTTCATTTGTGCCTAAAACGCCTTAACCTTCTCCCCAAGGAACAGATTCAAGGAGAAAATGTGTGCCACACCATACATGCAATCGGAGCTGACTTCCTCTTCCTCGAAATCGATCTCAAGGTCGACTTCCGACCACACCTCCACATCTTCCTCGGTGAACTACATGGCCGACAAAAACTGTTGGGCCATATCCTCCTCCAAATCCGACATGCAGATGTCTTAAAAGAAAGATCTTAGTGAAAGAAACAAGAGACTGAAGTTTTTTAGGGAAAGAAAGAAAGAACGAGAAAAGAGATCGGATGGTTTATGTAGTCGGCGTCTACGAAAAGAGTATAGGGTGTAGCCGAGAAAAAAACTAAAATTTTGAACTTGCCCGCTCAGGGTCAGCCCTGAGTTTCAGGGGGCTCTAGGCGGTAAAAAAATTTGGGGCCTCACATGTAATGATAGAAAGAAAGAAAAAAATGTAACAAAAACTCAAATGTATACTAAGAAAATCGTTATTTGAATAATTTTTTTTATATATATATATAATATAAAATTTTTAAATTGGGGGGCCTCAACATTTGGGGGCTCTAGGCACCAGCCCATATGGCATATACCCAGGGCCAGCCCTGTGCCCGCTGTTGACATGTGAAACTGATGATGATACAGTACGTTACTTGGTGTTAAACTTAAATTCAATAGTATTAATTGGACATTTGTAACTAAGCTTACAGACCCTCATGGCGTGGCTAGTTTAATTTAGTGACTTTCGACTGGTTGGGCCTTGGTGACTTCTTGCATTCTTCTACAATGCTCGTCTTTAGCTCGGCTTGGTGACTTCTTGCATTCTTCTACAATGCTTGTCTTTCACTCGGCTTGGTGACTGTTTAGTTAGTTCAATTAATTGCTGAATCGCCTTTCTGCAAATATTATAAGCCTTAACTTTCACTCGATCATATTTGGGTCTGATTGCTCTAGTTAAAAGCTTTTATATTCGGATCCCTTA
Source organism: Geum urbanum (assembly GCA_946800695.1). Classification (NCBI taxonomy): domain Eukaryota; kingdom Viridiplantae; phylum Streptophyta; class Magnoliopsida; order Rosales; family Rosaceae; genus Geum; species Geum urbanum. The sequence continues at coordinate 18,128,995 of OX327017.1, read as the reverse complement.
TATTCAATATTGAAGACTCCTCCCCATATGAGATGATGAGGTTTTTTTTTTATGACCCGAACTTAAGTTACACACTTATTGAACCTTAATAAATTTTATCGCGGATTAATTGTGCTATTGAGGTTATTAACGATTTTTTAATTGGGTGAGAATTTGACTTGACTTTCTTCTCGGAAGTCATAGAGTATTTTATTTTAAGCTCGTTAGATTTTTCGGGAAATTTTTCGGATAAGCGAGTTATTTTTTATAATTTTTAAAAATCTGCGTGAGGAAATTATTAAAAAGGATTTGTAATTAAGTCAGTTTGATCTGGACCGTTGATTCCTGATCAGATCAAATCTGGAATGTTGATATGATCAATAGCTTAGGGGTATAAATACAGTATTTATTTTAAAAAATAATTCAAAAAAAAAATCAGAAATACCTCGGGCTCGACCCGTATCTCTCCGTCAACCCGTTTCGCCATCCAGCCCTACTCGATATCGGATCTGCCAAAAAATACCATCATTTCCGGAGTTATTGGTATGATTTTGAAGCTCTCCTCTCCCTTTTTCTATTCATATATGTGTTGTTGAATTTTGGATTGTTTTAGGGCGCAAACTGATTTGATAAACCCGTCAGATTTTGGGTTTATCGGTCGACAGTGCTCCGGCCATTTTCCAATGTTGGGGTGGGGTGAAATCGATTGGGTTTCACCCCAGGAGTCGAACCCCTATGGGTTGGAGGACCGAGGAGCGACGACTGCGTCAAAATCGGCCGCAATTTGATTTCAGCGATTTTCGGGCCATGGGTTTTCGGGCCCGTTTTTCTGCCAATCAGTGGCGAGTTGGGGGTTGGGCTAATTAGGAATGTTGTTGAGCTTGTTGAGCTCTTTCAAACCATGTATCGAATGCTCCAATCGGAGCAATCACCGCCAGAGGCGCATGGGACTCATGCGTGGCAGTGTATGAAGGTCACACGTCGCCGTTTGCGGCGGAGCTCCAGTGAGGCAGTGTGTGAGATTTTTCGACGAGGATTTCGGGGTTACTTTTAGGGCCAATTTCTCTTGTAATTGACCGACACTGAGTAGATTGTTGCTTAAGCCTGGCACATAGAATACATTTGTGACAATGTGAGTAACCCCATTAATATTCAGCTTGACTCTACCTTTGCCTCGGACCATCATTCTGTAATTGTTTCCCAACTTCACAAAATCCACTTGAGCCATAAGAAGCATCTCCTCTTGTTCATCCAGCTCCACATAATTTGCTTCCCAAGTTGGACACTCATATTGAAAGTGACCCAACTTGTTACATTTGTAGCACTGTATTGTTGCTTTGTTGAAAGTTTGTCTTCCTCTTCCACACCCTCGACCCCTAAAAGAGTCTCTGCCTCTGCCTCGGCCTCTTGCTCTACTTCGTTCCCCAAAGTTCACATTCAACACCTGATCTTTCTCTCTTATATGCCTCTGAAACTTTTGTTCGTGAACCACAAGTGTGCTTTGCAATTCATCAATTGACATATTCTCAATATCTTTTGACTCTTCAATTGAAATAACCACATATGTGTACCTTTCAGTAAGAGTTCTCAGGATTTTTCTACCACTTATGAATCTTGCATAATCTCCCCATTACTCCGCATCTCGTTAGCTACTGCCATGACCCGAACAAAATACGTTGTGATGCCCTCACCTGACTTCATCTCCAAAACTTCAAATTCTCTCCTCATGGATTGACGAAGAGATCTCTTGACTCGATCATTCCCACCGAACTTTGTTTTCAGTGAGTCTCACACAATCTTGGACATGTGTCTGTCCAATATATGCTCGAACACTTCTCGGTCAATTGCCTGGAATAAGTAATTCTTCACTGTGTGATCTTTTGTTCTTGCATTCTCCAACTGCTCTCTTTGTGCATCAGTCAGCATCGTACCAATGGTAGGCTCATCGAACCCATTCTCTACCAAGTTCCATAATCCTTTGGCTCTCAGCAAATTCTCCATTAGTTCACTCTAGTGGTCATAATGACCGTCGAAGTGTAGCAGTTTGGTAAGACCCTTCTCTTCACTCATCTTTCTCTCTTCTTTGTGAGTCACTCGAAAGACTACAGCTCTCTTTTATCTCAGGCCTCTGATACCAAATTGTTAGAACCCTGGTTGAATGTAGAATAACAAACAGAGCACAAGAACAATACGGCAAAATGACCTCCACTCTTATTCAACAAACTCGGCTTCTAAATAGCCTTACAACTGAAACTAAACTCTTACTTATCTGCTTGAATAGCAGCACAACTAACCAACTTGAATGAATCACTCCTAAAATCTAGTGATTATTGACTAAAGACCAAGTAAAATAGGACTCGGTAAACACTAAGCCATGAAAAACACTATACCATCTCCTTCGTCCGCCGCAGCTTCCGGCTCGACCGCACCCTCCCGATTCGGCGCTTCGTCGTCGCTGTTCGGGTCAACCGCCGCCGCCGCCGCCAATACCGCTTCGTCGTCGCTGTTCGGGTCAACCGCCGCCGCCGCCGCCACAGGATCAAGCTCTCCTCTGTTTGGCTCGTCTTTTGGGACCACCACCTCTTTCGCTCCCTCCACTGGCTCGGCGGCTCATCCGTGGCTTCTTCTACATCAAACCTATTCGGCTCTGCGCCGTCCACTCCCGCCTTATTCTCGAGCTCTTCGTCTGCAGCGGCCTCGACCACTCCGGCGTTCCCGAGCTTCGCGAGCTCTTCCGCCGCAGCATCAACCACTCCCGCATTCCCAAGCTTTTCAAGCTCTTCGACTGCAGCTCCAGCTAGTACCGCATTCCCAAGCTTTTCGAGCTCTCCAGGGTTGTCCGCATTTCCGAATTCATCTGCTGCGAAGCCAACAACAGCTCCAACATCCACCACCACTGCTGTGCCTTCATCAACCGGGGCGGTTTCAACCTCGCCTCGTTCACTCCAGCGGCCTCCTCCGCCTCTCAACCTTCTTTCGGATTCACCAATGCCACCTCGTCAGCCTCACCGCAGCCACTGCTTCAACGGCAGTGTCTTTCTCGACATCTTCATCCTCATTGTTCTCGACTGTCACCACCCCAACAGCCTATTCCACTCTGGCTGCCACTGGCACAACGCAAGCTGCTCCGTCTTTCTCCATGATGGCTTTCAATGTGGCTCCCAGTGCTTCCTCTGCTGCTCAGAGCATCACTGCAGCGACTTCACCGGCAGCTCCAGCCATTTCAGCACCTGCTTCTTCCGGCACAATGAGCTCCTTCACTGGGTTCTCTTTGACCCCGGCATCTTCAGCTGCCACTGCTTCTACTGGCCTCTCTTTTCTCCAATGCTGCTTCATCTTTGCAAGCACAACCAAGCACTACCCTGCCTTCATTTAGTGAGTTTTCTCAGAACTTACGTGTACATTAACAATGAATACAAACTTGGACCGAGTATTACATTGGTGGTGTGTTGAATTGCAATGATGGAATATAATAGGATAATCTTATGTTCTCAACTTGTTTAGAGGTATTTGAGTTCCAATTGGTTGGTGCTTTTATTGGTATTTCATTAGAGAAGGGATATGAAATGGTGATATGAAATGTAACACCTACTTTGTTTGATGCTTGCGTGCCTGGCTCAAGTGTCTAGGATTTACTATTAAGGGTCTGATTCTGTGTGCTTGCAACTTTACTTTTTTAGGTCTCCCTACTTCAGCAGCTGCAACTACAACTACTACTGCTACTACGACAGCGACAACTGGTACCACACACCTGCAGCTCCGACATCATCATCACTTGCTGTGGCTACTACTAGTGGGTCTGTGTCCCGTAAAATCATTCCAACATGGTTGTATGTCTGCATTAAAGTTTACTGTTTTCCATTTTGCAACACTAGCAACTACTTATCATTCTTTCATGACAAAAGTGAACTTTTTGAGTGTTTCACTTGCCTTCATGTGATACAGTTTTTTCTTTAAAAACAATTAAGAACTTGTGATGAACTTAGAAGTTTGAAATGGAATCTGTAATTTGTAGTTCATCTATGGATTTTAAATGGACCTAGTTTGCAAAGAACAGAAGCTTCCATCTTCTCATAGTAAGGGAACTAGTGTTCATGTCTATCTTACTTATGCTTTTTTATATCATGTTTATGCTACAGGACAACTTCAACTACAGCACCTATGACAACACCGAAGTTACCTTCTGAGATCACTGGGAATACTGTTGAGGAGGTACTTCATATGTCCTTCACAGTTCTATTACTGACAATTGTGTGACGAACCTAGACATTGAAAAAGAATAGCTCCTTTATTAAAAAAAATAATATGTGAATCCGTATTGATGATGTGCATCTGAAATTTTACAATGCCAACTATACACTGTAGATCATATTCCATTCATTAGCATTGCCCATTTTGTTGTATCTACAATGTATACCTTATGAGGTAATCTTTCTTTTGCTATGCTTGAAGATCATCAAGGAGTGGAATACTGAGCTTCAAGAGCGTACTGAAAAGTTCTGAAAGCAGGCTAATGCAATAGCAGATTGGGACAGGAGGATTTTGAAGAACCGTGATGTTCTTCTTAGGCTTGAGGTGATCTATTTGTTTATATATCAGATAAATTGTTTTGATAGATTGTTTATGTTCAGTGAACTTCTTCAATCTGGATTTAATGCTGTAGTGAGTTGTGATACCGTAGCATACATAAATATGAAGAGTGAGTGAGTAGTAATATTGACCGCTTTGTTTTCTTTGGCTGTAACCACCATTCCTAATTCCTACGGTCAAAAAGCTGTTATACACATATTTTATTTACATCGTTTTAGTTTTACTTATGTTTTCACATGTGATTTCATTGGATGTTTGTATAAATCATTTTGATCGAAGTGGCCAATGTGGTGGATACCCAAGCTAAGGTGGAGCGGCAGCTAGAGTTAATTGAGACTCATCAGCAAAAGGTATTTTAATAAGTCTTTGATTTAGTTAGCTATATTTTGATTGTTTTTATTGCATAGTAAATGGAAGGTTTTATTATAATTATGCATCTCAATTGTTCTTATCTATTTTTTTCCATTACCCTAAAGTCGATACTTAGAGATTATTTTTTGGAGTTAACTGGAGACCTCAAAATCTCAAATATGTTTGTCCACCTCAGGAATTGCATGGATGATAATATTTATTGTTTGATTTATACTCTTGGTTTATACTCTTATTGTTTAGTTAGCTATGTTTTGATTGTTTTAATTGCATAGTAAATGGAAGGTTCTATTATAATTATGCATCTCAATTGTTCTTATCGATTTTTTTCCGTTACCCTAAAGCCGATGCTTAGAGATTATTCTTTGGAGTTATCTGGAGACCTCAAATAAGTTTTTCCACCTCAGGAATTGCATGGATGATAAGATTTATTGTTTGGTTTATACTCTTAGGTTGATAAGGCTTTACAAAGTAAGGAAGAAGAAGCCGAGCGTATATACAAGGATGAGCGTGGATTGCTTCTTGATGATGAAGCTGCTTCCACAAGAGATGCAATGTGAGTGTTTGCATGGATGATAAGTTTACTTCACTTTTTGGATATTTCCTTTAGTGTGCTATCTATCAATTGTGGAAAAATATCTCATCTTATGTTTCTGTTTTATTAGAAATTGTGTCTTATCTGTTTCCTTAAGGAACCTGTTCACTTTTGGGTCAAATCCTGAAGATTGAAATGAAATCATGCAATATGCTTGCACTCATTTTATGGCGACTTGGCTGGGTTGCGGGGAATGGATTATTAAGGCCTTAAGGGTATGTGGATTGGGCAATAATTGCTGGTTTACGGGTTGTCTGTTGATTGAAATTTTTTTGAGTGTTCCATTTTATTGTAACTCAGGTGAAATATATATTGTCTCACGTATGTGTATGCACATAAGCACACAGTTGACATCTTTTCAATTAGTTTTGCTTCTTTTAGGTCATGGTCACATTTTATAGTTTGTCTGTGGATAATGGAGGCTCTAGGTTAAATATGGTTAGTGATGAGGAGTTGCAGGTTTTGGACATACAATCTTGAGAATTACAAACATTGTTCATAAAGGCTGGATTATTAGAAAGACCTTGCAGTGCGTTTAAGTTCTGTCTTGCACCAATTAATGGCTTCTTTTTTTTAATTTAGTTATCTCAGTATGTCAGATGTACTAAACAGTTGCTGATTTTAGTATCTTGCTGATGAATCACAAGCACCAATTTTAGTATCATTGCTGATTTAGATCAGGGAGAATTAACGACAATTTCATTTTCATCTTTTGTAGGCAACAAAGCACGATTTTTATTGGTTTTTAATTTACACCCATTTGTTTCCATCTCTATATATGGTTAAACTGCAGAAGGTGCACTTAGTATCATCTTACATAGGTTAATAGAATTTTCTACACATGGATGGATTTTCAATTAAGGTTTTATCCTTCCTTCTTTTAGTCTTAACACACATGCAAACTTCTTAAAGCGCAAAAAGATTCACTATCTTAGTCAACATGCTTGTTTGAATGCAGGTATGAGCAGGCTGAGTTTATAGAGAGGGGGCTAAAGCAGGTGACGGAACAGATCAAATCAATTATTCAGACTGTAAATGCCAACCAGGTAAATCTTGGTCTTTCTACTTGCTTGTTACAACATTGGCGATCATTATGGTGCTTTTAACTTGCATGTCATTTAGGGAGGAGAGTTGGGCGCAAGTGATGGGATGGCTCCATTAGATGTGGTTGTACGAATCTTAAACAATCAGCTAAGCTCTTTAATATGGATTGATGAAAAGGTCAGTGTCTTGGTGTCCAATTGTTTGAACTATCATCACTTCTTCACATGGGCACAGTTTGCTAGTTTCATTGATAACATGAAGCTGTAAGCGGCTTGCATTCTAAACTGTGATTCTAATCTTCCTTTGTCTTCAGGCTGAAGAGTTTTCTTCACGAATTCAGAAGCTTGCCATTGCTGCAGATCGTGAATTGATGCGTCCAAGACACTGGAGGTCGTGTTCTTTGGAATTGCACATCCTTTATATTCCCCCCTTCAAGATCAGCATTTAACTGTATGAAAGTAGTATATGCCTAATATTCTCTGTTTCTCAGTAGATGCTTTGGGTGGGTGAGATTAGATATTGAATCTACAACATTTTTGGGGATCTTTACTTCTGGCCATCAATGATTTTCCTTATATTTCTTAGTGACTGATGTAAGAATTGCTTGGCATGAAATGCCAGTCGTGCTTTCTACCCGATGGATTAGCTTGTTACTAATATGTAAATTCTCCAAATCAATCAGTGTTGTCTTTTGATTTTGCTCAGTCATGAATTTGCAGTGTATTTCATGCAGTACATGTGCAACAGTCAGTAGGAATATGCATCCATGTTTCGTCTATGTGATAACCTTGAAGAATTGATAAGCTATGATTGCAGTAGATGATTTCAGATTTTATTCTTATAGCAGAATCAACAGAAAAGACAACACAGTTCTTTGGTGCCTGTAAAACAGATCTTTGGTGGTCATACCCTTTGCAATCTAGCCACAACCACAATCAACAGAGTCACAATAGAGAGAAGCAGCGAAGATCTAACTTTGTCTTCAAACTCGTTCTTGTTCTTGACCTCCGAACCTCCCCCCTTGCTTTCTGGAGGTAGAAATATATCATTCACCAGTGACTGAAAACTGTCGACGAGTTCCATAATTTTTGCTTTTGTCATCTCCATAATCCACCCGATAATACACTCAGCGAAGTCTGATTCTGCCTTTGAGTTTTGAGGCAAGCCTTCATTTTCAGCCATTGCCAATCTATCAAGTCATAAAAATGCAGACAGATACAGCAGAAAGCACAACAAGAGCTTTAAACACACCTGAAACTGGAGGTTCTTGCAGCTTCTTCACAAACTCGTTGTTGGTAATAGCATCCCATAAGACTTTATCCGAAGACAGGGAAAGCACCAATTTCTGCACTCCAAGCTAGTTCTTCAGTAACTCTCTCAAGTAAAATACTTGCTTTGCAAGTAACCATAGTATGCTTAACATATTACTTTTAACCATTAGGGTTAAAACATTTTCAGTGACAAAAGAAGTCACCTGAACAGATGGATCTGTTTGCAGCAACTGGAAAGCATCATAAAGTTTTCTGTGTCCATAGGACAGCAACTTTCTGGTAACACAAGAACCCACCAGTTTTTGAAGCCACTGTGACTCTGACTGAGATGAATTTACCCCAAGCATAAAGCTGGTCACACCTCAAATATGATCAGTAACATTTCTAATTCTAACAAACCAATATAAGAATCGTTATCTTAGTTGTATGCATGTAATCCATATTAATCAGCTATGCTTTTTAACAATACCATTACAAAATCACCCAAGCCCAGAAGTGAACAAAATATTTACAAAATCGCCAAAGAACATGAATCAATAACATACAAAAGACTATGAAACTTTAAAACCTTCGATGTGAATACTTACTTAAGAAGTGAGGTAATTGCAGTTTGAACTTCAAACTGAGAAGGAACAGACCCAAAAACAGAGCTGTTTATCAGAGACCCACCTGCTTTTTTATCTTCTTTTTCATAAACAAGATCTTGTTTCCTTCTGCAAGTCTCATTACCACAGTAACACTGTGAAGTAGTGCAAGAAGGTTTGACAGCTCCAACATAACTACTTGAAACTGGAAAACTCAGAGTATTACTAATACCAATACTGGTATTAGTTTTAGAAGAAGAAGAAGAAGAAGAAGAAGAAGAAGAAGAAGAAGAAGAAGAGGTTTTGGCGTGGATGATGGGAAAATCAATATGCATGGTTCCTCCTCCCATGGCTTTGATTGAATTCTTGATTCTATGGGGAGGCTAGCTCTTAATCCCTCTCATCTACATTTCTTGTATTCTTATTATGAGTTGAAATTGTAAAAGGCTAAAAGAATTGGCCTTATTTGAAGTTGGTTGCAATTTCTACACGTCAGAGATTCAGCACCTGATATATTACTGTTAGGTGTATGCAAGGGTTTGACCAGAAAAACAAAAGGGATAAATTAAAAAAAAATGTAGAGCAGATTTTATTCCTAATATTTAAGTAACAGATAAATCTAATAACGTAAGACGTGTCAACCTGCTCATTTTGTTTCTATGATTCCAATCAATGCAAAATATTTAATGCTGCTACTAGAAATGGCGTATGGGCGTCAATGAAGGCCGAAGAGGACGCTTTACGTTGAGAAACAAAGCCACGAAAAAAAACCAGTAGATTCGGATACCCTTTTCCCCAAAAACCTTCTCTGCAATTCGACTTGTGAATTTTCGAAAGGTACACATTTTCCATCTTGATCCATAGTTTTCATATGAAATAATTTATAGAAAATTTATCATATGGGTTTTTGTTTGGGTTGAAGCAGATGGCTGAAGGGAGTGCACAATCTAAGTATGTGAAGCTTACAAGGGAACAAGATGCCCCAACTGAAGATATCAGCCCTGGAGAGCTTAACCAGCCCATTCATATTCCTCAGGTCCTTCTTTTTTAGATTTTCTTTTCTTGATGATAATTTGAATACTGGTATTCTGTTGTTTCTTGGTGATTTCGTGAAAGTTTTGATATTTTTGCACACTAGATTATTGGGGTTGATGTTTATCTGTATCATTTTGATTATGTAAATATTATTATTTGAGGCATTAAGGTGATGGTTTAGTGTTTGCTTAAGCATTCATCATTTTTTTTAAAAAAAATCTTTCATAATATGTAATTTTAAGCTCTGAATTGTGTTGGATATTTTTTGCTGTTGGTGTTGGACAGTTAGCTGTTGAGAAGTGTATGGAATGTGGTCAGCCTCTTCCTGAAAGATACCAGCCTCCATATTGGCATAATATTATTGGCAATCTCTTTCAAAAACATGGATGACAATATTAACAAGCTAATGCAATGGACTTGATCTAATTAACCCTTATGAAAGGTAAATCATGCATCATTAGCATTTACACATTGCTTGTGTTTTCATCCAAAACCTTTTTATGATGGGAGTTGGTAAAGTCTTTTGACTACAAGCTTTGCCTTTTTACAAACCCTTTCTCTCATCTTACCGGTTGGTATAGGAGTAGGTATCTCTCCTTTGTGCTTGAAAGCAAACACCCTTAACTATCATGCATGTCCGGTTGGACAAAACAAGTAAAAAGCTTCACCTTCCCATTTTGGAGTAGGTCTCTCACATTGATAAAATGGAGTCAGCTTTTCAGGGTTTTCACTCTCCTTGCCTTACCGGTTGGTATGGCTCAGCATGCTCCTTGCTGATTTCAGTAGGTAATTTCAGCATGCTTTTCCCCCATTTAAGGAGAGCCTTTGATTCAGCTTTTGATGAAGGGCTGAGATCATTCCTTGAAGCTTAGCTTGCATAACCGATTGGCTATATATACCACAATGTGTGAAGCCATTCGGTGCTTGGAATTTTAGGAAGAGTTAGGGTGTTTTCTCTTCTTTCAAGTCAGTTTTTAAATCTCTTGTATGTGCAAGAGTAGTCTTGTTTTCCAAGGAGGTTTTTCAGTTTGTCAAAACTTGTCAAAAACTCTCTTTTGTTCCTACATTTGTTAGGAAGTTTATAAAACAAGATCTGTCTTTCCTAGGCATTTTATGTCTTCATAGGAAGGTCTATCATACCATCTTTCTATCTTGCATATTGTCATATTGCATATCATAGGTGAGATGATGGTGCAATTTCGTTGGAAGCATTCTAGAGAGAATTAGTCGGTGCGTACTAAGTTCTGAGAGAAGCTTCACAGCCACTGTAATTGTAATCACTTTTTCTTGTTAGAAGATAGTTGGATTTTCAATCTGGTTGCGTGAATACCAGTAAGGATAGATAGGTGTCTTTGTATCCTGAGGGCTACTGTCTTGTAAAGAACCGTGTATTACATAGGGATTGTAAGCACTTGTTCTGGCGAGGAGATAGTTAGGTCTTAGTCTAGTTGCGTGAATACTAGCAAGGATAGGAGAGCGTATTTGTATCCTGTGAAGATGCTGTCTTGTAAAAGTGTTTTTACATAGTGGAAGGTTTGTCCCTCAGTTAGGGACACGCAGTTTTTTCCCTATTGGAGGGTTTTCTGCGTTATCAAAATATCGAGGTGTTGTCCATCACTTCTCTTTTCATTGCATTTTATTAAGTTCGTTACTAGTTATTGGAGGATAGAAACACTCCCTGCTATCCTCGAATTAACTTTACAACGAAAATTTTATAAAAGGCCCATTCACCCCCCCTCTGGGACCTTCAAGTGGTATCAGAGCGGCCACTAACTTTTGTTAGTGAGATCCTCTGTATCCTAGAATGGATCGTGATAGGGCCACTTCTATTAACGTTCCTCCGTTTTTTGAAGGAAACGATTACTTCCAATGGAAGATTATGATGTCGGCATTTCTCATCTCTCAAGACGATGGAAGACAATGGACTATGGTCGAGGACGGATACTGCCCTCCCACTATCCCATCTCCAGAAGATGATAAAGTGCGCATCCCGAAGGAAAGAAGCACCTGGACTGATGCTGAAAAAGCAAACTCCAGAATGAATACAAAAGCTTTAAACAGCTTATATTCTGCTCTTTCAGAAAAGGAACGAAGAAGGATTCTTCACTGTCCAACGGCAAAAGCGGCATGGGACTCACTCTCCACTACTCATGAAGGTAATCTCAGGGTAAGAGATCAAAAACTTCAAAGCTTAACTTCTGAATTTGAACAAATTAAGATGAGTGAAGAAGAGACCATTGATGATTTTCATAGCCGTCTTCTTAACATTACTAATCAATGTCAAGGTCTAGGACATCCTATTGTGCCGAAAGTCATTGTTCAAAAATTGCTTAGATCAGTCACTTCCTATTTTGAGCCTAAACAAATTGCAATAGAAGAGTCACATGACATGTCTACATATTCACTTGACGAATTAGTTGGTAATCTCAAAACCTTTGAGGCTAGAAAACTAAGTCAAAAGAAAGAGAAGTCAATTGCGTTTAGCTCAATAAATAAGGAAGAACAAGATGATGAACCTTCTGAGATCACTTCCGAAGAATCTGCTTTTCTAACAAAACAATTTGGAAAATTTCTCAAAAACAGGAAAGCTTTTTCTAGGAATTTTTCTAAAGGGTCTAGCAACCGAATTCCAAACTCAAAGAACCCTAGAAGGGATGAGAGCTCAAATAACAAAAATTTCAGACCAAATTCCTCTCAAAATCCTGATGATAAACTAAAATGTTTTGAGTGTTCTGGTTTTGGACATAAGGCTGCAGATTGTGCAAATAGAAAGTCTAAATCACATAGGGTCTTAAAAGCCTCATGGAGTGATAGCGAGTCTGAAAATGCTTCCGATAAAGAAGATGACACAATTGCTTTCATTGCTTCAATCGACCTTGATAAGTCTTATAAGGGTGATGAAGATAATGACAGTCTAGAAGAAAGATTCTTTGTTTTAAAGAAGAAATGGAAGCAAGAAAAATCCTGTCTAGAGGAACATGTCAAGCTGCTTCAAGAAAAATTAGATTGTCAAAATTATCTTGTTTCTTCTTTAACAAAAGAAAAATCTGATCTTGAACTTGCCTTGGAAAAATCAAAATCTCTCTTTAATCAGTTTTCTCTCGGATCAGAAAAATTAACCAAAATGTGTGGCATAGGCAAGATTGACAAAGACAGAACTGGGTTAGGATATGAAGCTGGAGAAAGCTCCAATAAACCTACTAGGTTTGTAAAAAGTCAAAAGGAAAACTTCGTATCCTCTTTCAAACCTAAAAAACCTTTTGTTCCAACTTGTCACCATTGTGGTATCATTGGTCACATACGACCAAATTGTAGAAAACTGGAAAGAATGAAAGCAAGTCAAATAAACAGACTCTCTTCTTTTCAATCATCTCTTGAGAAAACCCTTGATTATCTTTCCAAAATAGCCAAGAGTCTTTCTGCCAAATCTTCTGCACCCTATAAAAGAAGATCCTTTAGGAACAACAAAAATAGATCCAAAGGTCAGGCAAACTCAAACCCCATCCAACAAAAGCCTTGGGATTTATGTGGAAATAGTTCTGATGATGAAAACTTCGTAGGAAATTTTTCTTGCATTGATAATACATCTAAAGTGAAAAACAACGTAGTTGCCATTTGCAATGTCGCTTTGACTGCTCTTGCTCCTAGAGATTCAGATTCCTGGTACATGGACAGTGGTTGCTCAAAACACATGACTGGGAACAAAGATTGGTTCTCTTCGATGAATGATACACACCCATCAGGTAAGGTTGTGTTTGGTGATGGTGCTCAAGCTGACATAATTGGATGTGGAACTGTAAGTACTCCAGGACTCCCTAATCTTAAAAATGTTTTGTTGGTAAAAGGACTAAAGGTAAACTTGTTAAGTGTTAGTCAAATTGTTGACGAACATGAATCTGTTATTTTTGATCATGCGAAATGCATGGTTCTGGACGGAAAAGGTAAAAGTCTCATGAAGGGAGAAAGAACTAAAAATCATTGCTATTGTGTTTCTGCTAACCAGAAATTCCCTTCTGAGATTTGTTTCAGATCACAAGTTTCTATCAATGCCCTCGAATTATGGCATAGAAGAATGTGTCACCTCAATCATCAAGACATAGTCAAATTATCCTCCAAGGATTGTGTGAGAGGGCTTCCTAAACTCACAGGTAAGTCTGAAGGCATGTGTGGTGACTGCAAGATTGGTAAGCTCACCCGTACTTCACATTCTTCTCTTAGTGCGAAACCAACATCTCAATGTCTGGAATTACTGCATCTAGATTTAATTGGTCCAGTAGAAACTGAAAGCTTGACTGGGAAAAACTATGCACTTGTAGTCGTAGATGATCTTTCACGTTTTACATGGGTAAAGTTCCTGACTAATAAATCAGAAACGTTTGAGGAATTTCATAATCTAGCTAAAAGAATTACTAATCAAAAACTTTCTGAAAATAAAGTCATTATAAGAATCAGATCTGATCATGGAACTGAATTTGAAAATTCATCGTTTGCGGACTATTGTGATAAGTTTGGTGTTTTTCACGAATTTTCTGCTCCCATTACTCCTCAACAAAATGGAATCGTTGAAAGAAAAAATCGGGTTCTTGTTGAAATGGGAAGAGTCATGCTCAATTCTACTAACCTTCCTCATACCTTCTGGGAAGAAGCTATAGCAAATGCTTGTTATACTTTGAACAGAGTCATTCTTAGACCAGGGACAAACAAAACTCCCTATGAACTCTGGAAAGGAAGAAGGCCAAATATTTCACATCTCAAGGCATTTGGAAGCATATGTTTCATCTACAAAGATCGTCAATATCTAACAAAATTTGAAGCAAAATGCGATCGGGGATGCTTTCTTGGATATGCCTCAAACAGTCGAGCTTATCGGGTGTACAATAAGAGAACCTGCAAAATCATGGAAACTGTAAATGTTGCAATTGACGATGCTCCTATTTGTCATCATATAACTCCTTCTATTCTTAATGAACAGGTTGATGCGGAGAAACTCCCTCCATCTGATGTGGAAACTCCAATCGATGAACAAAATCCAGATTCCGACACCGAACTATCTAATCATGAATCTGAACCTGACACGGAAGGAAATCTGGTTGATGAAACATTAATTCAACAGCCTCCACACAGATCGGGAAAGAGGCAGGTTAAGAAAGATCATTCTCCTTCAGACGTCATAGGAACAGTACATGAACCTATGAGAACCAGGAGTAAGGTACACAGATTAGTATGTGATCTTTCTATTCTTAAATCTTTTTTGGCTATGTCTGAAAAGAACATAAATACCATTACCACTTTTGGTTTGGTATCATCTGTTGAACCAAAAAATATTAAAGAAGCCTTAGGTGATGTTGACTGGATTATTGCAATGCAGGAAGAATTAAATCAATTTGAAAGAAATGAGGTATGGGAATTAACCCCTAGACAAAATGATAAGAATGTAATTGGAACCAAATGGGTTTTCAAAAACAAAACTGATGAATCAGGAACTATTACCCGAAACAAAGCTAGATTAGTAGCTCAAGGTTATAATCAAATTGAGGGTATAGATTTTGATGAAACCTTTGCGCCAGTGGCTAGGTTAGAATCAGTAAGGCTATTGTTAGCTATTTCTTGTCATCTAAAATTTACACTTTATCAAATGGATGTCAAAAGTGCTTTCCTATATGGTGACATCAAAGAAGAAGTGTATCTGGAACAAACCCCTGGTTTTCCAAGTCTTACACACCCAGAATATGTATACCGCCTGAAAAAGGCCGTGTATGGACTTAAACAATCTCCTCGGGCATGGTATGACAAACTATCCTCCTACCTGATTAAAAATGGATATATCAGAGGTTCCATTGACCTGACACTGTTTGTCAAGTGTTCTGCTAAACATGTCATTCTCGTACAGGTTTATGTAGACGACATTGTTTTTGGATCTACTTCAGATGAACTGGTGAAAGAATTCACCACAATGATGACAAAAGTGTTCCAAATGAGCCAATGTGGAAAATTGAATTATTTTCTTGGGTTGCAAGTCCAACAAAGAAAAGATGGACTCTTCATTTCACAAACTAAATATGCATTGGACTTAATTAAAAAATTTGGAATGGAATCCTCTTCTTCTGTTCGGAATCCTATGGGAACTTCATGCAAAATTAATGCTGATCTGACTGGTGTCAGTACTGATCCTACTTATTACAGAAGTATGATTGGAAGTCTCCTTTATCTAACTGCTAGCAGGCCTGACATTTCTTACAGTGTAGGAGTGTGTGCCCGATATCAAGCCAACCCCAAGGAATCTCATGTCAAAGCTGTCAAACGCATCTTGCGATACATCTCTGGGACAACTAATTTTGGCATTTATTATTCTTTTGATTCTGGCATTGAAATTGCAGGATATTCTGATTCTGATTGGGCAGGAGATGCTACCGATAGGAAAAGCACTTCAGGAGGAACCTTTTTCGTGGGAAATAATCTTGTTTCATGGCACAGCAAAAAACAAAATTGCGTATCCCTTTCCACGGCTCAAGCTGAGTACATTGCAGCAGGAAGTTGTTGTACACAAATGCTATGGATGAAGCACATGCTTCACGACTACGGTTTCCCACAAGGTAAGCTCTCCCTATTTTGTGATAACACTAGTGCTATCAACATCTCCAAAAATCCAGTTTTACACTCTCGCACCAAGCACATAGAAATTCGTTATCATTTCATTAGAAGCCTGGTCGAAGAAAATTTGCTTGAACTGGTGTTTATTCCCACTGATAAACAATTGGCAGACATTTTTACCAAACCACTTGATAATCATCGCTTTGAAAGCTTAAGGCAATCAATCGGTGTGTGTTCTGCATCTTGATCATCTCTTCAAAAAGAAAATTTATATTTTCTGTTTGTAAAGTTTTTTTTTGTTAACAAAAAAAAAACACAAAAAATTATTATATGTTTTGGCCTGTACAAGGTAAAACCGAGTGGTTATGGATATGCTTACCTTTGTACTCATAAATGCATATTTTGCATTATATTATTTGTGTATCACAAATGGTCCAAACATCCAATTTTTCATGCATACATCAAAATGTGGTATGGTTAAGTGAAACTTATTTTATTTGTGGCTCGGTTTACGCTTGAGTTCCTCTTTAAACAAAAAAAAAAACTTGAGTTAGCCCAATTCAGTTTCTCTTTGTGCCAAAAATTGGAAAATTAATATTGATAATTTTTGCTAGTCTTTGCTTGAGTCTGGAGTCCCTTATCCTTTGGAGCATCCTTGTTATGCTTAGTACCCTAAAATCATCTGATTTGGGAGCTACTGATAAGTTCTTCGCTACATATTCTCAAGCAACGATCCCTGAAATTTATTCTATCCTTCGATGGATCCGAGATGGTAATCCTTTGAGTGTCCTTGTTACACATATTGCCTAAGGTCATTTGATCTTGGAGTCAATGATTACCCTCTTGCTACATGGATCTAAGAGGACGATTTTTCAGATGAGCAAACAAATGTTATGCAAAAATATGAAAAAGGAGAAAAATCTTTTGTGGCTAAATTTAATATAAAAAAGGGGGAGATAATTTATCTCATCAAGGAACAATCTTGCTACCCCATGGAAAAATGATTTTCCCTTTACCATGCCACATGCATTCATCCTCCATTACGTTTTATGGACCACATGTGATACATTCATAATGTGATGAAAAATATGCCTATGAATACCTATGTATGTAGGTCTATTCTCCGATTTTACCGAATATAGGCTTGTTATATTTTTCACTCAAAACATCTCAAAAAAAAAGGAATTTATTTTTTAATTATGTACTTTTGTACTTATTTCCTTTTGAAGAGATCATCACTTTGCTTAAACGTCACCTTGATTTCAATATAATTATTATCAAGTGGTCTATTATGTTTGTTAAGCAAAATCAAGTTACAAGCCTAACTTGTTTTTCAAGCTAATCATGGGATTAATCAACCTAACACTTTGGTATTAAATACCATGCCTTGCATATTTCTGAAAATGGGAGGGAGTTTGAAACCTTGACCACCTCGGTTTGGTTGAGATTGAACCAAGTACTTATGTACTTGTTGTGAAAAGAAAACCTTTCTTTTCAATGTATGATTGTCCATCATGAGTTAGCATGGTGTGTTAACCAAATATTTGGTTTACCTCTTCATAACAGTGTTGTTATGGGAGACTGAAATAGGCAGAAAAGTTGGTAGCTTTTTCTACCAAATCTGGTCTGTTTTCTTTAGGGCTTTCCGTTAATGGACTTATGTTCATTACTTAGGGTCTTTTGGTTTTAAACCGAATCAGTTATCCCCTTAAGAGGATCCATGACTCAAGCCCATTAGCTTTGAACCAAGCTAGTTACTTAGCTTGCTCTACTGGTCTTCCCGGTAACCAAGGCCAACTACTCCTCTCCTTCCTTTTTCTACCCGTTGGACACTCTCTATCCATCACTTATTTATCTTCTCCATTTCATCTCTTCAATTTCAAATTCACTTCTTACCTTCACCAAATTGTTGCTGAAATGAGAAGTAAAAACCCCTCCAAACGGTTAGAAGCCTCGAAGCAATCACCTCAATGCGCCATGCATTTACGTAGCCGAAACTCTCCGGTGAAATTGCCCCCGGCAACTCAGCCCCATACGGTGGTTCCCGACCTCAATCTCACAGCCCCTCCGGAAATGACAACCACGGCAGTCATTGCTTCCACCGAGCTTGAGCACTCGGACCCCATTCCGGAGAAATCGGCCTCCGACTCCGATAACATTCCTTTGAAGAAAAGGAAGAGGTTGCTCAAGGAAGCTCCGGCAAAGGCAAGGAAGCTCTCAAAGGTCTATTCGAGGAAGGAACCTCGTAATCCTTACGAGAAGGAGTACTTTCAGCCTTCCTCTCCGTCTCACTCTCCAATCAATTCCGGGCCCTCAAATCAAGCTCCACAGTTCAAAAGGGGAGCAAGGAAGTCTGTGGCACCAATGCCTCATTTAACTCCCAACTCAGACCTTGAGGAAGCCCAACAAGTGAGACGAAGTCCTCCCAAGAGGAAAGGAAAAGCTCCGGCAAGCAAGAAGAAGGCTCCGGCAAGCAAGAAGAAGAAGGCTCCGGCAAGCAAGGGAAATCCTCCGTCAAAGAAGGGTAAATCACAAGCCTCCACCTCCGCTGCCGCTCAAGCACAGCAAGCTCCGGATACCCGGAATGCCTCTACAAGCCATGCTCCTCGAACTCACAAAGTCGCTATGGAGGTATCGAATTTGCCTATCCCTCCGGATCATTATTTCGAGAGCATAGAAGCTAGAAACCTCTATATTGCTGTGACCATATCTAGGCCAGTCATCCTAGAAAAGCCCTTTAATTTTGATGGATTACCTAGTGATTTCCATGACATGATAGAAAAGCTAGGATGGGTAGATGCCCTGAAATCCTTCCCTCGGGTTAATCTGTCTCAGGTTAGGGAATTCTATGCCAACTATCCAAACAGCATGCCGGATAAGGTAGATTTGCAATCACATGCATCCTTTTATGTCAATGTGCGAGGGAAACCCGTAGATGTGTCTCCTAGGGCTATAAAGAATGCACTAGCTCTTCCTAACACCGAAAGAAAAATCCTGAAACATGTTAGGAAGTTCATTCTCAATCTTAGCACTCACTCCTTAGCTAGGCAGTTTTACTCTACTCCCCCAAACACCGTATTTTGTGAATCCTATTTTCAAAGCCAATTCATGACTGAATTCTATAAGCTTATGGGATTTTTGGTGCGCACATTGATTGCCCCTAACACACAATCCTCCAAAATTACTTTTAGGCAAGCTGGCCTCATTGCTTATTTGGTTTCGGGAAATCCTACACTTCCGGCTGAGTTCTATATCTATCATTCCATTAGGAATTCTGCCATAGACAACCAAACCAAGCTAGGCACCTCATTGGTCTTTCCAGCTGTGATTACCCTCCTCTGCCTAAACTGTCATGTGCACTCTCTTTCAACTGATATTATGGTTGACCCTCCAGCCCCGGTAGATAAGATAACTATCTCCAAATCAGTTGGCCAATCCACGGTGTATGTGGAGCCTCTTGAGATCACCTTTCTTAAGCGTGGTCAAAATGAGATGAAAGAGGCTTTTTGCATCATGAGGAATGAGATGCAAGCGTCTTTCAAAAGGATGGAAGACCTTCTGAAATCTGGGAAAAGATTGGTCCCTTCAGAGGATAGCTCTGATCCTTCCTATCCCTCTGCTGACGCTGACACTGCTGCTGGTTCTGAGGGGGAGCCCAATGTGGCTGTTTCTGGTGGTTCGTCAAGGGCCGATGACTCGGGTTATGTCAACAATGAGTCCGCAGATGATGATGCTGATAATGAGCGCCTTGACCACCTCAATGATGAGGATGAGGATTATTCCGAGAATGAGGACGATGAGTCCAATGATGAGTAGGTTTCTTCTACTTTATGTATGTTTATATATACTACTTATCCATTCTAGGATGTGTGTTTATTACCTCGTTGGTTCTAAAACGATGCTTTTTTTGAGGGGGAGAACCAAGTATCTAGAAATTGCATCTCTTTTGTACCCTTTGTCACACTCTACCACAAAGGGGGAGAACCAAATGTAGGTTTTGCTGAACCATGTGTAGGTTTTGTTGTTTTTGGCATGAACAATTAATGCTACGTATTATGTTTGTTCAACATGGTTGTATTGTATTTTCCCATGTTTTTGTAAGAACTCAAGCTTGTTGTAGTATGAACAATTAATGCTTGCTTATTTATGGGTTCTTCTTATGATGAAAACCTATTATATCTTGTCATCATTTTCCTTGTTGGAAAAAGTTTATTATTGCAGGTTATGATGCCTTGATGATGAGAAGATATGTTTTTGGTAGAGAATGCCAAAGGGGGAGAATATTGGCATAATATTATTGGCAATCTCTTTCAAAAACATGGATGACAATATTAACAAGCTAATGCAATGGACTTGATCTAATTAACCCTTATGAAAGGTAAATCATGCATCATTAGCATTTACACATTGCTTGTGTTTTCATCCAAAACCTTTTTATGATGGGAGTTGGTAAAGTCTTTTGACTACAAGCTTTGCCTTTTTACAAACCCTTTCTCTCATCTTACCGGTTGGTATAGGAGTAGGTATCTCTCCTTTGTGCTTGAAAGCAAACACCCTTAACTATCATGCATGTCCGGTTGGACAAAACAAGTAAAAAGCTTCACCTTCCCATTTTGGAGTAGGTCTCTCACATTGATAAAATGGAGTCAGCTTTTCAGGGTTTTCACTCTCCTTGCCTTACCGGTTGGTATGGCTCAGCATGCTCCTTGCTGATTTCAGTAGGTAATTTCAGCATGCTTTTCCCCCATTTAAGGAGAGCCTTTGATTCAGCTTTTGATGAAGGGCTGAGATCATTCCTTGAAGCTTAGCTTGCATAACCGATTGGCTATATATACCACAATGTGTGAAGCCATTCGGTGCTTGGAATTTTAGGAAGAGTTAGGGTGTTTTCTCTTCTTTCAAGTCAGTTTTTAAATCTCTTGTATGTGCAAGAGTAGTCTTGTTTTCCAAGGAGGTTTTTCAGTTTGTCAAAACTTGTCAAAAACTCTCTTTTGTTCCTACATTTGTTAGGAAGTTTATAAAACAAGATCTGTCTTTCCTAGGCATTTTATGTCTTCATAGGAAGGTCTATCATACCATCTTTCTATCTTGCATATTGTCATATTGCATATCATAGGTGAGATGATGGTGCAATTTCGTTGGAAGCATTCTAGAGAGAATTAGTCGGTGCGTACTAAGTTCTGAGAGAAGCTTCACAGCCACTGTAATTGTAATCACTTTTTCTTGTTAGAAGATAGTTGGATTTTCAATCTGGTTGCGTGAATACCAGTAAGGATAGATAGGTGTCTTTGTATCCTGAGGGCTACTGTCTTGTAAAGAACCGTGTATTACATAGGGATTGTAAGCACTTGTTCTGGCGAGGAGATAGTTAGGTCTTAGTCTAGTTGCGTGAATACTAGCAAGGATAGGAGAGCGTATTTGTATCCTGTGAAGATGCTGTCTTGTAAAAGTGTTTTTACATAGTGGAAGGTTTGTCCCTCAGTTAGGGACACGCAGTTTTTTCCCTATTGGAGGGTTTTCTGCGTTATCAAAATATCGAGGTGTTGTCCATCACTTCTCTTTTCATTGCATTTTATTAAGTTCGTTACTAGTTATTGGAGGATAGAAACACTCCCTGCTATCCTCGAATTAACTTTACAACGAAAATTTTATAAAAGGCCCATTCACCCCCCCTCTGGGACCTTCACTCCAGCTGATGAAGATTGGACAACTGGGATATTTGGTTGTGCTGAACATCCTGAGAGTTGTAAGACTTCGTCTGTTTTCTCACTTGATGTGGCTTTTGATGCGAATTGGTACTTGGGATAATGAATGAGGCAAAGCGGAACATGTTTTCTGCATATTGGTTCATCTGTTTTCTCGATTTATAGTTACTAAGTATTAACATATGTCATACAAGGAGGATCATCTTGGCAATGCCTATTACTTGTCGAGGTTATTTAAGAAGTTGTTCCAAGGATCATAATAATTAAATTTCAGAATATATGTAGGACTGTAGGATAGGATGTAAATCCTTATTGCTGTTTATCGCTTTAAACTCCTTGAAATTCTGCGTCTATGTTGCAGGTTGGACTGGGTTTTTCTGTCCATGTGTGTTGTTTGGACGAAATGCTGAAACAATACGAGAAGATATTCCTTGGAACAATGCATGTGTTTGCCATGGGCTGTGCGTTGAAGGAGGAATTACAATTGCAACAGCAACAGCATTCTTTCATGGTGTTGTAATTGATCCCAGGACAACAGTTCTCATCTGTGAGTCATTGCTATTTGCCTGGTGGATGTGTGCAATCTACACTGGTCTTTTTCGGCAGTCATTGCAAAAGAGATATCATCTCAGGGTAAGTTTCAGTTTCTACCCTTCCTGAACTTGGAAATACATGCAAAGTAAACAAAGCCGAAGAATAGGATGAAACGAAAAATGCCAAAAAATAGGATGAAAAGAAAATAAAGTAAGGTTTCTAAATTATGTCCACAATCATCTTAGATATTATAAGATGAATGTGCACATGTGTATCCAGTGTCCTATTTGATTATTGACTTGAAGCAACAAAATGCAAATGAGGGAATCAAAACCTTCAGGGTATACGTTCATGGAAATGAAGCCATGAAATTCAGGGTTACTGTGTTGATGAGCTTTTTCTTGCAGATGCATGTGCATATACCTGAATACTCAACAGAGTATATTGAGCTTGTTGCAAATGCTTTGGAAACTCAGATATTTTTTTGCTTCAATTCTGTTAAACAGTTCCCTGGTTTTTCCCACAGTGGCTTCAAGAAAACTTAACCTATTGTGAAATAGCTAATGAACCATTTGAATTGAGCTAATAATCTGTGTAATGGTGCTGCCTTTTGACTTGATGAGTTACTTCTATGTACGTAGGATTCGCCATGTGATCCGTGTATGGTGCACTGCATCTTGCACTGGTGTGCTTTGTGTCAAGAGCATAGGGAGATGAAGAATCACCTTTCAGACACTTCTAGAATGGCAATGACTGTTGTTGACCCTCCGCCAGTTCAAGAGATGAACTCTACTGAGAACAAGGATGTTGCTCCACCTCCAGTGTCTTCCAGTAATGAAAATGGCACCCTGCAGCCGGTGTAGGATTAGAAATACTGCAATATACTTTTGGTATTTAACTGTGCACAGTTAAGAAGAGATTCAGTAGGATGCAAAGTCTGTTGCTTCTCGAGAAGTATCTAACTTCTTGTTGATTTCAACCCATTTTTCTAGAGTTCACGTCAATTTGAACCCATGTTTTAGCCTTGTAGTTGCAGTTGTAGCTACACCATCGAGTTCATGACATTTGAAATATTATTAGTACACTTGCAATAATTTCATCTTTTGTCCACATATACTTATGTTGGAATTCTGTTTCTAATGCTCGAAAGTCTATACTGCAGAAAATGTCTATGTTCCCTTTATGTATCACCTACCATAACTGGAATACTACTTGCTATCGAAGACATTAAGATTTGAAATGTGTTTTAGGGAAACAAACTTACTTCTCAAGTTGAAGATCTAGATGGAGCACTCCTACTGACCAACGGTGTCATTGAGCCTCTCTACATCTTACTCTCGGGACCACAAGCTGCTACTTCCTCTCGATCTTCTTCCTAAGGTTTAGGTTTATCACTCTAATTCCCTCTCTTGGCCTTTTGGCTCTAATATTAGAGACGTATCCCAGGTATGATTTGAAAAGATTTAAAGTTCGTAATGTAAATATGATTTGGATAAAAATTTGATATTCATTTTTAAAAGATTTGGAGTTCATAATGAAAATGTGATTTATATTTTACATAAAAAAATGATTTGAATTTTGTAAAGAAATATGGAAGAAGTATCTTGGCAATTTTGGATCTTTATTGAAGATTTTGAACCGGATACAATATATGTTTTCTAAGAATTTTTTTTCTCTCTAGAGTCTGTCTTCCAAAGAAGCTGTGTCCCAACATTGAAACTTTGAGTGGTGTTTAAAGCCATCTTACAAGACTTACAATAATGTTTACAAACATAATCATACAATGTTTGAACTTTGGTGGAGAATCTAAATTATTTACTTTTTGAAATTTGTAAATACGGACAAGGGACTTGTAATGGAGTGAGCACTTCTTGTTGGCTTTTGAATTTTGTGACCGAAGCCTTGATGAATCTTTCGAAATTTTGTTACATCTTGGAGAATCTTGGACAACTGTGTGATTCAGAATTCGTCAGCAAAGGTTGTGTCTAGATCATGAATTGCAAATTGAGAATTCCACCATACCCGATATCTGAAGCATTAGTCTCGACTATGTTAAGAGCCTCTAGTTCTAGTAGTCCTAGACATAGTAGGATTTTAACATAAATTTTGACTCCCTTGACCACTTGTTATGTTCTCCTATCCATGTTGGAGGATTTTTTTTCTAAGTCTTTAATATAGAGGCTTGCAAAAAACTGTTAGATCTTTGTAAAAATCAGAGATGTAGTTTAGCTATCCTAAGAATCTTTGAAATTGAGTTTTGTCTTTGATTTTATCTACAAATTTATCTACAAATTCTATTGATCTATAAATTGGTATAATTGTGTCTTGTTTGATATTGTGTCCTAGAAATTTAATTTCTGTTTGGAATAATTTTATCTTTGGTGCAGATAAGACTAAACCGCTAGCCTTTATGATTTTGAAAAACCTATAAAGGTGTTTCTAGTGTTGTTCAATGTTCTCAGAGAAGATTAGAACGTCACCTATGTAGACTATTGAGAAATCGGGTAGGGGTTGAAAATATCGTTCATCATATTTTAGAATTCTGAAGGGGCATTTTTGAGACCAAAATGCATAACATTTCATTTATAGTGTCCAAAGGGAACATTAAACGCCGTTTTGTATTCGTCTTTTTTAGCAATCTGGATTTGTCAAAAGCCAGATTTCATATCGAATTTTGAAAAGATATTTGCTCTAACGAGGCTCTTTAGGAGATCTTGTCTAATTGGAATTGGATATCGAATCCATTGAAGAACTTTATTTAAGGGCTTATAGTTGATTACAAGTCTTTGTGCTCCCCTTTCGAGTTCTGAAGCCTTTTGGACGTAGAAGGTGGAGAAACTCCATGGGACTTACTTGGCCTTACTAATTTTTTTTATCTAAAAGATCTTGAATTTATTTTGTATAATATTATAGTAATTCACTATTCATTTGAATAGGTCTTGCCTTGGTTGGAATTTTTCGTTCATCAAAATCTTTCTCGTACGGTAATTCTACTATATAAGTTTTCCTATCTCAAAAAACATTCGGAATATTTGAGCTTACATTCTTTTCTAACCTTTCTTTGAATTACCTAATTTGAGTTTGGAGGTAAGGTTGTTAAAGCTGTTGTTCAATTCTTTTTATATATAGATCTTATTTTAATAATTTATATGTTTTTTGTTTATTTTGTATAAGATTATTTTTTTGTGAAATAGCATCTGATCTGATTAGTCTTAACTCTTTTCGTCTTGGTTTTTCCATGAAAGGAAAACGAACTGTTTGACCTAAAAGTTTTGTTTCAAGTCCTTCATCGGTAGTTAAGAATGGTTAAATTAAGATTATGAATGGTATTCTTGGTATAAATTTTGAATCTAAATTGTCAACGACAATTATGGCTGTTTGTATGCAGACATTATCTACACATATATGAGTTTTTGGTATTTTATGTCTTACTCGTAGTCTTGAGCCTTCTACTCTGGTAAATTTTTCTTTTGATTTTTCACAATATTTGGTAGGGATTATACCTTGCTAGATGTAGTTCATATCTGCTCATGTATCTATTAGAGCAATGATTTGGATTGGGTAAGAGTTTACTACGAGGGTTACTCGAGTTTTCCATTTTTGTTAAGTAACTCTTGTGATTAATCCCAGGAAATCTTTTTTGTCTGGGTCCTCATCTTCTTGTCTTTTTTCTTCTTTTAATTCTAAATTTAAAGTATTTGGAGGGTTGTCTATAATTTTTCTTTTGACTTCTGTAAGTTCCATTTTAAGAAGTGAAACTTCTCATTTTACATGATTTATTTCCTATTGTAGGTCTTGTGGTGTTATTTCAGGCTTTTAGTTTTTGTCAAATATTTTAAAAATATCTTCTATACTATAAAGTTCTGTTTTTGAGGTTTCTCTTTCGATAGTTTCTTTAAATAATTTGTGAGAAATTGAGTTTGGAGTTCAGTGTTCTCGATTCTTGAACCTATTTCTAAATATTGGGTTTGAAATTATTTCTCACAATATTGAGATCCTATTATTTCTAAATATTGATTTGTAATTTTTTCTTATTTCATTAATTTTTGCGTATCATCTTTTGTTGTAGATTTTTGTTTGTCTAAGGCATGTTACATTTTAAACGGGGAAGCTATAATATTTTCTTTTCGAACTTTGATTTGAATTTCTTCCATCGGAGGTCTTTTGGCTTCTAAAGTCTTTTTGTCTTCCAAAGTCCAAGTTTTTATGACTTTATTGGTTAAATTTATTTTCTTGGTTTGATCTAGTTCATTCCAATCAAGTACCACTCAAAGAAAAA
This sequence comes from Geum urbanum, assembly GCA_946800695.1. NCBI lineage: Eukaryota > Viridiplantae > Streptophyta > Magnoliopsida > Rosales > Rosaceae > Geum > Geum urbanum. The sequence continues at coordinate 18,102,419 of OX327017.1, read as the reverse complement.
TATGTTAACTTTATTTTTGTTTAAAAAACATAATATTCGTCTTGAATTTTATCTCTTCTTGATTATTAAAAATTTGAAGAAAAGTTATGTGTTTGAACTTATTCTTCTTCGAATAAAAATATTTTCTTAAATATTCTTCATCGATTTCAAACGGTCTAGAGATTGTGAAAATTTGAGGGTCTCTTATTTCCTTTGCAGCCATAGAAGACTAAGTAGGAGATGTCTGTCACAGTATACAAAGGTTTTGATATTATGGATGATTCATCTAATTCTTGAATTTTGAAATTTCCAAGGCTTATTTCTGCTTCTAAAACAGTTGGAATTGGAGATGTTGATCTTCTAAAACTTGAAATTGTCTTAAAAGTAAATTATTTCTATTTTCATTTGTAAATCGTATACCTACACTTCCATCTAGGTGCTGAGATATATAATCAATTTTCTGATTTTGAATTTGTTATGGGGGAATGGCTTCATCAAGTTTCAATTATGTGGGAAGTTCTATATCAGTCAATCTAATCATTTTTGAGATTACTACGGTTGCTTTTGTAACATTTGTAGGGTTTGTCATTTATATTCTAAATTTTTTGCTTTTGGGTCTACTAAAGTCTTCATGACTTTGTATTAAACTCTATAAATGATTGCTACAGGTTGTTCACCTGGAGGCATATGATAACCATGAGTTTTGACATTTAAGGTTAAAGCTTTTTGGATTCCAGTACCAGTGAGTAATATAGGAAAGTTTGAGAAACATTCAAAATGAATTGGACTATTACAAAGACTAGAATCAACTAGTCCAAGAATGGAGTCTTCAAAATTCCTGTGTCTACAATCATGAAGTGCGACAAAGACAGAAGTCTGAAGACCATTTCTTGTTAATGGTTGGATTCCTATTTGGACAAATCCTATATGTTGATATTTGTATTTTTCTTTTAAGTGTGCTCTTATTATATTTCATGTAAACAATTGAATATTTTGTGTATCTGATTCGATTGCTATGGTTTGCTCTTGGGTCTTAATAGAATATTTAGTTTTGAATTCAAAAGTTCCTATTTTATAAATTTCATTATAATTTTTCTTTGGGAGTTTCCAACTTCCTATGTTTTTTGTTAAACTTTGTGAAGATCATTCTTCACAGTTCAACATAGTTTCTGAAACATTACTTGCTATCGTAGATATTAGGATTTGAAATGTTTTTTCTAGGGAAAAAAATTTACTTCTCAAGTTGAAGATCTAGATGAGGCACTCTTACTGACCAATGGTGTCACTACACCTCTCTGTGCCTTACAACCGGGACCACAAGTTGCTACTTCCTCTCAGTCTTCTTCCTAAAGTTTGGGTTTATCACTCTAATTCCCTCTCTCGGCCTTTTGGCTCTAATACCAGAAATGTATCCCATGTATGGTTTGAAAAGATTCGTAATGAAAATATAATTCGGATAAAAATCATATTTTCATTAATTTGAATGCAAAGTCTGTTGCTTCTCGAGAAGTATCTAACTTCTTGTTGATTTCAACTCATTTTTCTATTTGAAATATTATTAGTATACTTGCAATAATTTTATCTTTTGTACCACATAAGTATGTTGGAATTCTGTTTCTAATACTCGAAAGTCTCTACTGCAGAATGTCTATGTTCCACGTACCATAACTTATAGAAACTTTGGTCAGAAAAATAAGTTCCCATTTGATGTTTTCTCTTTATACTAATTCTTTAAATTTGAAATACTTAAATTTGTAGGACAATCGATTTCTGTTTTCATTAATCGAAAAATGACACTATTAACATCCAAGTCTCCTTTATCAATGATGTTTACCCTTTCATTTCTAGCTTTGGTGACTTTGTGTTTTTACTAAACTACAAATTTGATATGTCACTCTATTAATAAAAACTTGTAAATAGCTTTACGCACAAAAGTCTTCTCAAACTTGTCATTATAAATGATGAGAAGGGAGTCATTTTTAATCATTAGATCTCTGAAACCATTATTTTTTCACATAAATAAGACTTGCTCTAGCTAAGAAGAATTAGAGCTAAACAAACATGCATTAATTACTTCTAGCTTTATCCCGAAATGGAGGTGACTATGTTCTAAGAGCACCAGTACCGTTGAGCACCTGTTGCTGCTCGTGCTCTCGAGCGAGCAATTTTTGTTTGTGCAGCTGTTTTTTTAACGCGATCAACGTGCTATTCTCGGCCGGACCAGTCATTTCTCGCTTCTGCTCGTGCTATCAGAGAGCACCGGTGCAAGTGCTCTAATGTTCATTCGCCCAACCCGGAAACCATTATTGCGAGCGCAATCCGACCCGACCCGACCCATCATTTCATTTCATTTCATTTTTTTTTGTGCTGGCTGGATTCCAGTCTCTTCCAAAACTCTCAGCTCGTCTTCGTCTCCCACACCAAGCCATATCAATCAAACAGAGCTTTCGCACTTTTCACAGGGTTTGGGGTTTTAAGCCTCTCAAACCCCATAAACCAAAAACCCCAAACCCCCCACAACACCGAAAAATGGCGCGCTTCCCTCGCCTCCTCTACTCCATCCTCGCCTCCAAAACGACGCCGTCCCGCCCTTCTTCCCCTTCCCCTTCCTCCTCCTCCCTCCTCCTCGGCTCACTCCGCCGCCACCTCTCCGCCGGAAACCTGGCGCGTGTGAAGGACGACAAGGACGCCGAGATGGAGGCCATGATGTCGAGGGTCCGTAACATCGGAATCTCGGCCCACATCGACTCCGGTAAGACGACCCTGACTGAGAGGATTCTGTTCTACACGGGCAGGATCCATGAGATTCATGAGGTCAGAGGCAGAGACGGCGTCGGCGCCAAAATGGACTCCATGGATTTGGAGAGGGAGAAGGGAATCACCATCCAGTCCGCCGCCACTTACTGCACTTGGAATGGTTATCAGGTAAAACTGTCATTAATTTCACTCGCAAATCAGGAAAATTTACTTGAAATGAAGAGGTGATCACTTATCTGAAGGAGTTGAAGAGCTAGTTAGATTGTTAAGTTAGGTTAGTTTAGGAGAATCAAGACTGTATTGGAACTTAAACTTTTAAGGTACTACTTTACATTTGTGGAGTTACTTTTTGCTTAATCGATTGCGATATTGTGATTTGCAGATTAACATAATCGATACCCCTGGACACGTGGATTTCACCATTGAGGTTGAGAGAGCTTTGCGCGTTCTCGATGGTGCCATTCTTGTCCTTTGTAGTGTTGGTGGTGTACAAAGTCAGTCGATTACAGTTGATAGGCAAATGAAAAGATACGAGGTTCCGAGAATTGCATTTATTAACAAACTTGATAGGATGGGAGCTGATCCATGGAAAGTACTGAATCAGGTACCGTATCCTCCATCATTCGTAATATGTTTCTAGATGTGGCATGCTTGATTTTGACCTGGATCACAACCTGACCCAGTGACACATGAAAAGTACTTTCTTTGATACGATGCAAATAGCACAATAATATGTCAAGTTTTTCTTAGAAAAGCTAGTGTGCTAAAGTCTTTTTAAATTGATACTTCTCCAGAAATAATTAATTTTTGGACCTTCGCAATTTATTTGACAATACACTTGGTTCACTTGTAGATGAGGTCTAAGCTTCGGCATCATGCTGCTGCCTTGCAACTTCCGATTGGGTTGGAAGATGATTTTAAGGGTCTTGTCGACCTTGTGCAGTTAAAAGCTTTATATTTTCATGGTTCTAGTGGGTGCGTTTTTACTGTATCTGTATGCTTCTTTTTCAATGCGCAAGTGGGAATTGTATTGATTCTTCTGTGTTTTTAGGGAACAAATTGTCATTGAAGATATTCCTTCTGATATGGAGGCGTTAGTGCTGGAAAAAAGGCATGAGCTGATTGAAATCTTATCTGAAGTTGATGACGAACTTGCTGAAGCATTTCTTGAGGATAATCCCATATCATCTAGCGATTTGGAGGTATATAAAACTTTCTTTGGTTTTCTGCAAAATGACGGAAACAAAAAAGAACACCTGTCTTCACTTGTTGGATGTGATTTAGCTTTTGGTTCTTTTTTTCTTTTTCATTGTGATTTATTTTGTTCTTTGTTTTTGTCGTTGAATGTTCCTTAAAATAAAATGTCGACAAGATATTGCTGTCTCTGATCAGCCTTGTCAAGAGAATAATTGTGTATTGATCTAAGTTTTTTTTCTGGATTAGGAAGCTGTACGGAGGGCTACCATAGCAAGGAAATTTATACCTGTATTCATGGGCAGTGCTTTCAAAAACAAGGTATGTACTATTTTTTTATGTGATTTAAATATTTGGATGACTTCTATAAAATTGGTTGTATGTTCTGTTGATCTTTGACAAACTTGAAACATCGCTTGTGCTGATGCATTAAATTCAAGTCAGTCATATTTAGTCACCGAAAGTTATGATGTATAACACAACATGGGGTGTTCTTGTTGGGACCATTACTATAAGGACCAACTAAGAGCATTTAAATGAAGATTTGGATGAGTGTTAAATGTTCGCGGATATTTCAAGCTATCAACAGGAGACTTATCCAACCACTGAATTGAAAGTCCTCACAAAGTCCTCAAATTGAAGTCTTGACTAGATAGACTTCCTTTACAGTGTAGGCTCAAATGTTTATTGTTGCCACCTAAAGAGTCTCTTGCAGAGGAAATTGATTGAATTTCATTTTTGGTTATAGACTATTTACTTTAAGAAACTTTGTTCTCTGTTTGGTTCTACTTTAGGAAGGTTGTAACTTCAAGGAGCTTGCTACCGTTCGGACAGAACCAATTCCTTTTAGTTTTTGGTTCTACAAAGTAGTTGTAGCCTTCAGTTAAAGAAGATAATATGTATATGTGCCTTGCTTAGTTTACACTTGGATGTCAATAATTTTCTTCATCTTCCACTTCTATTGATTACAGGGTGTCCAACCACTTTTAAATGGTGTTCTTAGTTATTTGCCTTGTCCAACCGAAGTAACTAACTATGCTCTTGACCAGACTAAGGATGAAGAGCAGGTATAATGCTGTGGAAGTTTTTCCTGACCTCATTTTCTTAAAATCTTAGTTCATTCTCCAAATAGTCTGGAAAGTTACAAGGTCTCCAAATCTACAGGTGTTTTTGGGTGGAATTCCAGATGGACCTCTTGTAGCATTGGCCTTTAAATTGGAGGAAGGGCGTTTTGGTCAGTTAACCTTTTTAAGGTGTGCCTTGGATGTTTATGTTTTCAAATCTGAATTCGGTGTAGCTTATTTTATTGCATTAATATTTCTTGCTGTAGTAACTAGCCTTACATCTAGTTTGTTGATGAAGAATCTATGAAGGTGTTATTCGGAAGGGTGATTTCATCTTTAACATTAACAATGGCAAAAAGATCAAGGTATGCTCAAGGAATTTTACTCTTCAGCTCAATTATGAACGAGTTTATTGTTTTTGTCTGCGGGACTTGTGCTGCCATATTTGTGTAATACATGAATACATCCATCTAGTCTCCTGAAATATACTTAGACTATAGTAGGTAGAGAGCTAGTTCTGTGTAGATTTTTGTTTATTTGGGTATAAGGCAGCAGCATGCTATTGCTGATTTAGAAATGATTTTTTGGCCAAACAAGCAACTGCGGCTGCCATACATATCTATATTACTATATATGTATATACAGTTAGGAGCAAGTAGTAGATTAGTAAGCTAAGAAAACACAAATAAACAGGATAATGGGATTCTCTCCCTAGGTTTCACACCCTCTATCCCATCTCAGGAAGATGCAGAAATCTCTGAATTTTTATTCAGATTAACTTGACTAACACTTGCATTCATTTTTTACTTTAAAGTAGCTCTAATTGACCGAAGTGTCTTAAAGGACTTGATTAAAAAACCTGAAAAAGCTAATAAACTGAGACTAGGTACTTGAAAAAAAACAGATGTACACAAAAAAAATGGTAGGAAAAAATGTCCAAAAACACTTTTGGCTTCTCTGTTTCTCCATTTATAAATCCCATAAACCCTGAATGGCTTAACATTCGATTATCATGTTGCCATCATATACCTTGTTTTCTGTTAGTGTTGAATTTTTTTTGGTCACTGTCCATAATGTCTAATTTCATAGAAATTTTGAGGCTCTGAATTCATTCTGTTGTACAAGTGCTGAATCTGTTATCCTCTTGGATCAGGTCCCTCGCTTGGTTCGGATGCATTCAGACGAGATGGAGGTTAGTTTTTTTTTTTTTGAAAAATTTCCTAATAATATTGTTGAAGCAACTAACGCGTGATAATGATCTTACAATGCCAAATATCTCAAAATTGTTCTGATGGGTGCGTTTTGTTTCTGGTAGTATATATGCAAATTGTGTTCATTTGGTAAAAACGTGGTCTAGTGTAGATAATTCTCATGGTTACTGATACTTACCCCTTTCTCTGTGGGCATTCCACAGGATATTCAAGAGGCACATGCTGGGCAAATTGTTGCTGTATTTGGTGTTGATTGTGCATCAGGTTGGCCCTTAACTTTTGATCTATGTTTCAATTGCCAAGGATAGATCTAAATTTTTATTATCAAATTGTGTGCTCTCAGTAATATGGTATGCAAATAAGAATAAGAACTTTGTTTTGTCAAAGTTTGCAGAAAGTTGGCTCCATGCCGATGATCACTAGCTTTTGTACTTAAACGACGACTAATTGATATGTTTTCTTCAGGGGATACATTTACTGATGGTTCAGTTAAATACACCATGACATCCATGAATGTCCCTGAGCCAGTAATGTCATTAGCTGTTCAGCCAGTTTCAAAAGATTCCGGAGGACAAGTGAGTGGGTTCCAATTTGATTTGATTTTGCATCTGTCAAATAGTTACCAATCATAATGAATTTCTTTGTTCCGTGTTGCTAGTTTTCAAAGGCGTTGAATCGTTTTCAGAAAGAAGATCCTACTTTCCGTGTTGGTTTAGATCCTGAGAGTGGACAGGTCTGATTGACGATATGATCTCTGTCTTATTCTCTCATGAATACATTTTAACATCCTGAGGTATTATTACCTTGTTTGACGAATTTTATTTCCTTCACTAGACAATCATATCAGGAATGGGAGAGTTGCATTTGGAAGTTTATGTCGAACGCATACGGAGAGAATATAAGGTGCCTCTCTCTTTCTCTTAATTCATGATGATGCCAGGAATTTCAAAATTCTAGTGTTTTAAATTTAACCTTTGATTGCTATTTCATTTTAATATCACTTGTTGGTGTAACAGGTCGATGCCACTGTTGGAAAGCCTCGTGTAAACTTCAGAGAGACAGTTACTCAACGTGCTGACTTTGATTATTTACATAAAAAGCAATCAGGAGGACAAGGCCAATATGGGCGAGTAACAGGGTAAGTGTAGATAATCTGCATGATGCTGATACCTACATGTATTTAGAGACACCCTATCTGCATGATGCAGCACTTGCTGTCTACGAAAGTTTGTGACTGCAATTTGGTGTTTGCTTCACCGATTATAATATTAATTTTTTTCTTTCTGTTTTTACATTGCAGATATATTGAACCACTGCCTGCAGGATCACCGACAAAATTTGAATTTGAAAACGTTATTGTGGGACAAGCTATACCATCAAATTTTATCCCAGCTATTGAGAAGGGGTTTAAAGAAGCAGCCAATTCGTGAGTTCCTTTGTTTTTGGAAAGAGTTGTACATGGAGTTTAATCAGTCTATGATGTTTACTGTAGACAGCTATCATACTAAATTTACAACAAGTGTATGTTCTTGTCACAGTATGCCCTTTGCTACTGAGTTCAATTGTAATGCTATTATTGTGCAGGGGTTCATTGATTGGCCATCCAGTAGAAAATGTTCGCATAGTTTTAACTGATGGTGCTTCCCATGCTGTGGATTCTAGTGAACTTGCCTTCAAATTAGCTGCAATATATGCATTTAGAAAGGTTCATTCTTATCTTATGCTTTGTTTGGAGTGAATAACTATTACCTTGATTTATGTGTTTTTTGTTCTTATTAGTTTATTTCGTAACTTGACATATTTATATATTGTGCAATGTATACAGTGCTATGCTGTGGCTAAACCAGTTATACTTGAACCTGTTATGCTGGTGGAGTTGAAAGTACCTACAGAATTTCAGGGCACCGTTGCTGGTGATATTAACAAGTGAGTGTTTTCCACTGTTGTAATAGAAGTTAAAATCTTTCCCTCCTTTTTACAATCACCAGCATAAGATTTACTACCAGTTATTTGACTGAAAATACAACTGCACTCGTTTGATAGGAGAAAAGGTGTTATCATTGGAAATGACCAGGAGGGAGATGACTCTGTTATAACAGCTCAAGTAAGTATATCTTCTTTGTGTAGTTCTACTTTATCTTCCTTGTTGAGGTAACAAGAGGGGCCTATTTCAGTGTTCAAAAGCTAAGAACATTACTTTATGTGCAGTTTTACAATATTTTGAAAGAAAAAAATCCCTTCAGTTTGGCTTGGATGAAACCTTTTTATTCTTTAATGAGACAAGTCATTGAATTCCAACTTCCATTTTTATTATTATTGACTGCTTTAGGTCCCCCTGAACAATATGTTTGGCTATTCCACGTCTCTTCGATCGATGACACAGGTAATGAGCACCAAACCTTTTAAGTTCAACGTATTTTGTTTCCCCTTGTATCTAAGCTTTGGCTTTGCGATTCGGCTTCTTTCTTTGCAGGGAAAAGGTGAGTTCACAATGGAATACAAAGAACACTCCCCGGTTTCTCATGATGTGCAGGCACAGTTGGTAAACAATTACAAGGGAGCCAATGCAGCTGAATAGCCTCTGGTGATCGATCAGCTTGGTATGAAAAATCTGCTCTTTTTTGTTGGTAGAGTAGAATGTAATTTTTTTCTCGACTTCAAATTAAACTCATTATAGGAAAGAGTCATGCAAGTTACATGACTCCCATAATTTTGAAAAGCACCAATAAAAGTCTGTTTGACCTTTTGGGATGAGATGATGTATTCAAGTATTCAACTGTAATCCCTCGAGCTGTATATGATATAGTTAATTGAATTTTTACATTTACCATGTAGAAAAACGTTCATCTATTCTCTTGGCCCGATTCCTTTTTCGAACTCGATGGGGTTTTTCGTTCATGGAGTGTTGTGGACAATTTTTTTTTTTATGAGAAAAAAAGATTACAGCAAAGAAGCTTCTCTGGGGCAGCTAAGACCTGATCTATCATGATACAATGCACAAATGAAGCACCGTTTGGGAGAGTGATCCCAGATGAAGGTGGCTGTGTGGCCCATTGATGCTAAGTAATCGGCCACAAAGTTACTCTTGATAAATGTGATTGAAGGAGATATGCTGAAAGTTCGCTGCTAAGGATTTAATGTCTTGAATGATCACCTTGAGTCTCCAAGGAACTTGGTTGTGATCTGAGATGGATTGGATAAGGAGCGTGGAGTCTCCTTCCACGCACAGATTAGAGATGCCAATCATTTGAGCTTGGAAGAGGCCGTCATGGAGAGTTAGACCCTCAGCCATATAGGGACATAAGTGTTGCCAAGGCCCATGCTCTCGAGAGAATGGGGTTCCCATCATTGCTTCTGATGATAAAGCCTCCAACAGTACTACCAACACCACAATCCAACACTAACACATCAAAGTTGAGTTTAAAATGGTCAATAGGAGGGGGATGCCAAGTGATAGTCTGTTGAAGGGGCTTGTCTTTAGAAGGAGGTGTATTAGCTTCCTGGTATTGAGAGAGGACCTTGGTTGAGACAGCTGCTACTTTAGCAGGGTGAGCAGGCACACTGTGAAAGACAATGTTGTTTATGGATTTCCACACTTGCCAACAAATAGTTAATATTTTTCCAAACAGGTCATTATCGGGGTTTGTCTTTAGGAGAAGAAGGTGTATTAGCTTCCTGGTATTGAGAGAGGACCTTGGTTGAGACAGACTACTTCAGCAGGCTGAGCAGGCACACTGCGAAAGACAATGTTGTTCCTGGATTTCCACACTTGCCAACAAATAGTTAAATTTTTTCCAAAACAGGTCATTATCGGTAGTACCAATAAAATTATATAATTGAGAGATAAAGTCAGTGCCAGGTGTAAATAAAGAAATTTATGTGAGATTCCAAATTTTCTTAATGAAGCTGCAATCATAAGATATGAGAAGTGGATTCCTCCTCACAATCACACAAGGGACAATTGTTAGAGTTAATGAAGTTCATTTGCAGGAGTCTGTCTCTTGTTTTCAATCTATTATGAATCATAATTAATCCAACCAAAGATTTTAACTTTAGGGGAATCACCAAGTTTCAAAGTTTTTTCAAAATTTTAGAATCAACATTCGAGAAATCCTGGGCATTCTGCAGCCAGGTTGTAGATTTAACAGAGTAATTTTCATTAAGAGCAGGTCCCTAGACAAAGTTGTCCTCCTGATCAGTGCAAGGAATAGGGATAGCCAAAAGATAGTTAACAATATTAGCATCCAAAACTGAAAGAAGTTTTTCCTTGTTCCAGTTTTTGTTAAAAATGTAGTCCTTGATAGTTTCATTCCAGTTAATATTAGCAAGAGTCATTATTAAGAAGTTTACTAAGAGGTTCAGAGAACACCCAATTAAAAGACCAAAACTTAAATATCTTCTCCTGTACCAACAATCCATCTAAGGCATTTAAGAAGAACTTCTTTGCAGTCTAGGATTCTATTCCAAGCTGAGGAGTGGTGGGACTTTTTCCTGGCTTCTAAGAAGGCGGTTTTCCTAAGGTATTTTTATTTAATTAGATCAATCCCCCAACTATTCTGGTTAGTAAGAATTCTCCAACCAAAGTTTCCGAAGGGCAGCATTGTTAAAAGTAGAGGTAGGTCTTATCCCCAGGCCTCGAGAGGCTATGGGTGAGCAAATTTTATTCCAAAAGATGGGGTTGCTTTTGCAGCAAGATCCCAAAAGAAATCTCTAGCCTATTTATCAATCTCTTTGCAAATTTCTTAGGGCATTTAAAATAGGAAAGGACATGGTTTGACATTCCAGAAAAGCTAGATTTGATTAGAGTAACAAAGCTGGCCTTTGGGCCGTGCAACCCGTTCAAATGCAAAGGGCTCCAACTTTTTGGGGGCCCCAATTTTTTTTTCATGTACTGATAGATTGATAGTAGGTTTCGTCAATAGGCTGGGCTGGGTTGGGCCAAGGTTTTTGAGAAAATTAAATAATTACAGGCCGAGCTTTAAACACGAATGTAAAACCCAACCCCGGCCCATGGAACCAAACCTTACTGACTGGGCAGGACCAGGTATCTCTATAACTTTCGGGCCGGCCAGGCCTAATTATTTTCTACATAAAAAACAAGTCAAACTCACTAGTCGCAAAAAAAAAAAAATTTAAAAAGTTGACTAATTTATAGTATTTTCTCACTCTAATGATAATCTATACTAAAGTCAAATATAACTTTTGGTTAAATTATTTGTCAAATTTAGCAATAATGGAGAGAGAAAATAACTAATTGTTAAAGTTTTTCCTCCAATATTTTCTCTCTCTTCATAGTGATTTATTTCAATTTGACTAAAAAATATCTAGAACTATTGGAGCAAAAGTTAAAAATATAGTGGTTATATTTAGCTTTGTGATAAATTTGACTAGAAAATAAGACTATAATTGGGAATGCTCTTAGATTAATACTCAAATATCAACTCAAAAACCATATAACATTTTCAAAACAATGAATAAAGATTTTCTTTATATAAAACTAAATTTATTCATTAAGGCCAAGTAGCAAAATGAGAATTTAAGAGCAAATTCAACTATCAAACTAAGAATTTATTCATTAAGGCCGTAGTTTGTTTCCTTATCTTAATGAAATTTTTTTTATATAAGTATAAATTATAATTCATAAATTAAATTTAAGAAATTAAAATATAAGACGGGTTTTCTGGTTGGGCCGGACCGAGCTTCTTACGGGTTGGGCCTATTGCGGGACAGGCCGGGCTCGAGATACTAAGCCTAAGTCCGGTCCACGGCCCAAAGGGCCGAGGTTATTGCGAGTTTTTTTCGGGTCGGGCCAGGCTTGGGCTTTTTGGCCCGCGGGCCAAATTATGAGGCCTAATTGATAGTAAGTTAAAAAAAACATGTGTTGACAAGCAAGGCTGTAGCTCAATTTGCTAAGTGTTAGGTCCATAATTATATGCTAATTATGTCCCTAACTTCATGTGTATTGCTTATCTTCTATGAATAAAGCATCATTTTTATAACATTTCTTTTCTTGTGTTAGGAGATTGGGAGTTGGCACGAAAAACGCTCTTAAATATGGTAATTAGTCACTTTTTAGAGAAGCCGAGCACATTTTCGAAGTCACGAGGGAATTTGGAGCAACTTTGGGAAAATGACAAAAAAGAAGTCGCCGAAAGTTATTGGAAACTGCCGAAAAATCGCCAGATTTGTCCATGGCCAGCCAGACCACCAAGTGAGGCCCAAATACTTTGATCTAGGATCAAGGGAAGCCCAAACCACCTAGGATACAAACCCTAGATGATTTGGAAGAGGTGTCACATCTTGAAATTTGGAAGTATTAGGCAAGGTTTGGACTTTAGCCTAAAAGCCAAGTTAATGTGGATCTTACTTTGTAGCCTTTAGATCAAACTTCATGGCTACTCTAGTACATCTAAAAGCTCACAAAACACCTCAAATTCTCCCTATTACCTACCTTACACTACTACATTTTTAACTATTGCCGGCGATTTTAAATCGCCGACAATAGTTTTTTAATCATTGCCGGCTATTTTTCCAGCAAATCGCTGGCAATAGTCCGCCGGTAATAAAAAAAAAAAAACCATTGCCGGCGACTTCCATGCAAGTCGCCGACAATAGTTTTTATTATTATTATTATTATTGCCGGCGACTTGCATGGAAGTCGCCGGCAATGGTTTTTTTTTTTTATTACCGGTGGACTATTGCCGGCGATTTGCCGGAAAAATCGCCGGCAATGATTAAAAAAAAAAAGTATTGCCGGCGATTTTTGGGGGAAAAATCGCCGGCAATGATTAAAAAACTATTGCCGGCGATTTAAAATCGCCGGCAATAGTTAAAAATGTAGTAGTGTTAGGTCGATCTCCCTATGATCCATATACACAACACACCTCATTTGACATTTTTTTTGATAGTTTTTGCATCTAGAGATAACCCATATTCTCTCCCTAATCCTTTCACACCTTCCTCCACCTTAAACACCTTCTCCACCACTATCACAAAAACAGCCCCTTAAGGTAGAACTATCTAGCTTCCCTTGAGGTTCCTTCCCATTTTGTTCTCCTCCTCACTTGGTTGTGTATCCTTTTTTGTGCAATCAAGGTTTTCCTCCTCTCATCTCTCTCTTAGGATTTGGTGAGATTTCTAGAGATCAAAGTGGTGAGAAGTAATCCTTCTTCTCCATTGCCTCTTGGAGTCCTAAGGATCTTCCTTACCTCCTCTACAAGTTGAAGGCACTTGAAGCAAAAAAGGTGGAGTTTGAAGCACAAGATTGGACTTGAAGAAGCTAGCTTGACTTGCTTTGGGGAGAGTCTTGGGTTATCCCTTCACTATATTTACTCTAATCATGTACTCAAACTTGTTTCTAGTTATGATGTGCGAGTAGTTCCCTTATGGGAGGCTAGGGGATAAACCCTAGCCATTTGATGTAGACAATGATGCTTTGATTTATGTTAATGAGTGTGTTTTGGGTGTTTTGTGTTATTAAATGGGTTTATTTTTTATGTGATTTTGTTGTGGCATGTTGATGTGTTTAGACTCAATGACTTCACTTATACATGTCTTAGCTTTAGCTAAGTTAGAATTTGTCTAATGAACTAAGAAATGACACCTATGAGAATTAGCTATTCACATAGGTAAAGATAAGCATACAACATGACTTTGGCTTAGAATTAAAAGGTTAAACTTAGGATTTGGTTTTGTTGTGCTCGAGCATGGATCGAAACACTCTTGAGCTCCAAAAGACTCAATGGGTTTCAGTTAAGCATACATTGAACTGAGAGGCTTTGTAGCTATTGTTGATTCTTCTGACTCGTAATCTAATAGGTGCGAGTTGAGAGGATTCATTAGAGCTCATTCCCAAGTACTCCAATAGAGGCTTAGGAAGGGAAGCCATCCTTAATCTTCTTATGTGTTTGCAACCAACCTCATTACACATAAAATACTTTGGGAGACTAGCACAAAAAGTCTAGCTCCTAATCTTGGCTTTCTTTGTGCTTCATGGATGAACCAAAACCTTCTAGAATCTCAAAAGGCCTAGGAGTTTTGGCCCATAACTAAGCATGACCCGAGAGTGCATGATTTGGACAATGAAAATATTTGTTCTTATGATCCAAAATACGTTTGAGCATGTAAACAGGACTAAAAAACTCATAACTTTAAATTGGACATTGTTTGAGCATCAAATGATTAACAGGGGTATCCATAGCTAACCATTCTTTTATCTTGAATTTGTGATCATTTGTATTTACTATCTTTACATTAGTTGAACAACCAATCAATCCCTTGTTAAATCACTCATTATAGTCTAATCATCCATTGCAATGGTAAACATCCAAATGGTTTAGCATTGTGAGATCCACTTTTCCATATTTTGTGTTTCATGCACCTAAAAGACTTAATCAGAAAAGGCTACGAAATCGGGTTAGTCAATCCTCGTGAGTTTGATACTCGACTTCTATATAAATTATACTACTTGATCCTGTATACTTGCGGATAAGAAAAAAATCACTTAGCCTTAGACTCACTAATAGTCAAAAGCTTGAGGGAAATAAATCTCTTAACAAGTTTTTTGCGCCGTTGCCGGAGATTGAGCTCAATCTTGATTCCTTAGCTTTGGGTAGCCTTGGATTGAGGAGTATCCGAACATGTGTGTGACATTAATTTCTTAGCTTTGTAATTTTTGTTCATTTTTCCATCTAGGACTTTGTTTCCCTTGTCTATGATCTCTTGAATGTTTTGGTAGATACTTTAAGGGTGAACTTGTGGTAGAACTTGTGTTTTCTAAAATTTGTAGGGCAACCTGTTCGACACGTCGAGAGATTTTCTCGACACATCTAAACAGGTCCAAGGGCTTGCTTCGACACAATGAATAATATCTTTGACATGTTGAAAAGTAGTTGTGCTTGAAGGTACGTTTCACTTGCTACTTGTTCACTTACCTTGAGTATCTATATTCTTGGGAGCATATCTAAGTAGTGTCTTTATTTAAAGTAATGTAGTTAGAAAGTCTAGATCTAGCAAACTTACTTCCCGCAACACCCTAAATCATTAGGACCTTATTTGGTGATTTCGGTATATCAAATACCGTAAGCCTTTACCTCGGTTCACTTCTGTGTCCATTGCACAGTGAACACTGTGACGACCGGGACCAGAATCAGCAGTGAAATCAGATTAATCTACGAGCTTACGCGTAGTCGCAGAGTTACGACAGTGTTGAAACCGCCAGGTTTGATAACGACTTAATTATTGGCCAAGAATTGGAGCTGAGTCTCTTCTCGAGAGTCGTTCTATGTGTGATTTCGAGTTCGTGGGCTGTTCCGGATCGTTATTTGGACGACCGAGGAATTAATTATGAATATTTGAAGTTTCGACGGAAACAGATTTAATGGCAGGTTTGTTAGCGACTAAATTACCGGACGAGAATTTGGTTTCGGCTTCTTCATGGAAGTTGTTCAGAATTTAATTTCGAGTTTGTGGGAACTTCCGGAGCATGATTCTGAGTTACGAAGATTTTGTTGCGAATATTTTCGATTATTGATTGTTTAGTCGATTAAATATGTGTTGGTTCGAATGGTTGACTTTTTATCCGATTGGTCGATGTGTTTGACTTTGGGTGATAATTGAAGAGTATGTCGAGACGAGTTTTTCTGGCCGTGAGAATTTTCGGAATCGGAATTACGACGAGGAAGTTACGTGGGTTTGAAGTTTGCCGAAAAGTGAATTATGGGGTTTCCATTTCGGGTAAGTCTATATATGGAAGTTTCCTTATTGGGCAGGTCAAACCTTGCCATTTAGGGAGTTGACCCGGTCAACTCGTGTTGACCGAGTTGGGTACGACGGAGGCGACGGTTGCCGACAGTGATTTTCCGTCCGGCCACCCCGTGGGACGGGGTTGGTCTTGTTCAACTCGTCCAGTGGTGCTCTTCACATTCCCGGTCACCTCTCACGGCGAGGTTGCCGGAGGTGAGAGATTTTCCGGCGAGAAAGTAGAAGAAAAATTGTGAATTCGGGTTCATGATCTTAGGCCGATTCGAGCTGGAATTTTGGGTGGGCTTTGTAGCCCTCATCACCATGAAGCTACCATGTAAGTTTGGTGTTTCAATTCGATGTGTACATGGAGAATTTTGGATTGGAAAATTTGGTACCAATTCGGTTTATCATGAAATTGAGCTAGTTAGAGATTGAATTGGCCTTTGTTGCAGTTGACAAAGTTTCTTAGCGGATTATTCTGAGTGGAATAGGAGTTGCTCCGCCGGAAAATTCTCCATTTGGTGGCGGCGCTGCAGTGGGCGGCGATCAAAGCGGCGGTCAACGGCGGTCAATTTTGACTTTTTGGGATTTTCGACAAGTTGCATGTCATTTCACTCGAAATCGCGCCCCGATCACAGTGGGGAGATTCGTTTCTCGATTTGAGCATCCGAAAGTATAGGGAGGTATTGTGATGTATATATCGGATTTTTGACGATTCGTCGTATTCGAATTATGTGTTTCCGAGAACGGTGGTTTCTCGTGATTTGATTTGAATTGTCGAGTTATGATTTTGAGAAATGGTTATTGTGATTATTCTGGGGTTCGTGATCGTTTGTTTGGCGAGGGACTTTCCGCCGGATCACGGGTTAACGCGTATCGCGTTACGCTAGTCTGTGAGTGGACAATTTCTTTTCACGGAAATCTTGCGAGTCTTTTATATGTTTTATGAACTTGAGCATGCGTATGAGATTTCGGATTACTTGAGCATTTGTTTTACGATTATACGGTTATACTTATACGGATATACGTATACGAGTATACATACACTTATATGTTGTTTCATGCATTTGCATCGAACTGTTTATGATTTGTTTTTCACAGAGTACAGTTTCAGTTATGTTGTTGTATCGATACACTGCATCCCGGCTGATCCCCGAGGATGTTACCGGTTGGAATCACGTGTGGGCTAGGGACCCCGTGGTTCTGAATCACGTGTGGGCTAGGGACCCCGTGGTTCTGACTGGATTACCTCAGCTAGGATCACGTGTGGGCTAGGGACCCCGTGGTTCTGACTGTGAGATTTTTACTTGCATGCTTAGTACGCTGGAGGATTATGGTTTTACCTCGTGTACTTTATTATCTTTATTTACCTGGACTCGCATATGTTATTTTAAACATATATATTAACTGGTGAAAGACATTTATTTTCGTCCACTCACTCTAACGATTTTCATGTCTTTCCCCTGGGCATTTCGGTTTCCGTGCCCAGTTTGCAGTTCAGGCTCTGGTGTCGCACGTCGTGGTCGGAGGCATAGTGCTCGAGCTACCTTGTTTCTTCCAGTAGGTTTATAGTTCTACCTACTGTGGTATACTTATATGTTTATATAATAGAGGTCGCTCTGAGAAATCTGTTGATTATGTTATACGATTTTACACCGGATTTCAGTAAAGTGCATATATATTTACTATTTTTACTTTACTGTTGATATATTGAGAAATCCGGATGGGATTGGTGCCCATGGTTTGCTTTTTGTGGCATAGGATGAAGTGTATTTTCCGCGTGCAGGTAATGGTAATCCTACGTTAGTAACGAAACTGAAAGCACCCAACCCCGATTCAGTTACCTAAACCGGAATCGAACCCCTTCTGAAAACACGAACCAACAAAAACTTTTCAAAATTTCGGCAGAGTTTCGTTACTAACGTGGAATTGCATAAACCTGCACCTTGAAAATAACATTTCATCCTATGCCACAAAAGCCAAACAATGCGAGTTCGGAACATAACACATATATATAGGGAGGTTGTCGGGCGAATCTCTCAAGCCCGACGTCGGGTGAATCGCTCAAACCCGACGGTGATAGGCCAGGGGAATCTCTCGACCCCGGCGGCACTCAGGGGAATCTCTCAACCTTGCTTCAGAGGAATCTCTCAACTCCGGGCCAGAGGAATCTCTCAACTCTGGTAGCATCGATGCAATAAATGCCAATCACTAATAACACATAATAACACCTCCGAAAATAACATATATCTCAATCATCGTATAAAATAAATACGGAAATCATAAAATCCACGAACTCGCAAATCAATAGTGAAAATAGAAACTTGTCCACTCACAGATCAGCTAGTGCAAACTCGCGCTAATCTCGTGGTCCGGCGGAAGTTCCCTCGCCTGAAGCACGATCACGATCCCGATCTCGATCTCCTGAATATACATAAACATAACGGATCAAAATCAAAATCCACAACCCCGTACTGAATTACAGAAACCAACTGTTCCCGGAAATGTGCAATGCAGTACGAAATGAATAACGGAAATTCCGAAATCCCCACTCGAAACCTCGACTGAAAATCGGCTAACCAAATCAACCCGGAAACCTCTGGACGATAACCAGGGCGCGATTACGAGAAAAATGACATTAATTTCATCAAAATCTGAAAAAGTCAACTCCTCCGCCGTTGACCACCGTTGACTGCCGCCGGCGGCGGCGGCACGCCGTCAACGGCGTGTTTCACCGGCGGAGAACCACCAGTTCTCTAGGTCTCAATCATCCGAACACTTTTCATAACTGGTACACAAGCCAATTCGAACTCAAACCTCTCCAAAACTCACCGAACCCGAACGGAAACCCATATTCCGTCCACCATTCGGGTCCGACGAAAATCTCCCCGAAAACCAAATTGAATCACATGGTTAGACTCCCAAGGACAAGGGGAGTTGAACCCCCTTATCCACCACCACCGTGGTCCACCAGAGGACCTCCTCCCAATACCGGCGACGCAACCCAATCGGCCTCGATTCGAACCCCCCTAAAACGTGATCAATTCCTTCCAAACCAATTACCATCATATTCGAAATCAAGAGAGGAAGCTAACTGTACCTGTTACGTGGCCGGAGGTGGCCGGAAAGTTGGTCGTCGGACGACAACACCCAAACAGGAAACTTTCCCTTTTCGGTCAAACAGGTCAACTTGCTATTTTTGGAAAGTCAGAGTTCGGTCAACGGTCCAACAGTGTTTTACGACTAATTCTCGACTATTCCGATATTTATACTCGCGCCTCGAGTCGATCGATGATTTGAAATAGATAACCATCACGATTCGGATAAACTCGAAACAATCGGATAAACTCGTCAGAAACCGAAACTTCAAATAATCATAAAATATTCCTTGGTTATCGGAAAAATCTTTCGGAACCGCCCACGAACTCGAAATCACGTACTCTACAATTTCCGTGAAGACACTCAACTCAAATTCTCGACCGAAAACATAGTCGCGAATCGAATCGGCAAACCACATATACGACATAAAACTACGACTAAGCAGAACCTCGAGAATCGTGCCGAATACGCAACTGGTTCTGGTTCGGGTCATCACAAATCTACCCCCCTTAAAGAAATTTCGACATCGAAATTTACGTACCTGTCAAGTGAACAGATGAGGATACTGCTCCCGCATACGCTGCTCGGTCTCCCAGGTGGCCTCCTCAACTGAGTGATTCTGCCACAAGACCTTCACCAGCGGAATCACACGGTGCCTCAACTCCTGCTCACGACGATCGAGAATCTGCACTGGCTCCTCTACATACGATAAATCCTCTCTGATCGGCAACTGCTGTGGGGCTAACACATGTGAAAGATCTGAGATGTATTTCCGCAACATCGAAACATGGAAGACATCATGAACACGAGCCATCTCAGCCGGTAACTCAAGTCTGTAAGCAACAGCTCCAACCCTCTCCGTAATCTCATACGGACCAATGTACCGTGGTCGAAGCTTGCCACGCTTCCCGAAACGCACAACTCCCCTCCACGGAGATAGTTTCAGGAAGACCCAATCACCAACCTCGAACTCCAAACTCTTCCTCCTTACATCTGCGTAACTCTTCTGCCGATCCTGGGCGATCCTCAACCGATCCCGGATAACCTGTATATCCTCCATCGTGGTTTTCACCAAATCAGGACCAATGAGCCAACGCTCGCCCACCTCACTCCAACACAACGGAGTGCGACACTGCTTCCCGTACATGGCCTCGTACGGTGCCATCTCAATACTGGCCTGGTAGCTGTTATTGTAGGCGAACTCAATCAAGTGCAACTGCTGATCCTAGTTTCCGCGAAACCGCAACACACATGATCTTAGCATATCCTCAAGAGTCTGAATGGTCCGCTCGGACTGCCCGTCAGTCTGAGGATGAAAAACTGTACGAAATCGCAACCTCGTGCCCAAAGCTTGCTGTAACGCCTGCCAAAACTCAGAAGTGAACTGACTATCACGGTCAGAAACAATGGACACAGGCACACCATGCAAGCGAACAATCTCGGATAAGTACAACTTGCCCAATCTTCCCATTGAAATCTTCCCCGGAAGTGCAAGAAAGTGTGCGGATTTCGTCAGTCGGTCAACAATAACCCAAATGCCAGTGTTGCCCGCCGAAGTACGCGACAATTGATAGACGAAATCCATATATCGTAATGTGCTCCCACTTCCAAACCGGAATCTCAAGTGGCTGTAGTTTTCCTGCAGGTTTCTGCCTCTCCGCCTTCACCTGCTGACAGATCAAACATCAACTCACGTATCGCGCCCCGATCACAGTGGGGAGGTTCGTTTCTCGATTTGAGCATCCGAAAGTATAGCGAGGTATTGTGATGTATATATCGGATTTTCGATGATTCGTCGTATTCGAATTATGTGTTTCTGAGAACGGTGGTTTCTCGTGATTTGATTTGAATTGTCGAGTTATGATTTTGAGAAATGGTTATTGTGATTATTCTGGGGTTCGTGATCGTTTGTTTGGCGAGGGACTTTCCGCCGAATCACGGGTTAACGCGTATCGCGTTACGCTAGTCTGTGAGTGGACAATTTCTTTTCACGGAAATCTTGCGAGTCTTTTATATGATTTATGAACTTGAGCATGCGTATGAGATTTCGGATTACTTGAGCATGTGTTTTACGATTATACGGTTATACTTATACGGATATACGTATACGAGTATACATACACTTATATGTTGTTTCATGCATTTGCATCGAACTGTTTATGATTTGTTTTTCACAGAGTACAGTTTCAGTTATGTTGTTGTATCGATACACTGCATCCCGGCTGATCCCCGAGGATGTTACCGGTTGGAATCACGTGTGGGCTAGGGACCCCGTGGTTCTGACTGGATTACCTCAGCTAGGATCACGTGTGGGCTAGGGACCCCGTGGTTCTGACTGTGAGATTTTTACTTGCATGCTTAGTACGCTGGAGGATTATGGTTTTACCTCGTGTACTTTATTATCTTTATTTACCTGGACTCGCATATGTTATTTTAAACATATATATTAACTGGTGAAAGACATTTATTTTCGTCCACTCACTCTAACGATTTTCATGTCTTTCCCCTGGGCTTTTCGGTTTCCGTGCCCAGTTTGCAGTTCAGGCTCTGGTGTCGCACGTCGTGGTCGGAGGCATAGTGCTCGAGCTACCTGTTTCTTCCAGTAGGTTTATAGTTCTACCTACTGTGGTATACTTATATGTTTATATAATAGAGGTCGCTCTGAGAAATCTGTTGATTATGTTATACGATTTTACACCGGATTTCAGTAAAGTGCATATATATTTACTATTTTTACTTTACTGTTGATATATTGAGAAATCCGGATGGGATTGGTGCCCACGGTTTGCTTTTTGTGGTATAGGATGAAGTGTATTTTCCGCGTGCAGGTAATGGTAATCCTACGTTAGTAACGAAACTCTGCCAAAATTTCTGCGGTTTTTGTTGGTTCGTGTTTTCGATTGGGTTTGATTCCGGTTTAGAGAGCTAAACCGGGGTTGGGTCCTTTCAACGCTACTACGCCATGTACCGAAATCACATTCAAACTTTTAGAGTGATCATTGATGTTTCCTTGAGGGAGGTGCCAAAGAAGTACTGTGGAATACCCTCAAGGCTTTGAGTACCTTAAAGATTTGGAGGACTAATTTCAAGTGGTTTCTTAGTGCATTATTTCAGGTTTATCCATCATTCGAATTTACACACTCCATCTTTAAGCTCACCATCCGTTTTATGGAGATCTAATTTGAGTTTCAAAAAAGTGGCTCTGAGTCAAGCGGGTTTGAGTATTAGTAGTGAGGAAATGGGTAGTGTTCTATTGTTGAGGGTAGAGAATCGAGAAGCACTTGGGAATTTGTTTGACATAGCCTTAGAGGCTAGATGCGAGAATCCATTACTTGGAGCTCGTGTCTTTCATATTGAGTTGGATCCGCCAATTGAGCAAGAGGTTGAGCCTGTAATACAAGAGCAAATTTCCATAGATGACGAACTAAATGAAGGAAGATCATTAAGGGAATGTGCATTACCCTCATTGTCCACGCAAACGGGGTGCATAGTTCTCCAACCATCGGTAGGAGAGTCTTTTAAAATTAAGCCGATTTTTCTTCAAACTCTCCCCATCTTCTTGGAGCATGCTAATTTCGAACCATACTCTCATCTCTTGGAGTTTGAGGAAGCATGTGTAAGGTTAAATATAATAAACATGGATGCGGGGCAACTACTGCTAATGATCTTTTCATCAAGCTTGAGGGAGAAGGCCAAAGAGTGGCTCAACAAGCTCCCACTAAATTCGATCAATTCTTGAGAGACTTTACAAAGAAAGTTCATGACAAAGTACTTTTCACCGGAGAAGATCAATGAGAGAAGGACAAGCCTAATGACTTTTCGAGAGGAAGATGGAGAGTTGTTTTGCGAAGCATGGAAACGTTTCAAAGATCTGGAGCTTGGTTGTCCAAACTATGGGCAAACCCAAGACATGCTTATGTCTTTATTGTACCAAGGATTAAGTATGCAAATGAGGAGAAAGATGGATATTGCTTGTTGCAGTCACTTCATGGACAAGACCACCGAGGAAGCACACATTTTGCTAGAAAAATTGTCGGAAAGGTCGGCCTTGTGGAACATGAAGCCGAGTGTGAGGAAGCCATCAGTTTCTAAGAGGGAGGCTAACCAAGCTAACCGTGGCAGCATTTAAGAAGTTAAAGGGGCTACATATGCACATGACGAAGCTATTAAGAGGCTTAAGGAGCCAATGAACAAGAAATTTGATCTCATGATAAAGCAACACCGAAGTAGAGGCCAAGTCAACCAAATTTCAGAGATAAGTACGATATATGAGAGCACGATGCATGAGACTCTTAGTTGCCCACATCAAGAAGACTATCCGAAGGTCATTGAGGAATGCAAAGGGCTATTTTATGATCAACCAAGGAATTATCCATACTTTAACATCTATAACTCAGGTTGGAGGAACAACCGTAACTTCTCATGGGGTGATTAAGGCCAAACCAACGAAGGAGGACAAGGAAGTGTGCAAAGATCTAATGGAGATTTACAAGGTCAAAGAGGGAGAGATAATCGAGGCAATCAAGGCAATTTTGGTGCCTCTAGTAGTGGAAACAAGAGATTTTCTAACAATCAAGGAGCTCCCGGGTTTGCACTAAGGTCAAATGGAGGATTCGCTAATACTTCGGGTGGTAACATTTACCAACCGAGAGCACCCTTTGTGCCTAAATCTCAACAACCACCATTGCTTCAAGCACCAATTCCTACACCTCAATTGGAGGCCCTAAAACCCAACATAGATGACTTTCTTTTCAAATTTTTCAAGAATTAGGAGGAGGACAAGAAGTTGTATCATGAAATTTTCATGAGCATGAAGAGTGAGATTCAAGTAATTGACAATGAGAGTCAAAGTGCAACCCACAAATTAGAGACTCAAGTGAGCCAATTGGCGAAGACACTCACCATACAAGGAGGTGGTAAGGCACATGGGTTCCCATCTACTACAGAGAGAAATCCCAAGCATCAAGTGAATGTGGTGAATGCGGTATTGAGATCCAAAAAAGAGTTTGAGAACCATGGAGATACTTCCATTGTGGAGAGTGATGATGACGAGGACTTAGACAAAAGTGTTGTGTCTAACAACCCTCTCGAACTTGAAAAGAGAATCACAAGTAGAGATAAAGTTGTGAAATTTCAAGAAAAGATTGCTTTGATTCCTTATGAGGATATTGATGAGTCAGATGATGATGAAGACGGGTTGGAAGATGAACATGAAGGTTTCGAGAGTAGCTAGAGTAGACAAGGGAATGCTGGGCAAGAGGTAGAAGCTTTGGGGAGTAACCAACACCATGGAAGGAAGGATTTGAAGATTGATGAAGGGAGAAATGCTGTACAAAAATTGACATGTCGAAGGTCTCATCTCGACATGTCGAGAGGAGCTCCTATACCGGAAACCACCAATTTTTGACATGTCAAGAAGACCATTCGACATGTCAAACATAAGAGTTAGGAAAAGTCAAAGGGACACTCCGAAGGGGTTCAACAAGGTGAAGAAGAGTACCTACCCTTCCCTCATGTGCAGAATAAACAGAGAGAACAAGCTAACTTGGATTGAAAGACCAAAGAATGTTTGGATGTCTTCAAGAAGGTGGAAATCAATATACCCCTTCTTGACGCCGTTCAAACTATTCCTATGTACTCCAAGTTTTTGAAGGATCTTTGTATAAACCAGAGGTATAAGAATAAGATTCAAGATGAAGTGAAGGGATCCGAGAGGATTAATTAAGCTTAATGCTACAGTCTCGGCAATCTTGCAAATGAAGGTTCCAAAGAAGTTGGCGGATTCTAAAAATTTTACCATTATTTGCACCGTTGGGAAGATGTATTTTCCTAAGACATTGATGGAACTTAGAGCTTCAACTAATTTGATGCCTTATTCCATGTACAAGGACATTGGATTAGGGAAGATCAAGCATGTGAGTATGTCTCTACAATTGGCCAATAGAAGTGTAGTACATCCAAGGGGTGTTGTGGAAGATGTGTTGGTAAGCATCGGGGAATTAGTGATATCGACGAATTTTATGATTCTTGACATGGAAGAGCTGATGGGGTATAAAGATCTTCCTATCAGTTTTGGAAGAGTTGTCATGGCTATGGCTGACATAAAGATAGAAGTGAAAGTCCCGAGTACTCACTATGACGATCTTTGAGAGGACCGAGACATTCATGATCTTCCATGATGCAAGCTCTATTTCTCAATTGCAAGTCTTTGTTGTCAAGGTTGTCAAAAGCGAGCTTGATGAGGAATTAGAAGATATCTCCAACAAAGTTTACATTGAGAGTAGATCCGAAGAAGTGGTTGATGCGACATTGATAGTGGGGTATAAAGAGTGTTTGCTACGGTCTACAATTTTGGGGAATGAAGCTTTGAATTGCATCATGACGTCTCAAGCCATCTATGGGCCAAAGATTACTTACAAGCCATTCCCCTTCATCGGTTTGGGAGCAAGGGTACTTGAAGGGAACTACTACTCAAGGAACAACGTGGATATGGTGAATGCGCATGATACCTTGTTCACTATCCAACAAGGGCCTATACTTTCAGACCTGGAACTCAAACAATTACCGGAGATACTCAAGTATGTATTCTTAAAGGAGAGGTACAAAAAGTTGGTGATTATCTCATCCTTACTAGATGAGGATAAAGAGGTTCGGTTGGTTGAAGTGTTGAAGAGGTATAAGGGAGCTCTAGAGTGGTCTTTGAGTGATATCAAGGAAATTAGACCAACCATTTATGAGCATCATATTTATACCTCTATGGATGCCAAGCCAATATGACAACCACAAAGGCGTCTTAACCCCAATATGCAAGAAGTGGTAAAGAAAGAGGTGTTAAAGCTTTAAGCCAATGTGATCATTTATGTCATATTGGATAATCCATGGATTTCACGTACACAAGTTGTACCGAAAAAAGGAGGGATAACAGTGGTTTCTAATGCTCAAGGAGAGTTGATACCATCTAGGATAGTTAATAGTTGGAGATTTTGTATTGATTATCTGAAGCTTAACATGGCTACTCATTAAGATCATTTTTCATTTCCTTTTATTGATAAAATGCTTGAGAAGTTAGCTGAGCATGAATACTATTGTTTATTAGATGGTTATAATGGCTACAACTAATTAGCCCGTAACATTAAGAGAAGACAGTATTTACATGTCCACAAGGGGTTTTCGCTTTTAGAAGAATGTCATTTGGGTTAAGTTATGCACTGGCTATAATTCAATGTTGTATGTAAGCAATTTTTTCGGGAATGATTGGTGAATTTGTGGAGGTGTTTATGGATGACTTTTCTTTGTTTGGGGATAGTTTTGATGAGTGTCTCCATCGCCTTGAGCTAGTGTTGCAAAGATGTTGTGAGAAAGATTTGGTGCTCAATTGGGAGAAATGTCATTTCATGGTACAAGAAGGCATCGTTCTTGGTCATAACATTTCAAGAAAGAGTATTGAGGTTGATAAGGCAAAGGTGGAGGTCATTAAGAAGTTTTCCATTCCATATAATGTGAAGGAGGTCCAAAGCTTTTTGGGGTATGCGAGTTTTTATTGGAGGTTCATTAAAGACTTTAGCTAGATTGCAAATCCTTTAATAGATATGATTGCAAATCCTTTAATGGATATGCTTGCAAATGATGCTTATTACACAATCACTAAGGAGTTTGAAGAAGCCCAAAGACTCTCAAGCATACACTTATTACGGCTCCGATAATCATGAAGCTAGATTGGAGTTTACCTTTTGAAATCATGTGTGATACTAGTGATTACTCCATGGGTGTGCTGCTAGGCCAAAGGAGAGACAATGTTTTAGGGATGATATAATATGTTTTAATGATTTTCAACTCTACTAAAAGGAACAACACCACCATGAAAAATGAGATGTTGGCTATAGTGTTTGCACTTGACAAATTCTGGAGCTACATTATGAGTTCTAAAGTCATAGTACATACGGATCATAGTGCTCTCAAGTTTCTCCTCACTAAGGCCGAGTCTAAGGCAAGGTTGTTGAGATTGGTACTACTTCTTCAAGAACTTGACTTAGAGATTATGGACAAGCCTGGGAAGCACAACTTGGTTGCGGATCACCTCTCACGCCTTCAACTCAAGAATGAAGAAGATGACTTGAATGATGACTTTCTAGATGAGCAATTGTTCCTTGTCAATGAAGTGGTCACTACTTCCCATTATCCATGGTTTGAGGATATTTCTAATTATTTAGAAAGTAAGGGTACCTTTATTCCCACCTACTTTTCAAGTGATCAAAGGAAGAGATTGAGGTGGAGTCTAAGGCAAGGTTGTTGAGATTGGTACTACTTCTTCAAGAACTTGACTTAGATATTGTGGATAAGCCTGTGAAGCACAACTTGGTTGTGGATCACCCTCACGCCTTCAACTCAAGAATGAAGAAGATGACTTGAATGATGAATTTCTAGATGAGCAATTGTTCCTTGTCAATAAAGTGCTCACTACTTCCCATTATCCGTGGTTTGGGGATATTTCTAATTATCTAGAAAGTAAGGGTACCTTCATTCCCACCTACTTTTCAATTGGTCAAATGAAGAGATTAAAGAGGAGTAGCCGAGAGTTCATTTGGGATGCTCATGCTTTCATCAAGACATGTGATCGGTGCCAAAAGGTGGGTAGGATTAATATAAGGGACCAAATGTCGTTGAAGACCATTATTGAAACCGAGATATTCAATGTTTGGGGCATTGACTTCATGGGGCCTTTACCTTGCTCACATGGAATGTACTACGTCTTGGTGGCGGTGGACTATGTCTCCAAATGGGTAGAAGCTACGACATACCTAACAAATGATGTCAAAGTGGTAACAAAGTTTCTCAAGGGTACAATCTTTACAAGGCATGGAACTCCAAGGGCCATCATAAGTGATGGAGGCTGTCATTTCATCAACCAAAAGTTCAAGGTTCTTTTGAAGACATATGAGGTTTCTCACAAGGTAGCTACACCATATCATCTTTAAACTAGTAGCCAAGTAAAGATTAGCAACCGGGAGCTCAAGAGTATTTTAGAGAAGACCGTGAACACCCACCAGAAGGATTGGAGCCTTAAGCTTGATGATGCACTATAGGCATACCAAACTGCCTTCAAGACTCCCATATGCATGTCACCTTATAAACTTGTCTATGAGAAGGCCTTCCAATTACCGGTGGAGCTAGAGCCTAAAGCAAGATGGGCCATTAATATATTGAATATGAATTCAGATTCTTGTGGTCAGAAAAGGAAGTTGATGTGATGAAACTTGAAGAATTGAGGCTTGAAGCTTATAAGAGTGTCCAGATATATAAAGAGAGGACAAAGAGGTACTATGACAATCACTTAAGGCATAAGGAGCTTGTTATGGGATAAAATGTGCTTGTGTACAACTTTAGACTTTCCTTATTTGCAGGGAAGCTAAGGTCTAGACGGAAGGACCCATTTTAGCTATAGAAGTTTTTCCTCATAGAGTGGTGACTTTGAGAAATTTGAGAGATGGAAGCAGTTTCAAGGTGAATGGACACCAGATAAATCTTTGGAAAGGAATTGAGCCAAGTGACCATGTTGTAGAAGTGAAGTTTGTGCACCTTCCACACACCATGATGCTTTGAAAGCTTTGCTCTCCTTCATGACCATGTTAAGGTCATTAAACTTGAATCCAAAATGGTCGGATACCATTACTTTGGCTAAAGTAATAAGTGTGAGGTGGTGAGAAGCAACTTTGAAAGAGAAGCCAAGGATACCTAGCATGGAAGGAAAAACCAATGTTGGTCTTGCGTTGGTGATTGTTGGTGACTAGAGACAACATGTATCGATCTTCAAGGGGAAGCATCTCTAATATCTTATCTCACTTTCAAATTCTATGTTTTTTTGCTTGTCTTTGTGTTTAAAATGTTAGCTTTGTGTTTGTGAATTTTGTGGTAGGAATATGTGTAGTTTGGGTAAGAATTGGTGTATGTTTAAGAGGCAAAATTCTAGGAATTTTTGACATGTCGAGAAATAGTACAGGACCCTTCGACGTTTCGAGATTTTTCTCTCAACATGCCGAAGAGAGGTCTAAGGCCGAGTTGACCCGAGTTGACTTTTAAAAAATCACCCCTTCTCCCTTTTCTTTCTCTTTCCTCCCGCCACCCTCTCATAATTTTCAACTTCTTGATACACGCTAAAACTAACTCCTAAATAAACACTGAGAAATCACTCAAAACGTGCATGCAATCAAAACCCTTTGTTGTAGATATAGCATTGGTAAATAGGGATCGTTCTTAACCGGGGATTGAGGGTGCATGCATAACTATGCTAGGTTTGTTTATGGGGGTGCGAGATTTGGTTTGTTTAACTAATAACCTACGAAATTTAAACCTAATTCTACTATGTACACATGATCATCACATCATGTCTACCTCCACCGTTTTCATGCTTCACTTACCCAGTATCAACGAAATTCTTACATTTCAACCTGCAATTTATACACATGCTTTTAAGAGTGCGACGAAGAGCGCCTACAACTTAATTTATCTAAGATTCATACAAAACATGCTAGGGAGGAACGAAGAGCATATCACCCAAAACATTAAGAAGTTTTAAGCATACAAGCATGTGTACAAGTCAAAGACCAAAAACTAAGAACACATGGAAGGTAACATAAGTAAGTAAAAACATATAGTCTTTATTAAACAAATCACAAGTCATAAACCGAATTCTTTACAAGACAAAAGATGAGATAGAAGGTTTATGGTTACACTTTTGGAGTCTGTGAAGAGCACTAACAACGCCTCGAGTGGATGGATTCTCAAGAACAAGACGAAGAGCGCCGATTATTCTTGATCCGTGAAGAGGGAGCTTCGGCCTTGGAGGGAATTAGGCTTAGGACGACTTGGGAGGTGTTTTGGGCAGATATTTGGTGTCTATGATGTGTGATCCCTTTGTTCTGGTCGAGCTCTCCTTTAAATAGGATATGAAAAATCCTAGTTTATCCCCAATTATGAATGAATTAACTCCACCCAGGTAAGTTGACATTTCTTCATTAAATCAGTGATTTCCGGAGATTTATATGTCCGAATGGAGTGATTCTTTTTGAGATGGCAAGTTAACTTCTAGAGATTTCTAGGGACATATTATTCGCATCATAATTCCTTCTGGTCCGTTTTTGGTGGCCCGTTTAAGTGGGCTGATCTGCACAGGCAGATTTCCTGATTTCTAGCTTTTGATCCATCTTCTTCTTTTGGGCTTCTTTGTGGCCGAATCTTGACATGATCTTGGACCTTCTTGGACACATGAGCATGGTCTTGACCCATCTTAGTAATCTTTGATCCATTCTTTATAAATCGTGGCCCATTCTTCTTCATCTTTCCTCCTCATTTTAGGAACTTCCTCCTTAGTAGGTTTTGAGCTCATTTCTGTCTCATTTACGGATTCCTCCTTTATTTCTACCTACAAACATAAAGTAAGTTAAAAACATATTTACTAAGCACAAAACAAAGCTAAATATAGAGAGAGAAAGACATTAATAATCAAGCATAAAATGCGTAGATCAAATTCCCCCACACTTAGACTTTGCTAGTCCCTAGCAACTACACAACAAAACAATGAACTTGAGAAAAAAATAATAATAAAGGGAAAAACACAAAGGTAAACGTGACACTTATATACAAACATACTTAGATATTTTAACATTTCAAAGCCTCAAATTCTCATGTAATCATGTTTGAAAACGATAGAAATACTAAGTTGAACAAAACTAAGCTCTTAGTCAAATTTGTCTCAGAAAATTCTTCAAGTCTATGGCGATGGAATCATATTGTTTTCACATGAATGTTCAATGAATTAAATAGATAATAGAGATATGATCATGTCATGAACAAGTAAGACGTGGAGAAAACAATGGTGATGTTAAAACTGTGCATGTCTCGAATAAAGTTCAAATCAACTCACATGGATGCACTCATCATATTTTCACTTATGCAAAGTTTTCATTCGAAGTGTTTGTTAATTCCAACAAAAATTCATGCATGGGAAGAGATACTTGCACAAATGAACCAAAACCATATGCTTACTCATGCAACTTATTTCACAGATTGAAGGCTACTCATCTTAAGGATCACAAAGGACTTTTAAGGGTTGTAATGGGGCTTAGGCTAAGACATTCAAAAATATGGATATGTGGTGGTTAAGAACATTCAAAAGACTTAGTCAAAGCACCAAAAACTTCATAAATTTCGTTCATCCTCCTCTCACCAATGTCACCATGGTCAAATCCTACATACACGGGCCAGATTTCATCTTGTTGGACCCTAACTTCATTCTAAACTTCCCTTGAGCTTTTGTGGACAGGACAAATGCCATATTTCTTCATTTTTGGGCCTTCAATTCAATACAAACTCCAAATCCACAAGTATGTGGGACATTAATCCAAGCAATGTACACTAAAAACCTATTGTCGGAGAGCTTTTGATTTTTTTTTTCTTTCTATTTTCGGCAATTGCAAACTTTTTTCAATGTATTTGGACAAGTCTATCCCTATACACACATCTCCTCATGATCTTCACACCATCTCCATGATTCTAGCTTCAAAAATCCCCACCAAGTCTTTTGAACAAGGGTATGGATATTCTGCACTAGGTTAAAGTGTTTAGATATGTATGGTAATGAGAGAAAGGCATAATGTGGGCTCAAATGGGTTATCTAGGGGTGTCGCAACTCGTGCGCACAAATGGGACACATGGCTATTTGGCAAAGTGGTGGATATCCTAAGTGCCTTTAATCACATCCAAAATCAGAGTATGTATCAACTATAAGCTTTGCAAATTGACATGAGTAAGTTCTAGTATTCTCTAGGGGTGGGACATTCGAACCGAAAACCGAAAAAAACCGATCCAAACCGAGCCGCGACAGAAAAAAACCGCACCCGAAAAAAACCAAACAAAAAAAAACCGAAACCGAAAAAAACCGAAATATTTGGTTCGGTTATGGTTTTTAATTTATAAAAACCGAACCGAACCGAAAAACTGAAGTATGTATAAATAGATATCATTTTAGAAATTTTGTAATATATTATATAAATATATGCAAAACAAAAACCTTAAACTCCTAAAATCCTAATTTCTTTATGCACAATTCTTCTCAATTTCTCTCATAGAATCTAATTAAAATGTTAGACAACTCAAAAAAAGAAATTTTATAGACACTTTTTTAGTTATTTATTCAAAAGTTATTTTTTATACATTATGTAAAAAACCGAAAGAAACCGAAAAAATCCGAAAGAAAAAACCGAACCAAACCGAACTGAATAGTCACGGTTTTTTTAAAAAAAATTGAAAAACCGAACCGAAAAAAATATTACGGTTTTGTTATGGTTTTTAGCAAAAACCGAACCAAACCGCCCGAATCCCACCCCTAGTATTCTCTAGTTCATTAAGATCTATGGCAAGTGAGTATATGCATGATTTTGAGGCCTGTTCTAATATGCACGAAATTTCTCTCAAGAAGAAGTGTTTAAGGCTCAAAATCTCACTTAAGGCTCATATGATTCAAAATTTATTCTCACATGCGATTTCTATACCAAGTGTATCATACCATATCTACTACATGTCATGACACTCAAAGATATCTCAATTAGCACATGAATTCCTTATGATTATGATATGCAACGCCATATGATGTTTATTTTGGTCCATTTTCATCATTGACTAACTAAGGGCATCCTAAAGACTCAATAAAAACATTAAATTTTCAAAAACACACAAAAATAGAAAAATTTAAACGGAACAAAGAATCGACCGGTCAAAAAATCCTATGAAGCGACCGGCCGAAAGACCAAAATTTAGGAAAATTTCAATGACTCTCAAACAAGGGTGAATTTAGTCATCATCTTCTTTGAGCAACCTTAATGAATTGGCCAGTTGGCGAGAGAGACCAAGAGAGGTAGGAGTGATTTTCGAACTTGTCTTTTCTCACATCCAAAATCCGTCCTAGAAACCGTCCCCTTCTAGACACCAAATCATCTCGGATCTCTTACTCAAAGACGAGTTTTCATTCACTACACTAAATTACATACAAAATACACTAAGTATGACTCAAAACAAAAATTTTTTTTAGGGCATCATCCACCGGAAAGTTCCATTGTCCGCCCGATTTTTCAATTTATGACTCAAATAAAGTTGTAAACCCCTCCCCCACACTTAAACTCTACATTGTCCTCAATGTACTAAAGTAAAGCATAGAATTCGAGCATGAAGGAAGGACTCACGAAAATTCTACTTATTTAAATGAAAGTAACGAAATTAAAAAAAAGATAGGGGAAGAGAATGCAAATCTGTTGATGACTCCTCCATTGGGTTGCCTCCCAAGTGGCGCTTATTTTTTAACGTCTTTCAGCCTAGACGTGATGCATTCTTCATGTGGTTGAAGGTGATGGCTCCACGAGTTTGTCTTCTTCAACGTTGTACTCCTCAAAATTGTTATAATATGGCTTTAACCGTTGGCCATTCACCATGAACACTTTGCCGGATTCTAAGGACATGATTTCTATGGCTCCATGATGAAAAACTTGCACCACAATGTACGGACCAATCCATCTCGAACGCAGCTTGCCTAGAAAGAGTCGAAGTCTTGAATGAAATAGTAAAACCTTTTGCCCAACCTCAAAACGCTTTGTACGGATCATCTTGTCATGAATGCGCTTTGTCCTCTCCTTGTAGATCCATGCATTGTCAAATGCCTTGTTCCGGATTTCTTCTAACTCACATAACTGCAATTTTTGATGCAATCCAGCTTCATCCTTGTCCATGTTGAATTTCTTCACCGCCCATCAAGCTTTGTGCTCTAGCTCTACTGGAAGATGAGAAGACTTCCCATAAACAAGTCGATATGGTGAGATGCCTATAGGGGTCTTGTACGCTGTTCTATATGCCAACAAAGCATCATCCAAACACTGGCTCCAGTTTTTGCGGTTTGGCTTGATAGTACGCTCCAAGATCTTCTTGATTTCTCGATTTGAGACCTCCGCCATGCCATTTGTTTGTGGATGATAAGGTGTAGAAACTTTTTGCTTGACTCCATATTTCCTCATCAATGCCTCAACCGTCTTGTTGCAAAAGTGACTCCCTCAATCACTGATTAGAACGCGCGACATTCCGAACCTTGAGAATATGTTAGTCTTGAGGAAATCTGCAACAACTCGCGAGTCATTAGTATGGGTGGCTTTTGCTTCCACCCATTTTGAAACATAATCAACAGCGAGTAAAATGTAAGTGCGACCATTAGATGGAGGAAAAGGTCCTATAAAATCAATGCCCCAAACATCAAAAATTTCGACATTCAATATATTGAACTGCGGCATTTGATCTCTAGCACCAATATTTCCGGATCGTTGGCACCTATCACACTTAGCACAAAAGTCATTAGAATCACAAAATAAGTTGGGCCAAAAGAAACCACAATCTAACACTTTAAGGGATGTCTTTTTCGAACCAAAGTGACCTCCACATGCACCATTGTGACAAAACTCAAGAATAGATGCAAACTCATTATCCGGAACACACCTTCTAATCACTAAATCAGCACATTATTTTCATAAGTAAGGTTCATCCCAAATAAAAGTCCTAGCATTACTTCGAAGTTTGTCACGTTGAGCCTTGTGCATAAATGATGGAAACTTACCGGTAACTAAATAGTTTACAATATCCGCATACCAAGGAGTTTTAGAGGCACTTACCTGAAGTCCGAAGAGTTGTCATCCGGAAAATTCTCTTCAATTGCAACGTTGGACTTCTCTTTAACAATCCTAGATAGGTGATCGGCTACCACATTTCTACTCCTTTTTTGTCCTTGATTTCCACATCAAACTCTTGTAGAAGTAGTATCCAACGTATGAGCCTCAGTTTCGCATCCTTTTTCTGCATCAAATACTTCAAAGCTGCATGATCAGTGTAAATTATAACCTTACTTTGAAGTAAATAGGATCGGAACTTGTCCAATGCAAACACCACCGCCAACATCTCCTTCTCGGTTGTTGTGTAGTTGGCTTGAGTATCATCAAGTGTCTTAGAAGCATAATAAATGGCGTATGGCTTCTTATCTCTCCGTTATCCCAATACAGCTCCAACAACATAATCCAATGCATCACACATAAGTTCAAATGGTTGAAACCAATCTGGAGCACAAAGAATATGGGCACTTGTCAATAACTCCTTAAGCTTCTCAAATGCAATGCCACATTCTTCATTAAAAACAAAGGGAGTGTCCTTCTGAAGCAGCTCGCACAAGGGACGTGAGATGTGGGAAAAGTCCTTGATGAACCTCCTGTAGAAACCTGCGTGTCCAAGAAAAGAACGAATCTCTCTAACCGAAGTCGGAGAGGGTAAGTACCGCACAAGATCTACCTTAGATTAATCAACTTCTATACCCTTTTTTGAAACAATGTGACCTAAGACAATCCCTTGAGTGACCATAAAATGGCACTTCTCCCAATTAAGTACCAAGTTCGTTTCAACGCATCTTTGCAAGATTAATTCTAAGTGGTCTAAACATGCATCGAAATCCCTCCCAAATACACTAAAATCATCCATAAAAACCTCGATTATTTTCTCAATGTAATCGGAAAAGATAGAGAGCATGCATCGTTGAAACGTACCTGGGGCGTTACAAAGTCCAAATGGCATGTGACGATAAGCAAATGTTCCAAAAGGGCATGTGAACATTGTTTTTCTCTTGATTCTTCTCAGTAATGCTAATCTGGTTGTAACCCGAATATCTATCAAGGAAGCAATAGTAAGAATGACCAGCCAACCTCTCAAGCATCTGATCAATGAATGGCAAAGGAAAGTGATCCTTTCGAGTGCTGGCGTTGAGCTTCCTATAGTCAATGCAAACCCTGTGGCCAGTGATGGTTCGTTGAGGCTCTAATTCATTCTCCGCATTCTTCACAACTGTAATTCCAGATTTCTTAGGAACAACTTACACAGGTGAGACCCAACGACTATCCGAAATTGGATAGATAACTCCACAATCTAAGAGTTTGATGACTTCCTTCTTCATAACCTCCATCATGGGCGGATGGAGCCTTCTTTGAGCTTCACGAGAGGGCTTAGCTCCATCTTCAAGTAAAATGCGATGAACACAATGTGACGACCCAGAATAGAATCAGAAGCGTAATCAGCTTAATTCGTGAGTTAGCGTATAATCGCAGATTTCCGATAATTGATTGAATCGCCAGCTTTGATCACGACTAAAATTATTGGCCAAGAATTTGAGTTGAGTCTCTTCTCGAGATTTGTTG
Organism: Geum urbanum; assembly: GCA_946800695.1. Classification (NCBI taxonomy): domain Eukaryota; kingdom Viridiplantae; phylum Streptophyta; class Magnoliopsida; order Rosales; family Rosaceae; genus Geum; species Geum urbanum. Next base: position 18,066,107 of record OX327017.1, on the reverse strand, counting down.
TACGCGTGATTTCGAGTTCGTGGGCGGTTCCGGATCATTATTTGGACGACCGAGGAATATAATACGAATATTTGAAATTTTGATATATTGTCGAGTTTATCCGTTCGTGTTCGAGTCTATCTGAATCATGATTGTGATCCTTTTTGGACCGTTGATCGACCCGAACCGTAAATTGAATGATTATCGACTTGATTTGCGAGTTTCGCGATTTCTTGTGATTTCGAGATTATCCGTTAATATGGTGGCTTCGTTAGCAACTAAATTATCGGGTGAGAATTTGATTTCGGATTCTTCACGGAGGATGTAGAGAATTTAATTTCGAGCTTGTGGGAACTTCCGGAGGATTTTATTGAGTTACGAGGAATAAGTTATGAATATTTTTGGACGCCGAATATTGTCGTATTTATCCGATTGGGGTTCGATATGCGTACGGTATAAATACGGAAATGATACTTGCCGTTTTTGGAAACCTGTCATATTGGGAAACTGGGGGTGTTGACTAGGTTGACCGCGGGTGGGTCGACCCATTTTGGGGGCCGATTTGGTTCGCCGGATTTGGGACTGATTCCGGCCATATTTGGGCAAGGTTTCTTCTTGAGTTTTGTTGGGCTTGAGTTGCTCTTCAACTTGGTAGTTGAATCCCCTTTTATGGTGGTCGGAGGAGGAAGAATTTCGGTGGTGAAATGCAAGGTTTTCCGGCGAGAAACGGTGGAGGACGGAGGCATCGATTCCGGCCGATTTGGTGGTGCTCCTTTGAGGGATTTTGTTAGCCTCGAGCTAAGGAAGCTTTTCCAAGTGGTCTTGAAGGTTGCCGTGGCCGGAGGAGGGAGATCGTACGGTTTGAATTCCGATAAGGGTTTGGAACTTTGGGTTGATTTCTGGAGGTTTTCCGGTCAAAATTGGTCTTAACTTATAACTGCAAAGTTGTTGGAATCGTCGAGATCTTCAAAACCATGTGTAGCATGAATTTTTCTGGGCAGGTTTGGATTTTCCGGCGACGGCGGCTACTTTTTGCCCGACGTGGTTTTTGACGAGTTATATGTCGTTTCACTTGAAATCGCGCCCCGATCACAGTGGTGAGGTTTGTTTTTCGAATTGAGCATCCAAAATTATAGCGAGGTATTGTGGTGTGATTATCGGATTTTCACGATTTCGTTGTTATTGGATTATATGTTTCCGGGAACGGTGGTTTCTCGTGATATGATTTGAGGATACGAATTATGATTTTGAGCAGTGGATTTTATGATTATCCAGGGGTTCGTGTGAAAGGACCCAACCCCGATTCAGTTACCTAAATCGGAATCGAACCCCTTCTGAAAATACGAACCAACAAAAAATTTTCAAAATTTCGGCAGAGTTTCGTTACTAGCGTGGAATTGCACAAACCTGCATCCTGAAAATAACACTTCATCCTATGCCACAAAAAACAAACCGTGGGCACCAATCCCATCCGGATTTCTCAACATCAATATATGAATCATAAACAGTAAATAGTACTGTAGTATATATATATCCGAGAAAATCCGCATAAACAAGTATCAGAATGTATCAGAGTGACCTCTAGAGTAAAATATATACAATATGCACATCAGTAGGCGAAACAAGAACCTAATGGAAAGCACAGGTGACTCTGATCACTAGCCTCCAAACCACGACGTGAAACACCAGAATCCGAACTGCAAACTGGGCACGAAAATCGAAAAGCCCAGGGGAAAGGCAAATAAAACGTTAGAGTGAGTGGACGAAAATAAATATATGCCTTTCACCAGTTATATATACAATCAATGTAAAACAATGCGAGTTCGGAACACAACACATATATATAGGGAGGTTGTCGGGCGAATCTCTCAAGCCCGACGTCAGGCGAATCGCTCAACCTGACGTTGATAGGCCAGGGGAATCTCTCAACCCCGGCGGCACTCATGGGAATCTCTCAACCCTGCTTCAGAGGAATCTCTCAACTCTGGGCCAGAGGAATCTCTCAACTCTGGTAGCATCGATGCAATAAATGCCATCACCAATAAACATATAATAACACCTCCGAAAAATAACATATATCTTAATCATCGTATAAAATAAATACGGAAATCATAAAATCCACGAACTCGCAAAATCAACAGTGAAAATAGAAACTTGTCCACTCACAGATCTGCTAGCGCGAACTCGCGCTAAACTCGTGGTCCAGCGGAAGCTCCCTCGCCTGAAGCACGATCACAATCTCGATCTCCTGAATATATATAAACATAACTGATCAAAATCACAGACCACAACCCTGTACTGAATCACGGAAACCAACCGTTCCCGGAAATATGCAATGCAGTACAAAATGATAAACGAAATCCCTGAAATCTCCACTCGAAACCTCAACTGAAAATCGGCTAACAGAATCAATTCGGAAACCTCTGGACGATAATCAGGGCGCGATTACGAGAAAAATGACACTAATTTCATCAAAATCCAAAAAGTCAACTCCTCGCCGGAGCGCTGCCGTTGACCGCCGGCGGCGGCGCGCCGTCAACGGTGACATTTTCCGGCGAGGAAGCTCCAGAAATGAAGCCCATCTCAAACCGAGTCACTTTCATAACTACAACCTACCTCAATTCAAACTCTAACATCACCAATTTCATCCAAAATCAAATCGGAATATCACACCGGAAACCTAATCGGGTTCACCTCTAAACTTCACCTCGTCCCAAACCAATAACCCAGATAGCATCACCGAGGTGTGGGAGCAAAACCCCCAACAACCCCACCTCCAAATCTCATCGGAACCACCGTGACCATTACCGGCGACAACCTTCCCCTCGGCCCGATTCGAACTCAAGGTAAACACCACCAATTTAAACAAACTCATACATAAAATGAAAGAGAATCACGAGAGGATTCAAACTGTACCCTCAGCCTGGCCGGAGGAGGCCGGAAAAGTCGGGTCGGCCGACGAACTGAACTGGGTCGCTCTCTCTCCTTCACGGGTCAACGGCTACTTTCCAATTTTGGAAAGTCAACAGGTGGTCAACGTTCAGTCAAAGCCCAAATTAGATTTTCGACTAATTTTTGACTATTCCGATATTTATACTCGCGCCTCGGGTCGATCGACGATTCGAAACGGATAACCATCACGATTCGGATAAACACGAAATAATCGGATAAACTCGTCGAAAACCAAAACTTCAAATAATCATAAAATATTCCTCGGTTATCGGAAAAATCTTCCAGAACCGCCCTCGAGCTCGAAATCACATACCCTAAGATTTCCATGAAGACCCTCAACTCAAATTCTCGACCGAAAACATAGTCGCGAATAGGGTCGACGAACCACATAAATATCGTAAAGCTGCGACTAAATAGAATCTCGTGAATCGTGCCGAATACACAACTGATTTTGGTTCGGGTCGTCACAAATCTACCCCCCTTAAAGAAATTTCGACCTCGAAATTTACGTACCTATCAAGTGAACAGATGAGGATACTGCTCCCGCATACGCTACTCAGTCTCCCAGGTGGCCTCCTCAACTGAGTGGTTCTGCCACAAGACCTTCACTAGCGGAATCACGTAGTGTCTCAACTCCTACTCATGACGATCAAGAATCTGCACTGGCTCCTCAACATACGATAAATCCTCTCTGATCAGCAACTGCTGTGGGGCTAATACATGTGAAGGATCTGAGATGTACTTCCGCAACATCGAAAGATGGAAGACATCATGAACACGAGCCATTTCAGCCGGTAACTCAAGTCTATATGCAACAGCTCCAACCCTCTCCGTAATCTCATACGGACCAATATACCGCGGTCGAAGCTTGCCACGGTTCCCGAAACGCACAACTCTCCTCCACGGAGATAGTTTCAGGAAGACCCAATCACCAACTCGAACTCTAAACTCTTCCTCCTCACATCTGCGTAACTCTTCTGCTGATCCTGGGCGATCTTCAACCGATCCCGGATAACCTGTATATCCTCCATTGTGGTTTTCACCAAATCAGGACCAATGAGCCAATGCTCGCCCACCTCACTCCAACACAATGGAGTGCAACACTGCTTCCCGTACAGGGCCTCGTACGGTGCCATCTCAATACTGGCCTGATAGCTGTTGTTGTAGGCGAACTCGATCAAATGTAACTGCTGATCCCAGTTTCCGCGAAACTGTAACACACATGATCTCAGCATATCCTCAAGAGTCTGAATGGTCCGCTCGGACTGCCCGTCAGTCTGAGGATGAAAAGCTGTACTAAATCGCAACCTCGTACCCAAAGCTCGCTGCAACGCCTGCCAAAACTCAGAAGTAAACTGACTCTCTCGGTCAGAAACAATGGACACCGGCACACCATGCAAGTGAACAATCTCTGATAAGTACAACTTGGCTAATCTGCCCACTGATATCTTCCCCGGAAGTGCAAGAAAGTGTGCGGATTTCGTCGGTCGGTCAACAATAACCCAAATGCCAGTGTTGCCCGCCGAAGTACGCGGCAACTGATAGACGAAATCCATCGTAATGTGCTCCCACTTCCAAACCGGAATCTCAAGTGGCTGTAGTTTCCCTGCAGGTTTCTGCCTCTCCGCCTTCACCTGCTGACAGATCAAACATCAGCATGGATGTGTCCACGAGCGACCCCGTGAGATTTTCCATGCATGCTCTGTACGCGTGAGGAGTTAGAGTCTCCCTCGTGTACCATTTGATTTTTATGCATTTAGACTCGCATATGTTTTTATAACATATATTATTCGGCGAAAGACATTATTTTCGTCCACTCACTCTAATAGTTTTCATGTCTTTCCCCTGGGCTTTTCGGTTTCCGTGCCCAGTTTACAGTTCAGATTCTGGTGTCGCACGTCGTGGTCGGAGGCATAGTATTCGAGCGATGTTTCTTTTATGGTAGGTTCTTAGTTTGGCCTACTATTTGTATATCTATATTAGAAGTCGCTCTGAGTATTCTGATGTATACTTTTATACGGTTTTCCCTGAATTTCTGTAAAGTATAGTTATATTTATTACTTTACATTACTGTTATGATATTGAGAAATCTGGATGGGATTGGTGCCCACAGTTTGGCTTTTGTGGCATAGGATGAAGTGTATTTTCCGGGTGCAGGTAATGGTAATTCCGCATTAGTAGCGTTACTCTGCCGAAATTTTGATGGTTTTTGTTGGTTCGTGTTTTCAGAAGGGGTTTGATTCTGATTTAGGAAACTAAATCGGGGTTGGGTCCTTTCACACAAGTTGTAGGATTGATACCTTTGATGTCTGCAAGTGTCCAACCGATCACGGTTTTGTATTGTTGAAGCATATGAATTAACTTCACTTCTTGTTCTTCCTCCAAAGATGAAGAGATGATAACCGGTAAAGTCTCATTGTCTCCCAAGTAGGCATACTTCAAATGATCCGGTAACACCTTGAGTTCTAATTCCGGTGCTCGAACAATGGAGGGAACTAGCTTGTTTTCACCATAAGCCAATGGAATAGGGGCTGCCTTGGAAATCACGTTGGCTTGCTCATTGAGGAGTGACGCCATCTCCTTCACCCTAGGCTCAAAATTCTCGATCAAAGCATCCAAGAGAGCTTCTTCATCTAGTCGGTTCAATCCAACTCCTTCTTGAATCACAGTGTCGAGCTCATCTTCTCTAAGTGTGTCGAGATGCTGCTGCGCCAAATCTTCAACTATATCATATGAAAGACATGCATTGACACAAGCAGTGGGAACCTTCATGACATCAAGAATGTTGAACTCAATCCTTTCTCCATCAATCTCCATGGAAAACATTCCCTCGAACACATCAATCATTGTTCTTGCAGTCCTCATGAAAGGTCGTCCGAGTAATAAAGGTGTGGTGTTCAACGGACTCTCCTCCATGTCAACAATGTAAAAGTCAGCAGGAAAGATTAGGTTGTTGACTTGTACAAGAACATCTTCAACATATCCCCTTGGATATTTATGAGATCGGTCGGCTAACTGTATGATGACATTATCTTGCTTAAGCTCGCCAAGCTCCATGGATGCATAAAGATAGTAAGGCATCACATTGATTGATGCACCTAAGTCAAGCATGACATCTTCAAATCTGGTGTCACCAATAACACAATTCAAGGGACAGAAAAGCTCCCAGGGTCCTTCAATTTTGGGGGTAACTAACGCTGCAACACAACCGAAACTGTTGCATTCACCTTCACGACCTCATTCGCTCTCGTTTGCCTCCTCTGGGTGCATAGCTATTTCAAAAACTTGGCATATATCGGCACTTTCTTTATGCACTCAATCAAGGGTAGGTTTACTTGCACTTTCCGAAAGATGTCTAGGATTTTCTCGTATTGATCATCCTTCTTTGATTTTGATAATCTGTGTGGGAATGGTGCACAAGCAAACGAAGCATTAGTATTAACAGAACTTGAAGGGATAGAGTTAATACCTTTGGTTAGGGTAGGTGGCGTTGGTGATTGTGGGATAGAGTTTTTCGACCAGTTGAAAAACAGAGTTTTTCGACACTTTAAGAGTTCTAAGTTATAAATGCATGAATGCAAGGGCTCTAAGTCTCCTAGATGATATGAACCATAATATGAACAATCTAGAACAAGTTAACACACATATTTACATAGTTTCCTGCAAGAGTAGACAATGTTAGTGTATATAAAGATGTAAAGTTTAAAGGAACACACATATGTACATAAATCACACAAATGCAATCAATCAATACTTCAACGAATTCATGCATCATACATTCAAATCGTCACCCAAACATATTAAACAAGAACTTAGATGAAGTATGGAGTGAATGCATAAGAGAAAAGTGTTAGAAACCTGCAGAAAACACAAAAGTTACATGCTAATTAATTTATAATGCAAAGTGACCTATCTTTTGGCCTCATGTCCCTAACTTCACTTAGGTTAGGGTACCCGGTGATGAAATCTGAGCATCACAAAGCTGCCAGAAGGTTATGCAGACTAAATGCAACGTTTTAATTAGTGTTAAATTACAAAATTTCGGTGCAACACACATGTCCACGTTTTTATGCACAAGTATAGGTCATTTTGAGTGCGCTTCGAATTTAAAGAGAGTACACTTGCTTGATTTTTAAAGGATCACATCATGTCTACCTCCACCATTTTCATGCTTCACTTACCCAGTATCAACGAAATTCTTACCTTTCAACCTGCAATTTATACACATGCTTTTAAGAGTGCGACGAAGAGCGCCTACACCTTAATTTATCTAAGATTCATACAAAACATGCTAGGGAGGAACGAAGAGCGTATCACCCAACACATTAAGAAGCTTTAAGCATACAAGCATGCATACAAGTCAAAGACCAAAAACTAAGAACACATGGAAGGTAACATAAGTAAGTAAAAACGTATAGCCTTCATTAAACAAATCACAAGTCATAAACCGAATTCTTTACAAGACAAAAGATGAGATAGAAGGTTTATGGTTACACTTTTGGAGTCTGTGAAGAGAACTAACAATGCCTCGAGTGGATGGATTCTCAAGAATAAGACGAAGAGCGCCGATTATTCTTGATCCGTGAGGAGGGAGCTTCGGCCTTGGATGGAATTAAGCTTAGGACGACTTGGGAGGTGTTTTGAGCAGAGCTTTGGTGTTTATGATGTGGGATCCCTTTGTTCAGGTCGAGCTCTCCTTTAAATAGGATATGAAAAACCCTAGTTCATCCCCAATTAGGAATGAATTAACTCCACCCGGGTAAGTTGATCTTACTTCATTAAATCAGTGATTCCCGGAGATTTATATGTTCGAATGGAGTGGTTCTTTTTGAGCTGGCAAGTTGACTTCTAAAGCTTTCCAGGGACATATTATTTGCATCATAATTCCTTCTGGTCAGTTTTCGGTGGCCCGTTGAAGTGGGCTGATCTGCATAGGGAGATTTCCTGATTTCTAGCTTTTGATCCATCTTCTTCTTTTGGGCTTCTTTGTGGCCGAATCTTGACATGATCTTGGACCTTCTTGGACACATGAGCATGGTCTTGACCCATCTTAGTGATCTTTGATCCATTCTTTATAAATCGTGGCCCATTCTTCTTCATCTTTCCTCCTCATTTTAGGAACTTCCTCCTTAGTAGGTTTTGAGCTCATTTCTGCCTCCTTTATGGATTCCTCCTTTATTTCTACCTACAAACATAAAGTAAGTTAAAAACATATTTACTAAGCACAAAACAAAGCTAAATATAGAGAGAAAGACATTAATAATCAAGCATAAAATGCGTAGATCACTTCTCATTCTTCTATTTGAGTTCACTCACCCTCTAAGCACTCCCAACTTCATAAAACAACCAAACTCTCTTAAAATCTTTGAATTTAAGGCTTGTGCTTGCTTGTTGGTGTGCTTGTGGGTGATTGGAGAGGTTTTGCAACATTTTTCTTGAGGTATGGTTCTTCATATCTTTGTATTCGAATTTGAAGTTTTTGGTGATTATGTTGTGATGTTTGGGGTTAGTTAGATCTATATTCCTTGAATTTGGATGTATGGGTTGTGTGTGTCACACCCCCAAATCTGAGGCCAGTATTATACTGAAATATAGTATAAGGATTTGTGATGTGAATAAAAAATCCAAATAATTTCAAAAATCAAGGTGTCTGAATAGTACATTTATTGAAAAGTGAAAGTGCCAATATTACAATACCGATGTTTTTGAAAATAATATTCATTACATTTATTCAATTCAAAATGCAATTAGAAAATAATTCATTTATTTAGTAGGCGACGATGAATATCATATTTCGTCGTCTAACTACAAATTTAGACGACGAATTATGTATTTCGTTGTCTAACTCCAACTTAGATGAAAAATTACTTGCTTGCGCGAAAAATTAATTTTTCGTCGTCTAACACTTGCTTAGATGGTGAAACAGTTAAGGTTTCGTCATCTAAGTACGTATTTCGGGTAATAAGAAACATGTTGGGATTTTGTAGAAAATCTTTTCCTCCTTTCTGAATCCTAGTCTAGTCTGTCTTAACCATCTCTCTGATCTTAATTTATAGGAGAGTAGTAATATATATCTTGGGTCTTCTTGGAGTCTTATAGGATAGTTTATTAGTTTTAGAAGTCGCTCCATATGATCCTGTTCTAGAATCATTTTCATCACTTTCTCCTAATTAGGTCTTGCGTATCCTTATGTTTTATTTGGTGGGAATCTCACTAGGGTTAAGATGTGCTTAATGAAGGGTAAAACGATACTCAGACTTAGATATTTTTTTTATCAGCCCCACATGGATGAAACGTTATGTTGATTGTTTATTGTTCAATAAAAAATAAAATTGAGACTTAATGTACCCTGTTGATAGACCTGTCAACGGAGCGGATTTTGATTTGGACCCGTTCCAGACTCATACCAGTTATAGCACGATGTTGTGAAAGCATGAATCTTTTCGATCATATCTTGATCAGTCTTGCCAACGCCACAGAAAAAACTAAGATTAGAGTTCCAAAATAACTTGGTTGTAAGCATCAACCTTTGGATAGTCTAATAAATGGATGGTTTCTCATATCTCTATCAACTCAAGAAGTTGTGCATCATGCACGTTGTTGAAGCGTTGCTTCACAGCGTCCCATAAATCCTTGGGATCTGTTTTATTTAAATTCTTCTTCTTAAGAGTTGATTGGATATGAAACCTCAAAAACATGAGGGCTTGAGTTTTGATTTCCTCACTTGAGGGGACCACATTTGGTCATGTAGGTGGGATAGTAGTGCTGGTGTATCTTTTTTTTATGAATTTATTTTCCACAACAGATAATCAACGATGATACTCTGTTCCTTTTGGATCAAGGATGTCAAACTCTGGTGTAGCAAACTTAGTCAGTGATTGACAAAAGAGACAAGGAAGATAATTAATATCGAAACCACGATCACTAATATCAAGTTTAGGGAATAAAAACGTGATCCAAGATGTATGGCCACAAAAATCGATGCTCAATAAATGGTGACTTCATACCACACCCAGAAACAATGAAATTCATAATCAATCACTTGTATTGATTTCTCTATTTTTTTTTCTTCTTACCGTGACTCCCTCAGAACAATCACTAATCAAATTTGTTGAATAAAAGGGTGATGAAATCCCCTTATCTCATTTCACAACATAGTATCCAAAAGCAATAAACCCTAAATTCTAGGGTGACGTAGAAATTAAGTTTGGCAACCTAACTTTTAAAGTAAGATGTTGAGAAAAATTTACCTTGATTGGTGTTATGCTTAGTATAGCTATAGTTGTAGTTGTTGACGACGAGGTGGTAACTCTCTCTCCTAACATGAGATTTGGGAAGGCGAGTAATTGTGGTGTTGGAAGAGATGCGATGAGCGTATGAGGTGTAAGTGTCGCGCGCTGAGGAGTGGTGATGACGCAAGTTGCCGATGATATGACGATGGTGGTAGTGACGACGTCGGTGAGATCGGCGGTAGGTTTTGGTGTTTTAGGGTTTTGGTGTTTTTTTTTCAGTCGTAAATGTTGACTATCAACTCAGAATTTACTGATAACGTGTTCAAGAATAAAAAAGATACGCAATAACTATAGACTATATCTTTATTCATTAATAAGAGACCCTAAATATAGGCATTACGATTAATAAAATCAACGTTCCCGAATAATCAGGGATTGCTAGAATATCTCTATCTAATCTAATTAGAACAAGATATACACCAAAATATATGGAATATAAGTTCCTTAGACAATGCTTAATTATTTTTTTGGGAAAATTTTAGTTTACCTACATGTAGTTTGCTTCAAACATCTCACTACCTATAGTTTCAAGATCATTAGTTTACTAATTAAAATTGCAAAATCTCATCAATTTACTACATCAACACAATCAAAACGAAATACAAGAAGCTCGCCTTGGCTCCGTTGATGCCTTCCCTTCCATCCTCATATCCCAACTAATATATGTGTGTTTTTATTGAATTAAAAAGTGGCACCTAACATATTATTGGGATAGATTTCATAAACTCATGAGATTTTGCATGTAACCTTAAGTAGTAAACTGATGATCTTGAAACTACAGGTAGTGAAATCATGTTTGAATCAAACCACAGGTAAGTAAAGTAAAATTTTTCCTATTTTTTTTCACACACACAAAGTGTGTCCTTCTTCTATTTATATATTTAATTACTAAAAGACTTCTGAACAAATATGTTTCATTATCGTGAAAATGCCATTTTTGGAAGAATCGGTGATAGTGGAGGAAAGTCGGGAAAGAACTCTCCTTAATATAGTATATTTTTAGCTGTCGAACTCTACATCCCATTCTATTCTTAGAATGTGTTACGTAGCTGAGCCGTGGCCTTTTTGATCAACAGAAGTTAAACCAAGTTATTTTTAATATAGTACTTGTAACCAGATCTCCTTAAAGATTACGATCTCCTTAATATAGTATATTTTTCTGTTCTCCCAAATATTATTTTTAATTTGGTTTAATGCATGAAAAACAGAAGTTAAATCAGATCGTAATCTTTTTGATATTGCAAGATTTGTGCACCAAAGTTAAATTTAAAGTTAGTCACATACACGATCGGGAGCCAGGAAATTCACTGTGAGACTTTGGGAGTTTTTTGTTGTTGTTGAAAGAATAGAAATTGTATTACACAATTGTGATAATACAACAAGTTACAAGTACTATAGTTATCTATTGTGGTTAACTACAAAAAAAAAAAATATAAACGTCTTTTTAATTAAAATGAGTAACTTGAATATATTCTTTTAGAACAAAATACAAGTAATCGTTGGGAAGAAACGAAAAGATGTTTCACTTCCTCAATCAAACTTCTGCTACTGTTTAATCTTCAGAACATTGCGAAATTTAGGTAGTAGAAGAAGGTTTGTGAGCCATAAATGTCATCTATAGATTTTCCAAAGTTCAAATGTACATGATATGAAGACCAATGGTAGCGGTCGATATATTTCAGTAGCAGTTGTCTCTTGAAAACCATCAGCAAATTAAGCAACTCAATCTACCATTGATAAGCTATTATAAGGATTATAATAGCGGTTAGAGTCTTCATGTGGCTATCTCTTATTATTATATGAAACACAGAGACATTGTACATGGTATTAAATTAAGACCTGAAAGCTGTCTAGTGACCAACCTTGAAATTGTCCTCGTTCAAAGTCAATCATGAGTTGCTCTTCTTCAACTCTAGCTAGGAAGTTGTTGCTAGCATCCCTCTAGAGAGCAGCAATAGCAGTTTTCTGCACTCTATCGTCGATGGCTCTAGTCTAGGCAGTTAGTATAGCACTATTAGTTCATAGATTAAATATATTTATCCACTTAAGCAGGTAATCAACACTTACCCGACCACTTGAAAGACCACCAGGCGGACTACAACTTCACTCACAAGACTGACCACATCCGATCGGGTATGTGCCCAACAACCACACATCCGAATACTCGGCCCACATGACAACAAGTACAGCCCTATCCCACATCGAAAAGCCCAAGCAAGCAACAATCTCACCCACCTATATAGGTAAGACATTTACTACAGGTAAGAGGGGAGACACAGAGAGAGACATTGATTCCAATCTTAAATACTCTAACATACTTACTTACACGTTCGCTTGACTGTTATATTTAATACATCTTCTAACTTAAGCATCAGAGCGTTGAAGGCAGGCCAGCCCTGTCTCAACTTCTTGACTGCCCGTTTGTTGTATTCTTCTAACAGTGGAAAGCCGAACGTGCGAGTCCGCATACCCGATAACACGAACACCCGAAGAGAGAATACCCGATAACACGAACACCCGAAGAGAGAATACCCGACTATCCGAACAGCCCGAACGTTCGGACATCCAGAAGAGAAGATTACTCGTACTTGCTTCTGCTGATTACGTCCAGCGTAATCTGAAAGGACCCAACCCCGATTTAGCTTCCTAAATTGGAATCAAACCCCTTCGAAAACACGAACCAACAAAAACTTTTCGAAATTTGGGCAGAGTTTCGTTACTAGCGTGGAATTACCATTACCTACACGCGGAAAATACACTTCATCCTATGCCACAAAAAGCAAACCGTGGGCACCAATCCCATCCGGATTTCTCAATATATCAACAGTAAGGTAAACAATACATATAATATATACTTTACTGAAATCCGGGTAAAATCGTATAACATATTCAATAGGAAACTCAGAGCGACTTCTAATACATAATCATATACGCATACCACAGTAGGTAGAACAATAAACCTACTGGATGAAACAAAGTAGCTCGAGTACTATGCCTCCGACCACGACGTGCGACACCAGAGCCTGAACTGCAAATTGGGCACGGAAACCGAAAAGCCCAGGGGAAAGACAATAAACACGTTAGAGTGAGTAGACGAAAATAAATGTCTTTCGCTAGTTATATATATATGTTTAAAATAACATATGCGAGTCCAGGTAAATAAAAACAACAAGTACACGAGGTAAAACCATAATCCTCCAGCGTACTGAGCATGCAGGTATAAATCCCACGGGTCACTCATGGACACACACCGTGCTAGTACAGTCCGAATCACGAGGTCCTTAGTCCCCGTGATTCTAAGCCAGAAATGGCCTCAGTTCCGCGGAAACGCCCCTCACCGGTCAGGTCGGGATAACGACGTCCCTCCTGGTGGCCAACCATCGGGGATCAGCCGAGAGGCAAGTGTATCGATACAACAACGTAACTGAGACTGTACTCTGTGAAAACCAAATCACAAACAATACGATGCAAATGCATGAAACAACATATAAGTGTATGCATATTCGTATACGTATATCCGTATAAATATAACCGTATAATCGTAAAACACATGCTCATAATAAACATAATCTCGTATGAAATCTCATGCTCGTAAAACCATAATCATGCTACATGCTCAAGTTCATAAATCATATAAAAGACTCGCAAGATTTCCGTGAAAAGAAATTGTCCACTCACAGACTGGCGTAACGCGATACGCGTTAACCCGTGATCCGGCGGAATGTCCCTCGCCAAACAAATGATCACGAACCCCTGAATATTCACAAAGTCCATTATTCAAAGTCATAGCTAGACAGTACAATTCAAATCACGAGAAACCACCGTTCTCGGAAACACAAAATTCAAAGTCGACAAATCGTCGAAAATCCGTATGTGTACATCTCAATACATCGCTATACATTCGGATGCTCAAATCGAGAAACGAACCTCCCCACTGCGATCGGAGCGCGATTTTGAGTCAAATGACATGCGACTTGTCGAAAGTCCAAAAAGTCAAAGTTTGACCATTGACCGCCGTCCACGGCGGCGCCGCTGCCGGACGGAGAATTTCAAGGCGGAGCAACCCCTATTCCACTCAAAATCACCCACTGAGCAACTTTGTCAACTGCAACAAAGGCCAATTCTCACTCTAACATGGTCAATTTCATGTAAAACCGAATTGTCTCACAAATTTCAAATCCAAAATTCTCCATGTACAAATCGAATTAGAACACCATACTTACATGGTTAGAATCCTTGAGAGGAGGGCTACAAAACCCAGTCCATGATTGAGCTCAATTCGGACCGAAACCAAGAACCCGAATACCTCAAAATTTCCCCAACTTCAAGCCGGAAAAACTACCCCCTCCGGTGAGCCACGCCGTGCGTGGTGGCCGAAGATGAGACCGGGACAGCAAGACGAATTGAAAGGGACAAACGCCGTGGCCAACGGTGGCCGGACGGAGCGCCACCGCCGGCGAGCCCGTGGCTCCGTCGCCCTCCACCATTTCAGCCCGCGTTGACCAAGTCAACGCCAGTCAACATTAAATGCCACAATTTGACTTTCCAAATCAGGTAAGCCCATATATATACACTTTCCCAAAATGGAAACCATAATTATCCATTTCGACAAACTTTAAATACACGTAATTTCCTCGACGTAACTCCGATTCCAATAATTCTCGCGGCCACAAACTCGTCTCGACATATTCTTCAATAATCACCCGAAGTCAAAGACATCGGCCAATCGGATAAAAAGTCAACCATTCAACCAAACACATATTTAATCGACTAAACAAACAACAAACGGAAATATTCGCAACTAATTCTTCGTAACTCAAAATCATGCTCCGGAAGTTCCCACAAACTCGAAATTAAATTCTGAACAACTTCCGTGAAGGATCCGAAGCCAAATTCTCGACCGGTAATTTAGTCGCTAACAAACCTGCCATTTAAATCCGTTTCCGTCGAAACTTCAAATATTCATAACTAATTCCTTGGTCGTCCAAATAACGATCCGGAACCGCCCATGAACTCATAATTACACGTACAACGACTCTCAAGAAGAGACGCAGCTCCAATTCTCGGCCAATAATTTAGTCGTTAACGAGCCTGGCGATTTAAATAACTGCCGACAAACTGCGACTATGCAGTAACTCATCAATCAAGCTGATCATACTGCTGATTCTGGTCCGGGTCATCACAAATCCACCCCCTTTAGAAAAATTTCGACCTCGAAATTTCCAAGTCTGCCAACTACACATAGGAGCACTGCCTCTGCATACTGCTCAACTGCTCAGTGGTAATGTCGACTGAACAACTCTAATAGCTGACTCCACAATAGGATATAACTCCGTGCTGAAATCCATGTACCCACAAATCACAAATCTGAACTGGCTCCACACAAGCGCCAAGTGTTCCTGCATAAGGAACAGATAGGGTACACAACACGAAACCAACCTGAAACATAGTTCCGGCTCACGGAACAAAACACATCACACACAAAAGCCAACACTATAGGCGATGCCGAACCACACGGCACAACACAAACTCGCCTATGACCACATAGGGGTCAAAACAATGTGCCAATTCACAACTCAGTTCATACACATCAACATAACTAAACCATCGGACTCGGGCAATAATCAACCCATTTCCGCTAACCTGACAGTCTGTGGTAACACATTCCACAAAATCAGAGTCAAACACCAACTCAACTTAAACCAAACTCACTCCAGCACTATGGAGTAGAACATCGTCCTCAAAACGACGTCACGCAACATCAAAACCATAGTGGTCCACAAACTGGTACTGCATGCAATCTCGAACAGCTGAACTTGCTGGTCCCGAATCCTCCGGAACTGCAATACCGAGGTCCACAATATGCCCTCCAAGGCCTGAATAGTCCTCAAAGATCGCCCACCAATCCGATAATAAGAACTGGTACTAACTCGTAATCTGGTCCCCAATGCTTGCTGCAAAGCTCGTCAACACACAGTCGTAGCTGATTATCTCGATCAGCGAACTGGGACATAGGCACATCACAAAATGGACAACCTCCATCAAACACAACCATGCTAGCTTGCCACTAAAATCATCACCGAAAGTACAAGGAAATGTACCAAGTTCATTAAACAGACCACAAAGGCCTGATAACTGGTATTACAAACCGAAGTGCGTACAAACACACACAAGATCACAGCGGCAAACGCCACGTCCAACCGGAAATCTCAAATGGCTGACACATCTCGGCAAGTCTCTGCCTCCTAGCCATCGCCAGTCGACGAATGTGGCATCAGCACACACAAGTTGCTACATTGTTCTTCATGTTGCGTTACGAGTAACAAACTCGAAGTATCTGACACTTCTCCGCGTCAGTAGCGCCAATCGCGCGCAAAATTACGAGTCTCAACATCATCACACTCAAACACAGCTCTCGTAGCCCACACTCAGCTAATACGGAAACTCGAGCCACACATACACACATGCAATACTGAAGCTCCTAACTCTCGACTGAATGCACCAACAACAACATCATCCCAAACGGATGGTCAAAGTACAACCTCTAGCCTTCTCGAACAACTCAAAGGTGCAGCCATAGTCATGAGTTGACCTCATCCATTAGCACCGCCACACGCCCAAATCTGGCCGGAAATGCAAGTGGATGAAACTCAAGTAATCAGTGTACATCCTACACTGCGCTGCACACCATAGCAGTAGTATCTCCAACTCCTCAATGCTAACATAAGACAGCTACCCCAACTCAAACATAGGATACGTAGCAACACAAGGTTTCCACTGTCCGAATCATGTGCCACCGCTCTGCTATACAGCATCAAGGCACAACCAAACCCAAACCTCGATGCATCACCGTAATCCACGAACTCGTCGCAGTCGTCAGGTAAGCTCAACACCGAAGTAACGGTCAACCATCCTTTAGGAGTAAGTAACTCTCCTCGCGTGCATCGAACCACACGAACTTGCCACCTACTTCGTCAATCCGGAAAGTGAAGTGGCAATCCGGGAAAATCCTGCACAAGCCGTCGGTACAAGCCTGCCAAACCCAAGAGATCCCTGATCTATGGTACAATGGTAGGGCAATCCCCAAATCAACACGGCTTCTAACTGATCAGGATCCACGTCAACTCCCTCGGATAACATCACACAGCCCAAAATCTTCACGCTAATCGGCCAAAACTCATACTGACTGAACTTCGCAAACACCTGATCGTCTCGCAAAGTCCGCGAAACCGCTCACAATTGCTTCAGGTGCTGGTCCACACTCCTGGAGTACATCAGGACATTGCCAACAAACATGACCGCAACTTGTCCAGAATCTTCTGAACACCTAGTCCATCATGTCCACATGATCTACGGGGGCATTGGTCAACCAAACAGCGTGACCAAACACTCCTGATGTCCGCACCGTGATCCGAAAGCCAACATAGCCACATCTGACTCATCAAACCTCCACTGATGGTATCCAGACCCGAAATCAATCTTCAACATGACTGAAGCTCTCGCAAACTGATCAACCAGTCGTCAATCCGAAGCGGAGGATACTCGCACTCCTCTGAAGCAAATCGAGCTTCGGTAGTCAATGCACAACCATATCGAACCATCCAACGTTTGTACAAACAATGCAGGAGTGCACCACGCAAATACGCGGGGTCGCACGAAGTCTCCTGAAACCTTCTCCAGCATCTCCTGGAGTCGAATCAATAGCTCCATCAGCTCCGCTAGCTCCGAACGACAAGATGCCGGTAAAATAAGTCCAGCGCCTGGTACAAGCTCAATGGTGTAGTCAATCTCCCGAACTGGAGGGACACCTGGTAACTCCTCCGGAACAACACCTAGAAACTCGGAAACCACCACAATGTCACCAATGTCGGATACAGCAACCGTAGTATCCACAACATGAGCTAAACAACAACACAATCCGTCTCCACCATCCGCTCGACCATCACCGCGAAACAGTATCTCGGTAAAATCTGGTCGTCGAAACACAACCTCCTCCTCGAGGCACTCGAACACAGCCAAATGCGTCGTCAGAAAATCCATACTCACAATCACAACAAAACCATAATGTCTAGCTATAACAGATCTGCGACTAACACATAACCTCCAACAAGGATCTCGCAACCTCCGGATGGATACAACACTCTCCAAACCTCAGAAGTGGAAATGCAGGTACAATAGCCATGGATATCAAACAACAGTGACCTCGGAGAAAAATCTATCCTCAAACAAGGTCATGGCACAAACTCCAACATGCCCAACTAGTCGCCCACGTCATATGCGACTTGCTGAATAACTCGTCAAAAAGGGTGCATTGATCAAACTCCTGGAACAACATAAAGATCTCCTCGTGAACTCTAAGCTGTCGAACCGCTAACATAGCTGGCAGAGGGCGCTCCCTCGTAACGTGACCCTCCTGGTCACCACAAAGGCAATAGAGAGTACTCCTCAAACACACGTCACCGCAACACCTGCTGCGTGAAAGGATCTCCAACGATCACCCGAACTCATGCCACAGGAGCAAGTCCGCTACTCTGTGATATCCGCCATCGCCAAACGGATCCTCTGCCTGATCTGATGGCCCTCAACATAATCGAAAAGGTCACAGCCTAATGAAGTCACTGATCCCGAAGTGCCAGAACTCAACCTCAACAAAATCTCGACTAAATCCACTTTCCTCAACCCATCACATCGGAAACCGTGTACATCTTTCCCTCACAATAGCCTCGCCGCTGAGTGCAACACACTAAGCTCCTCACGGATATCTCGAGGCACATCAATCAGACTCTCTCTGATACTCAGGTTCAAACTCATCTCGAACCTCGTACACAGCTCCCTCTGAAGCCACATAACTCGTGCAAATAAGGACAAACATGTGAACAATGCAGCTCTGCTTCAGGTGGGTAAACACTCCACAGTCGAATGTTGGGTAGCCTAATGGAACCATTACCGTATACACAACACCCTGAATGTAGGCCATGGAGTCGCAACCGGAACTCACACAATATAAGCCCACCAGACACAATGATCAGAATCAGGCAAACATCACTGCCACAATTCTCAGCTCTGAGGCAACATATAGACGCAACCAGGCAAACCGTGCCACACAAATCTCTGAACTCTGAATACTTATCCGAATCCACTGTTCTCTGGCAAATCACGCGTCGATTGATCCACAACAGGATCCACAACCGAAACAACATGGAAAGCACGTCAGGAGGCATCCTAATGAATATAATATCGTTCACAACAAGTGGAACGTAATCATGGAACTTCAAATATTTGAACGTATACAACACCCGGAATATTGATGAGTATCCGCCGACCGGTCGGGTCACCATTCCAGTCATGCTGTACATTCTCAAATATTCTTAGTAAACACGACTACAGAAGTCTACAGAACCTATAACCTAATGCTCTGATACCAAGCTGAAAGGACCCAACCCCGATTTAGCTTCCTAAATCAGAATCAAACCCCTTCGAAAACACGAACCAACAAAAACTTTTCGAAATTTGGGCAGAGTTTCGTTACTAGCGTGGAATTACCATTACCTACACGCAGAAAATACACTTCATCCTATGTCACAAAAAGCAAACCGTGGGCACCAATCCCATCCGGATTTCTCAATATATCAACAGTAAGGTAAACAATACATATAATATATACTTTACTGAAATCCGAGTAAAATCATATAACATATTCAATAGGAAACTCAGAGCGACTTCTAATACATAATCATATACGCATACCACAGTAGGTAGAACAATAAACCTACTGGATGAAACAAAGTAGCTCGAGTACTATGCCTCCGACCACGACGTGCGACACCAGAGCCTGAACTGCAAATTGGGCACAGAAACCGAAAAGTCCAGGGGAAAGACAATAAACACGTTAGAGTGAGTGGACGAAAATAAATGTCTTTCGCCAGTTATATATATATGTTTAAAATAACATATGCGAGTCCAGGTAAATAAAAACAACAAGTACACGAGGTAAAACCATAATCCTCCAGCGTACTGAGCATGCAAGTATAAATCTCACGGGGTCACTCATGGACACACACCGTGCTAGTACAGTCCGAATCACGAGGTCCTTAGTCCCTGTGATTCTAAGCCAGAAATGGCCTCGGTTCCGGGGAAACGCCCCTCACCGGTCAGGTCGGGATAATGACGTCCCTCCTGGCGGCCTACCACCGGGGATCAGCCGAGAGGCAAGTGTATCGATACAACAACGTAACTGAGACTGTACTCTGTGAAAACCAAATCACAAACAATTCGATGCAAATGCATGAAACAACATATAAGTGTATGCATATTAGTATACGTATATCCGTATAAATATAACCGTATAATCGTAAAACACATGCTCATAATAAACATAATCTCGTATGAAATCTCATGCTCGTAAAACCATAATCATGCTGCATGCTCAAGTTCATAAATCATATAAAAGACTCGCAAGATTTCCGTGAAAAGAAATTGTCCACTCACAGACTGGCGTAACGCGATACGCGTTAACCCGTGATCCGGCGGAATGTCCCTCGCCAAACAAACGATCACGAACCCCTGAATATTCACAAAGTCCATTATTCAAAGTCATAGCTCGACAGTACAATTCAAATCACGAGAAACCACCGTTCTCGGAAACACAAAATTCAAAGTCGACAAATCGTCGAAAATCCGTATGTGTACATCTCAATACCTCGCTATACATTCAGATGCTCAAATTGAGAAACGAACCTCCCCACTGCGATCGGAGCGCGATTTCGAGTCAAATGACATGCGACTTGTCGAAAGTCCAAAAATTCAAAGTTTGACCGTTGACCGCCGTCCACGGCGGCGCCACTTCCGGACGGAGAATTTCAAGGCGGAGCAACCCCTATTCCACTCAAAATCACCCACTGAGCAACTTTGTCGACTGCAACGAAGGCCAATTCTCACTCTAACATGGTCAATTTCATGTAAAACCGAATTGTCTCACAAATTTCAAATCCAAAATTCTCCATATACAAATCGAATTAGAACACCATACTTACATGGTTAGAATCCTTGAGAGGAGGGCTACAAAACCCAGTCCATGATTGAGCTCAATTCGGACCGAAACCAAGAACCCGAATACCTCAAAATTTCCCCAACTTCAAGCCGGAAAAACTACCCCCTCCGGTGAGCCACGCCGTGCATGGTGGCCGAAGATGAGACCGGGACAGCAAGACGAATTGAAAGGGACAAACGCCGTGGCCAACGATGGCCGGACGGAGCGCCACCGCCGGCGAGCCCGTGGCTCCGTCGCCCTCCACCATTTCAGCCCGCGTTGACCAAGTCAACGCCAGTCAACATTAAATGCCACAATTTGACTTTCCAAATCAGGTAAGCCCATATATATACACTTTCCCAAAATGGAAACCATAATTATCCATTTCGACGAACTTTAAATACACGTAATTTCCTCGACGTAACTCCGATTCCAATAATTCTCGCGGCCACAAACTCGTCTCCACATATTCTTCAATAATCACCTGAAGTCAAACACATCGGCCAATCGGATAAAAAGTCAACCATTCAACCAAACACATATTTAATCGACTAAACAAACAACAAACGGAAATATTCGCAACTAATTCTTCGTAACTCAAAATCATGCTCCAGAAGTTCCCACAAATTCGAAATTAAATTCTGAACAACCTCCGTGAAGGATCCGAAGCCAAATTCTCGACCGGTAATTTAGTCGCTAACAAACCTGCCATTTAAATCCGTTTCCGTCGAAACTTCAAATATTCATAACTAATTCCTCGGTCGTCCAAATAACGATCCGGAACCGCCCATGAACTCATAATTACACGTACAACGACTCTTGAGAAGAGACCCAGCTCCAATTCTCGGCCAATAATTTAGTCGTTAACGAGCCTGGCGATTTAAATAACTGCCGACAAACTGCGACTATGCAGTAACTCATCAATCAAGCTGATCATATTGCTGATTCTGGTCCGGGTCGTCACATAATCCGGTAGAAACAGTTGGCGCCGTATGTTGGAAACTTACAAATTGCAAACCTCGTACAAACACCACTACCCAAAATCCCACATGAATACCCAAGAGACAAACATCAGTGACATGCCCATCGAGGAAACACCCCTGAGCGCACGGGCACGACAGGTGATCGAGCTGGGAACAAGCAGCAGCCCCGGACTGAGTGGCGAGGAACGGGCCGACAGCTTGCTCCAGGAGCTGCGAGAGGCAGCATTCGAAAGAGATCATGAGCGCCAGGCCCGGTAGAGACTGGAAGAACGGCTGAACGCACTCGTCAACCAGCAGCAAATACGACACAGGCGGGGTCCCATTCGGGAAGATACCAACGCGGAGGATTTCCAGCACCCGTTTGGCAGGACCGACCCTCGGGTTACCCGAACACCCACGCCAACAAGGTAACCTGCACCCAGGGGTACGTCCCCAACGGACATCACCCTGATCCTTCGGAGGATGGAAGACCTATCGGCGGAGGTGTCGCGCCTACGAAAGGACAAGCATGCCGGGCAAGATGAGATGTTCACCCCTCGAGTCAGTCCATTCTCGGTGCACATATTGGAGAGAGGCAAGGACCTGAACGCAAAGACAACAAAGGTCACCCGGTTTGACGGAAGTGGGGACCCCCGCACGCACATCGACGAGTTTTGGTTCGCTACGGACGGAACCAGATACTCGGACTCGACTTTGTGCTTTCTGTTTCAAGAGACGCTGTCCGAGGAGGCGAGAAGCTGGTTCTACGAGATACCACCAGGCTCCATCAATTCGTTCCAAGAACTGGCGGAGAGCTTTCAAAGGCGCTACAGGCTCCAAGGCAAGTATAACACCACGTGCATCCTCCTCACGGTCCGCCAGGGGGCAGACGAGAGCTTATCCAACTACATCAACCTGTGGAGGGAGCTGGCGAGCATGTGCATGAGCCTCGACAAGCAGATGGCTAAGCTTTCCCTAATGGATAACATGCTCGCGACGCCATTCATAGAGAAACTCGTGCGGAAGGAGCATCTCGACTACGACGAGATAATGGATTTGATCGTACAAAAGGCGCTGGTAGAGATGCGAGTATACAAAACCACCTCCAAATCCAGCATCGACCGACCAGAGAGCGCGGACGCTCAGCCACGACAATCCGCCGACGATAGAGGAGAATCGGGCGGAGGCTACAAGCGGGGCCGAGATGCACACGGACAGAATAACCAGAGGCCGTCTTTCTGTGGCTACCAAGGCAACCGACATGATCAGGCGAAGGCACCAACACCACAGGGAATCCATTCCCGAAAGGCCCCCCGGTACCGATCGCCCGGGCAAGAGGTCTATGCGATCGACCGGTCGTCGAACGAACAGCTACTCCGCCAACACCGAAACCAGATCCAACCGCCAAACAACATGTCAAAGGACAGGGCCCCAATCGGCCGAACCCCGAACAGGTGGTGCGAATACCACCACACCACACCGCCACGCACCACACCAACAATTGCATGATGCTAAAACAGGTACTCGAGGAAATGTAGAGGGATGGCCGGATCGCCCTTCCCAAAACTGAGGGACGGTCGCACGAGACAAACGTCGAAACCTGGGGGACGATCAGCTCAATATCCGGAGGGAAACGCAAGGAGGGGACTTCGTCGCCCAACCATCCGAGCAGGGAGGTACTGACGATCGGAACAAGGAGGATGAACAAAGCAGGAAAAAGGGAACCGTCGACTATCAGCTTCATAGCGGAAGACGAGGAGAGGAGTCCAAAGAGCAGCACCCTGCCGTTATGATCGACGCAATCGTGGATCAATATCTCGTAAAAAAGGTGGTGGTAGATAACGGGGCGTCCATAAACGTGATCTACCTGGACGCATACATGACACTAGGCAGACCCTCGCACAATGACACAGGACCACGAGTGCGTTGTAAGCTTCACAGGCGAGACGTCATACCTAATCAGAAGCGACAACATACGGATCTGGATCGGCGCCCTTGACTCCCCGCACAGCGAGGTCCGAACAAACTTCATCATCATGGACACGCCCTCTCCATACAACGCCATACTCGGGAGATCGGGGATCAGCAGGCTAAAACTGATCATCGCAGGGCACATGTTACTGGCCCGATTTCCGACGGAGCACGGGGTAGGGCACATCCGGGGCTATAACTACGAGGAGGCAGCGAAACCCGTGAACAGGAAAGAAATCCTAGCTCTGGAAGGACAGGCGCCAGAGGTGGAAATACTGGACAACCCACGCGACAGGCTGACGGCAGTGTCCCCTGTCCCCAAACGCGATGAGCTGCGGACGATTCAGCTATCGTCCGAACATCTGGAAAGGACAATCCAGATTGGCGCCCAATTGGTGCCCGCGATAGCCGAACGGTTGGTAGCGCTACTGAAGGAGAAGCATGAGGTATTCGCATGGTCGTACAAGGACATGTCTGGGATCAACACGAGCGTCATATCCCACAAACTAAGCATCAACATTGGCGCGAGGGCGATAAAGCAAAAGAGAAGGGCATACAAGGCAGAACACTACGCAGCAATGCACGAGGAGGTGAACCGACTGCTGGGCATCAGATTTATCCGAAAGGTGGATTACCCAAAATGGATCTCCAACGTTGTTATGGTGCAGAAAAGCAATAAAAAGTGGAGGATGTGCATCGACTACAACGACCTCAAAAAGGCATGCCCCAAGGACAGCTTCCCCCTACGGAGGATCGACCAGCTGGTGGATGCGACAGCCGGGCATGAACTCCTATCGATGATGGATGCGTACTCGGGATACAACCAAATCTTCATGAACCCCGAAGACTAAGAGGCGACGTGCTTTGTCACGGACAAAGGCTTGTACTGCTACGTCATCATGCCTTTCGGATTGTAGAACGCAGACTCCATATACCAGAGGCTCATGAACGTGATGTTTCATGGCATGATAGGCAATATCGTGGACGTCTACGTGGACGACATACTCGTGAAAAGCGTCCAGGCGGTCGACCATATCCAAAACTTGGGGACTATGCTCGATGTCCTAATAAAAAACGACATGAGATTGAATCCGGCCAAATGAACATTCGAGGTCACAAACAGCAAATTCTTGGGATACATCGTCAGCCAGAGGGGTATCGAAGCTTATCCCGCCAAGGTGAGGGCGACCATTGACATGAAGCCGCCCGTTAAAAAGGCGGACCTACAGAGCCTCACGGGCAAACTCGCATCGCTGAACAGATTCATATCTCGCTACTCAGACAAATGCGCTTCGTTTTTCAAGGCCCTCTGAATGACAAACAAGCTAGAGGTCGTATGGACGCCCGAATGCGAGGCATCATTCCTCCAAATCAAGGAATATTTGGCCTCAATCCCCCTCCATCCAGGCCCATCAGAGAAGAGGTACTATATGTCTACTTGGCTGCCTCCCTCACAACCGTCAGCTCGGCCCTCGTCCGCAGGGAGGACTGCACGGAACTGCCCGTTTTCTTTTCAGGAAAAGGCATGAAGGGCGCTGAAACCCGATACTCCATGATCGAAAAGATGGCACTCGCACTCATCAACGCCACCCGACGGCTGAGACCATACTTCCAAGCCCACAACATTCACATTCTCACAAACGCGCCCCTGCGCCAGATCCTCCAGTCGCCCGACCACAGTGGCCGCCTGGCGAAATGGGCAATCGAGCTTAGCGAATTCAACCTCCAGTACAAGCCCCGAACAACAATAAAAGGGCAGGCAGTAGCAGACTTCATCACCGAATACACAAAAGTAGAGGTGACGCCAATCGGCTCACCCGACGGCCTGACGGTAGAGGCACCCGAAAAGCCAGAAATCAAAGCAAGACCACTGTCGGAGTGGAACCTCTACGTCGACGGATCCTGTACAAAGAAGGCGAGCGGCGCCGGAATCATCCTAACCGGACCAGGAGGGGTAAACACAGAGTACGCCCTAAATTTTAATTCAAGACAACCAACAATGAAGCCGAGTATGAGGCGCTCATCGTAGGCCTACAACTGGCCAAAAACTCAGAGGCGCCTGACCTAAACATATTCAGCGACTCACAGGTGGTGGTGAGCCAGGTCGAGGGAGAATTCCTGGCGAACAGAGAGTCTATGATCGCCTACCTCAGGCACATGAGAGTGCTGATCAGCAGGTTCAACTACGTCAACATCAACCACGTCCACCGGGGACTCGATGCGAAGGCGGACAAGCTGGCCCGATTGGCTACGGCTCCCGTCCACTTCGGACCAGGACAACGGATCATTGAAGTATTGGGACGACCAAGAATTTCGGGAGCAGAACAGGTCCTGGCGATTGAACTGCACGAACACAGTTACATGGATGTACTAATCGCATACAAGGCAAGTGAGAAATTACCAGAAGATAAACGAGAAGCCAGGACCGTCGTCGCACGGGCAGTAAACTTCAGCATAAGGGATGGCATGCTTTATCGGCGAGGAAAGACTTGGGCGAGCCTCAAGTGCGTCACCCCGACGAAGGGCAACGCAATTCTACAAGAGATCCACTCAGGCACGTGCAGCCACCACACGGGAGCGAGATCAATCGCACACAAGGCCCTCCGGTGCGGATTCTGGTGGCCCACCATCCATGCGGATGCCACGACACTGATGAGCAAATGCCACCAGTGCCAGCTACACGCACACCACTACCATGCGCCGTGCGTCCCGCTCTCAATCCTCCTATAGCCCGTACCATTCATGCAGTGGGGACTGGACTTAATCGGGGAACTCCCAAAGTCCAAAGGGCAGTACAAGTACCTGATCGTCATCATCGACTACCACACCACGTTCATCGAAGCCCATCCAATGATAAAAATCACGACAGAAAAGGTAGAATGCTTCCTTTGGCGGTTCCTTTTCTGTCGCTACGGGACCCCGATCAGCATCATCACGGACAATGGGCCACAATTCAACAACCCTCAGCTTAGGGCCTTCTGCAAACGGCAGGGAACAGAGCTCATATTCGCATCACCAGCGCACCCAAGACAAATGGGCAGGTAGAAGCGGCAAACAAAATAATCAAGGCAGGCATCAAGAAGAAGATCGAGGACATTGAGCTCGGGGAAGCAGGATACGAGCGCTGGCCCGAGATCATCCCAGAGATCCTATGGTCTATCCGAACAACTGCCAATACGGCTATGGGCGAAACCCCGTTCAGTCTTAGTGGTTCGGAACCGAAGCTGTGCTACCTTTAGAAATCACCCACCAGAGCCCGCGGATCGAGGGGTACGATCCGAGCACGAACGAGGAAGGGCTACGACTCAACAACGATCTACTAGAAGAGTGGAGGGACACAACACATCTTCACAATGCCGCGAACAAACAGAGAATTGCCCGATTGTACAACCAGCACATTTGGACTCGACCGATCCAACAGGGGGACTAGGTCATGAAGGCAATACAACAGAAGGTCAAGGCACTTCGTCCATCATGGGAAGGCTCATATGTCGTAGACGAGGTGGTAAGCCCCAACACCTTTTACCTAACGGATATGCAAGGCCAACGACTACGACACCCGTGGAACATCCAGCATTTACGGAAGTACTTTCATTAAGTCCTTATTACGCTATGTATTTTCTTGATCCGTCCACCCGATACTCGGGGACTGAGGATAGACTATTCGCTTTGATGAAACATTTGATGAAAATACTATTTAGACAAAAAAAAAGAGAAAATAAAAAGCAGGCACACGCATACGGAAAAAAAAGGGGAAAACTTCATTACTTAAGGGGCACGAACGGTCAGTTACAAAATCCTATCTACAAGCTACAAAAAAAAAAATCTACAACTACACTTCTACTTCCGCATCCGCATCCGCTACCCGCTCCTCCACCAAGGCCTCGGCACCCGCCTGCTCGAGCTGCCCCTGCTCTTCATCAGGCTGCTTCTCAGCGTTCTCCTCAGTGGAAGGACCAGCCGCCGTAGCACCCGCCTACACCCACAGATGCTCCCGATAGCGCTCCACCTCGATGAAGGGAGACACAACCACCCGAAAAGCAGTTACCTGCTCCTCTGCCTCGGCTGTTACTAACTCAAGGAATTCATCAGAGTCCTTGAAAGCGGCAACAGACTCCGCTTGGGTACGCTGGACTTGATCTTCCATCCAGGCACAACGCTCGCCCTTCATCAAACGGGACTCCATCTCGGCCACGCGGTTGGCAGCCTCAGTGCACACCCGCTCCACCTCAGCCAACGCACTATCGTGCTCAGCCTTCAGAACGCTCTCCCGCTCGGCGCTCTCCCGAAGCTCCCGAGTCAGCTCGTTCACCCGGGTAGCCTTCCGCTCAGCTAGTTCGTTCGCCTTGGAGAGCCCAGCCTGAACCTTCTCGTGGGCCGCGGCAGCTTTGCGGATATCAGCCCTCAACCGCGTTAGCTTCTCCAAGTTCTCGCGCGCGCAAGCAGAAAAGCTGATGCTGCAGCTTAGCGCACGCATTGAAAGCCCGATCTAAGCCGTCGAGGGCAGGGGCGGAACCCGGTTGTAGAAGGTGCTAAAATGATCCCACACCCTCGCCAAGAGATTGGCGGAGCTTTTCAAGAAGAGCATGAGACGCCTCCCCACCAACTTCCACTGCAGCAGCATCTACCCGAGAGCGCTTGGCCGGACGAATTACCCCACCTTCATGAGCAGGCGACTCGGAAGAGAGATCTACACCACTAGATGCTTGAGAGGCTCGGACCCGCGAGACCGAATTCAGGGGGGCCTCTCGCCGATCCCTCTGCTCCACGCGCCTCTGATCGCGCTCCGTCTACCGCTGCTCCTTCTAACGGTAGACGCGACCCCGTTCAGCCCGATCCTGACCCCGAGCAGCAGACGAACCCTCGGGCGGCAGAAGCTCGGCCCTCTCAGCACCACTAACGTGCACCCGCTCGGGGACGATGATGGCAGCAGCTCCAGAACCCGACGCCGCACGAAGAGCATGAGCATAAGAAGCGACATCTGGCGCCCGGATCATCGGCTGGACCGTATCTCCCACGACCAACTGACCATGCCCATCATCAACCACCCGGCACAAACTCTCAACGCTCGCCAACAGCAACTCCATGCGGCGCTGGAGGGCATCGTCCTTCTCGGTGGCCTTGGACTTGATCATCTTCGTTGCAAACAAGCATGAACGAAAGATCAGTAACAAAGCTATCAAATAAACATAAACATGCAAAATAGAACAGGTATCAGATGCCCGACAGACCAGGGGCTCGGGCTAGACGCGTGCGCTCGATCAGATCCCAGTGGCACGCCACCCAGAAATGTCTCGCCTCAGGCGCCGGGTCAAAGACGAACGACCCCAGAAATGTCTCACCGCGAGCAGACTCCCCTTGCACACGTTCATCGCCCACGGCCCCGACGAGGATGACCCCCCCGCTCCG
Organism: Geum urbanum; assembly: GCA_946800695.1. Lineage (NCBI taxonomy): Eukaryota > Viridiplantae > Streptophyta > Magnoliopsida > Rosales > Rosaceae > Geum > Geum urbanum. The sequence continues at coordinate 18,036,513 of OX327017.1, read as the reverse complement.
ACCCCGTCGACTCAGACGAATCCCCCACCCCGACATCATCAGTCAAGGTTCTTCGCACTCGTGACTCTTCCATCGACTGCACGACAGAAGAATTACCATTAGGCACATACCGCAAGGGCATTACACTCATCACGGAGTCGGACACGGAGTCCGATCTGCTCGTACAGGGACTACAGCTAAACCACCCCACCCCCGGAACATATACCCGTTCACGACACGTCGCTCGAAATTTCTATCGGGTCCATCTCCTAGAAAAGATGCACGCATGCAACACCCAAACACTTAGCAAAAAAAAATCCCACCACAAACAACAAAAACCCAGAAGTCGACTCCAAAACAGATCAAAATAGGCAGGCCTCAAGAACATGCCATGTTCTTAAGACAAAAACCCAGGAAAACCCAAAAAAACGTGCAAACAGAAACAGAAAAGATACTAGAAAAACCAAAGCAGAACGGAAAGCAATACAATTGGGTTTAGAGCCTCACCAAAGATTGAGATTGAGGTCGATGATGAATGTGGACGTTGAAATCCAACAAGAACACAACAACAAAAGCAAGAACAGTAAGCAGAGGTAATTTCTTCAGAGTTTCAGTGAAAGTAAAAGACAGTGGGAGAAGACACTACAAGAAAAATGCACTTAGACCGCAGAGCATTTCCGTCGTCTAAGTGCGTTTTTCCGTCGTCTAAGTACTTAGACGACGGAACCTCCGTCCTCCATGTTCCGTGATCCGAGTGCTGTCGTCCAAGCACTTAGACGACGGAGAATTTCATCTCCGTCGTCCAAGTTCACATGGACCGCGGACATTCTCCGCGGCCCAGGTAAGCACCTGGACGACGGAGACTAAATTCTCCGTCGTACAGGTGCTTTTACCTGGGCCGCGGAGAATGTCACCTTCTCCGTGGCCCAGGTAAGCACTTGGACGACGGAGAATTTAGTCTCCGTTGTCCGGGTACTTACCTGGGCCACAGAGAAGGTGACATTCTCCGTGGCTCAGGTAAGCACCTGGATGACGGAGATGAAATTCTTCGTCGTCCAAGTGCTTATTTAATTTTTATTTTAAAAATTAAATTTTTAATAAATATTAATAATTTAATTTATTATTAATTGAATTTAAATAATGAAAAATGTTAAAATTAATTAAATAAACTAAATTTGTAATCTTACCTAATTAAATAATTAAAATTAATTTGTACATACATAATCGAAAAATGAATAAATATTAAAATATTGTTCGGAATGCGGAAAGAAATGAGATAATAAACTACTAGCTAATACACTGGAGGAGCAGATGCGCCGCCGAGTCCCCCGCCTCCAGCCGGGTCGTCGTCGTCGGGGTATGGGTTCGAAGGAGGTTGACATTCTCCTCGAGCTTGTTGCATGAGGGTAATGAGTTGGGTTATTTGTGCTTGTTGCTCATCAAGTCTTTGACGCATGGATTGATTTTCCTCTCGTGCCAGTCGAGCCTCTTGAATGGCTGCTTCGACGGCCGCAGCCTGAGTCGTTCTCCGCCCCGAACCTCCCGTAGATGATGAGTCGGAGGTCGTCGAAAAATCTCGAACCACCTTAGGTCCGAACCCCCTAACCTCCTTGCCAGCTCTACGACAGTAGACCTCATCCGCGATTGCAATTTGGCTCTCAATGGATAGAGGAGGCAGTTCTTCCGGCGGCAAATCTGGGAACGCAAGCTGAGTGTTAGCCAATTTTTCCTGCGCACGCTCTACCACCCTTGCCTACAAAAGAATAATTAAAAAATTATAATAAAATAATATTTAAATAATAATTACTACAATTAAAAGCACATATATATATATCATTTACGCCGTATTGACTTGCTTCGTTATTGATCCCAGGCGTCACGTACGCGCTTATGCTTGCATCGAGATAAGGGTGTTCGGAGCCCTTATTCTTGTGCTCCTTGGCTATTTGAATGAGTTGCTTGGCGCCGGAAGTATGGTGTTTGTCCTTCCCCCGGTTGGCTTTGTTGACTTCGGAGAATTTCTGTTAGACAACATAATTAAATCATTAAAAAATTAATAAGTATCTAAAATTAAAATAATTCAATTATCTTAATTGAAATAAAAAAAGTAAACACCTTAAATTCTTCATCTTGAAAGTGGTTACACAACCACTGCCACTCATCTTCTCTATCCCCACGCAGCTCTACGGGGGTAGGCATGGGACCGATATTTTCGAAGTACTGATGGAGCCTGTACTTCCAATCACGGTAGATGGAGTTGGCGGTTTGGTTGATATGCCTCAACATCGCCGGTGTCGGATCCACCTCAAATTGTTCATATCAGAAATAAATAGAAAATTATAATCGTATATATTATGAAATTATAACTAATATTAACAATATTATATAATAACTAAAATTGTATGTATTACGTACTGAAAGTTCTTTAAAGAGTTTTGCCTTCTCATCATCCGGCACCTCCTTCCAAGTAGGGGCAGTGAGACGAAGCCGGCTACGAAGGATTGACCATATGCTATGCGCCGAGAGACTTGCTAGCTGCTCTGTGGGAGGGCCACCGGTGAATTATTCGTAGGGCAAGTCGATCTTTTTCCTGGTCGCCTTGTAAATTTTCTCCGCTTTGCCCCCTTTAACGAGACCGCGAGTCCTTTTCGGTTCCGGGTCAGTCGGAGCCTTCCTTTCCTTACGCTGGGCATTGTACATGATAGATTCAGAGGTCGATGACGCCTGAGTACTTGCTGTTGAACCGGTACCGGGCGTCGGACTTGAATAGGGGTCGACGTCATCACCGCTGGAGATAAATTGGGCAGCGAGAATTTTCCCAGAAGGCGCTGCCAACGGACCAGATGAAGGGTCCAGACTCTGGGCTTCGTTGCCCTCCGGTAATTCCCAACTGACTTGCTCCGCCAAGCGGCGGAGCATAGCATCTTCTGCCTCCTGTTGGGCTTTTTTTTTGTCGGATGGAGCCATTTAAACCTAGGCGTACGTTGTTAAAATACCTACTTACCATAATAATTACAACTAAAAATTTACGCTAATTAAGTACGGTTAAGATTTAAATAGAGTACACTAGCTTGGATTTTTGGGTCGTTCAATGGATGTGTAACCCAGAAGGCGCTGCCAACGGACCAGATGAAGGGTCCAGACTCTGGGCTTCGTTGCCCTCCGGTAATTCCCAACTGACTTGCTCCGCCAAGCGGCGGAGCATAGCATCTTCTGCCTCCTGTTGGGCTTTTTTTTTGTCGGATGGAGCCATTTAAACCTAGGCGTACGTTGTTAAAATACCTACTTACCATAATAATTACAACTAAAAATTTACGCTAATTAAGTACGGTTAAGATTTAAATAGAGTACACTAGCTTGGATTTTTGGGTCGTTCAATGGATGTGTAACCCGCGCGATAAAGTGTAAATTTTCAATTAATCAGCCTTGGTTCAATCGAAAAACATGGCCAGTTAGGGATAGAGATAACGCGAGAGGCAGGACTAATTTCGACAAAACACCCCGAGGCTAACCAAATGAATGGTATATACTCTATTGGTGTCGTCTTTCTTAGATCCAAAACCTGTCACCAGTCATAACCCGTTTCTAGACACCATGTCCGACATTCGGCCAATTTTTCAAAAATTTACACTCCCTCAAGTCCTTTGCAAACTCCGCCCTCAACCTCGTGTCCATAACTTCACATAGGTTATGGTGTGCGGTGATGAAATCCACATATCACGAGGGGTTAGGGAGATAAGTTAGGAAAAGAGGCGCAATCTATTCCAAAGAGTGCGAGTTAATAAACCAAGCTTATGTACTAAATTTAAATCAAAGACGTACTACCATACAATTTACTAGAAAATACACATAATTATCAATTAATTAAAACAATAAATAATGACAATAATGAAATATTATTTATCATGCATTTAATAATAATTATTAATTTACCAATATAATTAATTATTATTAACAATAATTACTATTACTATTATTTAATTACAATAATTATTATTTACCAGATAACAACTAATAATGATTACTAAATATTAATAATAACAACTAAATAATTATTATAATTACAACTATTAATTATTTAAAACTAATTATTTAAAACTATTTAGAAATTAAATAATTACTTAAATAAAAATAATGTTAATAAGGTAAAAAATAGAATTATTACCTTGCCGGAATGTCGCCGGAATATCGGGAGAGTAGAGTCGTCGGAAAGGGGGAACCACGCCGGAATTTGAGTTGCTGGAGCGTCGCCGGAGGAGGAAGGCCGGAGGAGAGGAGAGGAGAGGAGAGGAGAGGAGAGGAGAGGAGATGGAATGAGAAAAGGGGGGGGGGGTCCTGCTCTATATATATAGGCGTTCACCTAGACGACGGAGCGTTGTTTTCCGTCGTCTAAGTAGACTTGGACGACGGAAACGCGCTTTTCCGACGTCTTGGTGACCGCTTCAAAATTTTGAAACGGCGCCCAATTAATCGGCGGGACGTTTTGAACCACCATGAAATTGAACTTAGACGACGGAGAATTGATTCTCCGTCGTCTAAGTGAAATTTGAAGCGGCGCCGAAAATTAAGGCGGCACGTTGAACCGCCATAAATTTCAACTTGGACGACGGAGAATGACCTTCTCCGTTGTCCAAGTTCAATTTACCAAGAAAAAAAAATAAAATAAAATGAACCGCCATGTTTTTGAACCTGGACGACGGAGATGGTCATTCTCCGTAGTCCAAGTAGTCACCAGGACGACGGAAAATGACCATCTCCGTCGTCCAGGTTCAAATTACGTAAAAAAAAATTTAAAAATTATTTCGCAAGGAATTTGGCGATCTGTCATTCGAATGAAATAGTCGTAAAATATCGATGAACGCATCGTATATATGAACAGTTAAATTTGAAACGACGAATAATTTTACGTCTTTAAAGATGTTAAGTATCGACTAATGTTTACGACTTAAGTGTTCATAAGTATAGGCTCATTTGCAGCAGAGTATTAACAAAATTGAATTTGGACAAAACAACCGTTGGATACGTTCGCCGTAACATAATATATAATTACAATAATTTTCAGAAAATAATAAGTTCGTGAAGGGTTTCATCGGCACAGTCAACCGCAAAACCGAGATTTTCACAAACCGGAAACGTGGATAAAAGACATTTCGCAACTCGGATTTTTGAACCGTCGAAGCTCACACACCAAGAATTGTTTACTCTAAAGTCTTGACGAAAAGAATATGCATTGGAAGATGGTCTAGATGGTCGTTGTCTTAGGAAAAATTACGAAACCTGCACCTGGACGACGGAGAAGCTCATCTCCGTCGTCCAGGTACTCACCTGGATGACGGAGATGAGCTTTTCCGTCGTCCAGGTTCAGAGACCCTGAATTCAGAGGTTAGGGGCCTTACTGTTTAGGGTATAGGGTTTGTGAACCTGGACGACGGAGAAGGTCAACTCCGTCGTCCAAGTGTACAAACCTTGAATTCAGGGATTAGGGCCTTAGGGTTTAGGGTTTAGGTTGTCCAGGGTCATTTGTGTGTCCGTTCAATTATTTTGATTCAAAAAAAAAATTAAAAAAATGATCGATCGATCCAATTTGCTAGATTTAGGGTCGAGGATTTAGGGAGATAGCTCAAGGTATTTATGTATGAACTTTCCTTCTGGCATGATATATAGATTTTACGCCGTAATTAAAACAACATATATATATACTAAATTTGTGCTCACAATAATACTATCACATGTCGACATAATCAATCATAGAATAATATAGTATAATTTTTGAAACATTTATTTCATTAATCTCTCGCGCGCAAAACCCAAAAGACCCAAAATGCGAAATCTAGAATTAATTTCTCCGTTGTCTAGAAATTAAATAATTTGGATTAATTAATTAATTTAATTTAATTTACGTACGTCGGTCGATCCGATCTGATCGAGCATGGACGCGTGTAATTAATTAATTAATTAAGTACAAAAATATTAATTAAGATCTACGTACATATATACATTCTCCTCCTTATAATATTTATATTAATTATTGATCGATGATGCATCATATATTACAATAATTACATAAATTAATTACCAATTAATTTTTTTCGTCTTATTTAAGTAGTCATCATCATAATCGTCATCATCCTCGTCCCCGGTATCCGATTGCTCATCCTCCTCATCATAGTCAACATCGTCCGACGAATAACCTGAGTCCTCATTCGTGTCCTTATCCTGCTCGTCTTCTTCATCTTCTTCATTAATGGCATCGATAATCTCATCTTCAGTTAGATCTGTACAACCATCAGGCATGGGTAACCGTTCACCATCTTGAACCAGGTCCATTATATCGGAGCGGATGACAGAAATATTAGGCTCTTGATAGGCAGGAATGTCTCTTTCTGGTTCAGCAGCATCTTCAGTCGCCGGTGTCCCTTCAATTGTCTTTGTATTCCATATTCCTCGATGAGAGATATGGTTCACTATTTTCCACCCTTCACCGACTTTCGGATCGTCGAGATAGAACACCTGCCTAACTAAGGTGGCGAGAGCGAAAGGCTCATCCTCATACCAGCTTGAATTTGTATCGACAGATAATAGTCCCAGGTCATCCTTTGTACGCTTGAACCATCTGCACTTGAATAGGAAAACGTTGACATAATTCCCGTAACATAGCTGAATCACATATACAATAGCCCCGTAATATAGATCATTGTCTTTCCCAACCGCTACCCCACTGTTTTGTGTTCTTCTTCCTTCATCTCGGACCAATGAATGGAACTCTACACCGTTCACAAAACATCCGGGATAAATATAGTGTTTAATCGGCTTCCCTGCTAGCAAGTGCTTTGGCCATGACCACCACCCCCCGTGGTTTTCAGATTTTTGCAGATCAATCATCTGCGAAAATGGGCAAATATAAGGGTTTGCTTTCTACAAACATGATCGATATGTATATAAATTACTAAATACCGAGACGTACATACGTGCCCATTGAAAGAAATAATCTGGAAACTTCTTCATAACCATTTTCTCAATCCACGCTGAACACTTGTTTTGATTTAACGCCTGAAGTCTCTCCCTGTATGACATCATGTACGGCTCAACTTCGTCACAGTCTCGCAACACTACCCAATGTGCCTCAATAAGTTCTTCCCGTGTTAACCATTCCTTTAATACTCCTCTAAACGGTCGGACGACATTGGTGACGACAGAAAGATTGATGCGGGCACTGCGATCGAAGGCAGTGGGCGGTGGTGGATCTTTGAGGTACCTGTTGCAGTAAGTAACACACTCATACATTAGGTATGTCTCTGCTATGGAGCCATCCGGAGCCGACCTGTTTTTGACGAATGACTTATACTGTCCAAGCTGTCTACAAATCAAACGTACAATAAGAATAAGTACATATAGCTAGCTAGTAATCTCCAGTGGAACAAATTATGAATCGAAAAACCTGTATAATTAATTAGTTGTACGTACCTTTCTTGAGGATATATCCAAGTGTACTGTACCAGACCAGAAATGAGCACCTGATCGGGCAAGTGGATCATTAGGTGAATCATGATGTCAAAGAAAGTAGGGGGAAAAATCCTCTCTAGTTTGCAAATGATGTGCACAATTTGTTGTTGCAATTCCACCACATCTGACTTCTTTAATTCTCTGGCGCATAACCTCTGCCACCATCTGCACAATGCCACTATTGGTTCTATGACGTCACAAGGCAAATATGGTCGAATTACCACTGGAATCAGACGTTGCAGCATAACGTGATAGTCATGTGTCTTTAGACCAACAAACTTGTGTTGCACCTCGTCCACTGCTCCAGTTATAGTAGCTGCATACGTAGCCGGATAACGAACGCCTTTAAACCAGTGAAATACAGAACGTCTAAGTGTCGGCTTCACTGTGTAAGGTGCAGCTGGCATCTTGTTGTACACTCATTTCCTATCCCTCATCAACCACAAGGCACGACGTAGATTCATTGATTCCAGATCTTTGCGCGCTTTGTGAGTATCTTTAGTCTTGAACTTAATACCGAGAATTGTTCCCACCACGCTGTCTGATCTACGCATTTTAGGCATATTAATTAGTACATTTTCTCTACATTTTTACTTTGTTATTTACTTAGTATGATTAGTTTTATTAGCTTTTACTTATTTTTGTTATATTTTTAATTGTAGGATAATTAGAGACTAAAGAAGGTTAATTGCATGGGATTGCATGGTTTTCAATGGAATGGCTTAATTACATGGTGCATGGCATATATGGAGCTAGCTTAATGGCTTGGCATGGCTGAAACGGATGGAGCAAGTGGATATATACATGGCTGAAACGTAAGCTTAATGGCATGGCTGAAACGGATGTATAATTGCATGGAGAGTAACGGGAGCTTAATTGCAAATAATGGAGGCTTAATTGCTGAAACGTCATGGAGCAAGTGGTGCTGAAAACTGTTTTCAAATGGGCATAACGGAGGCTTAATTGGAGAGTAACAGAGGGATAATTGCAATTAAGCTGAAACGGATTATATATATATGCAAATAACGGAGGCTTAATTGCTGAAACAGTTTTTGAATGAGGCTTAATTGCTAATAACGGAGTTCTAAAATCAACTACTATATAAAGAGAACTTTGGGGGAAGAAAAGGGGATCACACATCATAGAAGCCGAAACGCTGTCCTAAACACTCCTCCCTACATACACTTCGAATCCCTCTCAAAGCCGAAGCTTCCATCTTCCTCGGATCAAGAATAATTGGCGCGCTTCGTCTTGTTCTTGAGAATCATCACTTGGCGTTCGCAGTGCGCTTCACGGAATTAAAAGTGTAACCATAAACTCTCTATCCCATCTTCGGTTTTGTAAGGATTCTTTGTTTTTTGTATTGAAGTTTGTTTAAATTAAGGATATACATTTTGACTAATTTATTTATCTTCCATGTGTTCTTAGTTTTTAATCTTGATTTGTATGCATGCTTGTATGCTTAAAGCTTCTTAATGTGTTGGGTGATACGCGCTTCGTTCCTCCCTAGCATATTTTGTATGAACCTTAGAATAAATAAGGTGTTGGCGCGCTTCGTCCACCTTAAAAGCATATGTATAACTTGCAGGTTGAAAGGTGAGAATTTCGTAGATGGTAAGTGGTTGAAGTATGAAACCGGTGGAGGATGACATGATGTGATGATCACATGTACATATTAGATTAGGGTTTAATTTTCGTAGGAACTTAGAAAACAAACCAACTCTGCACCCCCCTAAACAAACCTAGCATAGTTATGCATGCACCTTCAATCCCCGGTTAAGAACGATCCCTACTTACCAATGCTACATCTACAAAGAAGGGTTTTAATTGCTTTCGTGTTTGATTGAGTGTTTAATTAAGTGCTTGAAAAGACATGAATCAATTTTGGCGCCGTTGCCGGGGATTGAAAAGAATTGTGTGATTATGCTTGTACATTATATTAATAGTTTTCTGTTTTTCGGAGCTGTGCATTGCCCGGTTTTGTGTAAATTATTTGACATAGCTAGAGGACTCACAAAAATCTGAAATTTTGCAGGAATGTTTGGTTTTTTGTCTAGTTGGTGCCTGAAAAATTTTCGGCCCAGTCGACCAAGCCAATAATTCTAAAAAAATTCGACAAGCTGCTGTGCTCATGTCTGGCAGAATCTGGAATTGCATGTGTTTTTTGTAAAGTTGTGAAATTTTGTTCATATACTTGTAAATTTTCGAGATTTATACTAACACTTGTTCATATTGTTATTTTTGCAGCCAATTAAACGTCAAGGGAAGTCTTCGATTTACATTGAGTACATGAGCTGGTTGATTAAGTCTCACTCTTTGGAATAGATGGTGCCTCTTTTTCTAGTTTATCTCCTTAACCCTTTGTATTTCATTCGAGATACAAGGTTGTGGGCGGAGTCTACTATGGACTTGAGGGAGTGTGTCATTCTCGAAATTTTGGCTGAACGTCGGACATGGTGTCTAGTTGGGTTATGACTGGTGACAGATTTTGGATCTAAGAAAGAGAAACATCATTGGAGTAATATCCCTTGATCACGGTAGCCTCGGGGTGTTTTCTCGAAATTAGTCCTACCTCTCGCGTTATCTCTATCCCTACTGGCCATGTTTTTCGATTGATCAAATGCCGATTGATTGAGAATGCATACTTTATCGCGCGGGTCGCACGTCCATTGAAAGATCTAAAGGCCAATTTCGTGTACTCTCTTTAAATCTTAGGCGCACTCAATTTGGACATGTTTGGACATAATACTATGTCGAAATTGTGTGTTTGTGCATATAAACTTGTAAAGGATTAATCACATATACTTGTTCATAAAATTTTCGAGACTTATCATTCTTCTGTTTTGTGAAAATTGATTGACATAGTTGCAGGTGTCGGAAAAATCTGAAAATTTACGGAATATTGTATATATGTGTCTAGTTCTTGTTCCTAAAATTTCGTTGCATTTTGACATGCTAATAATTCTATATAAATTGTTCTTGCAGCTGTGCTCATTTTCTGCGATTTCTAACTTGTAACATGAATTGACTAACTTGTGCACATTCTTTTTGAGAGAGGTTCAACCACATCTTCGGTTGAAAATGTGGCACCTAGGGCCACAATGGCACATTCGTTTGAACAACTTGCCCCAACAAAAGGTAATGACCCTATTCCTTCAAATTTGGTTGTTGCTAATTCTACGTTTGCTCGTGAACTGTTTTCAGGTAGGTCTGACGAGTCCAACTTGGAGAAATTTCTTATGCCCTTGAGTGCATCAAACAAGTGCCAAAATATGAAAAAGTTATGCACAACAAGGAGGCAAACGCAAGAGAAGGAGGTTGTTTAGATGAACAAAACCGACGCGGTAATTATAGATGGCTACCCCTAAATTGAAGGACCTAAACGTGGAGGAGATGCCCTCAAAATTCAGGCCATTCTTAGAGCAAAATTGAAGCATCACGTCTAGGCTGTAAGACTTTAAAAAACAAGCGCTTGTTGGGAGGCAACCCAATGGAGGAGTCTATAAACCAGATTTGCATTCTCTTCCCTCTCTTTTTAATTTTTGTCGTTGCTTTTTAATTTTCTTAGATAGAATTTTTGTAGATCTCTCTTTCATTCTTGATTCTATACTTTTACTTTGGTACATTGAGGACAAGGTAGAGTTTAAGTGTGGGGAAGGGGTTTACAACTTTGTTGAGTCAAAAAAAAAAAATTATTTTTTTTTATAATTTTCGTGGGTTTTATTATTTTGAATTTTTAGGAAGTCTTTTGAGTCTAATTTAGTGTTTTACAGAGTCTTAGGATGCCATTAGTTAGTCTATGATGAAAATGGACTGAATTTGAACATACATATGGCACTACATTCATGATTTCTTGTGTTAATTGAGTTATTTTGAGTGTCATGACATGTAGTAGATATGGATAGTTAAACATGGTACAGATTTCGCATGTGAGAATAAGTTGAAGTCATATGAACCCTAAACGTGAGTTTTGAGCCTATACATTTCTTTTGAGTGAATTTTATGCATATTAGTCTCAAAACTATGCATGTGCATCATTTGGTTACTTGCCATAGATTTTAATGAACTAGAGATTACTAGAACTTACTCATGTCGAATTTGCAAAGCTTATAGTTGACATATACTCTGATTTTGGATATGATAAGAGGCACTTAGGTTTACCACCACTAGCCAAATTGCCATGAGTCCCTTATGTGCGCACGAGTTGCGACACCCTTAGATAAACCATTTGAGCCCACATTAAGCTTTCTTTCGTCACCCGTAATACCTAAACACTTTGCCTAGTGTAGGACTTCTTTACCCTATGTTCTGCAGACTTAGTGTGAAGTAATGTCGACAAGAGCCGAAGATGGAGATTTTTGGTGATGTTCCTTGATTGGTATAATGTGTGTATGGGGATAGACTTGTCCAAATAGCTTAAAAAGTGTGTTATTGCAAAGGAATTCGAGAGAATGAAAAGAAAAAAAAATTGTGATCTCTCATGGCAATGTGTTCTGTTTTGTAAATGTTTGGATTAATGTCCCCCATACTTGTGAATTTGGAATATGCTACGAATTGAAGGCCCAAAAAAAATAAAGAAATATGGTCTTTGTCCTGTTCACAAAGCTCAATGGGAGTTTAGAATGAAGTTAGGGTTCAACAAAATGAAATTTGGCCCTTGTTTATAGAAGATTGACCATGGAGGCGTGGAAAAGATGAAGGAGTCTGGTTTTACAAAGTTTGTGATATTTCGACTAAGTCTTTGGAACGTTTTTAACCACCACTTATCTAAATTTTCGAATGCCTTAGCCTTGCCCCATTACAACCCTTCGAAAGTCCTTTTTGATCCTTAAGATGAGTAGCAGTTAATCTGTTGAGTAAGTTGCATAAGTAAGCATATGGTTTGGTTCATTTGTGCAAGTATTTCATTCATGAGGTTTTCAATTATTTCTATCCATTTTTGAGTGAAAATATGATGAGTGCATCCATGTGAGTTGATTTGAACTTTATTCGAAACATGCACAGCTTTAACATCACCATTGTTTACACCACGTCTTACTTGTTCATTGCATGAATCATATCTTGGTTATCATTTGAAGTTATGTAATTCCATTGCCATATACATTAAGAAATTTCTGAAACAAATTTTGACTAAGGGCTTAGTGTCGTTTTACTTAGTATCTCTTACGTTTTCAAACATGATAACATGAAAATTTGCGGCTTTGAAACATTGAGACTTCAAAGTGTTTTGTACATATAAGTGTGACGTTTTTCCCATTGTTATTTTTTTTCCCTTTATTTTTCTTTTATCGAGTCTGTTGCTTTGATTTGTATTTGCTAGGGACTAGCAAAGTTTAAGTGTGGGGGAATTTGATCTACGCATTTTAGGCGTATTAATTAGTACAATTTCTCTACATTTTTACTTTGTTATTTACTTAGTATGATTAGTTTTATTAGCTTTTACTTATTTTTGTTATATTTTTAATTGTAGGATAATTAGAGACTAAAGAAGGTTAATTGCATGGGATTGCATGGTTTTCAATGGAATGGCTTAATTACATGGTGCATGGCATATATGGAGCTAGCTTAATGGCTTGGCATGGCTGAAATGGATGGAGCAAGTGGATATATACATGGCTGAAACGTAAGCTTAATGACATGGCTGAAACTGATGTATAATTGCATGGAGAGTAACGGGAGCTTAATTGCAAATAATGGAGGCTTAATTGCTGAAACGTCATGGAGCAAGTGGTGCTGAAAACTGTTTTCAAATGGGCATAACGGAGGCTTAATTGGAGAGTAACGGAGGGATAATTGCAATTAAGCTAAAACGGATTATATATATAGGCAAATAACGGAGGCTTAATTGCTGAAACAGTTTTTGAATGAGGCTTAATTGCTAATAACGGAGTTCTAAAATCAACTACTATATAAAGAGAACTTTGGGGGAAGAAAAGGGGATCACACATCATAGAAGCCGAAACGCTGTCCTAAACACTCCTCCCTACATACACTTCGAATCCCTCTCAAAGCCGAAGCTTCCATCTTCCTCGGATCAAGAATAATTGGCGCGCTTCGTCTTGTTCTTGAGAATCATCACTTGGCGTTCACAGTGCGCTTCACGGAATTAAAAGTGTAACCATAAACTCTCTATCCCATCTTCGGTTTTGTAAGGATTCTTTGTTTTTTGTATTGAAGTTTGTTTAAATTAAGGATATACATTTTGACTAATTTATTTATCTTCCATGTGTTCTTAGTTTTTAATCTTGATTTGTATGCATGCTTGTATGCTTAAAGCTTCTTAATGTGTTGGGTGATACGCGCTTCGTTCCTCCCTAGCATATTTTGTATGAACCTTAGAATAAATAAGGTGTTGGCGCGCTTCGTCCACCTTAAAAGCATATGTATAACTTGCAGGTTGAAAGGTGAGAATTTCGTAGATGGTAAGTGGTTGAAGTATGAAACCGGTGGAGGATGACATGATGTGATGATCACATGTACATATTAGATTAGGGTTTAATTTTCGTAGGAACTTAGAAAACAAACCAACTCTGCACCCTCCTAAACAAACCTAGCATAGTTATGCATGCACCCTCAATCCCCGGTTAAGAACGATCCCTACTTACCAATGCTACATCTACAAAGAAGGGTTTTAATTGCTTTCGTGTTTGATTGAGTGTTTAATTAAGTGCTTGAAAAGACATGAATCACTGTCGCACACATTCTTTTCTATGTGCATCGCGTCTAAGTTGTTCCTCAGCTTCAACTTCGACCAGTAAGGGAGTTCAAAGAATATACTCTTGTGATCCCAATAGCTCAGATTATGTGGAGGAATTGGATTACATTTCTTTACATCCGCGTCATTGGTCAACACACCAAAGTCGAAATAGCTCAACCTCTTTAAAATCTCTTCCCCCGACCAACTACGGGGTTTAGGATTGTTCTCTACTGTCCTGTCGAAATGACCTTCATCCTGTCGCCATGGGTGGTCGTGAGGAAGCCATCTACGGTGACCCAAGTAACACACCTTCCCCGCGTGCCAACTAGAGTTCACGTCGTCCAAACATATAGGACATCCATTATATCCTTTTGTCCTGTAGGCTTCCAACATCCCATACGCTGGAAAATCGCTGATCGTCCACATTATGGCAGCCCTCATTGTGAACATCGTGTCAGTGAATTTGTCATGAGTTGGGACTCCATTTTCCCATAATAGTTTCAGCTCGTCGATCAAAGGTCTGAGGTAGACATCTAAGTACTTCCCTGGAGATTTAGGACCTGGAATTAGTACAGTAAGGAAATTAAATTCCTTGTTCATGCACATCCACGGAGGCAAGTTGTACGGCATCAGAATAACTGGCCAAGTGCTAACCGCAAAGCTATTACTTCCCCAAGGATTGAATCCGTCTGTAGATAGGCCGAGTCTAACATTTCTAACCTCTGCAGCAAAGTCTCCAAATTCTTTGTCGAAATGTTTGAAACCCTCCTCATCCGCGGCGTGTCGCATGACATCATCATCTATTCGCTTTTCTGTGTACCATCGCATCGCCTCTGCTGTGTGTAGAGACATGTACAGGCGCTGCAATCTGGGAATCAAGGGAAAATATCGAACAACTTTCACAGGAATTCTCTTTTTCGAACTCTTCCTATTCAGCTCATATCTGCACTGGCCACATACGGGACAGTAGTCCAAATCTTTATACTCTTTGTAAAATAGCACACAATCATTCGGACATGCGTCAATTATCCTGTACTTTAGGCCGAGGCTGCTCAAGATATTTCTAACCTTATAATGAGATTTAGGAAGATTGTGATCATCAGGAAGCAACTTACATATTTGCTCCTGAATTTCGTCAAAAGCACTCACTGACATTTTGTGCTTCACTTTTATCTTCATTTGCTCCATCACATATTGCAACACATTCTCTCGACATCCAGGGAACACCGGGGTCTGCGCTTCAAGTAGCATCCGGTTGTACTTATCCATCTCACTAGTGTCAGTGGCCAAGCTAGCAGCAGGGAATGTGTCATCATGCTCATGAGTGGTACTGTAACCTCTGTCTTGGTGTTGGTGTCCACCATGACTAAATCCCGGAAACACATCATGGACCAAATCTGCAGTTGGGTTGCAAGCTGGGGGGCCGGCACCACTGCCGCTCGATGAGGCACCCTGGTAACTGTACCCTGAGCTGAAGTATGCTGAGCTGAACTCTACAGCTTCACCATGCTCGCTCCATGTAGTGTAACTCCACATCATACCATTTTCGTACAGGTGTTGCACCATAACATTAACCTCCACATAGTAACAATTAAGACATTTCTGACACAGACACCTGAAACGCTTCTTTCCCTGACCATGTTCTATCGCAAAATTCACAAATTCGCTAATTTCATCCATATACCGGACATCACATCTATTCTTCAACTTCATCCAACTCTTGTCCATACTGCTACAAAATATTATAATTAATTAATTATTACATATATATTAGTCCATTAATTAACTATTAATTATACGTACTCGATCTACATCGATCAATTACGTAATTTAATATGTGTACGTAGCTAACATCCATGCATGTATGTACGTTTTAACTAAATATCAAGGAAATTTTAACTACGTACGTACCTGTTGGCCTTCTCGATATCAGTTAATAGCTAGTGAGCGGAGATCCTTCTCCTTTTCCTTCTCCTTCTCCTTCTCCTTCTCCTAGCCTTCTCCTTCCGATCTCCTTCTCCTTCTCCTTCTCCTTCTTTAAACTTTCGCGATCGATTCCTGGGAGAGGAAAGAGAGTTTGGCATATAATGCTTCACTTAGACGACGGAGGTGTCGGTACGTGGTCTAAGTGGACATCACTCGGACCACGGCGTGTCAGTCCGTCGTCCAGGTGAGAACTTGGACGACGGAGATAGTATTCTCCGTCGGCCAGGTTCTCACTCGGACGACGGAGAAGTCTCCGAGGTCTAGGTGAGAACCTGGACGATGGAGTATACTATCTCTGTCGTCTAGGTTCTCACCCGGACCACGGATAAGTCTATGAGGTCCAGGTGAGAACCTGGACGACGGAGAATACTATCTCCGTCGTCCAGGTGGTACCTGGACGACGGATACGTCTTCGTCGTCCAAGTGTCACTTGGACCACGGAACAATTCTGTTTCCGTGGTCTAAGTGGTGTTTTCTTGTAGTGAGATGATACTCCGAAGGCCTATTTATACTGCTCCGACCTCACACGCAAGCGAACGCCTGCCGTTCATTTTTTCGCGTGGCCACCGTCAGATGATGACACGTATCCATGAGGCGGTTTACTTCCCCTCCTAAGTAACCGCGGTCACCCTTCAGCTTCCCACCTTGGTTTCAAACCCTAGCACGATCTCCCACGAATCGCCACGTGTCAGGCATGTAGCCTCCCACACTCCCACACGCGTGACGCCTGACCTGCCAGCATTTATTACGCCACCAACATTTATTACACCCCCAGCGGTTTCCAAGGAGAAGTTGAAAGGGGTCACTCCAATCGTCCCATCAGTCAGATCACCCCACTCGATGTACGCATACGCACGCACTACTACATTTTTAACCATTGCCGGCGATTTTTCCCCCAAAAATCGCCGGCAATGTCTTTTTTTTTTTATCATTGCCGGCGAATTTTCCGAAAAATCGCCGACAATGATCCGCCGGTAATTAAAAAAAAAAAAAGACATTGCCGGCGATTTTCCGGCATGGAAGTCGCCGGTAATGTCTTTTTTTTTTTATCATTGCCGGTGACTTACGTGGAAGTCGCCGGCAATGTCTTTGTTTTCTTTAATTACCGGCGGATCATTGCCGGCGATTTTCCGGAAAAATCGCCGGCAATGTTAGAAAAAAAAGACATTGCCGGCGATTTTTGGGGGAAAAATCGCCGGCAATGGTTAAAAATGTAGTAGTGACGTCACGATTCTCCCCCCATTCGGACTATCGTACGCACCACCAACACGATCAAGGGCCTTACGATCTCACATGCAAGTAAACGCCACCCCACCAGGTTAGTGCAAGATCATTGAGGCGTCTCGAAAGAGGCTAACGTCACGCCTTTCCTTTCGGCGTGTGCGCGCTCAAAGCAAGACCATTTAGGCGTCCCGAAAGAGGCTAACGTCCACGTTTCCTTTTGGCATGCGCGCGCTAAATGAAGACAAGTAGGCGGTGAGTGGTATCGTCTCCCTGGCTTTGTTGGCGAAGCCAGGTCACAAGCGGCCGCTTGTGCAGTCCGCACTTAGACTCCCAGTAAGAGGTGACCCACTGTTCGAGCTACGCGGCACAGAAGTGGCTAACGTCACGCGTTACCTTCTGGGGCGCACAACCCACAAGACCATTCAGGTGGCTCGAAAGCGGCAGGATTGCTTTTGGAGCGCGCGCCAAATGATGGGCGACTCGGGAGTACCCCCATCTCTTTCGAGGGCGTAACGCCACCATTCGCCAAATTATGCGGCACGATAGCGGCAAGTTTTCTTTCGTACGCGCGCTAAAATAAAGAGGGACACGGGCACGCTGTCCATGTCCCTCCGTGCGCGCTGCACCACATGTACGTAACGATCGGGGCCCCACCGTTGACGCTACGATATGTCGGCGTCGAGAGTGAGGATTTCCTCTCGGGCACCTAACAGCACGGCCGTTCTGAGGCCCATTCTTAACGGGCTCCAAACAGCAAGATTAGTTTGGGAGTGCCATGCAAGCGGCTCGGAACCATTCATGCATCAAGAAAGGCCGTTCCGAAGGCCTATCCTTGGTGGACTCCGGACAGTAACATTCGTTGCGGGGCCGGGTAAGTGGCTCGGAACCGTCCATGAATCTCAAGAAAGGCCGTTCCGAAGGCCCATCCTTGACGGACTCCGCATAGCAAGATTCGTTGCGGGGCCGTGTAAGCGGCTCAGAACCATCCATGCATCCACATACATAAGCATACATCAACACACGCATTCACTCAAAACCGCATCATCACTTAATCGCATCACACGATTATACATACATCCGCATACATTCACATACTCATTCACTCATACCTACTTGTATATCTGTACCGCATACATCTACATATTCACTCCTACATACTGACATACATCCGCATACAACAAAACATATATATTCGTTCACAGGGCTCCACAGGAACACGACCGGGCACACGGCTCCAAATAGCAAGATTCGTTTGGGAGTCGGGTACCCAGGTATATGATCACGCGTGCAGGTACACGATCGGGTGCACAAGTACCCACTCCGTCAAGCGAGATCTTTCGTGACCGGAGAGTTCGGGGACTTGGGGGTCACAGAACCGCGTATCACTGCTCAATCGAATAAGTATTGTTTAATCGCACGAGCCCTTTTTCAACTCCTCAATCAAGAAAGGTCCCAACAATCGCGAAGTACCATTATTGTGCTTTCTAAAAACTACGCATATTCAAGGTGGTGTCTCAACAAGCTTGTCATGATCCTTGAACGCAAAAGGACCTCCGATCATTTTGTATTACCTGTCTTCCTCGACATCAGTCCATCTGACCTGAGGAACCAGACAAGGAGTGTTGCAATTACATTTGCTGGACACGTGAAAAAGCAATCCATGGAGAAGTTGATGACATGGAAGGTAGCATTTGGAGAAGTAGCAGATCTAGTAGGCATGGTACTACAAAATGAAGCAGCTAGGTGTTTGCCCAAAAATCGTCACGGCCAAAATCGGGCCGGCCGATAGACTTCTGATTCAAAGTGTCTGTGACGACCCGAAACAGAATCAGTAGTAGAATCGGCTTAATCCACGAGCTTGCGCGTAATCGCAGTTTTCCGTAAATTGATTGAATTGCCGGTTTTGATCACGACTTAATTATTGGCCGAGAATTTGAGTTGAGTCTCTTCTCGAGAGTTGTTGTACGTGTGATTTCGAGTTCGTGGGCAGTTCTGGATTATTATTTCGACGACCGAGGAATATAATAGGAATATTTGAACTTTCAGAATATCGTCGGGGTTATCCATTCGTATTCGAGTTTATCTGATTCGTGATTGTGATCCGTTTTAGACCGTTGATCGACCCGAACCGAAATTGGAATGGTTGTTGACTTGATTTGCGAGTTTCGCGATTAGTCGCGATTTTCACGTAATTGATTAATATGGCAGCTTCGTTAACGACTAAATCATCGGGCAAGAATTTGATTTGGGATTCTTTACGAAAGTTATAGAGAATTTAATTTCAAGCTCGTGGGAACTTCTGGAGGATTATTTCGATTTACGAGGAATAAGTTGTCAATATTTTGGGCCGTCGGATATTGTCGTATTTATCCACTTGGGATTCGATACGCGAATGGTATAAATACGGGAGAATACTTGCCAATTTTGGAAACTTTCCATAAAGGGAAATTGGGCCTTGACCTGCGTTGACCACGGGTCAAGGGGCGATCCATTTGGGCCGTGATATTTGCGCCGCCGTGGAGGCCGATTCCGGCCACGGTTGGCTGGGGTCCCTTGATGAAACTTGTAGGGCCATCTTCGATTTGAGAAGTGGATCGACCCGTGAGGTGGCCGAAGGAGAGAAAAACGGCACGGTCAAGTTCGGCGTTTTTCGGCGAGTTTTCACGGCTTCGGGTGACGGCATGGAGGCCGAGTTGGTGGTGGCTCTTTAAGGGGTTTTTCTAGCCTTGAGGAGAGGAAGCTATTAGAAGTGGTTTGGGAGGTTGCCATGGTCGGAGGAGAGTGATTCGTGATGTTAAAATTCCGGTAAAGTTTTGTAACTTTGAGGTGAGTTTTAGACCTTTTCCGGTCAAAATTGGCCTTAACTTTAAACTGGAAAGTTGTTGGAAATGTCGAAATCTTCAAATCCATGTGTAGGTTGCATTTTTCTGGGCCAGTATGATTTTCCGGCGGCCGGCGGTGTCTTTTCGTCCTACTTGTTTTTCAACGAGTTGTATGTCGTTTCGCTCGGAATCGCGCACCGATCGCAGTGGTGAGGTTTATTTTTCAAATTGAGCATTGGAAATTATAGCGAGGTTTTAAGGTGTGATTATCGGATTTTTGACGATTTCGTTGATATTGAGTTATAAGTTTCCGGGAACGGTTGGTTCTCGAGATGTGATTCGAGGTTTTAAGTTATGATTTTGAGCAGTGGATTTTATGATTATCCAGGGGATCGTGATCGTTCGTTTGGCGAGGGATTTTCCGCCGGATCACTAGATTAACGCGTATCGCGTTACGGTCATCTGTGAGTGGACTTTTCTATTTTCACTGTCGTTGCGAGTTCGTGATTTTTCGTATTTATTTATATACGATATTGAGATTATTTATTACTTTTGGAGGCATTATTTTATATTTTATGGTGATGGCATTACTTGCATCGATGCTTCGGCTACTCACACTACAACATTTTAGGGTATTGCCAGCGACTTAAAGTCGCCGGCCTTTCTTTTTAAGTCGCCGGTAATACTCTCGCCGGAAATTTGGCGCCGGTGAAAGTATTACAAAAAGTCGCCGGCAATGCTTAAGGGAATTACCGGCGACTGCCGGTAATGATTGAGGCATCACCGGCGACTTGAGTCGCCAGCAATGATTGAGTCATTGCCGGCGACTGAAGTCGCCGTTAATGCCTTGAGCATTGCCGGCGACTTGAGTCGCCGGTAATGCCCTTAAGCATTGCCGGCGACTTGAGTCGCTGACAATGTTGCTCCGCCGTGGCTGGAAAATGAGGGGTATTGCCGGCGACTTTGGTCTAAGTCGCCGACAATACTCGAAGAAATTTGTCAAAAAGAAGCCGATTCTGGATTGGGCCCAATTCCAGAACCTGCACTGAAAAACAGAAACCATACAAATACAAGTTCAACAGTACACACATAATTGTCCAACGTACAGTACAAACAACAATAATACGAAAATAAACTACAACTACACTAAGGGTTGAGGAAATCCATGTGGACGTAATCATTTGAACTCCGGTGGCTACCCTGGTCTTGCTGTGGTGGTGACTGCTGCGGTGGTGGATCAGTGTGGAACACAGGGACCAGGGGAGGTGTGGGGAGCGGTTGTCCGGTAGTCTAGCACGTGTACATCGTCTGCATCCATGTGAACATTTGTGTCTGCTGCTGGACCATAATTCGGTGTTGCTCGGCCATCACCCGATACTCGGCATCTCTGACTGCCTGCTGCTTGGCCAATTGCCGCATCTCCTCCATCTGCCTCCTTTGCTCTTCCAACTCCCTCTGCGTCCTCTGAAGCTCCGCTGCTAGGTTAGAGTTCCTAGAAGTTGAAGTTCTTGACCTGGTAGAGTATTCCGAAGTGTTCTTCAATACTCCTTCGCCCGCCGAGCCCATTCCCCTGCAGTAGTAGGTATTCTTTCCAGTCCCGCACGCTTTTTCCATGATCTGAGCCGCTGTAGGGCGATCAAGCAGATCGATCTGAGAGGCATACTGGGTTACTTCTTCCTCCGAGCAGTCAGGATGGTTGTTTCGAGCTATATTCATGGTGACTTCTGTGATCGCCTCCTCCACTCTTGCCTAATTCAAAAGCGAATATGAATAACGTATTATTAAACAAAATAAATTAATAGAGAAAAATAATTTTATTAACACATGCAAATGTGAACTACAAAATGATGAGGCTAAAGACTTACCGCTTCTTCAGGGCACTGCGGATAGAACTTCTGATGAACAAACACCAACAGGTTGACTTCTTGTTGTTGCTTTGCCTTACTCGACCAACCCAAATAGTTGAGTGAACCTGCATGATGGGCCTTAGTGTTTTTCAATCTGTTCTCCCTGTTCGTCTTGGAAATCGCCTTGTTTGATAAACATATGTAAAAAAATTAGTAACTAACTATTTCAATGTGATACGATACATTAGGGTTGTAAAATATATTTAGGATGCATACCTTCGCTTTGGGGTGCTCGAAGTGGGTTACCAGCCACAGTCACTCGTACTCCCTAAACCGGAATTCACTAGGGGTAGAACCTCGGCCTAGCTCCTTGTACTGTGTGTAATGTTTTGAAAGCTCGTTCTTCCACTCTTTATACCTATATTAACACCAGAAAAAAAAAAGTTAGAGATATTAAAACACTTGATAAACAAAAATCTAACTCGATATATACTCAAATAACTCGAATCACATCACCTGATATGTAGTTGACGCTATACCCACGTCTGAATAAGGCATTCATCCACGTCAAACCACACCTGCAAGATGAATATATAAACGGTAAAATTATATATTTATTCGAACTTAATTAATAAATGTAAAATTTACGTAATGAAAATACGATTTAACTCACACTCAGTGCATTATGCACTTGCATCTTCACGTAGAGAGGCACAGATTCTCAATCTGGCCACAACATTGGTACCTTGTCCCGCACGACGGCCCCGGCCATGCTGGCATACTTTCGCGTGGTGTCAAATGTGTCGATCACCTCACCATGCTCATTGGCCATAATGAGCATTTTCCTTCCTCTGGTGGCTTGCTCAAGATTCTTCCCAGTGCAGGGGCCTCTAGTCTTTCGTTTTCCAGTGTCATTAACGAAATTGCCTAATAATACAATGTCAACAAATTGATATCATTAATTGAACCTATCGTAAGTCTTAACTTTTAATTAAGTAATCAATCTTATTAAATAAAATTTACCTGCATCATCCGTTTGCTGGTTGTTGCACCTCGCACTCCAAAGATACACTGGGTCGAACAGGATGAAGTTGTACGCTTCCTCCACGCTTAGGAACTCCGGCCGTCCTTCAATATAGATAGGCCTCCCCCTATCATCGAATTCAGGGATCACAGGAATCTCGTCAGGCAGGAAGAGACCGGACGGCGGAGATAGACATGGCCTGGACGATGAGGCGCCAGCACCATCTGCCTCAGATGATTCCCGTGAAACTGGAGTAGGCACCAAGACAATAGGAGGCATTCGGATGGAGGGAGTTTCTGATGCCCCCGTTGACTGTCGCTCGTCTGTGGGTCTGCTGATTGAGGGTCTGCTGACTGAGCGTCTGCTGACTGAGGCTCGAGGCTGGACAGGGGGTTGCACGGATCCGGATCGTGCAGCTTCCTCCTCTCCTCGCGCAGCTAGCAACATTTGTGTGCGAGCATTCATAATTGGGCCACTGCGCGTGTTGCTGACTGCGGCTAAGGAACCTTGACTGCTGCTCCCTCCACTGTTTCTAGTCCCTCTCCGTTTGATGCCTCCAAGCCAATTTTCCGCAAAATCTCCTATCGGTTCCAACAATTAGTCCTGGATTCGATTATATGAAAATTAAGAAACCGGAATCGTAAGGAACTGGAACCGGAACCGATAACCGCTAGAACCGGAACCGGAACCGAACGGTTCCGGTTCTAAACGGTTATCGGTTCCAACAATTAGTCCTGGATTCGGTTATATGAAAAACCGGAACCGTTTGGAACTGGAACCGTTTAGAACCGGAACCGTTCGGAACCGGAACTGTTTTGAACCGATAACCGCTAGAACCGGAACTGAAACCGAACGGTTCCGGTTTCGAACGGTTCCGATTCCGAACGGTTCCAGTTCCAAACGGTTCCGGTTCCAAACGGTTCCTGTTTTTCATAGAATTGAAACCAGCACTAATTGTTGGAACCGATAATCGTTTGGAACCGGAACCGGAACCGTTTGGAACCGGAACCGTTCGGAACAGGAACCGTTTTGAACCGGAACCGTTTTGAACCGGAACCATTCGAAACCGGAACCGTTTGGAACCGTTTGCATCATTTCAAACATTAAATTAAATTTCATAGGCCAAATGCTTATGATATCATATAAAACATTAAATTAAATTGCATCATATCATATCGATCATTACGAATATAATTATCAAAATATCAATTAAATATTACCCAAATGCTTATTTAACCAATTAATTAAGTTAACAAATATATATATCTTAAATTATCATTTATATCAATTAATCCAAATCACCTTAATTTGCCCATGCAACACCTTAAAAATACAATATAATTATCAACTATATCAATTAATCCAATTAAATCACCTTAAATTACCTAAATATTTTCTACATATATACATACATACACTTGCCTAATAATTATCAAAAATTAACTCAAAAGCCAAAACTTAATTAATCAAGTTAATTAAATCAAATATAATTAAAATGCATATATATACACATAATTATAAAAAAATAAAAATAGAGAGAGAGAGAGAGAGAGGACCTGTCATGGTCAAGATGGGATTCTGGCGGCGGAGGTGAGGGGTGGAGGGGAGGAGAGGTACGCTAGGGGAGATTTGGGGTTTTTGGGTTTACGTATGTGACAACCCGAACCAGAATCAGTTGTGTATTCGGCACGATTCTCGAGATTGGTCATTGTCGCAGTTTTACGTTATATATGTGGTCTGTCGATTCTATTCGTGACTATGTTTTCGGCCAAGAATTTGAGTTGAGTGTCTTCACGGAAGTTGTAGAGTACGTGATTTCGAGCTCGAGGGTGATTTCGGAAGATTTTTCTGATAACCGAGGAATATAATACGATTATTTGAAGTTTCAGTTTTCGACGAGTTTATCCGATTGTTTCGTGTTTATCCGAATCGTGATGGTTATCCATTTCGAATCGTCGATCGACCAGAGGCGCGAGTATAAATATCGGAAATAGTCGTAAAATAGTGGTAAAACACTGTTTGACGTTGACCGAGCTTTGACTTTCCAAATTTGGAAAGTTGACCGTTGACCCGAAAGAGGAAAGTTTCTGTTTTGGTTCTCCCCGTCCGACCTGCATATTCCGGCCACCTCCGACCTTATGGAAGGGGATCGAGATTGAGACCGAGATCGTGCTTCAGGCGAGGGATCTTCCGCCGGGCCTCCAGATTAGCGCGAGTGCGCGTTTTGCTCATCTGTGAGTGGACAATTTCTTTTCACGAAAATGATTGCGAGTCTTTTTATACGATTTTCAAACTTGAGCATGCATACGAGATTTCGAATTACATGAACATGTGTTTTACGATTATATATATATACGGATATGCGTATACGAGTATACTTACACTTATATGTACTGCTATATGCATTTGCATCGAACTGTTTATGATTTGATTTACACATAGTACAGTCTCAGTTACGTTGTTGTATCGATACACTTGCCTCTCGGCTGATCCCCGATGGTCGGCCTACCAGGAGGTGCGTCGCTATCCCGACCTGACCGGCGAGGGGCATTTCCCCGGAACCGAGGCCTTTCTGGCTTAGAATCACGTGTGGACCAAGGACCCCGTGATTCGGACTGTACTAGCACGGATGAGTCCATGAGTGACCCCGTGGGATTTTTACTTGACTGCTCAGTATGCTGGAGGAGTATGAGTTTACCTCGTGTACTTTGTTATTTTTATTTACCTGGACTCGCATATGTTTTTATAACATATATACTACGTGGTGAAAGACATTAATTTTCGTCCACTCACTCTAACAGTTTTCATGTCTTTCCCCTGGGCTTTTCGATTTCCGTGCCCAGTTGAAGTTCAAGTTTTTGTGTTTTCACGTCGCCGTTGGTGGCTAGTGATCTGAGCTACCTGTGTTTTCCAGTAGGTTCTTGTTTCGCCTACTGATGTATATGTTGTATATATTTACACTAGAGGTCGCTCTGATACATTCTGATACATGTTTATACGGATTTTCTCGGATATATATATACATAGTACAATATGTTTACTGTTTATTGTTTATATTATGATGTTGAGAAATCCGGATGGGATTGGTGCCCACGGTATGGCTTTTGTGGCATAGGACGAAGTGTTATTTTCACGGTGCAGGTTTATGCAATTCCACGTTAGTAACGAAACTCTGCCGAAATTTTGAATGATTTTTGTTGGTTCGTATTTTCAGAAGGGGTTCGATTCCGATTTGGGCAACTGAATCAGGGTTGGGTCCTTTCAGTTTGGTATCAGAGCGTTAGGTTGTCAGGTTTTGTAGACTCTTGTAGTCGTGATGCCTAGGGTATTTAAGTTTATACAGCATGACTGGAGTGATGACCCGACTTGCCAGCGGTACTCATCAATACTTCGGGTGTTGTGTATTCTCAAATATCTGCGGTTTCATGATTACGTTCTTTCTGCTTGTACCTAATGCTTGTCTTGTATCAGTAGGATGCCTCCTCGACGTGGTCCCCGTGTTGATCGGGAAGAGGATCCTGATGAGGATCGCCGAACGCGCGACTTGTTGATGCGAGTGCTGCGTTTGGAAGAGCGATTTGACCCTGTGGTCAAGGCTCGTACAGCTGGTGCTACTGTGTTTTCGGGTTCAGTTGATCCAGAGATATGCGAGGCATGGTTGGTTCAGATTGAACGTGTTTGTGAGCGTCTACAGTTTACTCCTGAGCAGATGACAGTGGCCGCAGTCGGGTTACTTGAGGGTGATGCATACTTTTGGTAGGTTAGCACTGACAAAGTTCCAGCTGATACTCTGTGGACTTTGTTCCGTGAACTTTTTATGCGGAGGTACTTTAATCAGGCTACCCAGCAGCGCAAATATGAGGAGTTTACGAACTTGAGGCAGGGCCGTTTGTCTGTACTTGAGTACCGGGACCGGTTTACCCGTTTGTCTCGTTTTGCACGGGATATGGTATCCACTGAGGAAGCCAAGTGTCGCAGGTTTGAGCTGGGATTGAATCTGAATATCAAGGCGACTCTGACTACGATGCCTCGGAACAACTTTGATGAGTTTGTCAGTGCAGCACTCCGAGGTGAGGACATAGAGAAGGAGAGACAGCAGAGGTACCAGCCGAGACGGTTTGAGGAAGGTGGACCGAGTCAGGGGCCTTCAAAGAGGCTGAGTTCTGATACTTCCGGTTCATCTTCGTCCTCAGGCGGTGGATCTTATCGACCACCAGCTAGTGTACCTAGGCAGAGATCGAGATGGAGGAGAGATCGACCGCAGCGACTACAGGCTAGTGGGAGTTCTAGCGGTTCTAGTTATCCTCGGCGTACCGGTGGCATATTTCCTGTTCCGAGAGACTATCCATTGTGTAGCTTCTGCAACAAGCATCACCTTGGTATATGTCAGCTGATTCTCATCTTTTCAAGCATTTAATTAAACACTTAATCAAACACGAATACAATTAAAACCCTTCTTTGTAGATGTAGCATTGATAAGTAGGGATCGTTCTTAACCGGGGATTGAGGGTGCATGCATAACTATGCTAAGTTTAAATGAGGGTGCGAGATTTGTTTGTTTAATACCTACAAAATTAAAGACAAAAACGTGGCAATCATACACATAAAGAAACCCTAGGACTCTAACATGCTTCACTCATAGACAAGCAAACAATCAAGAACCCTAGAAACCCTAAACATGCATCATTGCCGAAAAAAAACTAAACTAGTTATTTACAAGTGATCATCACATACTAATTACCTAAGCCGATTACTTCTTCTTTAAACAAGTTCTACGAAATTCATAGCACACATTAAAACACATACACATGCTTACATCGAATTAGAGAGCAACCAAATCATCTAGTTAACTTCCTAACTCAATTTTATCTTGATTAATTCGGTGGAACATGCTAGGGTGAACCAAATCATCTAGTGTCATCCTAAACAAGTTTCAAAGCATTAAGATCATAGTAAGCTAGCATATATATTCGAATTCATACTAAGAACACATGGAAGAACTCATAAAAATCCAAAACAATCATCTTTACACTAAAACATGTTGTCTTTCTACAAAAAGTAAAGAAAACCAATACATAACCGAAATTTGATACAAGATGTCATGTTACACTTTTTGCTCCGAGGAATTCGTCTCTCCGCAAGCTCCAAGTATAGCATCCCCTTGTTGGCGTGAGGGAGGACACAAGTGTTCAAAGCCAAATCTAGCGTAAGAACACTTATGGGTGAAGGAGGGATGTTTTTGAGGTGGTGTTGGTGGTGTTTCGGCTAAGGAGAAGAGTTCTTCGACTTTGTGTGAAAGGAGGTAGTGTTTGGACAGAGATTCGGCTCCTAGAATGTGTGATCCTCAAACCCTAGTCGTGCCCTCATTTATATAGGCCAAGCAAAGCCTAGTTCGACTCCTTTTAGAACTCTTACTACTCCACCCGGGTAACCTGACCCTTCTCCACTAAAATAGGAGTTTCTCTCGTTCTAGGACTTCAAATCGCTTGATTCTAGTTGCGTTGGAAACTAGACTTCTAGATCTTTCCAACCATATGCTAATCGCGTCTAGATTCATCTGGATCTGTTCACAGTGACCTTTTGAAGTGGGCTGATCTGCACAGGCAGATTTCCTGATTTCTAGCTTTTGATCCATTTTCTTCTTTTGGGCTTCTTTGTGGGTGAATCTTGACATGATCTTGGACATTCTTGGACACATGAGCATGGTCTTGACCCATCTTAGTGATCTTTGATCCATTCTTTATAAATCATGGCCCATTCTTCATCATCTTTCCTCCTCATTTTAGGAACTTCCTCCTTAGTAGGTTTTGAGCTCATTTCTGCCTCCTTTACGGATTCCTCCTTTATTTCTACCTACAAACATAAAGTAAGTTAAAAACATATTTACTAAGCACAAAACAAAGTTAAATATAGAGAGAAAGACATTAATAATCAAGCATAAAAAGCATAGATCAAATTCCCCCACACTTTGACTTTGCTAGTCCCTAGCAAATACAAATCAAAGCAACGGACTCGATAAAAGAAAAATAAAGGGAAAAAATAACAATGGGAAAAACGTCACACTTATATGTACAAAACACTTAGAAGTCTCAATGTTTCAAAGCCGCAAATTTTCATGTTATCATGTTTGAAAACGTAAGAGATACTAAGTAAAACAACACTAAGCCCTTAGTCAAGATTTGTCTCAGAAATTTCTTAATGTATATGGCAATGGAATTACATAACTTCAAATGATAACCAAGATATGATTCATGCAATGAACAAGTAAGACGTGGTGTAAACAATGGTGATGTTAAAGCTGTGCATGTTTCGAATAAAGTTCAAATCAACTCACATGGATGCACTCATCATATTTTCACTCAAAAATGGATAGAAATAATTGAAAACCTCATGAATGAAATACTTGCACAAATGAACCAAACCATATGCTTACTCATGCAACTTACTCAACAAATTAACTGCTACTCATCTTAAGGATCAAAAAGGACTTTCGAAGGGTTGTAATGGGGCAAGGCTAAGGCATTTGAAAATTTAGATAAGTGGTGGTTAAAAACGTTCCAAAGACTTAGTCGAAATATCACAAACTTTGTAAAACCAGACTCCTTCATCTTTTCCACGCCTCCATGGTCAATCTTCTATAAACAAGGGCCAAATTTCATTTTGTTGGACCCTAACTTCATTCTAAACTCCCATTGAGCTTTGTGAACAGGACAAAGGCCATATTTTTTTTTTTTTTTGGCAATAACACACTTTTTAAGCTATTTGGACAAGTCTATCCCCATACACACATTATACCAATCAAGGAGCATCACCAAAAATCTCCATCTTCAGCTCTTGTCGACATTACTTCACACTAAGTCTGCAGAACATAGGGTAAAGAAGTCCTACACTAGGCAAAGTGTTTAGGTATTACGGGTGACGAAAGAAAGCTTAATGTGGGCTCAAATGGTTTATCTAAGGGTGTCGCAACTCGTGCGCACATAAGGGACTCATGGCAATTTGGCTAGTGGTGGTAAACCTTAGTGCCTCTTATCATATCCAAAATCAGAGTATATGTCAACTATAAGCTTTGCAAATTCGACATGAGTAAGTTCTAGTAATCTCTAGTTCATTAAAATCTATGGCAAGTAACCAAATGATGCACATGCATAGTTTTGAGACTAATATGCATAAAATTCACTCAAAAGAAATGTATAGGCTCAAAACTCACGTTTAGGGTTCATATGACTTAAACTTATTCTCACATGCGAAATCTGTACCATGTTTAACTATCCATATCTACTACATGTCATGACACTCAAAATAACTCAATTAACACAAGAAATCATGAATGCAATGCCATATGTATGTTCAAATTCAGTCCATTTTCATCATCGACTAACTAAGGGCATCCTAAGACTCTTTAAAGACGCTAAGTTAAACAAAAAGACTCAAAAATACACTAAGAATGACTCAAAAGTTTCCTTTTTTTTATTTATTATTTTTTTTAGGCATCATCCGCCGGAAAGTTCCATTGTCCGCCCCATTTTATAATTTATGACTCAATAAAGTTGTAAACCCCTTCCCCCACACTTAAACTCTACATTGTCCTCAATGTACCAAAGTAAAGTCATAGAATTAAAGCATGAAAGCTAGGATTTACGAAAATCTAACTAAGTAAAAACAAAAGAAACGAAGTAAAAGAGATAAGGGAAGAGAATGCAAATCTGTTGTAGACTCCTCCATTGGGTTGCCTCCCAACAAGCGCTTGTTTTTTTTAACGTCTTTCAGCCTAGACGTGATGCATCTTCATGTGTTTGAAGTAGGTGGATCCACGAGCTTCTCTTCTTCAACGTGATGCTCCACAAAGGTATCGTAATAGTGCTTCAAACGTTGGCCATTTACCTTGTATAACTTGCCGGTGTCCAAAGTCATGATGTCCACAGCTCCATGGGGATAAACTTGTACCACAATGTAAGGACCAACCCATCTAGAGCGTAGCTTGCCCGGAAAGAGTCTAAGTCTTGAATGGAAGAGCAACACTTTTTGTCCGGGTTCAAAACTCTTTGTACGGATCATCTTGTCATGAATGCGCTTTGTCTTCTCCTTGTAGATCCATGCGTTGTCAAATGCTTCATTCCGGATCTCCTCAAGCTCACAAAGTTGAAGCTTTCGATGTAGACCAGCCTCATCCTTGTCCATGTTGAACTTCTTGATCGCCCACCAAGCTTTGTGCTCTAATTCCACCGGAAGATGACAAGCCTTCCCATAAACAAGTCGGTAGGGTGACATGCCTATGGGAGTCTTGTATGCCGTCCTATAAGCCCATAATGCATCATCCAAACATTGACTCCAATCCTTGCGATTTGGTTTGACAGTTCTCTCCAAGATCTTCTTGATTTCGCGATTGGATACTTCAGCCATTCCATTGGTTTGTGGATGATATGGTGTAGAGACCTTGTGTGTGACGCCATACTTCTTCATCAATGCCTCCATGGTTTTGTTGCAAAAGTGACTCCCTCCATCGCTTATGAGAATGCGTGGCATCCCAAACCTTGAAAAGATGTTCGTTTTGAGGAAATCTGCAACAACTCGCGAATCATTAGTACGGGTGGCTTTTGCTTCCACCCATTTCGACACATAATCTACAGCAAGTAAGATGTAAGTGAAACCATTAGATGAAGGAAAGGGTCCCATGAAATCAATGCCCCAGACATCAAAGATTTCGACATTGATCATGTACTTTTGTGGCATTTGATCTTTTGCACCAATATTGCCGGATCTTTGGCACCTATCACACTTAGCACAAAAGTCATTAGAATCACGAAATAGATTAGGCCAAAAGAAACCACAATCTAGAACCTTTAGGGCTGTCTTCTTCGAACCAAAATGCCCTCCACATGCACCATTATGACAAAACTCAAGAATAGATGCAAACTCACTATCCGGGATACATCTCCTTATCACTAAGTCCGCACATTGTTTCCACAAGTAAGGTTCATCCCAAATAAATGACTTAGCATTAGACTTAAGCTTATCACGTTGGGCTCTTGGCATAGAAGATGGAAACTCACCGGTAACTAAGTAGTTAACGATATCCGCGTACCATGGAGTTTCAGAAGGACTTACCTTGATTCCGAAGAGTTGTTCATCCGGAAATGTTTCCTCAATAGCCACGGCTTCTTGTCCATGCACAATTCGAGAGAGATGGTCAGCCACAACGTTTTCCACTCCTTTCTTGTCTTTGATTTCCACATCGAACTCTTGTAGAAGCAGAATCCATCGAATGAGCCTTGGTTTTGCATCCTTCTTTGTCATCAAGTACTTCAAAGCCGCATGATCCGTGTAAATGATAACCTTGCTTTGAAGTAAGTACGATCTGAATTTGTCCAATGCAAAAACCACAGCAAGCATCTCCTTCTCGGTTGTTGTGTAGTTGGCTTGAGCATCATCGAGTGTCCTTGAGGCATAGTAAATGGCGTAGGGCTTCTTCTCCTTCCTTTGTCCCAAAACAGCTCCAACAGCGTAATCCGATGCATCACACATGAGCTCAAATGGTAGAGACCAATCCGGTGCTTGAAGAATAGGAGCACAAGTGAGCAACTCCTTCAACTTGGTGAATGCCACGTTACACTCTTCATCAAATACAAAGGGAGTGTCCTTTTGAAGTAACTTGCACAAGGGCCGAGATATGTGAGAGAAGTCCTTGATAAACCTCCTGTAGAAACCTGCATGTCCAAGAAAAGAACGAATCTCTCTAACCGAAGTCGGAGAGGGTAAGTACCGCACAAGATCTACCTTAGATTTATCAACTTCTATCCCCCTTTTCGAAACAATGTGGCCTAGAACTATCCCTTGAGTTACCATGAAGTGACACTTCTCCCAATTTAGTACTAAGTTCGTTTCAACGCATCTTTGCAAGATTAGCTCTAAGTTCTCTAAACATGCATCGAAATCTTTCCCAAAAACACTAAAGTCATCCATGAATACTTCAATTATTTTTTCAATGTAATCGGAAAAGATAGAAAGCATGCAACGTTGAAACGTACCAGGGGCATTGCACAAACCAAAGGGCATCCGTCGATATGCAAACGTTCCAAAAGGGCATGTGAACGTTGTCTTCTCTTGATCCTCCTCCGCGATGCTGATTTGGTTGTAACCCGAATATCCATCAAGGAAGCAATAGTAGGAATGACCAGCCAACCTCTCAAGCATTTGATCAATGAATGGCAAAGGGAAATGGTCCTTCCTTGTGCTTGCGTTGAGCTTCCTATAGTCGATGCAAACTCTATGTCCAGTGATAGTTCGCTGAGGCACCAACTCATTATCCGCGTTTTTTACAACGGTGATTCCGGACTTCTTAGGAACAACTTGCACGGGTGAGACCCAACGGCTGTCCGGAATTGGATAAATGACCCCACAATCCAAGAGTTTGATCACCTCCTTCTTCACAACCTCCATCATTGGCGGATGGAGCCTTCTTTGTGCTTCACGTGAGGGCTTAGCTCCCTCCTCAAGTAGAATGCGATGAACACAAGTTGCTGGATTTATACCTTTGATGTCCGCAAGTGTCCATCCGATGGCAGGCTTGTATTTTTGAAGCATTCGAACCAATCTGCCTTCTTGTTCTTCCTCTAACGTTGAAGAGATGATAACCGGCAAAGTCTCATTGTCGCCCAAGTAAGCATACTTCAAATGATCCGGTAACACCTTGAGTTCCACTTCGGGTGCTTGAATAATGGAGGGAACAAGCTTGTTCTCGCCATAGACCAAAGGAATAGGGGGTGGTCTAGACGTCACATAGGCTGCCTCATTCAAAGCCATCACCATTTCTTCAAGCCGTGGCTCCAAGATATCAATTAGCACATCAATTAGGGCGTCATTCCTAGTGTAGGTCAGCCCCATACCATCTTGAAGCACGGTATCAAGCTCATCATCTCTAAGTGTGTCCAAATGTTGCTGTGCCATGTCTTCAACGGAATCAATAGCAATGCATGCGTTGGCACAAGCACTCGGAACCTTCATCGCCTCAAGGATGTTGAACTCGATCTTTTCTCCATCAATCTCCATGGAGAACTTTCCTTCAAACACATCGATCTTTGTTCTTGCGGTTCTCATGAAGGGACGCCCAAGTAAGAGTGGCGTGGTGTTTAGGGAACTCTCCTCCATGTCAACAATGTAAAAATCAGCTGGAAATATCAAGTTGTTGACTTGCACAAGAACATCTTCTACGTACCCTCTTGGATACTTGTGAGAACGGTCGGCTAGTTGAATGATGACATTGTCTTGCTTAAGCTCGCCAAGCTCCATGGATGCATAAAGATAGTAGGGCATCACGTTGATGGATGCACCCAAGTCGAGCATGACATCTTCAAATCTCTTGTCACCAATCACGCAGGGAACAGAAAAACTCCCAGGGTCCTTCAATTTAGGGGGTAGCCGTCGTTGCAACACTGCAGAAACTGTTGCATTCACCTTCACAACCTCCTTCGCTCTCGTTTGCCTCCTTTGGGTGCATAGCTCTTTCAAAAACTTGGCATAGATAGGTACTTGCTTTATACACTCGATCAAGGGCAGATTCACTTGCACCTTCCGAAAGATGTCCAGAATTTCCTCGTATTGATCATCTTTCTTTGATTTGGATAACCTGTGTGGAAATGGTGCACGAGCAAACGATGCATTAGTATTAACTAAACTTGAAGGGGTAGAGTCAATACCTTTAATTGGGGTAGGGTGCGTCGGTGTTGGTGTTGGTAGTGGCAAAAGTGGCGCCACTTTCTTCTTCCTTTTGAGCTCTTCAGTAGCTGGATCTTCTTCAAAAATTTCCTCCACAACAACTTCATCTGATGATGACGTTGCCTTCTGCTTTGGCAGCTCCAAAACCTTCCCACTCCTTGTAGTAACCGCACTCACATTCCTAGTAGGTGGCGTTGGTTGAGATGGAAGCTGTCCAGTTGTTCGAATATGTCCCATAAAGTCCACAAGTTGGCCCATTTGCTTCTTGAT
The DNA here is from genome assembly GCA_946800695.1 of Geum urbanum. Lineage (NCBI taxonomy): Eukaryota > Viridiplantae > Streptophyta > Magnoliopsida > Rosales > Rosaceae > Geum > Geum urbanum. The sequence continues at coordinate 18,001,446 of OX327017.1, read as the reverse complement.
TTCATTGATGTCTTGACCATGTGCATCCAACGTTGCCTTTGTTTCTTTTTGTCCATCCAAAAGTACTTGAGTTGAGGCAGACAGTTGAGCAATCATCTTATCATAATCCGGATTTGTGAAAGTCTGAACCGGAGGGGGCAAGGGAACTTGTGACGTTGGGGCCATTGGTGGCCTTGCTTGATATTGTTGGGGACGTTGGTATTGCTGCTGCTGAGGTGCTGGAGGGTTAAGACATCCCTCATTGCTGCTCCATTTGAAACCAGGATGATCACGGTTGCCAAAGTTGTTGTAATTGTTGTAGCGTTGGCCTCCTTGATATCCACCTATGGCATTGACTTGTTCTTCATGTGGTTGCTCGGACAAGGTAGGACATTGATCACCTAAGTGCCCTTGAGAATGGCAAACGCCACATAATTGTCCAAGAGAGACTTTCTGACGTTTCACTTCAAGCTCCATCATCTGCTCCATCAAGTCAGAAAGTTTGTCATACTTGTCATCTGCAGCGACTTTTGCTGAGCTCACTTCGGCAACAGTCTTCCTTGGAGCCATCCCATATTGAGCATCATTGTTAGCTCGGTTCTCCAAGAGTGCACGGGCACGTTCTTCATCTAAATCCATGAAGGCTCCATTTGCAGAAGCATCTAGAAGCTCTCGATCAATCGGTTTGAGTCCATCATAGAAGTAATTCATAAGATTTGTTTCAGAGAAACCATGGGAGGGACATGTGGCGCAGAGGACTTTGAAACGATCATAATACTGCCCAAATGTCTCATCTGATGCTTGCGTGATTCCAGTGATCTTCTTCCTCAAAACAGTGATCTTTGAGGCTGGAAAGTACTTGCTCAAGAAAGCATCCGCAAGTTGCTTCCATGTACTGATGTGATTTGGTGGAAGTTCCATGAGCCAAGTCTGAGCTCTCTCCTTCAGAGTAAATGGAAATGCTTTCAACTTCAAAAGCTCATCATCTGCATCAGTGGGCTTCATACTCGAGCACACAAACTGAAACTGCCTCAAATGCATGTTAGGATCTTCATGCGCCATCCCTTGAAAGATTGGAAGGCGATGGAGAAATCCACTCTTGAGCTCAATATCCCTCTTGTCATCTTGAGGTTCAGGAAATCGAATGCATGAGGGGCCAGCACTCCAATCCGTTGAGCAGGTTTGTTGGCGAAGAGTTTGCCTTGCAACGTTGTTGCCTCCACCATTGTTGGGAAGCACATTGTTGTTGGGAACGTTGTTGTTGTTGTTTCCATTAAGTCCCAACATCCTCAATTCCTCTTCTTGATCTTGCTCAAAACCGTGCTCTGAGTGATGTGATCTCGGTGAGTCAACTTCGTCCTCAACAATAGGTCGGTCAATGTCTTCTATTGCGTTGGTAGAAATGATCAGTGTGCGGTTACGGAGTTGAATTTCACGTGGAAAAGGTTTGGTCATTCACAACCTGAGATTCAACCAAGATCAAGTGTTAGTATCAAAAGAATACACAAAGAATGCATGATACTTGATCCAAAACGTTGGAAATCACAAGGACTTCACAAAAACACACAAAAACAAATCACACAAATTCAAAACACATCATATTCACATACATACATACAAGTGACGTTTGGATTAGGTATTATATATACATAAGCTGCGTTTTGTACACTAGATGAAATGCAAAGGCTATAGGTCATCCTAAAATGAATGCAAGTTACTAAGAACAAGTTATGTATATTTGTACATGTATCCTGCAGGGGTTAGTTGTATAAACACTAAGGTAAACGTTATATACAAGTTGTTACTCAAAAGATGCAAACACACACCATAGTCCACGAAATTCATGCAAGAATTCATTCAAACTTTCATTCAAAGTGCATCAAGCAAGAACCTAAGTGAAGGATGGAGTGAATGCATAAGAGAAAACGTTAGAACCTGCAGAAAACACAAAAGTTACGTGCTAAATACATGATGCAAACGTGACCACTCGCTTGGCCTCATGCCCCTAACTTCACTTAGGTTAGGGTGTGTGGTGAGGAAATCCACACATCACAAAGCCGCCAGAGGGTTATGCAATCTACAAATGCAAGTGGTTAAGGCCTTTACATGTTGACAATATACACAAAATTTTCGTTGGTTATGTACACTTAGGGTTCATTGTGTTGCGCTTTAGATTTGAAGAGAGTACATTCGCTTGATCTTTAGGTCGTTCAAAGGACGTGCGACCCGCGCGATAAAGTGTACACTTTCAATCGAATGGTCTTGGTTCAATCGATAAACATGGCCAGTTGGGGATAGAGATAACGCGAGAGGCAGGACTAATTTCGACAAAGCAACCCGAGGCTAACCGACTATGGCAAGTAGACTTAGTCCTTATCTTCTTTGGGCAAACTCAACGAAATGGCCAGTTAGCGAGAGAGACCACGAGAGGTAGGACCGATTTGATATCTCGGATCCAAAACCTGTCATAGAAACCGTCACCTTCTAGACACCATTGCGTTGAGAATTTCTTACTCAAAGATAAGTATTCATCCACCAACCGAGTCTTTGGTATATACTCCAATGTTGCAAGTCTTTCTTAGATCCAAATCCTGTCACCAGTCATAACCCGTTTCTAGACACCATGTCCGACATTCAACCAAACTTTCGAAAATGTACAACTCCCTCAAGTCCAATGTAGACTCCGCCCTCAACCTCATGTCCATAACTTCACTTAGGTTATGGTGTATGGTGGTGAAATCCATACATCACGAGGGGTTAAGGAGATAAACATGGAAAAGAGGCGCCATCTATTCAACAATGAGTGCGACTTAATCAACCAAGCTCATGTACTCAATGAAAATCCAAGCTTCCTTTAACGTTACATGGCTGCAAAAGATACAATATGAACAAGTGCTAGTATAAATATGAACAGAAATTTCGTAGGTTTAATGTACAATTTCACATATTCACAAGAACACATGCAATTCCAGATTCTGGCAAACATGAACACAGCAGCTTGTCGATTTTTTTTAGAATTATTTGCTCGGTCGACTGGGCTGAAATTTTTCAGGCACAAACTAGACACATAAACAAACATTCGTCCAAAATTTCAGATTTTTATGAGTCTTCTAGCTATGTCAAATAATTTACACAAAACCGGGAAGTGCACAGTTCCGAAAAAAAAACAGAAACTATAAACGTATTTACAAGCATAATCACACAATTCTTTACAATCCCCGGCAACGGCGCCAAAATTGATTCGCATCTTTTCAAGCATTTAATTAAACACTTAATCAAACACGAAAGCAATTAAAACCCTTCTTTGTAGATGTAGCATTGATAAGTAGGGATCGTTCTTAACCGGGGATTGAGGGTGCATGCATAACTATGCTAAGTTTAAATGAGGGTGCGAGATTTGTTTGTTTAATACCTACAAAATTAAAGACAAAAACGTGGCAATCATACACATAAAGAAACCCTAGGACTCTAACATGCTTCACTCATAGACAAGCAAACAATCAAGAACCCTAGAAACCCTAAACATGCATCATTGCCGAAAAAAAACTAAACTAGTTATTTACAAGTGATCATCACATACTAATTACCTAAGCCGATTACTTCTTCTTTAAACAAGTTCTACGAAATTCATAGCACACATTAAAACACATACACATGCTTACATCGAATTAGAGAGCAACCAAATCATCTAGTTAACTTCCTAACTCAATTTTATCTTGATTAATTCGGTGGAACATGCTAGGGTGAACCAAATCATCTAGTGTCATCCTAAACAAGTTTCAAAGCATTAAGATCATAGTAAGCTAGCATATATATTCGAATTCATACTAAGAACACATGGAAGAACTCATAAAAATCCAAAACAATCATCTTTACACTAAAACATGTTGTCTTTCTACAAAAAGTAAAGAAAACCAATACATAACCGAAATTTGATACAAGATGTCATGTTACACTTTTTGCTCCGAGGAATTCGTCTCTCCGCAAGCTCCAAGTATAGCATCCCCTTGTTGGCGTGAGGGAGGACACAAGTGTTCAAAGCCAAATCTAGCGTAAGAACACTTATGTGTGAAAGGAGGTAGTGTTTGGACAGAGATTCGGCTCCTAGAATGTGTGATCCTCAAACCCTAGTCGAGCCCTCATTTATATAGGCCAAGCAAAGCCTAGTTCGACTCCTTTTAGAACTCTTACTACTCCACCCGGGTAACCTGACCCTTCTCCACTAAAATAGGAGTTTCTCTCGTTCTAGGACTTCAAATCGCTTGATTCTAGTTGCGTTGGAAACTAGACTTCTAGATCTTTCCAACCATATGCTAATCGCGTCTAGATTCATCTGGATCTGTTCACAGTGACCTTTTGAAGTGGGCTGATCTGCACAGGCAGATTTCCTGATTTCTAGCTTTTGATCCATTTTCTTCTTTTGGGCTTCTTTGTGGGTGAATCTTGACATGATCTTGGACATTCTTGGACACATGAGCATGGTCTTGACCCATCTTAGTGATCTTTGATCCATTCTTTATAAATCATGGCCCATTCTTCATCATCTTTCCTCCTCATTTTAGGAACTTCCTCCTTAGTAGGTTTTGAGCTCATTTCTGCCTCCTTTACGGATTCCTCCTTTATTTCTACCTACAAACATAAAGTAAGTTAAAAACATATTTACTAAGCACAAAACAAAGTTAAATATAGAGAGAAAGACATTAATAATCAAGCATAAAATGCATAGATCATCAGCGGAGTACTGTCATTTGTTATAGTTGTGGCCAGGTGGGTCACTATTCGAGGGAGTGTCCTCAGTCGTATGGTGAAGAGGGACAGGCGGCCCAGAGTTCTGGAGCTGAGCGAGGTGCCACTTCGGGAGCTCGACCAGCACAGTTTGCAGGCCAGGGCAGAAGCAGGGACATCCCCAGCGAGGACGACCAGCCGGACAGGCGAGGGTTCATGCTATGACTCTACGTGAGGGCAGAGCTTCTCCGGAGGTCGTTATCGGTACGTTACATGTTTTTGGTATTCCAGTACTTGCATCGTTAGATCCAGGTGCCACACATTCATTCATATCATTTAGACTGTCATCATTAGCTACGATACCTGCATCTCCACTTCTGGGGTTGTGGAGAGTATTGTATCCGTCAGGTGAGGTTGTGAGAATCGGTTGGGTGTACAGAGATTGTGAGGTGTTTATTGGTGGTCATGGATTAGCCACAGATCTGTTATTGCTTGATATTGTGGATTTTGATCTGATCTTTGGTATGGACTTCTTGGAGACGCACTGGGCCATGTTTGATTGTCACAAGAAGGAGGTTGCGTTTCGACGACCAGGGTTACCCGAGATACTGTTTCGTGGCGAGAAGAACACTTCATTACCGTGTTTGATTTCCGCAATGAGGGCGGATCGGTTGATGAAGAAAGGTTGTATCACTTACTTAGCCCATGTTGTGGACACTACAGCTGCAGTGCCGGATCTTGGTAGGATTGAGGTTGTGTCTGACTTTCTGGATGTGTTTCCAGCGGAGTTGCCTGGTATACCTTCTGTACTGGAGATTGATTTTACTATTGAGTTGTTGCCGGGTACAGGACCGATTTCCTAGACACCGTACCGGATGGCGCCAGCAGAGTTGAAGGAGTTACAGATTCAGCTTCAGGAGTTGTTAGAGAAGGGTTTCATTTGACCGAGTGTTTCTCCGTGGGGTGCTCCGGTGTTGTTTGTACGGAAGAAGGATGGGTCCATGCGGTTGTGCATCGACTATCGGAAGCTGAATCAGGTTACAGTGAGGAACAAGTATCCGTTGCCGCGGATTGATGACTTGTTCGATCAGCTCAATGGAGCATCAGTCTTTTCGAAGATTGACCTTCGATCCGGATATCACCAGTTGAGGATCCGTGATTCTGATGTAGCCAGGACGGCATTCAGGATGCGGTATGGGCACTATGAGTTTTTGGTTATGCCGTTTGGGTTGACCAACGCCCCCGCAGCTTTCATGGACTTGATGAATCGGGTGTTCAGACGGTTCCTGGACAAGTTCGTGATTGTGTTCATTGACGATATTTTGATCTATTCTAGGAGTGTGGGCCAGCACAAGAAGCATTTGCGGGCAGTGTTGAGGACTTTGCGAGACCATCAGTTGTTCGCAAAGTTTAGAAAGTGCTAGTTCTGGTTGGACAGTGTGAAGTTTCTGGGCCACGTGATTTCGGCCGAGGGAGTCAGTGTTGATCCTGACAAGATCGAGGCTGTGCTGAACTGGAGTAGACCTACTACTGTACCGGAGATCCGGAGTTTCTTGGGGTTAGCAGGCTATTACCGACGATTTGTACAGGATTTCTCCCGGATTGCTACACCACTTACCAGGTTGACGAAGAAGGGCGTCAAGTTTGAGTGGTCTGATGCGTGCGAGGAGAGTTATTTGCTCCTGAAGGAGAGATTGACTACCGCACCGGTTCTGACATTGCCAGACGACAGTGGTGAGTTTGTTATGTATAGTGATGCGTCGAAGTTAGGTCTTGGCTGTGTGTTGATGTAGCATGGTAGAGTTATGGCCTATGGTTCCAGGCAGCTAAAACCACATGAGGTCAACTATCCAACCCATGATTTGGAGTTAGCCGCTATTGTGTTAGCGTTGAAGAGTTGGAGACATTACCTGTATGGAGCACAGTGTAAGATCTACACCGACCACAAAAGTCTCACTTACTTGCAGACGCAGCCGGATCTGAACATGAGGCAGCGCCGATGGATGGAGTTGATCAACGACTATGATTGCACGTTTAAGTACCATCCAGGGAAGGCCAACGTTATGGCTGATGCACTTAGCCGGAAGTATGGAGCCTCGTTGTTTCATATATGTGTGACCAGAGTGTCGATGTTAGCCGAGCTTCGAGCTACGGGTGCTGAGTTCAAATATGATGATGAGGGAGCTTTGTTGGCCAGTTTTCAGGTTCGACCCGTATTGGTTGATCAGGTGCGAGAGGCTCAGGATTCAGATTCTTACTTGTTGGGCAAGAAGACCATGATACGGAATGGTGTGCCTACAGAGTTTCGATTGAGCGACGACGGCACGTTGTTGTTCAGAGGCAGGTTGTGTGTACCTAGAGACGAGAGCTTGAAGAAGGAGATTCTGGACGACGCCCATAGTTCAGCGTATGTGATGCATCCCGGGGGTACGAAGATGTTTCGTACACTTCGAGCGTACTATTGGTGGCGCAACATGAAGCGGGAGATTGCCGCATACGTGAGTCGATGTTTGATCTGTCAGCAGGTGAAAGCGGAGAGGCAGAAACCTGTAGGGAAACTACAGCCACTTGAGATTCCGGTTTGGAAGTGGGAGCACATTACGATGGATTTCGTCTATCAGTTGCCGCGTACTTTGGCAGGCAACACTGGCATTTGAGTTATTGTTGACCGACTGACAAAATCCGCACATTTTCTTGCACTTCCGGGGAAGATATCAGTGGGCAGATTGGCCAAGTTGTACTTATCCGAGATTGTTCGCTTGCATGGTGTGCATGTGTCCATTGTTTCTAACCGAGATAGTCAGTTTACTTCTGAGTTTTGGCAGGCGTTACAGCGAGCTTTGGGCATGAGGTTACGATTTAGTACAGCTTTCCATCCTCAGACTGACGGGCAGTTCGAGCGGACCATCCAGACTCTTGAGGATATGTTGCGTTCATGTGTGATGCAGTTACGTGGGAATTGGGATCATCAGTTACATTTAATAGAGTTCGCATACAACAACAGCTATCAGGCCAGTATTGAGATGGCACCGTACGAGGCTCTGTACGGAAAGCAGTGTCTCACACCGTTGTGTTGGAGTAAGGTGGGCGAGCGTTGGCTTATTGGTCCTGATTTGGTGAAGACTACGATGGAGGACATATAGGTTATTCGGGATCGATTGAAGATCGCCCAGGATTGGCAGAAGAGCTATGCGGACGTGAGGAGGAAGAGTCTCGAGTTTGAGGTGGGCGATTGGGTCTTCCTGAAACTATCTTCGTAGAGGGGAGTTGTGTGTTTCGGAAAGCGTGGCAAGCTTCGACCACGATACATTGGTCCGTATGAGATTATGGAGAGGGTTGGAGCTGTTGCTTACAGACTTGAGTTACCAGCTGAGATGGCTCGTGTTCATGATGTCTTCCATGTTTAGATGTTGCAGAAGTACATCTCAGATCCTTCACATGTGCTAGCCCCACAGTAGTTGCCGATCAGAGAGGATTTAACGTATGTGGAGGAGCCTGTGCAGATTCTCGATCGTCGTGAGCAGGAGTTGAGGCATCGTGTGATTACGCTAGTGAAGGTCTTGTGGCAGAACCATTCATTTGAGGAGGCCACCTGGGAGACTGAGCAGCGTATGCGGGAGCAGTATCCTCATCTGTTCACATGACAGGTACGTAAATTTCGAAGTTGAAATTTTTTTAAGGGGGGTAGATTTGTGACGACCCGAACCAGAATCAGTTGTGTATTCGGCACGATTCTCGAGATTGGTCATTGTCGCGGTTTTACGTTATATATGTGGTTTGTAGATTCTATTCGAGACTATGTTTTCGGCCGAGAATTTGAGTTGAGTGTCTTCACGGAAGTTGTAGAGTACCTGATTTCGAGATCGAGGGCGGTTCCGGAAGATTTTTTCGATAACCGAGGAATATAATACGATTATTTGAAGTTTCAGTTTTCGACGAGTTTATTCGATTGTTTCGTGTTTATCCGAATCGTGATGGTTATCCATTTCGAATCGTCGATCGGCCTGAGGTGCGAGTATAAATATCGGAAATAGTCGTAAAATAGTGGCAAAACACTATTTGACGTTGACCGAGCTTTGACTTTCCAAATTGGGAAAGTTGACCGTTGACCCGAAAGAGGAAAGTTTCAAATTTTGGTTCTCGCCGTCCGACCTGCATATTCCGGCCACCTCCGACCTTGTGGAAGGGGATCGAGATCGAGACTGAGATCGTGCTTCAGGCGAGGGATCTTTCGCCGGGCCTCGAGATTAGTGCGAGTGCACGTTTTGCTCATTTGTGAGTGGACAATTTCTTTTCACGAAAATGATTGCGAGTCTTTTTATACGATTTTCAAACTTGAGCATGCATACGAGATTTCGGATTACATGAGCATGTGTTTTACGATTATATATATACGGATATGCGTATACGAGTATACTTACACTTATATGTACTGCTATATGCATTTGCATCGAACTGTTTATGATTTGATTTACACAGAGTACAGTCTCAGTTACGTTGTTGTATCGATACACTTTCCTCTCGGATGATCCCCGATGGTAGGCCTACCAGGAGGGGCGTCGTTACCCCGACCTGACCGGCGATGGGCGTTTCCCCGGAATCGAGGCCTTTCTGGCTTATAATCACGTGTGGACCAAGGACCCCGTGATTCGGACTATACTAGCACGGATGAGTCCATGAGTGACCTCGTGAGATTTTTACTTGCATGCTCAGTACGCTGGAGGAGTATGAGTTTATCTCGTGTACTTTGTTATTTTTATTTACCTGGACTCGCATATGGTTTTATAACATATATACTACGTGGTGAAAGACATTAATTTTCGTCCACTCACTCTAACAGTTTTCATGTCTTTCCCCTGGGCTTTTCGGTTTCCGTGCCCAGTTGCAGTTCAGGTTTTGGTGTTTTTACGTCGCGATTGGAGGCTAGTGATCTGAGCTACCTGTGTTTTCCAGTAGGTTCTTGTTTCGCCTACTTATGTATATGTTGTATATATTTACACTAGAGGTCGCTCTGATACATTTTGATACATGTTTATACGGATTTTCTCGGATATATATATACATAGTACAGTATGTTTACTAGTTATTGTTTATATTATGATGTTGAGAAATCCGGATGGGATTAGTGCCCACGGTTTGGCTTTTGTGGCATAGGACGAAGTGTTATTTTTAGGGTGCAGGTTTTTGCAATTCCACAATAGTAACGAAACTCGGCCGAAATTTTGAATGATTTTTGTTGGTTCGTATTTTCAGAAGGGGTTCGATTCCGATTTGGGCAACTGAATCGGGGTTGGGTCCTTTCAACGTATTTTTGTTTGGAGAAGGGAGAGGGGAGAGGGGAGGAGGGGAGGGGAGAGGGGAGGGGAGAGGGGAGGAGAGGAAGAGAGGTTTGAGGAGAGGGCGGCGAGCTAGGTGAGGAAGAGATGGGGTTTTAGGGTTTTCAAAGAAGACGGGGAGGAGAAGAAATGAGGCAGCTCGAGCTGCCTCTCCTGTGAAATATCGAAGTATTGCTGGCGAGTTACGAGTTAACTCGTGGGCAATACTATTACCAACGAGTTAACTCATGGGTAATAGTATTGCCCACGAGTTGATAAGCAACTCGTTGGTAATACTATTACCAACAAGTTGATAACTCGTGGGTAATACTATTACCAACGAGTTATCAACTCGTTGGTAATGATGGTGATTCCCGACCAATTTCGACCAATTTACGGCCAATTTCCGACCAATTTCGACCAATTTACGGCCAATTTCCGACCAATTTCCGACCAATTCCGGGCCAATTTTCGACCAATTCCCGGCCAATTCCCGTCCAATTTACGACTATAATTTACGACTATAATTTACGACGTACTATAAATACGACTAGAATTTCCGACTATAATTTACAACTATATATAATTTCCGACTATAATGTACGACTATAATTTACAACTATAATTTTCGACTAGAATTTCAGACTATAATTTACGACTAGAATTTCCGACTATAATTTACGACGTACTATAATTTTCGACTATAATTTCCGACTATAATTTCCGACTATAATTTCCGACTATAATTTCCAACTAGAATTTCCGACTATATATAATTTACGACTATAATTTCCGACTAGAATTTCTGACTATATATAATTTACGACTATATATAATTTACGACTAGAATTTCCGACTATAATTTCCGACTAGAATTTACGACTAGAATTGTCGACTAGAATTTCCGACTATAATTTACGACAATAATTTCCGACTAGAATTTTCAACTATAATTTACGACTAGAATTTACCTCCAAGCCAATTTACGACTATAAATATGTACATCATTAACGTACTAAGGTTGATAATCATAATCATCTTCATCACTTGAGTCTGACTCGGTTTCATAGGTAACCTCTGGCAATATGTGCCACTCCTCGTCATCTGAATCAGCGTCAACTTCATTTGAATTAACATCGAGAAGTTCTGCTCCAGTAATTCGAACTGCACTCCCAGATCTCACATTATTAAGGCGAATCGTAGATGATTCCGGAATGTCAAAAGCGTTCGGCTCTTGGTATGCAGTAACTTCTTCATCATCTGCGGTCTCACCAAGTGTGGCAGCACTGTATATGTTTCTATGAGCAACATGGTTAACCACCTTCCACGGGACTTTGTTGAGAAGATCGTCAAGGTAAAACACTTGTTTTACTGATGTGGCAAGAACGAAATGGTCTTCTTTATACTAGCTTGTAGCAGTATTCACCGACAATATTCCATACTGATCGGTCCTTGTGTTCTCCGGGCTAGTATCAAACCATCTACACTTGAACAAGTGCACTTTCATGCGGTTCCCATAAATTAGTTCAACAACTGAATGAAGGACACCGTAATAGTCAATGCCATACTGCCCACTATGGACCATCACCCCATAATTCTGTGTTTTCAGTCGGTCGTCTCGATTTTCACATATAAATTTCACGCCATTGACCTGACACATCGAGTAAACTTTTGAAGCTATCGGTTTCATCGCCAAGACCCTCAATTCGTTTGACCACTCTAGGCAACCATCATTTGCTACATGGTTCATCTGAAAACGATAAGAAACCAGGTACACCATAAATTATGAACATTGAAAAAGAAAACCACGTACACACATGCTATATAAGGAGCTAAAAAATAGATATATACACATATACTCTTACCCATTGACCAAAGTAGTTTGCAAACGTCCTGTTGTGGTAATCAACATTTCTGGCAATAGCAGGGCAGTGAAGATGATAGTTTTTCCAATATTGTACTTCTGGACAGTTAATCAGTACCGACCAGTGGGCAATGGCTACCTCATTTCCATCCAACTTGTACGACTTTGGCAAGCTTCCATGTACTACCACGTCATTGGAGATGATAGAAAGGTTGAACTGGGGTTCATCTATCGACATCTGTTGTTGGGGGTCCTCCAGCGCTCCCAAATACAAGTTGGTGTACGTTACACACTCGTGCGCAATATATGCTTCAGCGATACACCCTTCAGGTGCATATTTATTCTTCACATAGTCCTTGTAGACTCCCAATTGTTTACAAGTTAACAAGTGCATGTTATGATACTTTAAAAATAAGAATTTACATATAAAAACAGACGCAAACCATATGTATGAATCATTTGTACCTTTCCATGGGATACATCCAAGTGTAGTGTACGGGACCGGTAAGCAACAATTGTTTGGGAAGATGGATCATCAGGTGAGGCATGATGTCGAAAAAATTTGGAGGAAATATCCTCTCAAGCTTGCACATGATAAAAATGATGTCATCTTGCATCTCCCTGAGATCTGATTTTTTAACTTCCCTGGTGCATAACTTCTGAAAGAATCTTGACAAGGCCACCAACGGCTCCACCACCTCTTTGGGCAGGTACCCTCGAATGAAAATAGGCAAAAGGTGTTGAAGCAGTACATGGCAGTCATGACTCTTTAATCCGTACATCTTATTGTCCCGGAAGTTAACACACCTGCTTATATTTCCTGCATAGCCATAAGGATACCTGCATATATAGCCATAGGCAACAATTATATTTCTCGCATATAACCATATATAAGTACAAATTATATTAATTTCCTGCATAGCCATAAGAATATATACCTGACATTACTCAGCCACCCAAAAATTTCATGCTTATGCTTCGGCTTGACGGTGTAAGGAGCTTGCGGCATTTTTTTCTTACCATCTCTTAACCACAAATGTTTCCGCAGTCCCATAGCTTTCAGATCAATGCGTGCCTTAGAGATGTCTTTTGTTTTCCCCTCCAAATTAAGAACTGTGCCCACCACACTTTCACACACATTCTTCTCTATGTGCATGACATCTAGGTAGTGTCTGATAGGCAACCTGGGCCAATAGAGGAGTTCCCAGAATATGCTCGTGTGTCCAAAACTTATACATTTCGGGCTTGTCTGGAATTGACGCCACTATCTCAGGATGATTGCTCAGCTGGCCAAAATCATATTCATTCAACACTTCCAAAATTTCATCCCCTGTCCATCGCCTGGGTGCCACACCTATTTCCACAGTCCCATCAAAAGCGTCTTGATCCTGCCTAAATGGGTGATCACATGGAAGCAACAACGGTGACGCATTTGAAAATTTTTACTGCAATGAGGATTGCAACAATCAACCATCATACACTCTGAACAAACCATGTAACCCCTGGTAACGTTGCCCGACAACATACCGCGGGCAGGAAAATCACTGATGGTGTCAACAAGCATGGCATGCATCTGGAACATCTCATTTTTTAACATATCGTAAGTGGGGTGGCCACACTCACTCAGGTACTTAAGCTCCTCAATCAAAGGCCTCAAATACACATCGAGACACTTTCCTGGATAACCCGGGCCCGGAATTAACAGAGTCAGCATATTGTATTCCTTCTTCATGCACATCCATGGTGGAAGGTTGTACGGTACCAAAATAACTGGCCATATACTATATTGAAGACTTATGTTGCCAAAAGGGTTGAATCTGTCAGATGAGAGCCCTAGCCGAACATTTCGGACCTCTGCTGCAAAATGATCAAACTCCCTAACCATGTGCTTCCAAGCCTCTCCGTCGGAAGGGTGTATAAGGGTGTCATCGTCAGGCAAATTCCTCTCAGCCCACCATCTCATAGCTTCGGCCGTGAAAGCACACATGAACAACCGCTCCAGCCTATCAATAAGCGGGAAATATCGAAGTATCTTCACAGCTTTCTTGTTGCCTGCAGGAGTCAACTTATACCTTTCTGTAAAACATACTGGGCAGGCTTCAAGATCTTTTCCCCAGAAGAGAATACAATCATATCTGGATGCATGGATTTTTATGTAGGAAAGCCCAAGATCTTTCAGGATATGTCGCACCTTATGATGAGTGGTAGCAAGACGATGACCGGGTGGCAGTAACGAAGCAGTCCACTTCAGCCAAGAATCAACAGCTTTTACAGACATTTTATGTGACGACCTGAACCAGAATCAGTTGCATGTGTATTCTGCACGATTCACGAGATTGGTCATAGTCGCAGTTTTACGATATATATATATATATGGATTGTCAATTCTATTCTTGACTGTATCTTTGGCTGAGAATTTGAGTTGAGTGTCTTCACAGAAGTTGTAGAGCACGTGATTTCGAGCTCGTGGGCAGTTCCGGAAGATTTTTCTGATGACCGAGGAATATAATACGATTATTTGAACTTTCAGTTTCGACGAGTTTATCCGATTGTTTTGAGTTTATCCGAATCGTGATGATTATCTATTTCGAATCGTCGAACGACCGAGACACGAGTATAAATATCGGAAATAGTCGAGAAATAGTCGAAAATCACAGTTTGAGCTTTGACTGACGTTGACCAAGCATTGACTTTCCAAAATTGGAAAGTTGACCGTTGACCACGAAGGGGAAAGTTTCCGTTTTGGTTCTTGTCGTCCGACGTACCTTTTCCGGCCACCTCCGACTTCGGCAAGGGTATGATTAGCTTCACCTTGAGTTCCTTTATCGTTTTGTAATTGATTTGGTTGAAATTGGTTGCGATTTGATTGAACTCAAATCGGGTCGGTTTGGGTTTTGTCGTCGGTCTTGGTTGGCCGTTTTTCGGCGAGCCTCGATGGTGGAGGTTAGGGGGGTTCGACTCCCCTTGAGCTTGTAAGTCTCCCCATGTGTTTGGATTGAGTTAAAATTGAGGATTTGTGGAGGTCCGATTAGGTCACCGGAATCTAGATTCTGTTCGGTTCGAGCTGGATTTGGGGTTGTTCCGGTTTGATTCGGTCTTAGTGGTAGTTGAAAAAGATGATGGGTTGGAGGAGAGCTTCATTTTTGGAGCTTCCTCGCCGTGAAACTCCACCGTTGACGGTGCGCCGCCGCCGCCGGCAGCGGTCAACGGCGGAGCTCCGGCGAGGAGTTGACTTTTTGGATTTCGATGAAATTAATGTCATTTTTCTCGTATTCGCGCCCTGATTATCGTCCAGAGGTTTTCGGATTGATTTGGGTAGCGGATTTTCAGTCGAGGGTTTCGAGTGGAGATTTCGGGAATTCTGTTAATCATTTTGTACTGCATTGCATATTTCCGGGAACGGTTGGTTTCCGTGGTTACGTACAGAGTTGTGGGTTGTGTTTTGATCAGTTGTGTTTTATGAATATTCAGGAGATCGAGACCGAGATCGAGATCGTGATCGTGCTTCAGGCGAGGGATCTTCCGCTGGACCACGAGATTAGCGCGAGTGCGCGTTACGCGAGTCTGTGAGTGGACAATTTCTTTTCACGGATTGTTTGCGAGTCTTATTATATGTTTTATGAACTTGAGCATGCATACATGATTTCGATTTACATGAGCATGTGTTATACGATTATGCCTGTATTAGTATATATATATTACGTATTTACACTTATATGTTGTTTCATGCATTTACATCGAACTATTTATGATTTGATTTACACAGAGTACAGTCGTTATATATGTCGTATCGATACACTCGCATCCCGGCTGATCCCCGAGGATGTTTACCGGGGGAGGTTGTGACTCCTGACCTGAGGCCTTTACCGGGGGGAGGCAGACCTCTGACCTGAGGCCTTTCTGGCTAGAATCATGTGTGGGCTAGGGACCCCGTGGTTCTGACTGTACTAACACGGATGTGTCCACGAGTGACCCCGTGAGATTTTTATGCATGCTCTGTACACTCTGTACGCGTGAGGAGTTAGAGTCTGCCTCCTGTACCATTTCTTTGTTTATGCATCTGGACTCGCATATGATTTTATAAAATATATATTACTATTCGGTGAAAGACAATTATCTTTTCGTCCACTCACTCTAACGGTTTTTATGTCGTTCCCCTGGACTTTTCGGTTTCCGTGCCCAGTTGCAGTTCAGGTTCTGGTGTTTCACGTCGCAGTTGGAGGCTAGTGATCTGAGCTACCTGTTTTTTCCAGTAGGTTCTTGTTTCGCCTACTGATGTGTATATTGTATATATTTACACTAGAGGTCGCTCTGATACACTCTGATACATGTTTATACGGATTTTCTCGAATATACTATATATAGTACAGTATGTTTACTGTTTATTGTTTATATTATGATGTTGAGAAATCCGGATGGGATTGGTGCCCACGGTTTGGCTTTTGTGGCATAGGACGAAGTGTTATTTTCAGGGTGCAGGTTTATGCAATTCCACGTTAGTAACGAAACTCTGCCGAAATTTTGATTGGTTTTTGTTGGTTCGTGTTTTTAGAAGGGGTTCGATTCCAGTTTAGGTAACTGAATCGGGGTTGGGTCCTTTCAGCTTGGTATCAGAGCATTAGGTTGTCAGATTCTGTAAACTCTTGTAGTTGTGACGCTTAGGGTATTTGAGCTTATACAGCATGACTGGAGTGATGACCCGACTGGCCAGCGGTACTCATCAATACTTCGGGTGTTGTGTGTTCTCAAATATCTGTGGTTTCATGATTACGTTCTTTCTGCTTATGCCTAATGCTTATCTTGTATCAGTAGGATGCCTCCTCGACGTGGTCCCCGTATTGATCGGGAAGAGGATCCTGATGAGGATCGCTGAACGCGCGACTTGTTGATGCGAGTGCTGCGTTTGGAAGAGCGTTTTAACCCTGTGGTCAAGGCTCGTACTGCTGGTGCTACTGTGTTTTCGGGTTCAGATGATCTAGAGATATGCGAGGCATGGTTGGTTCAGATTGAACGTGTTTGTGAGCGTCTACAATTTACTCCTGAGCAGATGACAGTGGCAGCAGTCGGATTACTTGAGGGTGATGCATACTTTTGGTGGGTTAGCACCGACAAAGTTCCAGCTGATACTCCGTGGACTTTGTTCCGTGATCTGTTTATGCGGAGGTACTTTATTCAGGCTACCCAGCAGCGCAAGTATGAGGAGTTTATGAACTTGAGGCAGGGCAGTTTGTCTGTGCTTGAGTATTGGGACAGGTTTACCCTTTTATCTCGTTTTGCGCGTGATATGGTGGCTACTGAGGAAGCCAAGTTTCGTAGGTTTGAGCTGGGATTGAATCTGAATATCAAGGCGACTCTGACTACGATGCCTCGTAACAACTTTGATGAGTTTGTCAGTGCAGCACTCCGAGGCGAGGATATTGAGCAGGAAAGATAGCAGAGGTACCAGCCTAGACGATTTGAGGAGGGCGGACCGAGTCAAGGGCCTTCAAAGCGGCAGAGTTCTGATACTTCCGGTTCAGCTTCATCTTCTGGCGGTGGATCTTATCGACCACCAGCTAGTGTACCTAGACAGAGAATGAGATGGAGGAGAGCTCGACCGCAGCGACCACATGCTAGTGGGAGTTCCAGCGGTTCTAGTTATCCTCGGCGTACCGGTGGTACATTTCCTGTTTCGAGAGACTATCCATTGTGCAGCTTCTGCAACAAACATCACCTTGGTCCATGTCAGCGGGACCCTGTCATTTGTTATCGTTGTGGCCTGGTGGGTCACTATTCGAGAGAGTGCCCTCAGTTCTATGGTGCTGATGGACAGGCGGCCCAGAGTTCCGGAGCTGAGCGAGGTGCCACTTCAGGAGCTCGACCAGCACAGTTTACAGGCCAGGGTAGACAGCAGGGACAGCCCCAGCGAGGACGACCAGCCGGACAGGCGAGGGTTCATGCCATGACTTTACGAGAGGGCAGAGCTTCACCGGAGGTCGTTATCGGTACGTTACATGTTTTTGGTATTCCAGTACTTGCATTGTTAGATCCGGGTGCCACACATTCATTTATATCATATAGACTGTCATCATTAGCTACGGTACCTGCATCTCCACTTCCGGGGTTGTGGAGAGTGTTATATCCATCAGGGGAGATTGTGAGTATTGGTTGGGTTTACAGAGACTGTGAGGTGTTTATTGGAGGCCATGGTTTAGCCGCAGATATGTTATTGCTTGATATTGTGGACTTTGATCTGATCTTGGGTATGGACTTCTTGGAGACGCACTGGGCCATGTTTGATTGTCACAAGAAGGAGGTCGCGTTTCGACGACCAGGGTTACCCGGGATACTGTTCCGTGGCGAGAAGAATACTTCAATACCGTGTTTGATTTCCGCGATGAGGGCAGATTGGTTGATGAAGAAGGGTTGTATTGCTTATTTAGCCCATGTTGTGGATACTTCAGTAGCTGTACCAGACCTTGGTAGTATTAAGGTTGTGTCCGAGTTTCCGGATGTGTTTCCAGCGGAGTTACCTGGTATACCCCATGTGCGGGAGATTGATTTCACTATTGAGTTGTTGCCGGGTACATGACTGATTTCACAGACACCATATCGGATGGCGCCAGCGGAGTTGAAGGAGTTGCAGGTTCAGCTCCAGGAGTTGCTGGAGAAGGGTTTCATTCGACCGAGTGTTTCTCCGTGGGGTACTCCGGTGTTATTTGTGCAGATGGGTCGATACGTTTGTGCATCGACTATCGGAAGCTGAATCAGGTTACGGTGAAGAACAAGTATCCGTTACCGTGGATTGATGATTTTTTTGATCAGCTCAAGGGAGCCGCAGTCTTTTCGAAGATTGACCTTCAATTCAGATATCACCAGTTGAGGATCCGAGACTCTGATATAGCCAGGACAGCTTTCAGGTCGCGGTATGGGCATTACGAGTTTTTGGTTATGCCGTTTGGGTTGACCAACACCCTCGCAGCTTTCATGGATTTGATGAATCGGGTGTTCAGACAGTTCCTAGACAAGTTCGTGATTGTATTCATTGACGATATTTTGATCTATTCCAGGAGTATGGGCCAGCACAAGAATCATTTGCGAGCAGTGTTGCGGACTTTGCAAGACCATCAGTTGTTCGCGAAGTTTAGCAAGTGCGAGTTCTGGTTGGATAGTGTGAAGTTTCTGGGCCACGTGATTTCGGCTGAGGGAGTCAGTGTTGATCCTGACAAGATCGAGGCCGTGCTGAACTGGAGTAGACATACTACGGTACCGGAGATCCGGAGTTTCTTGGGGTTAGTAGGCTATTACCGACGGTTTGTACAGGATTTCTCCCGGATTGCTACACCACTGACCAGATTGACGAAGAAGGGCGTCAAGTTTGAGTGGTCTGATGCGTGCGAGGAGAGTTATTTGCTTCTGAAAGAGAGATTGACTACCGCACCGGTTCTGACATTGCCAGATGATAGTGGTGAGTTCGTAGTGTACAGCGATGCGTCGAAGTTGGGGCTTGGCTGTGTATTGATGCAGCATGGTAGAGTTATGGCCTATGGTTCTAGGCAGCTGAAACTGCACGAGATCAACTATCCGACACATGATTTGGAGTTAGCCGCTATTGTACGTGTTAGCATTGAAGAGTTGGAGACATTACCTGTATGGAGCTCAGTGTAAGATCTACACCGACCACAAAAGTATTACCTACTTGCAGATGCAGCCGGATCTGAATATGAGGCAACTGATCGGTGTTTAACCACCCTCAAAGTTACCCTATAATGAACTCAATATGCTTGTCAATGCAGTACAATAGTATAGGGGTCAATCCACAGGGAAAGATGAGACTCAATACTCTAAACTACAAACAGACGCGAAAGTCAGAAATCTGACAGACTCGACCACGGGACAGTAACGTAATTAATTAAAATATCTAGACTTAACCTAAAATTACAAAATTAACACTGGACACTAAAGACACAGTGGCGAACTACCACGCGAAATTTCGATACAATCGGAGTTTGTTTGGTTGGCGAACAAAATTATGCAAAACAGATTATGAAACTGAAACAGAAAACAATGTAAAAGTAAAACTGACAATCAATGATAAAATGGGTTAAGGGAAGTGTTATCCACCACCGTCACTCACTCTAGACGACAAATGCTTAACTAAATAATGCAAATGTTATGAATGAAAGATTCCCAGGAAGGCCCTGAGCTGTGAACACAACCTATTACCCGATCCTTATGTTTACAACATTAAAGGTCTGCTTATCAATATTGTCTATCCCTCAAAGAACCCGAAGTCACGGACTCGAATTAACTAAGAGAAAAGCATTAAGATTTAGAAAGGGTTTGAGAATCTACAAGGCTTTACAAGTACACTACGGTCGTGTCTTGCTAGACCTAGGGTTTCTTATACCAAGCATGTATGGGTTCTACGATTGAAACTTGAGGAAGGTAATAATCACCCACAGCCATCAATTTTCTTAGAATTAGATTCCTAAACATGCATACTAAGCGTGCACTCAAAGCATACATAATCAAGAATCATCACCGTATAAATAACAAAGAAACCTCATTCAAATAACAAAAACAAAACTTAGTTAACGTGCATAAGCAATCTAGATATCATGAACGGGGCTTCAAAACAGCCCCTTAACAATGGAGTTTAGCTCCTCATGGAATCAGAAATTAAACTAAAATAATCCATGAAAGAAATTGATACAAACGGATGAAAGAGAATCTTGCAGCTTTCTTGCTCTTGCTCCCCGTTACCTCTGTTCCCGCGTACGTTCTCTTGCTAGCTATTTATATGTTCCAGACTAGCTAGGTTAATTAACCTAACTAGCAAACCACGTGCAAGACTCCAAAATCCAGCCCAACTCTTCTTAATCTCATTATTATAATAGGACTCTTCTTCTCTCCTTGCTCTTCCTCGCCAAGCAAGCAAAAATTGCTTTTCTTCAATCAAGCCAATTAACCAAGTCAACTAGCAATCATAATTGCAAGTGGACTCTTGTTTTATTCTCCACTTGCAACACCACGTCACTTTTCATCCCCTTGCAAGCTATATATATATATATATAAGTCAATTAAGGAGGTTAATTAACATAGTTGTTCGCATGCACTCCAACAAGCATCCCACTTCTCATAATCAGCTCGCCAAGCTCCATATAAATATAAATCCACATGCAAACCTTTTCTTCTCTCTGATCCTCGCCAAAACTGCATACTCCAGATTTCCTCGCCAAGAAGCATTATATATATTTTATCTCATTTTCTTCATTAATCTCCAAAACACCTAAAAACAAATAAACATAATTAATTCACTCAATTAATAACAACAAACTAAATATAGGGAACAAATTAAATACCGAATAGACGCATAAATATGCGACTATCAAAATACCCCACACTTAGGCATTGCTAGTCCTCGAGCAAAACACTAAACTAAGACTCTGAAAAGACTCAACAAAACTCTAACTACATGACTCTAACGCCCTCAACAAATTGTCTCAGCAATCTTCCACAATTGTAACACCAAGATAAGTGTTACTCCAAATTAACATTCCACAAAGTTTCAAAAATTAATTTCAATGCATGACACACATGTAATATGTAGGACGAAGACATAATCATGGTGAATGTAAAGCTGTAGCATGCGAAAAACAAGTCAAGATTCAACCTCACAGGTATATGCTCTCAAAAGTGTTTCTCTCAAAATATGTCTAAGGTTTTCACTCAACTCAATTACTTGCCAAATGGACCACACCATATGCTTACACTTGTGACAAATCTCCACAGATCAAAGGCTGCCATCTTGAGGATCAAAAGGACTTTCATGAGTTGTAATGGGGCTTGGCTCATAGGTTAAAGAATAAATGGATAAGGAATGCAAATATAATTCTAGAACCCAGTAGAGATCCAAATAAGAGACTTCTTCAAACTTTACAACCATGAACTTTCTCACTTTTGTGGCCGAATTTCATCTTGTTGGGCATTCACGTCATTGTTTTCATCAACAGTTAACTCGGGTATCAAGCTAGACATCACATTTTTTTTTCTTTTCATTCCATTCCATTCTTCTTCTTTTTTGAAACACTAGCTTGATACCCCACACTTATTTCTTTGCATCACTTCTCGACATTGTCGTCGTCTTCACATACCTGTCTCATGTATAGCTCTACCAAGTCCTAGAACAAGGGTAAAGATATAACTATTCTAAGGTTTAAGGTCAGAGATATGTGGGTGATGACATAAAGTTTAAACATGTAGGCTCAAAGTGGTTAACTAAGGGGTGCACATCTTGTGTACACAAAATTAGGACACAGGCTTGTATGGCTATGGTGGTGTCCCCTAATTGCCTTTATCACTTCCTCAATCAAAACAAGTATTGACTATAAGCTTTGAAATGCACAAGAGCAAGTTCTAGTAAATTCTAGAGTCCATTAACTTAATCTGTGACAAGCAATTAACACTCAATAAAGAAAGCATGTGTATTCAAATATAGGCTCAATCGCTCACAGGTTAAATGAATCTCAACAAAGTTTAAGCATGCCAAAAATCTGTACCATGTTAACTTTTTCTACATCCACTACACATTCGCATATGCATCATATATCAAGATTAACCAAAGAAACTTAAATAACATGAACATCTTTTAGTCACAATTACAGAAGATATAGAATCATCATTGACTTTGTTATGGGCATCCTAAGACTCTTCTTTTTAGTATTTTCTTGACACTTTTTTTACTTTTATATTTGGTTTTTCAAATAAGTCACTAAAATACCCAAAGAAAACAAAGAAAAACTCAAAAATTCCAACCTCTGGCGAGCACTCTGTTCCACTCGCAATACATCTCGCCAGAATTTTACAAAATTCATCATACATAGTAATGAGCTAAAATTTTACGAGCACTAACTAGACACATGTGCAAACCTGCCCTCAAAATTTCAGAAAATTACGAGACCCCTAACTATGTCAAATAAATAACACAAACTGCTGCTCGCCAGACTCAACTTAGTTCCTTAAAACTGTTGCTCGCATGACTCAGCTCCACTCGCAAGAATTATATAGAATTAATGACAGAGCGGAATGAGCTGAAATTTATATAGAACCAACTAGACACATGTACATACATTCTCTAAAAATTTCAGAATTTTACGAGAACTTAAGCTATGTCAAATAATTGACACAAAACAGCATACTGCACAGAACCGTAATAACAAAAAATTAGACATAGACGCTAAGGATATGATATAAACCCCACCCCACACTTGAAATTTGCATTGTCCTCAATGTAAGACGAAAAAAAAACATACAATACATCAAACAAGCATGGAATAAGACATATAACAAATCACAAATCACACTAACGTGGAGAAAAATAAAGAAAATGAGAAGGGATAAGAATTCAAATCTGGCAGCCAAGCTTCTCCATCCACATGGGTTGCCTCCCAAGTAGCGCTAAGTTTAACGTCTTCAGCTAGACGGTACCAAGTATCACGCTTTATCTTGTGGCACATGAAAGGACCCAACCCCGATTTAGTTGCCTAAACCGGAATCAAACCCTATCGAAAACACGAACCAACAAAAACCGTAGAAATTTTGGCAGAATTTCGTTACTAACGTGGAATTACCATTACCTGCACGCGGAAGATACACTTCATCCTATGCCACAAAAAGCAAACCGTGGGCACCAATCCCATCCGGATTTCTCAATACATCAACAGTAAAGTAAAACAATAAATATAACTGTACTTTACTGAAATCCGGAGTAAAATCATATAATGTATACAATAGGAAACTCAGAGCGACCTCTAATGTATAAACATATACGTATACCACAGTAGGCAGAATAGTAAACCTACTGGAAGAAACAAGGTAGCTCGAGCACTATGCCTCCGACCACGACGTGCGACACCAGAGTCTGAACTGCAAACTGGGCACAGAAACTGAAAAGCCCAGGGGAAAGGCAAATAAAAACGTTAGAGTGAGTGGACGAAAATAAACATATGCCTTTCACCAGTTTATATACATACTCAATGTAAACAGTGCGAGTTCGGAAAACACAACAACACATATATATATATGGAGGTTGTCGGGCGAATCTCTCAAGCCCGACGTCAGGTGAATCGCTCAAACCTGACGGTGAAAGGCCAGGGGAATCTCTCAACCTCGGCGGCACTCAGGGGAATCTCTCAACCCTGCTTCAGAGGAATCTCTCAACTCTGGGCCAGAGGAATCTCTCAACTCTGGTAGCATCGATGCAATAAATGCCAATCACCAATAACACATAACAACACCTCCGAAAATAACATATATCTCAATCATCGTATAAAATAAATACGGAAATCATAAAATCCACAAACAAGCAAATCAACAGTGAAAATAGAAACTTGTCCACTCACAGACTA
This sequence comes from Geum urbanum, assembly GCA_946800695.1. Taxonomy (NCBI): domain Eukaryota; kingdom Viridiplantae; phylum Streptophyta; class Magnoliopsida; order Rosales; family Rosaceae; genus Geum; species Geum urbanum. The sequence continues at coordinate 17,977,174 of OX327017.1, read as the reverse complement.
GCGTAACGTTGTTCGCGTTAACCCGTGATCCGGCGGAAAGTCCATCGCCACATGAACGATCACGAACACCTGATTATTCACAAAATCCATTTCTCAAAGTCATAACTCAACAATACAAATCAAATCACGAGAAACCACCGTTTCCGGAAACACGTAATTCGAATACGACGAATCGTCGAAAATCCATATATAACACCTCAATACCTCGCTTTACGTTCGGACGCTCAATTCGAAAAACGAACCTCCCCACTGCGATTGGGGCGCGATTTCGAGTCAAATGACATGCAACTTGCCGAAAGTCCAAAAAAAAGTCAAACTTTGACCGTTGACCGCCGTTGACCGCCACCCACGACAGCGCCACCGCTGACCGGAAAATTTCACGGCGGAGCAACCCCTATTCCACTCAAAATCACCCACTAAGCAACTTTGTCAACTGCAACAAAGGCCAATTCTCACTCTAACCATGTCAATTTCACGAAAAACCGAATGTACACACAAATTTCAAATCCAAAATTCTCCTTCCACAATCAAAATTAGAACTCCAAACTTACATGGTAGCTTGCTAGTGATGAGAGCTACAAAGCCCACCTAAAATTTCATCTCGAATCGGTGTAAAACATGGAACCCGAATTCACAAGTTTCTCCTCCATTTTTGGCCGGATTTCTCCCTCTTTCCGGCGAGCCTTGCCGTGAAAGGAGGCCGGAAGCATGACGGGGTGGCCAAGGCGCTTCGAACGGGTCCTTCCCCGTGGTCGGAGGTGGCCGAACGGACAACCACCGTCGCCACCGTGAAGCATGTCGCATTTCCTCTTCTCCCACCGAGTTGACTCAGTCAACTCGGTCAACACCCAAAATGGAAAGTCTCTCCCTTGCCCATAATAGCAGGTTTCTATTTATAGCCTTTCCTAAAATGGAAACTTGTAATTATCCTTTTCGACGAACTTCAAACGCGCGTAACTTTCTCGTCGTAATTCCGATTCCGATAATTCTCGCGGCCACAAACTTGTCTCGACATATTCTTCCAATATTACCCAAAGTCAAACACATCGGTCAAACGAATAAAAAGTCAACCCTTCGAACCAACACACATTAAATCGACTAAACAATCAATAATCGGAAATATTCACAACTTAATCTCCGTAACTCAAAATCATGCTTTGGAAGTTCCCACGAGCTCGAAATTAAATTCTGAATAACATTCGTGAAGAAGCCGAAACTAAATTCTCGACCGATAAATTAGTCGCTAACAAACCTGCCATTTAAATCTGTTTCCGTTGAAACTTCAAATATTCATAATTAATTCCTCGGTCGTCCAAATAACGATCCGGAACCGCCCACGAACTCGTAATCACACGTACAACGACTCTCGAGAAGAGACTCAGCTCCAATTCTCGACCAATAATTAAGTCGTTATCAAACCAGGCGAGTAAATCCATTATCGGAAATATGCGATTAACTTATAATCTGACGGACCCAGCTGATGACACTGCTCAATCTGTTTCGGGTCGTCACAAATCCACCCCCCTTAGAAAAATTTCGACCTCAAAATTTCCAAGTCTGTCGACTACAAGGTAGGAGCACTGCCTCTGCATACTGCTCAACTTTCCAACGGCAACCTCAACTAAACAACTCTGATAACCGTCTCCACAATCGGAGATAACTTTGTGCTGAAACCCCTGTACCCTCAAATCTCGAATCTGAACTGGCTCCACACAAGCCAAGTGTTCCTGCATAAGGAACATGTAGGGTACACAATGCAAAACAAACCTGAAACATAGTTCCGCCACACGGAACACAATACATATAAAAGCCAACAATATAGGCGATGCCGAATCATACAGCATAACACAAACTCGCCTACGACCCCATCTGGATCAAAACAACATGGCAAATCACAACTCAGTTTACACACATTCACATAAATCACACACTCATATCAACATAACTCAAACATCGGACTCGAGCAACAATCAACCCATTTCCGCTAAATCAAAAATCCGTGGTAGCACCTTCCACAAAATCAGGATCAAACATCAACTCAAACTCAAACCAACTCACTCCAGCACAATGGAGTACAACATCGTCCTCAAAACGACATCACGCAACATCAATACCATAGTGGTCCACAAACTAGTACTGCAAGCAATCTCAAACAAGTGAAACTGCTGGTCCCGACTCCTCCGGAACTGCAATACCGAGGTCCACAACATGTCTTCCAAGGCCTGAATAGTCCTCAAAGATCGCTCATCAATCTGAGGATAAGAACCGGTACTAACTTGTAATCTAGTCCCCAATGCTCGCTGCAAAGCTTGCCAACACATAGTCGTAGCTGATTATCTCGATCAGCGAACTGGGATATAGGCACATCACGAAATGGACAATCTCCACCAAACACAGCTATGCTAGCCTGCCACTGAAATCATTTCCGAATTTACAAGGGAATGTACTGAGATTAAGTCAGACGATCCACAAAGGCCCAACAACTGGTGTCACCTACCAAAGTGCATACAACACACACAAACACAGCAACAACTGTCACGTCAAACCGGAAATCTCAAATGGATGACACTTCTCGGCAAGTCTCCGCCTCCGAGCCATGGCCAGCTGACAAAGGTGGCATCTGCACACACATGCTGCGCATACACAAGCTGCTATATTGCTCTACATGTTGCGTCACGAGTAGTAAACTCGGAGTATCTGATACATCTTCGCACTGCTAGTGTATAACGCACGCAAAACGATGAGCTTCAACATCATCATACTCGAACTCAGTTCCCATAGCTCGCATCTCGGCTGACACGGAAACTCGAGCCACACACAGACATGAAACACTGCAATCCCGACTCTCGACTGAATGCATCAACAACAACATCCCAGACGGATGGTCAAAGTACAACCACTAGTCTTTCTCGAACAAACTCAAAGGTGCAGCCGTAGTCGTTAGTCGACCCATACATCTACACTGCCTCAAGCCCAAATCTGGCCGAAAATGCAAGTGGATGAAGCTCAAATGATCAGTGCACGTCCTACACTGAGCTGCATGCCATAGCTGTAGTGTCTCGAACTCTTCGATGCTAACATAAGGACAGCTACATCCAAATCATACATGGAATACGCAACCACATAAGGTTTCCATTGCCTGAAATCACGAGCCACCGCTCTGCTACACAGCAACAAAATACAGCCAAATCCAAACCTTGATGCATCGCCGTAATCCACGAACTCATCACAATCGTCAGGTAAGGTCATAACCGAAGCAACAGTCAACCATCCTGCAGGAGTAAGGAACTCTCCTCGCGTGCATCGAACCACTCATACTTGACGCCTTCTTCGTCAATCCGGACAGTAGAGTGACAATCCAGGAAAAACCCGCACAAGCCGTCAGTAATAGCCTGCCAAACCCAAGAGACTCCTGATCTCTGGTACAATAGTAGGGCAATCCCCAAACCAACTCGGCTTCTATCTGGTCAGGATCCACGCCAACTCCCTCGGATAACATCACGTGACCAAAATCTCCACGCTAATCGTCCAAAACTCACACTGGCTGAACTTCGCAAATAGCTGATCATATCGCGAAGTCCGCGACACCGCTTGCAACTACTTCAGGTACTGGTCCACACTCCCAGAGTACATCAGGACATTGCCAACGAACATGACCGCAACTCGTCCAGAAACCGTCTGAACACCTGGTCCATCAAGTCCACACGATCTACGGGGGCATTGGTCAACCAATGGCGTGACCAAGAACTCCTGATGCCCGCACCGAGATCCGAAAGCTGTCCAAACCACAACTGACACATCGATCCTCAACTGATGGTATCCGGTCCCGAAATCAACCTTCGACAAGACTGCAGTTCTCGCGAGCTGAACAAACCACTCGCCAATCCGAAGCGAAGGATACTCACTCTCCTCTGAAGCAAATCAAGCTTCCGGTAGTCAATGCACCACCTCGACAAACCATTCTGCATCCACACAAACAATGCAAAAACACCCCACGCACATACGCGGGGTCGCACGACATTTCCTGAAACCTCCTCCAGCAACTCCTGGAGTCGAAACTGTAGCTCCATCAGCTCCGCTGGCTCCGAACGACAAAATGCCGGTAAAATGAGTCCAGCGCCCTGTACAAGCTCAATGGTGTAGTCGATCTCCTGAACTGGAAGAACACCTAGTATCTCCTCCGGAACACACCTGGAAACTCGGGAACCACCTCAATGTCACCAATGTCGGGTACAGCAACTGTAGTATCCACAACATGAGTTAAGCAATATCACAACTCGTCTCCATCATCCACTCGACCTTCACCGCGAAACAGCATCTCGGGGAAATCTGGTCATCGAAACACAACCTCCTTCTCGAGGCACTCGAACACAACCAAATGCGTCATCAGCAAATCCATACTCACAATCACAACAAAACCACAATGTCCAGCTATAACAGATCCGCGGCTAACCCATATCCTCCAACGAGGATCTCGCAACCTCCGGATGGATACAACACTCTCCAAAACCTGGGAAGTGGAGATGCAGGTACAATAGCCATGGATATCAAGCAACAGTAACCTCGGAGAAAAGTCTGTCCTCAACAAGGTCGTGGCACGAACTCCAACATGCCCAACTAGCCGCCCACGTCAATCGCGACATTGCTGATTAACTCATCAAAAGGGTACATTGATCAGACTGCAGGAACAACATGAGGATCTCCTCGTAAACTCTGAGTTATCGAACTGCTAACACAGCTGGCTAAGGGTGCTCCCTCACAACGTGACCCTCCTGGCCACCGAAACAGCAACTGAAAGTGCTCCACGAACACAATTCACCGCAACACCTGCTGCATGAAAGGATCACCAACGACCGCCCAAACTCATGCTACAGAAGCAAGTCCGCTACTCTGTGATCTCCGCCATCGTCAAACGGGTCAGCAGAGGATCCTCAACATAATCAAAAGACCACAGTCTGATGACATCACTGATCCCGAAGTGTCGGAACTCAACCTCATCACATATCTCGACTAAATCCACTTTCCTCAAACCATCACATCGAAAACCACGCACACCTTTCCTTCACAATAGCCTCGCCACTGAGTGCAGCACACTAAGCTCCTCACGGCAATCTCGAGGCACATCAATCAGACTCTCTCTGATGCTCAGGTTCAAACTCATCTCGAACCTCGTGCACTGCTTCCTCTGAAGCCACATAACACGTGCAAGAAGAAACAAACATGTGGATAATGCATCTCTACCTCAGGTGGGTAACCACTCCACATTCGATCGCTGGATAGTCTGATAAAACCATTACCGTGTAAACATCACCCTGAATGTAGGCCATGGAGTCGCAACCGGTACTCACACAATAACAGCCCACCAAATACACTGATCTGACTCAGGCAAACATCAACTGCCACAATTCTCAGCTCTCAGACAACATGTAAACGCTCATACACACACAACCAGGCAAACCGTGCCACACAGTTCACTGAACTCTGAAGACTCATCCAAATCCACAGTTCTCTGGCAAATCGCGCGTCGACTGATCCTCAATAGGATCCACAACCGAAACGACACGGAAAGCACGTCAGGAGGCATCCTAATGAATAAAAGATCGTTCACAACAAAAGGAACGTAATCATGAAACCGCAGATATTTGAGGACACACAACACCCGAAGTATTGATGAGTATCGCTGGCCAGTCGGGTCATCACTCCAGTCATGCTGTATCAACTCAAATACCCTAAGCGTCACAACTACAAGAGTCTACAGAATCTGACAACCTAATGCTCTGATACCAAGCTGAAAGGACCCAACCCCGATTTAGTTGCCTAAACTGGAATCAAACCCTATCGAAAACACGAACCAACAAAAACCGTAGAAATTTTGGCAGAATTTCGTTACTAACGTGGAATTACCATTACCTGCACGCGGAAAATACACTTCATCCTATGCCACATAAAGGAAACCGTGGGCACCAATCCCATCCGGATTTCTCAAAATATCATCAGTAAAGTAAAACAATAAATATAACTGTACTTTACTGAAATCCGGAGTAAAATCGTGTAATGTATACAATAGGAAACTCAGAGCGACCTCTAATGTATAAACATATACGTATACCACAGTAGGCAAAACAGTAAACCTACTGGAAGAAACAAGGTAGCTCGAGCACTATGCCTCCGACCACGACGTGCGACACCAGAGTCCGAACTACAAACTGGGCACAGAAACCGAAAAGCCTAAGGGAAAGGCAAATAAAAACGTTAGAGTGAGTGGACGAAAATAAACATATGCCTTTCACCAGTTTATATACATACTCAATGTAAACAGTGCGAGTTCGGAAAACACAACAACACATATATATATGGAGGTTGTCAGGCAAATCTCTCAAGCCCGACGTCAGGTGAATCGCTCAAACCTGACGGTGAAAGGCCAGGGGAATCTCTCAACCCCGGCGGCACTCAGGGGAATCTCTCAACCCTGCTTCAGAGGAATCTCTCAACTCTGGGCCAGAGGAATCTCTCAACTCTGGTAGCATCGATGCAATAAATGCCAATCACCAATAACACATAGCAACACCTCCGAAAATAACATATATCTCAATCATCGTATAAAATAAATACGGAAATCATAAAATCCACGAACTCACAAATCAACAGTGAAAATAGAAACTTATCCACTCACAGACTAGCGTAACGCTGTTCGCGTTAACCCGTGATCCGGCGGAAAGTCCATCGCCACATGAACGATCACGAACACCTGATTATTCACAAAATCCATTTCTCAAAGTCGTAACTCGACAATACAAATCAAATCACGAGAAACCACTGTTTCCGGAAACACGTAATTCGAATACGACGAATCGTCGAAAATCCATATATAACACCTCAATACCTCGCTTTACGTTCGGACGCTCAATTCGAAAAACGAACCTCCCCACTGCGATCGGGGTGCGATTTCGAGTCAAATGACATGCAACTTGCCGAAAGTCCAAAAAAAAAGTCAAACTTTAACCGTTGACCGCCGCCCACGGCGGCGCCACCGCTGACCGGAAAATTTCACGGCGGAGCAACCCCTATTCCACTCAAAATCACCCACTGAGCAACTTTGTCAACTGCAACAAAGGCCAATTCTCACTCTAACCATGTCAATTTCACGAAAAATCGAATGTACACACAAATTTCAAATCCAAAATTCTCCTTCCACAATCAAAATTAGAACTCCAAACTTACATGGTAGCTTGCTAGTGATGAGAGCTACAAAGCCCACCCAAAATTTCAGCTCGAATCGGTGTAAAACATGGAACCCGAATTCACAAGTTTCTCCTCCATTTTTGGCTGGATTTCTCCCTCTTTCCGGCGAGCCTTGCCGTGAAAGGAGGCCGGAATCATGACGGGGTGGCCAAGGCGCTTCGAACGGGTCCTTCCCCGTGGTCGGAGGTGGCCGAACGGATAACCACCGTCGCCACCGTGAAGCACGTCGCATTTCCTCTTCTCCCACCGAGTTGACTCAGTCAACTCGGTCAACACCCAAAATGGAAAGTCTCTCCCTTGCCCATAATAGAAGGTTTCTATTTATAGCCTTTCCCAAAATGGAAACTTGTAATTATCTTTTTCGACGAAGTTCAAACGCGCGTAACTTTCTCGTCGTAATTCCGATTCCGATAATTCTCGCGGCCACAAACTTGTCTCGACATATTCTTCCAATATTACCCAAAGTCAAACACATCGGTCAAATGAATAAAAAGTCAACCCTTCGAACCAACACACATTAAATCGACTAAACAATCAATAATCGGAAATATTCACAACTTAATCTCCGTAACTCAAAATCATGCTCCGGAAGTTCCCACGAGCTCGAAATTAAATTCTGAATAACATTCGTGAAGAAGCCAAAACTAAATTCTCGACCGATAATTTAGTCGCTAACAAACCTGCCATTTAAATCTGTTTCCGTCGAAACTTCAAATATTCATAATTAATTCCTCGGTCGTCCAAATAACGATCCGGAACCGCCCACGAACTCGTAATCACACGTACAACGACTCTCGAGAAGAGACTCAACTCCAATTCTCGGCCAATAATTAAGTCGTTATCAAACCAGGCGAGTAAATCCATTATCGAAAATCTGCGATTAACTTATAATCTGACGGACCCAGCTGATGACACTGCTCAATCTGTTTCGGGTCGTCACAGCACATCCTTGAGAGGTACCTGCTCAACGGTGTGCTCCATCATCAACTCGTGAAACGGCTTTAATCGATGTCCATTGACTTTGAAAACTTTCCCTGTTTTGTCGCTTTTCACAACGACAGCACCACTAGGGAAAACATTAGTAACCACAAATGGACCAATCCATCTAGACTGAAACTTACCTGGAAACAGTTTCAACCTCGAGTTGAAAACCAAGACCTTTTGTCCTACCACAAAAGTCTTGCTCCTGATATTTTGATCATGAAAAGCCTTGGCTTTCTCCTTGTAAATCCTGCTGGACTCGTATGCATTGTTCCTGATTTCTGCCAGCTCATTCAGCTGCAATTTCCTGTGAATCCCAGCCTCATCAATATCAAAATTGAACTGTTTGACCGCCCAATAAGCTTTGTGTTCATGCTCGACCGGCAGATGACAAGCTTTGCCAAAAACAAGCCTGTAAGGAGACATCCCTATAGGTGTTTTGTAAGCTGTACGGTAAGCCCACAAAGCTTCATCTAATCGCTGACTCCAATCCTTCCTGGTAGGGCCTACGGTCTTCTCAAGGATCTTCTTGATTTCACGGTTTGACACGTCCACTTGTCCACTGGTCTGAGGATGATAAGGTGTCGCCACCTTGTGTTGAACATTATATTTCCTCAAGAGCGCAGCAAAAGTGCGGTTGCAAAAATGAGTGCCTCCATCGCTAATTATGTACCTAGGTGTGCCAAATCTAGCAAATATGGACTTTAAGAATTTAAGCACAACAACAGAATCGTTAGTTCGGGTGGCAACTGCCTCTACCCACTTAGACACATAATCAACTGCCAGAAGGATGTACACATTAGAATGAGAAGAATGGAAAGGACCCATGAAATCAATACCCCAAACATCAAAAATTTCAACCACAAGAATTAGGTGTTGAGGCATTTGATCCCTAGGACCTATGTTACCTGTCATCTGGCATCTTGTGCATGCTTTCTAGAATTCATGAGCATCCTTAAAAATTCTATGCCAATAAAATCCACACTCCAACACCTTGAGTGCAGTTTTCTTTCCCCCGAAATGTCCTCCACCTACATGTGAGTGGCAAAAAGAAAGAATAGAATAAATTTCAGATTCGGGTACGCACCTTCGAATGATGGAATCTGGGCAATGCTTCCATAAGTATGGGTCATCCCACACATAATATCTGGCCTCCTTCTTCAATTTGTCCTTCTGAGCACGGGTATAGTCAGTAGGTACCAGTTTTGAAACCTGGTAGTTGACAATATCCGCAAACCACGGCTCAGAATCCTGGATAGCAAAAAGTTGCTCATCCGGAAAGCTCTCAAGCAATGGGAGGTTGTCCTCCTCTGCATTGGACCCATGTGTCAACCGACTCAAATGGTCTGCAACCACATTCTCTGTTCCTTTCTTATCTTTGATTTCCACATCAAACTCCTGAAGGAGTAGTAACCACCTGATCAGCTTCGGCTTTGCATCCTGCTTTGTCATAAGATATCTCAATGCAGCATGGTCAGAGAAAATAATCACTTTAGTTCCTAACAAATAAGATCTAAAATTCTCTAAAGCAAAGACAACAGCCAAAAGTTCTTTCTCAGTTGTTGAATAGTTTAACTGAGCATCATTAAGGGTTCGAGAAGCATAATAAATCACATGTGGTAACCTCTCAACCCGTTGTCCCAACACAGCACCTATAGCATATTTCGATGCATCACACATCAATTCGAATGGAAGGTTCCAGTCTGGTGCTTGGATGATTGGGGCGGTGATCAACAACTCCTTGATCTTGTTAAAGGAAACAAGACAATCTTCAGTAAAATCAAACGTCACACTCTTCTAGAGCAATGCACTGAGAGGTCGGGCTATCTTGGAGAAATCCTTGATAAACCTGCGATAGAAACCTGCATGTCCAAGAAAAGAGCGCACCTCTCTCACAGTAGTGGGAGGTGGTAAGGTATGTATAACATCAACCTTAGCCTTGTCTACCTCTATACCTTTTTCAGAAATTACATGTCCCAAAACAATACCTTGTTCAACCATGAAATGACATTTTTCCCAATTTAATAGAAGATTCTTTTCCACACATCTTTCCAGAACTAGGGACAGATTATTCAAACATGTATCAAAAGAATCACCAAAAACAGAAAAATCATCCATGAATACCTCGATGATCTTCTCCTCCATGTCTGAAAAGATGCTCATTATGCATCTCTGGAAAGTAGCTGGTGCATTGCACAACCCAAATGGCATCCTCCTATAAGCAAACGTGCCAAAGAGGCACGTGAAGGTAGTCTTCTCCTGGTCTTCTCTGTCAATGGCAATCTGGTTGTAGCCAGAATAACCATCTAGAAAGCAATAATACGCATGACCTGCAAGACGTTCCAACATTTGGTCAATAAAAGGAAGAGGAAAGTGATCCTTACGGGTTGTGGCATTAAGCCTGCGGTAGTCAATACAGACTCTCCATCCTATTTGAACTCTCTTTGGCACCAGCAGATCCTCATCATTTTTAATCACTGTGATGCCTGACTTCTTGGGCACCACCTGTACAGGACTCACCCATTTACTATCAGATATTTCATAAATAATACCTGCATTGAGAAGTTTGATAACCTTCTTCTTCACCACATCCATCATAGGTGGGTTGATTTTTCGTTGTGGTTCTCTCGTTGGCTTTGCTCCATCTTCAAGGAATATCCTATGAGTACACATCGTTGGATCTATTCCTTTAATGTCTGCAATTGTCCAACCAATAGCCTCCTTGTACTCTCTGAGCACAGTGACTAGCTTTTCCTCCTATAACACTGTTAGTTTTGAAGATAAAATGACTGGCAAAGTCTCACCAGTTCCAAGGAATGCATACTTCAAATGCTCAGGCAAAGGCTTGAGCTCAAGCTTTGGTGCTGTTACAATGAAAGGAAGAAGCGTGTCATTAGTAATAGGAAGAGGAAGAGATTTTGAACTACCTCTTATGTATGGCAATGACTTAAGGGCTGCCACAACATCATCGTACTCTTCACCCATCACTAACTCCTCAGATGAGCTGATTCTCATTGTCTCTTCACCATCATTCATGGATCGAACTTGGGCGATCAAATCCTCAAGTTCATCCCACACTTTAGAACATGGGGAAGTTTCAGACTTCTTCCCCCCCCCCCCCTCTTCAATCGCTTTCTTCAACGCATCCTCATTCTCATTCACTGAGTGATGCATAAATTCCTGCATAAAATTATCAAATGTATCAATAGAAAAACAGGAATACAAATCATTATCACTAGGATGCCTCATTGCGTCGAAGATGTTGAAGCAGATCTTCTCTTCATCTACTTTCATGGAGAGGGTACCATTGAAACAATCTATCTTGGTCCAAGCGGTCCGTAAGAATGGACGACCAAGTATCAATGGTAGCTCTGATGGTTGAGGCTCTGCCTCCATCTCTAACACGAAGAAATCAGCTGGAAAGATCAACTTACCTACCTGCACCAAAACATCATCAACAAAACCTCTGGGGTAGCAGTTAGATCGATCAGCTAATTTAATTGTAACACCAGTTTGTTGTAATGCACCAATATTCAAAGTTTTATACACAGAGTAAGGCATTAAATTTATTGATGCACCCAAATCAAGTAAAGCTCGAGTAAAATTAGTGTTACCAATTGTACATGGGACTGTGAATCGTCCAGGATCACCCATCTTGGGTGGTAGCTTCCTCTGAAGTACCGCTGACACCTTCTCACTCAAGGCCACAGTCTCAGTCCCTATGAACTTCCTCTTCATTGTACAAAGTTCTTTAAGAAACTTTGCATACTTCGGTATTTGCTTTATCGCATCAAGCAACAGAATGTTCACTTCCACCTTCCGGAATGTATCTAGAATCTCTTGCTCCAACTCATCCTTCTTCTTGTTTTTCAACCTGCCAGGAAAAGGAACACGTAAAGGAATTGAATGAGAAGGTTCAGAAATTGACTTACCTGATTTTTCATTTGCTGAATTTTTTTGTCTAGAGTCTGGCGAGTTCCTCGCCAGAGTCTCCTTCTCTTCTTGATCCTGCAGTAGTGGTGGAAATGGCAGCATTTGTTCTAGGACCGGCTCATCTTCTAAAGATTTTTTTGTAGGCTTTTCAACCTCTTCAATCACTCTTCCACTTCTCAATGTGATCACATTAGCTTCATGTTGAGATCTTGGGTTCTTAACCACATTGCTTGGAACAGTACCTTGTTCTCTTGTTGACACTTGTTGCTGCAAGCTGTTCAGCTGCTTCTCCATAAGCTCGAATGCCTTGCTAGAGTTCTTGTTGTGCATCTCAATCCCCTCTCGCCTAGCCAATATTGCTGCCATGATAGGATCAGGAGCTGGAGCTGCAACCGGCTGTTGTACCTGTTGAAATTCAGGTCTTACCTTGAATCCGGTGGGTGGGTTCAGCACATTGTTTGTGTTTCCATAGCTGAAATTGGGATGATTCCTCCACCCCGGATTATATGTGTTTGAGTAGGGATCATTTCTTGATGCCCGTTGTTGCACAAAATTCACCTGCTCTTCTTCAGGAATAAAAGGACAAGATTCATTAGTGTGATCCGACATAGAGCAAACATAACATACCTAAGAAACAGATGATGATGATGATGATGTCGTTTGGCTCTTGATGGCAGTAGAAATGAACTCCAACTTCTTCTCCATTGCTTTCATTCTCTTGTCCATGTCTGGGTTGGTGGCAACCTCAAATACAGCTTGCTGTTTCTTGCTCGCCAACGTTCTCTCTCTTGTATAGAACTGCTTGGTGTTCTCAGCCAATTTCTCAATGGTATCATGAGCTTGCTGACCTGTTTGATACATAAACATACCTCCACATGCAGAATCCACTCTTGTCTTGTTGGCTGGCTCTAGACCTTCATAAAAGAAAGTCATCCTGTCCTCTAGATCATACCCATAATGTGGGCATTTCCTCAACAGCTCCTTGAAATGACTCCATGCCTCATGAAGCATGTCACCATCTTTTTGTATGAAGCTATTAATCTCCTTCTTCAACTGCTTAGTTTTCTGGGCTGAGAAATACTCCTTCATGAACGTCACCTTCATCTCATCCCAAGATTGTATAGACCTAGGAGCCAATGAATTGAACCACATCTTCGCTCCTTCCTTCACAGAAAAAGGAAATAAAATTAGTTTCAACACATTAAATTCAACATTTTGTAAGTTTTGTGTTGATGCTAAAGCTTCAATCTCAGCCAAATGTTGCTGAGGGTCCTCTGAAAATACCCCCCTATAATGAGGTAGGGCAGAAAGTAATGCAGGAGGCACTGAATATGTCCCAAGAGCCGGCAACACTATTGGTGATGAATTCCCCTGAGCACTAGGTACAAAGGAATTCATCAACGTTCTTGGTTGTTCTCCCATTGCTGCTCTTTGTGGTGGCGATTGAGGAACTTCTTCTTCTGAATCTGAACTTGTTTCCACCTCAATCTCAGGTTCTGACACTGTGCCACTCATGTTTCCAACCTCCAGTTCTGCTCGCCTCTTCTGCTTCCGGTTTTGCTTAGCTGAGCGCTCAATCTCTAAATCAAGCAATAAAGGCTCAATTCTCCTTGACCTTCGAGTATGCATGCACTAAGTACCTGCACACAAGAGACACGTTACACTACAAAAGAAACGAAACAAAACAAAACAGAAACAAAAGACACGTTAGAATATAAAGACTAGATCTTTCCCCGGCAACGGTGACAAAATTTGATCGGTGTTTAACCACCCTCAAAGTTACCCTATAATGAACTCAATATGCTTGTCAATGTAGTACAATAGTATAGGGGTCAATCCACAGGGAAAGATGAGACTCAATACTCTAAACTACAAACAGACGCGAAAGTCAGAAATCTGACAGACTCGACCACGGGACACTAACGTAATTAATTAAAATATCTAGACTTAACCTAAAATTACGAAATTAACACTGGACACTAAAGACACAGTGGCAAACTACCACGCGAAATTTCGATACAATCGGAGTTTGTTTGGTTGGCGAACAAAATTATGCAAAACAGATTATGAAACTGAAACAGAAAACAGAGTAAAAGTAAAACTCACAATCAATGATAAAATGGGTTAAGGGAAGTGTTATCCACCACCGTCACTCCATCTAGACGACAAATGCTTAACTAAATAATGCAAATGTTATGAATGAAAGATTCCCAGGAAAGCCCCGAGCTGTGAACACAACCTATTACCCGATCCTTATGTTTACAACATTAAATGTCTGCTTATCAATATTGTCTATCCCTCAAAGAACCCGAAGTCACGGACTCGAATTAACTAAGAGAACAGCATTAAGATTTAGAAAGGGTTTGAGAATCTACAAGGCTTTACAAGTACACTACGGTCGTGTCTTGCTAGACCTAGGGTTTCTTATACCAAGCATGTATGGGTTCTACGATTGAAACTTGAGGAAGGTAATAATCACCAACAACCATCAATTTTCTTAGAATTAGATTCCTAAACATGCATACTAAGCGTGCACTCAAAGCATACATAATCAAGAATCATCACCGTATAAATAACAAAGAAACCTCATTCAAATAACAAAAACAAAACTTAGTTAACGTGCATAAGCAATCTAGATATCATGAACGGGGCTTCAAAACAACCCCTTAACAATGGAGTTTAGCTCCTCATGGAATCAGAAATTAAACTAAAATAATCCATGAAAGAAATTGATACAAACGGATGAAAGAGAATCTTGCAGCTTTCTTGCTCTTGCTCCCCGTTACCTCCGTCCCCGCGTACGTTCTCTTGCTAGCTATTTATATGTTTCAGACTAGCTAGGTTAATTAACCTAGCTTGCAAACCACGTGCAAGACTCCAAAATCCAGCCCAACTCTTCTTAATCTCATTATTATAATAGGACTCTTCTTCTCTCCTTGCTCTACCTCGCCAAGCAAGCAAAAATTGCTTTTCTTCAATCAAGCCAATTAACCAAGTCAACTAGCAATCATAATTGCAAGTGGACTCTTGTTTTATTCTCCACTTGCAACACCACGTCACTTTTCATCCCCTTGCAAGCTATATATATAAGTCAATTAAGTAGGTTAATTAACATAGTTGTTCGCATGCACTCCAACAAGCATCCCACTTCTCATAATCAGCTCGCCAAGCTCCATATAAATATAAATCCACATGCAAACATTTTCTTCTCTCTGATCCTCGCCAAAACTGCATCCTCCAGATTTCCTCGCCAAGAAGCATTATATATATTTTATCTCATTTTCTTCATTAATCTCCAAAACACCTAAAAACAAATAAACATAATTAATTCACTCGATTAATAACAACAAACTAAATATAGGGAACAAATTAAATACCGAATAGACGCATAAATATGCGACTATCAGCAACGCCGGTGGATGGAGTTGATCAACGACTACGATTGCACGTTTGAGTACCATCCAGGGAAGGCCAATGTTGTAGCTGATGCACTTAGCCGAAAATCTGGAGCTTCGTTGTTTCATATGTGTGTGTCCAGAGTGTCGATGTTAGCCGAGCTTCTAGCTACGGGTGCCGAGTTCGGGTATGATGACAAGGGAGCTTTGTTGGCCAGTTTTCAGGTTCGACCCGTACTGGTTGATCAAGTACGTGAGGCTCAGGATTCAGATTCCTACTTGTTGGGCAAGAAGACCATGATACGGAATGGTGTGCCTACAGAGTTCCGATTGAGCGACGACGGTACGTTGTTGTTCAGAGGCAGGTTATGTGTGCCCAGAGATGAGAGCTTGAAGAAGGAGATTCTGGATGAGGTCCATAGTTCAGCGTATGCGATGCATCCCGGAGGTACGAAGATGTTTCGTACACTTCGAGCGTACTATTGGTGGCGCAACATGAAACGGGAGATTTCTGCGTACGTGAGTCGATGTTTGATCAGTCAGCAGGTGAAGGCGGAGAGGCAAAAACCTACAGGGAAACTATAGCCACTTGAGATTCCAGTTTGGAAGTGGGAGCACATTACGATGGATTTCGTCTATCAGTTGCCGCGTACTTCGGCAGGCAACACTGGCATTTGGGTTATTGTGGATCGATTGACGAAATCCGCTCACTTTATTGCACTTCCGGCGAAGGTGTCAGTGGGTAGATTGGCCAAGTTGTACTTATCTGAGATTGTTTGCCTGCATGGTGTGCCTGTGTCCATTGTTTCTGACCAAGATAGTCAGTTCACTTCTGAGTTTTAGCATGCGTTGCCGCGAGCTTTGGGAACGAGGTTGCGATTTAGTACAGCTTTTCACCCCCAGACTGAACGGCAGTCTGAGCGGACTATCCAGACACTTGAGGATATGTTGCGGTCTTGTGTGTTACAGTTCCGCGGGAATTGGGATCAGCAGTTACATTTGATTGAGTTCGCCTACAACAACAGCTATCAGGCCAGTATTGAGATGGCACCGTACGAGGCCCTGTACGGGAAGCAGTGTCGCACTCCGTTGTGTTGGAGTGAGGTGGGCGAGCGTTGGCTTATTGGCTCTGATCTGGTGAAGAGTACTATGGAGGACGTTCAGATTATCCGAGACAGATTAAAGATCGCCCAGGATCGCCAGAAGAGTTATGCGGACGTGAGGAGGAAGAGTTTAGAGTTTGAGGTTGGTGAGTGGGTCTTCCTGAAACTATCTCCGTGGAGGGGAGTTGTGCGTTTCGGGAAGCGTGGCAAGCTTCGACCACGATACATTGGTCCGTACGAGATTACAGATAGGGTTGGAGATATTGGTTACAGACTTGAGTTGCCAGCTGAGATGGCTCATGTTCATGATGTCTTCCATGTTTCGATGTTGCGGAAGTACATCTCAGATCCTTCACATGTTTTAGCTCCACATCAGTTCCCGATCAGAGAGGATTTGACGTACGTGGAGGAGCCTGTGCAGATTCTCGATCATCGTGAGCAGGAGTGGAGGCACCGTGTGATCCCGCTAGTGAAGGTCTTGTGGCAGAACCACTCAGTTGAGGAAGCCACCTGGGAGACTGAGCAGCGTATGCAGGAGCAGTATCCACATCTGTTCACTTGACAGGTACGTAAATTTCGAGGTCGAGATTTTTTTTAAGGGGGGTAGATTTGTGACGACCCGAACCAGAATCAGTTGTGTATTCTGCACAATTCACGAGATTGGTCATAGTCGCAGTTTTACGATATATATATATATATAGTTTGTCGATTCTATTCGCGACTATATCTTCGGCTGAGAATTTGAGTTGAGTGTCTTCACGGAAGTTGTAGAGCAAGTCATTTCGAGCTCGTGGGCGGTTCCGGAAGATTTTTCCGATAACCGAGGAATATAATATGATTATTTGAAGTTTTAGTTCTGACGAGTTTATCCGATTGTTTCGAGTTTATCCGAATCGTGATGGTTATCCATTTCAAATCGTCGAACGACCCGAGGCGTGAGTATAAATATCGGAAATAGTCGAGAAATAGTCGAAAATCACAGTTTGAGCTTTGACTGACGTTGACCGAGCATTGACTTTCCAAAATTGGAAAGTTGACCGTTGACCACGAAGGGGAAAGTTTCCGTTTTGGTTCTTGCCGTCCGACGTCTCTTTTCCGGCCACCTTCGACTTCAGCAAGGGTATGATTAGCTTCACCTTGAGTTCCTTTATCGTTTTGTAATTGATTTGGTTGAAATTGGTTGCGATTTGATTGAACCCGAATCGGGTCGGTTTGGGTTTTGTCGTCGGTGTTGGTTGGCCGTGTTCTGGCGAGCCTCGGTGGTGGAGGTTAGGGGGGTTCGACTCCCCTTGACCTTGTGAGTCTCCCCATGTGTTTGGATTAACACTACCAGCAGAACCACTATATCCGACGAGCTGCCGAAAAACAGACCGACGAGAAGGGATCTCGTCGGTTATAGTTAACTATAGCCGACGACAGGATTATCTCGTCGGTTATAGTTTTATGACCGTCGAGATTATCATGTCGTCGGATATAGTCGCCGGAATCTCGTCGGTCATAGTTTTCGACTATGTCCGACGAAAATTTTGGACTATAACCAACGATTTTGTCATATCGTCGGTTATAGTTTCTTATTTCAGATCTGGGCAGCAGCTCGATCTGTCATTCAAAAAACTTTCCATTTTTTCAACAAATGCTCTGAAATCGATCTTTGGGTGATGTCGAGAATGAGTTCGAATTCGTGATCGATCGAGCTGCATGCGCATTATATATAGGCTAGGTACGTGCTTAATTAATATATATATATATATGTGTGTGTGTGTGTTGTGCAGGCATATATGTATATATTGCTTAATTTGTTGATCGAATAGATGGATCGATGGATCAATTTAATTAATTGATTCTTGAGTTAATTTGAGTAATTGATCGATGGTTGATTTTGAGTACGTATGCGTGATTGATCGTAAATATATATTAATTATATTGTTGTTAATTTTAATTTGATTATTGTGAATATATATATAGCAATTATATATATATATATTTAGATTTTTGTGATGGATTATATATATATATAGTTAGGGTACGTGTACGTGTGTGTATATATATATATTAAAATTATGGGAATTAAAATAATAAATATTTATATTTAGCTATGAAATTTGAATTAATAAGATCATGGGTATATATACATGCAGTTATAATTTTGAGGATGGACAAGAGTTGGATATGTCTTCCAAGATGGGATGTAAGATATCACCGTGGAATTAGAAGTTTTGTAGAATATGTGAAGGTTAATTGTGGAGGGATGACAATTCATTATTGTCCGTGTACTAAATGTCAGTGTCGCGGCGAGCGATATAGTTTTCACATCGATAAAGTATTGGAGCACTTGAAGAAAAACGGGTTTTGGGATAAGTACACATGTTGGATTTATCACGGTGAGAGCTCAACAGTTGGTCAACATGATCACGGACAAGTTTTTGAGAGTGGCAGTACATCCAATGATCCAACAACAAGGTTGATCAACGATATGTTTCCTCATGAGAGCGGTATATTTGCTCAATCACCGGATATCGATATCCCTCCCGCCGTTGGAGACTTCCCTCATATTGAGCCAGTCCAGTAATTACCTACAGCTGTCAACACTGCTAGAATGGACAAGTACAACAACCTCATTGCCTTCCAACAGACCCCGTTGTACAACGGGTGTAATAAGACTGTTCTGGAAAGTGTTATGGGAGTAATGAAGCTCAAAGTGGAGAACAAAATGAGTGTGAAGGCTGTTGATGATTGGCTGAAGTGGTCTGGTTCGTTGTTGCCCCCCCGGTCATCGTCTTCCTACCACTCATCGTAAGGTGCGACAGATCCTTAAACATCTTGGCCTTTCCTACATCAAAATCCATGCTTGTAGATATGAT
Source organism: Geum urbanum (assembly GCA_946800695.1). Taxonomy (NCBI): domain Eukaryota; kingdom Viridiplantae; phylum Streptophyta; class Magnoliopsida; order Rosales; family Rosaceae; genus Geum; species Geum urbanum. The sequence goes on along the minus strand of OX327017.1, from coordinate 17,957,659 downwards.
TGTGTTCTCTTCTGGGGTGAAGATGCTTATGGGAATGATCTTGAATCCCTTGATGAATGCCCGGTATGTGGTACAGATAGGTATAAGCTGACTCCTGCCGGAAACAAGAAAGCTTTGAAGATACTTCGGTATTTTCCCCTGATAGATAGGCTAGAACGGTTGTTCATGTCTGCACACACGGCTGAAGCTATGAGATGGTGGGCCGAGAGGAATTTGCCCGACGGTGATACGCTTATACACCCTGCTGACGGAGAGGCTTGGAAGCACATGGTGAATGAGTTTTCTTATTTTGCATCAGATGTGAGAAATGTTTGGCTGGGGCTTTCATCTGACGGATTCAACCCTTTTGGGAACATGAGTCTTCAATACAGTATATGGCCAGTTATTTTGGTACCGTACAACCTTCCTCCATGGATGTGCATGAAGAAAGAATACAATATGCTCACTATGATCATTCCAGGGCCGGGTTATCCAGGAAAGTGTCTCGATGTGTATCTGAGACCCTTGATTGAGGAGCTTAAGTACTTGAGTGAGCATGGTCATCCCACTTATGACAAGTTCAAAAATGAGATGTTCCAGATGCATGCCATACTTGTTGGCACCATTAGCGATTTTCCTGCACGCGGGATGTTGTCGGGCAACGTTACCAGGGGATACAGGGCTTGTCCAGAGTGCATGACGGTTGAGTGTTGCAGACCTCATTGCAGGAAGATTATACAGATGCGACATCGTTGTTGGCTTCCACATGATCACCCATTTCGGGAGGATATGGAGGCATTTGATGGGACTGTGGAAACAGGTGAGCAGCCGAGGAGATGGACGGGGGATGAAATCTTAGAAGTGCTAAATGAATACGATTTTGGGCAGCTAAGCAATCATCCTCAGATAGTGGCGTCAATACCTGACAAACCCGATAGGTATAAATTCTAGACACACAAAAGTATTTTTTGGGAACTTCCTTATTGGTCCAAGTTGCTGATCAGACACTACTTAGATGTCATGCACATAGAGAAAAATGTGTGCGAGAGTGTGGTCGGCACAGTGTTGAATTGGGAGGGAAAAACTAAAGACGGCCCGAAGGCACGCATTGATCTTAAAAGGATGGGACTGCGAAAACATTTGTGGTTGAGAGATGGGAAGAAAAAAATGCCACAAGCTCCTTATACCGTGAAGCCTGCCCAGAAGAGTGAAATCTTTGGTTGGATGGGTAATGTCAGGTATCCTTCAGGCTATGCCGGAAATATAAGTCGATGTGTTAACTTCAAAGACAACAAGATGTACGGACTAAAGAGTCATAACTGTCATATACTGCTCCAACGCCTCTTCCCTGTTTTCATTCGAGAGTACCTGCCCAAAGAGGTGGTGGAGCCGTTAGTGACTTTGTCAAGATTCTTTCAGAAGTTATGCACGAGAGAAGTGAAGAAATCGGACTTGTTGGAAATGCAACAGGACATCATTTTTATCATGTGCAAATTCGAAAGGATATTTCCTCCAAACTTTTTCGACATCATGCCTCACCTGATGCTCCATCTTCCGGAACAATTGTTGCTTACTGGTCCAGTACACTACACATGGATGTATCCTATGGAAATGTACGTAATGCGTCTCTGAATCTGGCTATATATATGTCGATCTTTAATATTATTTATTCACTTATATATTGTTGCAATAAGCATAACATGCTCGATCTGTAATTACCCATTTACAGACAATTGGGGGACTACAAAGACTATATGATGAACAAATCTGCACCCGAAGGGTGTATCGCTGAAGCATATATTGCGCATGAGTGCGTAACGTACACCAGGTTGTATTTGGGAGCGTTGGAGGACCCTCCACAACATATGCCCGTAGATGGAGGGCAGTTCAACCTTTCGATCATCTCCGATGATGTTGAAGTTTCTGGAAAGTTGCCCAACTCGTACAAGTTGGAACCTTATGAGCTCGTCATTGCCCATTGGTCGGTATTGATTAACTGTCCAGAAGTTCAATATTGGAAAAATTTGCACCTTTACTGCCCTGCTATTTCCGGTGATGTTGAGTACCACAACAAGACGTTCGCAAACTATTTTAGCAACTGGGTAAGTTGATACTTAAATTGACCTGTATATGATCGATGTTAAGTGCATGTCTCGCATCCTATTTATACGTACTTAATAAATGATTATTTTCAGATGAATCATGTACAAGATGATGGTATCCCTCAGTGGTCACACGAATTGAGGCTCTTGGCGCAGAAACCGGTAACTTCCAGAGTTTATCCTATGTGTAAGGTTAATGGCGTGCTATTTATTTGTGAACATAGAGATGTCAGACGAAAAACACAGAATTCTGGGGTAATGGTGCATGGTGGGCAGAATGGAGTTGACTATTACGGTGTTCTCCATTCAGTTGTCGAATTAATATATGGGGAAGGCATGACCGTGCACTTGTTTAAGTGTAGATGGTTTGATACCGACCCTCAGAACACAAGGACCGATCAATACGGGATTTTTTTGGTGAATACTGCCACAAGCTGGTATGAAGATGATCCGTTTGTGTTGGCCACGGCGGTGAAACAATTGTTCTATCTTGATGATCTTGTGCATAAAGGCGCGTGGAAAGTTGTTAACCATGTTCTTCCATGAAGCCAATACAGTGCCTCAACCCTTGGTGTGACCTCGGATAATGAAGAAGTCAGTGCATACCAAGAGCCGAACGCAACTGGTATTCCTGAAACCTCAACAATTCACCTTAATAATGTGAGACAGGGCAGTGTCGTACGAATTCCTCAACCGAATCTTCTTGATGTTAATCAAAATGAAGACAATGAAGACTCAAGTGACGAGGACATACACATATTACCTGAAATTAACTCGAAAACAGAGTCAGACTCAAGCGATGATTCCGATTATGCACCTTAATTAATTAGTGTATAATTTATATGTATGTAGATTAGGGCTGGGATTCGGTGCGAACGGTTCGGATTTTTGTCCAAACCAAACCAAACCACAAATATTTCAGCGGTTCGGTTCGGTTCGGTTTTTGTAAATTCGAACTTTCAAACCGTAGCAATCGGTTCGGTTTGGATCGGATAAATTTTCGGATTTTTTCTGGTTTTTCGGTTTTTTTTTTCATAAAAAGAAATGAAAAAAAAAATCTATTCACCTGTTTACAAAATCTAAGCTCTTAAAATCAACAATACACTAATAGAGTGATACTCTAATCCAGTTATACAATCCAACATGTAACTTTAATCCAACGTGTTTTCGTAAAAAAATAAATAAAAAGGTTACGATTTTATTTTGGTCACGGATCGGATTCGGCTCGGATTTTTTCGGTTTTCGGTTTGAAAATCCCAGCCCTAATGTAGATGGTTTGACTTAGAACGTGCAATGTAAAATGAATTTTATTCGATCATATTATCGATCGACTTTAAATGGTACGTGTCGATCGATCGGGAAAAAAATACAACGGATCGATTAATAATTAATATCGATCGATCGTATTATTAAATAATTTTGCTTAATTTACTAATTTCGTATTAAGTATTAATAATTTCGTATTAATTAACAATTAATAAATATATATTAAAACACAACACATTTAATTACTTTACCGGCCGGCATAAATGAAAAATAAATAGAGGAACTATATCCGACGAGTTGCATATGAAATCTCGTCGGATATAGTTGAACCGAAACTATATCCGACGACATTCATATGAAATCTCGTCGGATATAGTTTCGGTTCAACTATATCCGACGAGATTACTTAACTCGTCGGATATAGTCTGTTTTATATCCCGATCTAGGTACGATTTGGGGCAGAAACGAAACTGCCCCAAACACTACACAGTCGCCTCCTCTCGCCTCCTCTCGATTTTCAGGCCAGTTTTAGTGTTGGAAGCAAGCAATCGAAGGTCACCAAGCTATTCCATCGATCCTCAAGCAAAATCCTCGTCAATTTGCCCCAAACAGGTTTGAAATTCCTAATTAATTTCAATTTTGCGAATTTTTTGATTTCGGTTGGATTTTACGTTGTGGAATGTGTTGATTGTCAATGTGGATGCATGTATTGATATAGTTGTGGATTTTGTGGGGATTATGCATATATTGAGTTATATAATTAGGAATTAGGAAATTTTAGGTTAAATTCAATTGGATTATATATTTTTTTTATGTTAAATTAGGATTATATTTTTAGTTAAATTTGGATTATAATTTAGGTTAAATTAGGTTAAATTAGGATTAAAATTTAGGTTATATTTGGATTATATTTTAGGTTAAATTAGGTTAAATTTTAGGTTAAATTGTTAGGTTATAATGAAATTTGGATTATATCCTAATTTTTTATGTTAAATTAGGATTATAATTTATGGAATTTTAGGTTATAATTAAATTTCGATTGTTTTGAATTTTATTCATGAATTGATATATATTGGGATGTACGTACTCGGAAATTTTAGGTTATATGTGGATTAATTGGATTATATGTGGAAAGGATGGATAATTTGGATTATATGGATTGTTTGGATTATATGGATTATATGTGGATTATATGGAATTTTAGGTTATATTAGCATGAATTTGGATTATTTGGATTATTGGAATTATTGATATATATATAGTTAAATTATTGAATTGGATTAATTATATATATATGTATTGGAAGTTTTATGGAATTATATATTGTTGATTTTTGTGGAATATTTATATATTGAATATATATTGGATTATTGATTTTTAGATGAATTAGGAATTTTTTTTAATTTGAATAATTTTATAGCAACGATGCAATGGTTTAATTGCGGACCTTCCCGAGGGGCCGAGTCGAGTACTTCGAGGGGGAGGTCCAGAGGGAGAGGGAGATCGGGACGTGGGGATGAGGGCTCGGGAGCTGGGGATCCTGATGGCACCGGAAGTCGGTCCGCATCAGGATCCACCAGTGTCCCCAACACTTACAGTGTTCCGCTGACCTCTCGACACCGTCGGCTGATGGGCGAGGGACAACCTCAGCAGCAGCAGCTCGAGCCGGCTCGATCCTCAGGCGCGAGGAGGGTTCAGCAGGTCAGTCGCACGCCGGAAACGAATAGTGCGACTCAATCCTCGGTCCGATGCCAGACATTCATCGCGAGGAGGGTTCCCCCGTCATCCACCAGACAGCTCCTCATTCTTCCGAGGAGGCTGGTGGATCTACTCAGTCCTCGGCGAGGATGCGACTGTGCCCGCCGCCTACATTATTCTTACCGTTGGAAATCCCGACGATACCTCACGTCGATTCCGACGGGATGCCTATTCCGGGACAGCTAGGGTTCATTACCCCGGAGCAGGCATATGCGTATATACCCTTCCCGGCACCTCTCTGGAGTGCAAGGATTCCGGGACAACGCACCGACGAATCAGGTAAATATTAATTAGTGATATCTTTTTACTCCCTAATATTTAAATTCAATTAGGTGTTGATGTTTACAAAATCGTCTACATATATATGTGATAGGCGAGATCGTGCCCGGTGCCAAACAGAAGAGAAACAGAGGCCCCGTCGTCGGCAAGTTACTAGACGAAGCCATTCAGGCTAGCGGTGGTGGCCAACTTATGATTCCGACCAGGGATAGAGGGCAGGTGATCGAGGGAAAGGTCACTCGAAAGTACGCGGGGATGGCGGGCAGCCTCATACAGGATAGAGTCCCAATGTTGTGGCAAGATTGGAATTCAGTGCCACAAGCCGTCAAACATCAGCTGAAAAATGCATTGTCGGTGAGTTGAATTGTATATATATTCATTATGAAAATTTTCAATAATAAATTTTTAATATTATTGATATATATATAAATATATGCATTGCAGAGGTGGTTCCGCGTGGATGAAGACATTAGACCCATGTGGGCGGATGAAGTGCATGGGAGCAGGTTTGTAGACGACCATTTGTTTCAATTTTTTCGTTTCTTTTGATTATGTTCATACAATGTTGTTAGTTACCAACGCTTGATTTTATGGGTATATATAGGTATAAGGAGTGGAAGGCCGAGCTGAAGAAGCATTGGAAAAAGTACGGGGACGATCGTGAGGGTACCCCTAGCGAGTTTCGTTATAGGGAGTACGAGTGGCGATGGCTTGTGGTTCACTTCAACAACCCTCGATTGAAGGTACGCAACCTTCAATCGATTTAATTTTGGTTTTATCGTACTTCCCGTAAATTATTTGGCTAATGAGTGTTTTTTTATGTTGACTTAATCGCGCAGGCTCTTTCTGAAATCAACGCAAAGAACCGGGCCAAAAACACAACAAATCATCATGCCGGTACCAGATCATACTCGGGTTGGATCGAGGAGGCGGCCAACCACCCAGAAGATGATCCCCTTGTCTATACGATGCAGCACGCGTATCCGCAGAATCCCGAATATGCTGTAAGTGTCCTTATAAAAAAATAAACTTATTTCTAATTTATTTCGTTTGTGTTTTTTAATTAATATTTTATTATTCTTTGTCAATTAGGCGAGAATTCAGGAGGCGATTCCGGAGGTGTTGACTCAAGTGGCGAGAGAGCTCTATCCCGACACCGCCGATGCGGAACTCCCGATTGATCAGATTGATCGATCAGATCCGATCGTCAGGGCCAGGATTACGTCAACTGCGATCCCTCCAGGGAAGAACACATTCTACTGTAGGGGTTCCGGAAAATGGGGTCAAGGGCTGCTGAAGCAGACCCCTGAATTCTCTCGTGGATCGGGATCATCATCATCATCTTCGAGGACTAATGAGCTAAACGACCGGCTTCATAGGCAATCAATTGAGATGGAAGCTCAACGGCGTCGGATAGAGGAGATGGAGCAAGCGCAAGCTGCAAAGCAGAATCGGTTGGCCGAACAGCAGCAGCAAATGGGGACATGGATGCAGCAATGTTATGCACAGTTTCAAGCATCTAGAATCCAGATACCTCCCCCGCCCATATTCGATGAGTCACAGCCACAGCCTCAGCCTCAGCCGCACCCTCAGCCGCACCCTCAGCCACAGCCAGACCAGGACCAACCAACTTATGACGACCCGTTTGACCACATAGACTTAGGACCAGGACCCCCCTACATTTGAACAATTATCGGTTTCATTTTTATTTTCATTATTTACTACGCATATGTATATACATTTGAACTATTTCAGTTTTTTATTAATTTATTTATTTACTACGTACTCTAGTTTCGATGGTTGTTGATTTTCAATTTGAACAATATATAGATAGCGTGATTTTTTGTGAATGCAGGTTTTGGGATGAAACCCGAAACCTGCAAAATATTTTTTTTATTTTTCCACTATATCCGATGACATGTGTCAATATCGTCGGATATAGTTTTCTCCAGAGTCAACCATTTTGACCATGGAGAAAACTATATCCGACGATGATGTCGTCGGTTATAATTTAAAACTATGACCGACGCAAAACCGTCGTCGGATATAGTTTATCATTCTTCCAACGATAACCCTAACTGGTCGTCGATATAGTATGACCGACGGTCTATTACCGACGCTACTATATCCGACGACACATCGTCGGATATATCTATGACCGACGAGGATCCCTAACAGACCGACGACACCAAGTCGTCGGTCATAGTAATTGTTCCGGTAGTGTGAGTTAAAATTGAGGATTTGTGGAGGTCCGATTAGGTCACCGGAATCTGGATTATGTTCGGTTCGAGCTGGATTTGGGGTGGTTCCGGTTTGATTCGGTCTTAGTGGTAGTTGAAAGAGATGATGGGTTGGAGGAGAGCTTCATTTCTGGAGCTTCCTCGCCGTGAAACTCCACCGTTGACGGCGCGCCGCCGTCGCCGGCGGCGGCGGCGGTCAACGGCGGAGCTCCGGCGAGGAGTTGACTTCTTGGATTTCGATGAAATTAATGTCATTTTTCTCTTATTCGCGCCCTGATTATCGTCCAGAGGTTTTCGGATTGATTTGGGTAGCGGATTTTTAGTCGAGGGTTTCGAGTGGAGATTTCGGGAATTTCGTTAATCATTTTGTACTGCATTGCATATTTCCGGGAACGGTTGGTTTCCGTGGTTAAGTACAGAGTTGTGGGTTGTGTTTTATGAATGTTCAGGAGATCGAGACCGAGATCGAGATCGTGATCGTGCTTCAGGCGAGGGATTTTCCGCTGGACCACGAGATTAGCACGAGTGCGCGTTACGCGAGTCTGTGAGTGGACAATTTCTTTTCATGGATTGTTTGCGAGTCTTATTACATGTTTTACGAACTTGAGCATGCATACGTGATTTCGATTTACATGAGCATGTGTTATACGATTATACCTGTATCAGTATATATATTACGTATTTACACTTATATGTTGTTTCATGCATTTGCATTGAACTATTTATGATTTGATTTACACATAATACAGTCGTTATATATGTCGTATCGATACACTCGCATCCCGGCTGATCCCCGAGGATGTTTACCAGGGGAGGCTGTGACTCCTGACCCAAGGCCTTTACCGGGGGGAGGCAGACCTCTGACTTGAGGCCTTTCTGGCTAGAATCACGTGTGGGCTAGGGACCCCGTGGTTCTGACTGTACTAACACGGATGTGTCCACGAGTGACCCCATGAGATTTTTATGCATGCTCTGTACGCGTGAGGAGTTAGAGTCTCCCTCGTGTACCATTTCTTTGTTTATGCATTTGGACTCGCAAATGATTTTATAACATATATATATTAGTATTCGGTGAAAGACAATTATCTTTTCGTCCACTCACTCTAACGGTTTTTATGTCTTTCCCCTGGGCTTTTCGGTTTCCTTGCCCAGTTGCAGTTCAGGTTCTGGTATTTCACGTCGCGGTTGAAGGCTAGTGATCTGAGTTACCTGTGTTTTCCAGTAGGTTCTTGTTTCGCCTACTGATGTGTATATTGTATATATTTACACTAGCCTAGAGGTTGCTCTGATACACTCTGATACGTGTTTATACGGATTTTCTCGAATATACTATATATAGTACAGTATGTTTACTGTTTATTGTTTATATTATGATGTTGAGAAATCCGGATGGGATTGGTGCCCACGGTTTGGCTTTTGTGGCATAGGACGAAGTGCTATTTTCAGGGTGCATGTTTATGCAATTCCACGTTAGTAACGAAACTCTGCCGAAATTTTGATTGGTTTTTGTTGGTTCGTGTTTTCAGAAGGGGTTCGATTCCTGTTTAGGTAACTGAATCGGGGTTGGGTCCTTTCATTTTGTTCTCCATTTTGAGCTGCATCACTCCCATGACACTTTCAAGAACAGTCTTACTACAACCGTCGTACAACGGAGTCTGTTGCAATGCAATCAGGTTGTTGTACTTGTCCATACCGCTTGTGCTGACATGAGCTCCAGGTAATGGCTCGACTGGCTCAATATGGGGGAAACCCTGCACGACGAGAAGGACATTTGGTGCTTGATTAGCAAATACACCACTCTCATGAGGAAACATATCATTGATTAACATCGATGTTGGATCATAGGATGGACTGCCCCTCTCAGCAAAATGTCCATGATCATAGCATGGACTGGCCCTCTCACCAAATTGTCCATGATCATGCGGACCCGCTAACGATGTTTCACCATGATAAATCCAACAAGTGTACTTATCCCAAAACCCGTATTTACTCAGGTGCTTCTGGACTTTATCAATGGGAAAACGAAATCGATCGCTGCGACACTTACATTCTTTACACGGGCAATAATGAAGTGTAGTGTCTCCACAATTAGCCTTCACAAAATTCACAAAACTCCTAATTCCCTGGTGATATCTCACATCCCATCTTTCGAGGCTCATCCAACTCTTATCCATCCTGAAAATTCTAACAATATTACGTACTATAAATATATATATATACACACATTCACTACTAATTAATTAATAAATCATCATTAATTACATTCGAATTCATCCGATTAATTAACAAAACTTGACCCATGCATGCATATAAATTAAAAAATATATATATATACCAACAATTCACAATTACAAATTAACATGCATGTATATATATAGACATATTAACAATTAATATACCATCAATAATTTTATATACATACATATATATATACACACACAAATTAACATATTTTCATCGAAATGATCTCAAATCAACTCAAAATCAACAGTCAATCACTCGAAATCAACAATATATCCACTCTATTTGCATATCAAACCAATAATCGATATCTCAACTATAAATCAACACATGCATGCATATATATATATATCGATCTAATTAAATCAACACACATATATATACATACGTATATACGTACCTATACGTATATTATAGCTTCCCGAGCGGGTTTTCGACGCCTTTTGACAATACCCAAGGATTTCAGACCGTTTTCCTTCTTTCGATTTCACAAGATTTTTCTATATCCAAATGAATGAGCTGCTGCGATCTGGATCTGATATAAGAGGTATTGCTGGCGATTCATTAAATCGCCGGCAATAGAGTTATTGCCGGTGAAATTCCGGCCAAAAATCGCCGGAAATTGTGGAAACTTATTGGCGGCGACGGAGAAAGTCGCCGGCATTAATTTTTCACCATTGCCGGCGATTTTTGGGCCGGAATATCGTCGGCAATGGTGGAGAGATTATTACTGGCGACGGAGAAGGTCGCCGGTAATAATTTGGACCTTTTCCGGCGAGTTTTGGAACTCATTGCCGGCGACGGTCCATATCGCCGGCAATGCTCATTATTGCCGGCGACTTGCTCCGTCGCCAGCCTTTTTTTTTCAACTCTCGCCGGCAATAGTGCAAAGTGTGGTAGTGTCGGCTGATCACCGATAGTCTGACCAGAGTTGAGAGATTCTTCTGGACCAGAGTTGAGAGATTCCTCTGGGCAGGGTTGAGAGATTCCCCTGTTATGCCGCTGGGGTTGAGAGATTCCCCTAGCCTATCACCATCGGGCTTGAGAGATTCGCCTGGCACCTCCATATATACTTTCCGAACTCGCTTTGCTTTACTTTGTTTTATGTATATAAAATTGGTGAAAGGCATATGTTTATTTTCGTCCACTCACTCTAACGATTTTATTTGCCTTTCCCCTGGGCTTTTCGGTTTCCGTGCCCAGTTTGCAGTTCGGATTCTGGTGTCGCATGTCACAGTTGGAAACTTAGTATTCGAGCGATATTTCTTTTATTGTAGGTTCTTAGTTTGGCCTACTATTTGTATATATATACTAGAAGTCGCTCTGAGCATTCTGATGTTATACTTTTATACGATTTTTCCCCGGATTTCTGTAAAGTATAGTTTTATTTATTACTTTACATTACTGTTATAATATTGAGAAATCCGGATGGGATTGGTGCCCACGGTTTGGCTTTTGTGGCATAGGATAAAGTGTATTTTCCGGGTGCAGGTTAATGGCAATTCTGCGCTAGTAATGAAACTCTGCCGAAATTTTGATGGTTTATGTTGGTTCGTGTTTTCAGAAGGGGTTTGATTCCGGTTTAGGAAACTAAATCGGAGTTGGGTCCTTTCAATGTCCTTCTGATAACGCAAGGCGTGCCAACTTGCGGCATATTGGCCAAGCGAGGTTTTGATAGATTGTGCTGGATCTGACTCTTCAAGTGATTGATGGCCGAGAAAGGAACCCTCTCGGTCGTCAGTTCGAATGACTTGTACGAAAGGACTTGACCAAGGCTTTAATCTTGGTTCTCAATCATGTCCAAGTTCTGAATGAACTCGAAAGTGTGCGTGACCAACGAGAAATTAATTGGGTTGATGCACTCGCAAATCACAGTGAAGGTGAAGGTGAAATGGATTCGGTCGTCAAATATTTGTGAGGTGATGTGTGTGTGAACGGCGAATCGCATCGATCCAATCTGGACTGGCCGAAAAAGATCGATGAGTAGAGAGTGCTAACTTAACAAACTACTCCTAGATGTAAGGAATTGAAGTGCAAGAACTAAATAACATAAAATAAATTGCAAGAAAGTAAAGAACAAGAATGTAAATGGCGAGAACTCAATTTATATTATCAAAGTAAAATATGAACAAGGTAAAGTATCTAAGAATACGAAAGATAGACAAACTTGTATGTAAGTTTGTGTGTTTGGTGCAGGACCTCTTACAATGTGTTGTAAATGTTCTATATATACAATTTGTACAAAACCCTAACCTAACCGACTCGTCCATCCAGCCAACGAATCCCAATAGAACTTGAACTTCCTGATTTCAGCCAGTAAAACCTTTCTTATCTCGACCATCACTTGATACATTCCTTCTCGGACTCGGTCACTTCTTGATTCGATGACATCCGTCCATTAAAACTTGATCCGGTCAAACAATATAATCTTTTCTTTAAAAGTACTCCTTATCCGAATGTCGCATTCCTATCAGTAGACTCGAATCCAATTCATTCTCGGTCGAAACCCAAAAATTCATCCAACCAACTCACATTTGAGCTCGACCTATTTTAGTCGCCCAACCCTTGTACGTCAGTCGCCTAGAATCATCATGCCCAAGTGATAAATACTTAGTTCTTTGAGTCAGACGTCTCGCTTAGCCTGTACGATAAAATGTTACTTTTATAAGACACCAGATGAATGACGTTGGTCACAAAATGAGTTGGTGTTAGTCACCGTGAGTGTCTGTCAAAATAAGATATTGGCCAAAATGACATCATTTCACCAACCAAAATGAGGGTTGCCCAAGCAAAATGTTAGTCACCCAAGTATAATAAAATTTGACCGAGAAACTTGGCCTTCTAAGTGAAATGAGACTCAACCAAGTAAAATTGGAGTCAGCCGAACAACTTGGTCACCCGAGCAAAATGAGTTGGCCAAGTTGGCCGAATCGACCAAGTAAAAGCTTTGGCTCGCATGTCAAATGGTTATGAGACTAAAGCGCGAAAATTAGATTCACTTGTCTGTATCGTTAAGTCGCTAACTCACTCTTGATCATATGGTTAAAGTCACTAACTCACTCTTGACAATGTGGTTGAAGTCATCAACTTCACACCTGACCGTATGGTTGGATTTAAACTTCACATTTGACCATATGGTTAAGTAGCTGACCTCACATTTGACCGTATAATTGAGCAAAACAAACTCGTCCAAGCCAAGCGAACTTCCCCAAGGAACAAAATGAACTCGCCTAAGAAATAAAATGAACTCGTCCAAGCCAAAACTCTGAACGAGTCAAACGAACTCGGGCAAGCCGAACGAGTCAGCTGAACTTGCCGAAGCCGAACAAGTTGTCCGAGCAAAACTAATCAACCAAGTAAAAAATAACTCAGCCAAGCAAAACAAACTCGCCTAAGCCAAACAAACTTGCCCAAGAAAAATGATTCTTCCAAGCAAAAAATGAACTCGCCCAAGCTGAACTAATCGGATGAATTCGCCCAAGCCGAACACATCGGCCGAACTCACCCAACCCGAACGAGTCGGACGAACTCGGCCAAGCCGAACAAGTCGGCCGAACAAGCTTGCCCAAGAAAAAAATGAACTCGCGCATGTAGAAATGTTACTCATATAAACATGTCGCCCATGCACAAAGTTGCCCATGCAAAATGTCGCCCATGCATAAAGTTGCATATGTATAAAGTCGCCCATGCAGAAAGTCACTCATGCCCAAAGTCACCGATGTAAAAAGTCTCCCATGCACAAAGTCGCCCATGCAAAAGGTTGCCCATGCAAAAAGGTCGTCCATGCAAAAAGTCACCCATGCAAAAGGTCGCCCATGCACAAAGTCGCCCATGCAAAAAGGTCATCCATGCAAAAAGTCCCCCATGCAAAAGGTCGCCCATGCACAAAGTTGCCCATGTAAAAAGGTCGTCCATGCAAAAAGTCACCATGCACAAAGGTCGTCCATACAAAAAGTCATCCATGCAAAAATTCACCCTTGCACAAAGTCGCCCATGCAAAAAGGTTGTCCATGCAAAAAATCACCCATGCAAGAAGTTTTCCCATGCAAAAAGTCGCTCAAGGGCAAACGAATTCACCCAAAGGAAAACGAGTCGCCCAAACCAAACAAACTCGGCCAAGACAAACAAGACGCCCAAGGCAAACGAGTCATCCAAGGCAAATGAGTTGCCCAAGACGGACTAGTCGGTCGAGTGAAGGAGGTCGGCCGAGCAAACATGTTTACCCGAGTAAAACAAGCTCGCCCAAGGCAAACGAGTTGCCCAAGCAAAATAAGTGTCGACAAGTACAAAGGTTGGCCAAGCAATGAAAACCGGCTAATATGACGTTTAGAGATAAGATCAAAGTTATGCATAGAAGAGTAAAACAAAATGAAGCTATCACCCTTTTACTGATATACAATTGATCGGCCGAATTTACACACTTGTCACTCAGTCATCGAAACAACTCAAACATCACAACCGACTAAACACATTAGTTGAAAGACTCTCGCTCTCTCATCTCCCAAGTAGTCGGATAATATTTCTTGAGGAATTGACCATTTATAGGCATGTTATAAAGTTTGACATCTTGATCTTTTAATTGATATACACATTTACCCAAAATTTGGTGAATGACGTATGAACCTTCCAACCTTCCCACATCTTGTTCGAAGATTTATACCCCCACACTTAGTAAGATATTGGCTAACTCATAAGTGCAAGAACAATCTTCACCCGTAAGTATACAGGAATAAGTAATAGTATAGAAAAGGAAATCGAGTGTCGAACCTACGAGGATTAAAGCACTTAAATTTCTTAGCTCGGAGTGAAAAGCACAAAGACTACGGACAACTAGACATGACTTGACACAAAGACTAAAAGAAAATATGGAAGTGTATCTCACACTACCAAGTCCTTTGGAGACTTAGCATTGTGAGGGATGATGCAATTACGGTGAATGATTATACGAGTTGTTTGGTTGATTAACTAACTAAATAAAGTGAAAAAATAAAGTAAAGCAAATCAAAGGAAATTTTTGGTCGGCTAGAGACATCGCCACTTACCAACTCAATGTACAAATAATGTCCAAGTTATGAGTTTAGTCCGATTCACATGTGTTTGTCCAATTCGTGATCTTTTGGAGTCACCGTTGGTTGTGAACCAAATCTCCTAGGCCATTAGGGCACTAGAAGTGTTCTAGTCTAACATTCAAGTATAAAGCAAACCAAAACTAGAATGCAACTCAATTACGAATCGTATCCTAATCATACCACATGCCTAATGAGTTCAATATATGATCACTTATGATGAATGTGAATGGCTTTTCTTCCTAAGTCCCTATTAGAGGACATGAAAGTATGTTCTAATGACTTTCCTAATCCACACCTTTTAGAACACGAATTAGAAGAAGTAAGGATTAGCTACAATACCCTTTCGAGTCAATATAAGCTTGACCAAAGCTCCTTGAGTCATTTGGACTTCAAGAAGGTTTTGGCCTATGCTTTATCTTCCTTAGGTTAGTGACTAATTCACTTAGGTTCATTTTTAGCTTCATTAAACACATCTTAACTTAATCATGGCCAAGATATGAATATGAAAACATTGAATCAAGCCTAACTATGCAAACATACCACAATCACATCACAAGTTATCAAACTCATTCACAACGTACATGTAATAAACTAAACCAAATTCAAATCCATAACTCAAAACATAGTTGTGTGTACATCAAATTGGCTAAGGCTAAGCCTTAACCTTCCAAAAGACAACTACTCACTATCTATAGCTAAGATAGAGTATAGATACATAAATTAGAGACAAATAGGAGAATAGATAACCAAAGAGTCCCAAAAGCTCTAAGCTCATCAAGCTCTCATGCCCTTCTTCCTCCAAATATGCTCTTATGCTCCAAGAACTTGAGTCACCCACCTTAGGATTAGGAGAAGATGGTGTAAGTGAAAGTATTATGGTGGAGATAGAGGTTTTAAAGCCTTTTGGTGATGCTAATAGATGTTTGAGAGGTGGAGGAGATGGTTATATGGGTTGGGTATGGATGGAGGCCTAAGAGAGAGACTAAAACTATGAAAAAATAAGAAATGAGGTGAGTTGTGTGTGGTGGGGAGCTCGACCCCTATAGCTTTGGATGAGATATTTTTGCATCAAATAATTCAAAATTAAGGTTGGACATAATCCACAATTTTAGGCTTTTCTTGGTGGTCCAAAGATGACTCACCAAGCATGTGAGTGGCACATGTCTCTACCAAAATATCTTCTCCCTTGGGCTTGTGGGCTTGGACTTGAAATTCTTGGGCCTTAAAACATTCCAGCAAGTGGTCGTCGGAGTTGACCATTGACCGACCGGAGTTGACCGTTGACCAAGTGGAGTTGACTTTGACCAGCAGTTGACTTTTCTTCCTTTTCTCGATGTTGCTCATTCTTCTCTCAATGCTTAGGAAACTTGCTTGGCTTCTCCAAAAAGTGGTTAATTTTCATCTTTTAGCTCGTTTTCTCACCAACTCTATTTACTAGCATGATAAGGAAACGTATTAAAAATGATGCTTTATTCCAAGAAGGCAAGTTTTAGGCATAAGGTTAGGTACATAATTAGAATACAATTATGGTCCTAACAACGAACGACTTGAATTTGACTCGTTTATTATATGCACGAGCCATGGTTTTCTTCTGAGCCTCTATATGATTATAAACATCCATTCTCTCTTGGTCAAGTTCTTATAACTCTTATATCATTGCTTGAAAGTATTCATCTGCTCCCATCCCATACTGAGCTTGGACCCGGTGAGCTTCAAGTTTGACTTCGACTGGCAACATAACGTCATGCCCATATGTCAAGGCAAATGGCATTGTTCCAGTGGCTATTCGTTTTGATGTTCTGAAGGCTTATAATGTTTCAGACAACAAATTGTGCCTCTATCTTGGGTTGTCTTTAACTGTCCTCTTGAGAATGTTGATGATTCAATTGTTACTTGCTTCAGCTTGATTGTTTTCTTGAGCATATGGTGTGGAATATGCCAATTTGATGCCCAACTTTTCGGTCATATCATGCATGGCTTCGGCTATGAACACTGATCCTTGGTCAACCATTATGGTCTCTAGAATCCCAAACATATGTATGATGTACTCCTCTATGAACTGGATCACCGTTGCACTAGTAATTGTGCCATATGCCTTTGCTTTGATCCATTTGATAAAGTAGTTTGTTGCAACTAGAATCCATACATGTTGCTTTGAGAATGGTGGTTTGATGACTCTGATGATCGATGTCCATTGCCCAACCTCGAAATGGCCAAGGTTTAACGATTGGGTGAAGTATATCAGCTGGCACTCTTTACACAGGGTCATGAATTTGACACTTCTTGCAACCTTTGGCAAACTCAATGTAATCTTTCAAAATTGTAGGCCAATAAAAACCATGTCTTCTGATCAACCACCTCATTTTGACTCCGGCTTGATGAGCTCAGCATATTCCCTCATGAACATCAGGCATGGCTTCCAAATACAAAAGAGTAGTATGTCGTCCAATCCCTAACGGTATACTGCTTCTTTGTATATGATGAAGTTTCTTGCAAGATATCGAATCTTTTGGTTGTGTTGTCCTTCTGGGTTATTAAGAAATTTGACAATCGGGTACTGCCAGTTATCATGCTCAAAGTCAATAGAGAAAACGTTATTGGACACTCCTCTGTCTTCTCAAGCGGGGAGCACCCGTCTTTCAATTTTGACTACCCGGCTAGCTTCATGATCTGGAACGTGAATCCCCAACGCCACTTGGGCCACACTACCACATAACTTCTCATTGCCGACAATTTCAAGAAAACAAAGGCCGACAATTTTTGAAGTCGTCGGCAATAATGTATTATTGCCGACGACAACACCAAAAATCATCGGCAATAGTACTATTGCCGACGATTTTTGCAACAAAATATTCGGCTATACTCATTGCCACGCTTTATAGCCTACAGGGGTTTTATACTATAGTCGACGACTTCGTAAAAATCGTCGGCTATAGTCCTGTAGGCTATAAAGCGTTGGCAATGAGTATAGTCGACAATTTTTGGTGTTGTCGTCGGCAATAGTACACTATTGCCGTCGACTTCGAAAATCATCGGCCTTTGTTTCTCTAAGTCATCGGCAATGAGAAGTTATGTGGTAGTGCCATCTCATTGGCTTCAGAGTTGGCCAACCTGGGCAGATGAGCGAAAGATATCTGCTAATTGGTCGGCCATTGTATGGTATTCTAACAATGCATGCCTAGCTTGTGCACTTATACTCTTTGTTCATTTGGTTGATAACTAGTTGGGAGTCACCATAAACCAACACTCTTTTAGCACCCATTTCTTGGAGGATCTCAAGTTTGATGATAAGTGCCACATACTCAGTTTGGTTATTTATACATTGAAAATCCAATTGAAAGGCGAACTAGAATTTCTAACCTTCGGGTGTCTCTATAACAACCTCGACAGCTACGGTGAATTCAGTGCTCGACCCGTCAAAAAATATCGTCCAATGGTTGTTAACCATCGAGGCCGCATAAATTGCACCAATATCGAAATCTTTAACCCCTTCAATATCTATAGATGGGTGGGGGGCAAGAAAGTCAATTAAAGCTTGTTCCTTAACCGACTTTTGTGGAACATATTGGAATGTAAACTTTGATAATGCCATTGTCCATTTTCCTATCCAGCCTCAGATGATTGGACGAGTAAGCATGTAGTTGATCACATCAGTCTTTGATATAACTTGGACAACAGATGATAGCATGTACTGTTGAAGCTTAATTGCCGAAAAGAACAGAGTCAGGCATAATTTTCAATTGATCAATAACGAATCTCCACTTCGGTCAAAACCTGACTCAGATAATGGACGGCATTCTTTACATTTCTCATTGTCTTGTCCAAGTAGACTTTCAATGAAATTATCCGAGGCCGAAAGATACAACTTTAATAGCCGACCTCAGACTGGGGGTACCAACACTGGAGAGTTGGATAAATATCGCTTGAGCTCGTCAAAATCTTTTTGATGCTCATCTTTCCACACAAAGTCGGCTTCACTTTTGAGCCAAAGAAGTGATGAAAATAGTTGAAACTCGTAGCTGAGTTAGAGATGAACCGTCTCAAAAAATTAACCTTCCCAAAAAAAGATTGGAGATCTTTCTTATTGAATGTAGGGCTGGGATATTGAAACAAAAAATCGAGCCGAAACTGAGCCGCGACAAAAAAAAACCGAACCTGATACAAGCTGAACAAAAAAAAACCGAAATTGAAAAAAATGAAACATTTGGTTCGGTTTTGGCTTTTGATTTACAAAAACCGAACCGAACCGAAAAACCGAAGTACGCAAAAAAAAACGGTATCATTTTGTGTATTTTATAATATATTATATAAATATATGCAAACTAAAAATCTTAAACACCTGAAATTCAAATTTATTTATGCATAATCCTTATCAAATTCTCTTATAGAACGAATCAAAATGTTTAGTGATACAATATAAGGTCTTTTAGAGAAAATTGTTTAGTTATATTTTTTTTAAAAAAATTGTTTTTATACATCATGTAAAAACCTGAAATAATCTGAACCAAATAGTTATAGTTTTTCTGGTAAAAGATGAAAAATCGAACTGAACCGAACCGAGAAAATTACGTTTGGTTTGGTTCTTACCAAAAACTGAATCGTTTGGCCCGAATCCCACTCCTAATTGGATGGTGGAGGTGCTTCTCTGATAACCCTTGTTTTGACCTCGTCCACTTCAATACATTTTCAATGGACTACAAAAACCCAAGAACTTCCCTGCCGACACACCAAAGTCACACATCAATGGATTCATCTTGAGCTTATAAGCCCTCATTCTTTCAAATGTTTGGCGAAGGTCGGCTATGTGATCTTGTCTTTTGGCTGACTTGACCATGACGTCGACAATGTACACTTCCACAATTCGGCTGATAATGCCATGAAAAATTATATTCATGGCCCGTTGGTATGTTGCCCCAGCATTCTTGAGCCCAAAAGACATGACCAACCATTCGAATATCCCAATTAACCCGGGACAACGAAAAACCATTTTATGAACGTCTTCCTCGGCTATAAATATTTGGTTATACCCAGCATATCCCTCCATGAAGGAAATGATTTCGTGTCTAGTTGCTCCATCGACAAGTTGGTCGGCCACGGGCATAGAATATTCGTCCTTTGGAGTGGCCAAATTCAGGTTTCTAAAGTCAACACATATGCGCAGCTTTCCATTCTTCTTTCTGACCAGCACAATGTTAGATAACCACTCAACATAGGGGGTCGTTCGAATGAAACCGGCCTTTAACAACTGTTCTGTTCTTCTTTAATTTATGGTAAGTTTGCGACGTTAGACTGCCGAGTGGTGGTTGACTATAAGGTGTACAAGCTAGATCTAAATTTAATCTATGCTCGACTACATTCCTATCCAAGCCTGGCATCTCATGATAACTCCAAGCGAAGAAATCCTGAAACTCTATCAGCAAAGCTATTAGTTCCTTCTTCAACGTTGGGGATAAGAGCTTGCTGATCTTGACCATCTGTGGTTCGTCGGATGTTCCCAAATTTAATTCCTCCATTGGGTCAATTTCTTCAAACAAATTTTTCTCTAACTCGGTCGGGGCAGAGTCGATATCGACAAACTCTAATTGGTTGTCTTGCTTTCTTTCTGTAATAAAATTTAACAAATTTATGGCCGAATCACTAGCAATCGATTGTTCGGCCCAATAGGCCAGCAATCTCTTCGAAGTCGATTCGACTGCGGCCTCTCGTGCATCGGTCTCCTAGTTGTTATCTATAGATGAGTGGGTCAAACAGATCCACCAACAATGGCCACTATGAGTCCTCGAGGCAAACCTCAAAGCCAAAGGCCAAACCCTTTCTCTGTGTGATCCATGTGATCCAACCGGTGGCACTGTCACATTGTAGCTGAGAACACCACATCATCATAATAGTATTGCGTGTCAACCGCGTTGGCCGATGCTTTCAAGGGTGTAGCATCAGCTTTTATCACTTCGACCGTATCACTATTCCAAAATATATGAAGTGGATGCAATGATGTTGGGATGCACATACTCTGGTGAATCCAATCTCGGCCTAAAATGGCACTGTAGAATGGTTTCGAGTTAATCACGAAAAAATAAGTCATCATGCTTTTATTTCCAACTGTGACTTCAATCGGTAGGATTCCACGAATCTTCTTCTTTTCACCCAAAAAGTCAGTGATTGCCAAGCCTGATGATAATATGTCTCAGTCAGATTTCTTCAATTTCTCTACAACAGACCAGGGTAGGACATTGACAACTGCTCCTCCATCCATTAAGACCTTAGAAACTGGATATCCCTCTAACAGAGCCATAATGTACAATGGCTTTATATGTGTGCACATTGCCACAGTTGGCTTGTAAAAAAAGCTTTCGCCGCCTCTATGATTTGAACCTGATGAACACTCTCTTCTAGAACATCGTCTTCCATCATGCTTATTTGCCCTGGTTGAGCTTGGAATTCAGATGGGAGGATATATGTCATGTTGATGGCTGTATCATTGTGGTTCCTTGGGACTATGGAGTTGATAACCTCGATCTCATTTTCTGACCATCAGACGAAGAGCTGGTTTAAGTAGGATGGAATGCAGATGTTCTAATGGATCCAATCATGACCAAGGAGGGCCTTGTAAGGGGTGTCCACCACGAAGAAACACGTTGTTGTATGACATCTCCCAACACTAGTTGTGATAGGAAGGACACTGTTCACTTGAGAGTTTTTTCTAATATAGTCAAATAGATCTACATTAGAAGGAACAAAGTCTTGAATGGTCTTCTGAAGTTGAGCCAAGACCGAAAGAGAAAGGATGTTAATAGCTGGACCGCCATCAACTACCATTGACGAGACCTCACACCGGCCCAACATGGCACTGATGTACAGAGACTGTGTGACCTAGTCATATACTCGGTTGGTTTACTGAAATAAACTCTCGCGGTTCTCTTGTCACTTGTAACTTGACCCACAAGACTCCAACTACTCAGGCAGATACTGATCATGTTGATCATGAGATCATCATCAGCTAGGGCACAAACCGATGTATATATCCTTGGCTTGTCCCGGATGATGTTGCTTGGCCGAAGTAAAATTGATCATACTAGTATCGTCATCTTGGTTGTGTTCTGGATAATCGTCATGGTATTCCTTGTTAAATTGGTCATCATTCTGATCACCATCACCGTAATTCACCTCTTCATTGAGGTATGTATCATCAACAGATCCTAGGGCATAATCTTGGTAGCCACCTTGGTCGTCGTCATCTTCCCTACCCTCATCTTGTTGGTCTCCTTGGCCATCTTGATTGAGGTTCTCAGTGACTACTTCGGTTGTCCGGTTTTTTTGGCCATCATGGCCATTATCATCGTTGTCATCATCACCAGATTAATCATCTTCTAAGGACTCGACAAATCGCTTCTCTCAGCGTCTTCTTTCGTCATGAGCCAGATCATCAAATTGAGCTACCAAAGCCGTTTCCAATGGGGTTAACCCATATGTTTTGCTGGCAGAGACGACTTTCTGATACTTCCTTAGGAACCTCAGATCTTTGAAAGATAGCGGGAGGTCGCCCGTCTTAGCCCGAAGCTCGACACATTCATATGCAGCTTGATGTAACACCTTTAGGCCCATACTAGCATCTCAGTCCAAAAAAATTGAGGCTTTGGAGGGGTGGTCCTCGATCAACTTTTTAAGATCTCGGCGTCCTTATCCGTTAGTTTGTAGATAGCCAAGGCTGAGTAAGTCTAGTGATATTTCTTGAGCCTATCGAGCCCATTTGCTGAGAATGGTGGCATCAAGTCTTTGTGCACTTCGACAAGGACATTATCCTCATTAGTTTCCTGAAGTAGGGGTTTGTTGAGTGCACTACGTCTGCCATTCAACTTCTTCATTTCTCATTCGAACTCGTTGGCCAACCTTTCCTCCTCTATCGTCAAACTGTAAACATCCTCAACCGGATGCTCCTTGAAGTACTTTCTTAGAAATGTCAGGTTGTCCTTTGATATTGGAAGCTTTTCAAAGTTGTCCAGGTAATATGGCTCACGATATCTCTGATACTCAGCTCTCGTCCCTCTGGTCATACTAGGTAACATCAGGTCATATGACGCATTATGCCCAGCGCATATTTCCTCCAGTTGAAATATTTAGTCATTTGTTAAACCATATAACACTATGGCTGAATGCAACAGGTGGTAGTCTCTCATGGTAACCAAACCTTCCTTTGTAAATGGAGGTTCACATTTTCTGTCAACGATGATTAAAGGAGGAGGACTCAACTCTTTGAATGTGGCCTTCAAAATCTCTGATGTGCTCATGTCTACTTCTATAGCCTTGATAGGAGTCTTTAAACCCAGCCTTATTGTCAAGTGACATATTTTTGGATGGCCTAGTCATTCTATATCTTATATCTAAGCCATCATACCTTGAGTGGCCCGAGGGTTTGACATCAGAAGGTCGGTCAAGCTTTGCTTTCTTTGCACTATGAATTTCCCTTTGAAGTCTTCTTTTTTGTATCTTGGTCAAAACATCTACTGACTGATTATGATGGTTTTGACCATACCACCTATTATCATGAACGATTGGTGGCTTGTAAGTTTTTGGTTGAATAGGGTTGCCGTGGCGATCATACCTGTATCGGCTACTACCTTCCCCTTGTTGATAGCCCTCTGCCCTTAACTTATGCCGGCCATGATATTCCTCATCATAAAATGGCCTGTCAAATTTAATCTCCTTCTCATGGCTCTCTCGTCATACCTTTGGGGTCTGGTTTGTCAAGCTGATGGAAAACTCCACTGGCAATATTTCTTGAGCTGAGAGAATCTAGCTTCATTGAGAAATCTGGGCTACGAAATGACTGCCTTTTTCATGACCTTGATCTATATCTGACGAGGTTGGTGCTAGTTTCGTAACTAACGTCACTGATTAGGAGATTTGTTTAGTTGGTTTTGGCATGAAACCTAATAAATCTCCTGACCCTGATGGTTTTAATGCTTTTTCTTCCAACGGCCCTGGCCAATAATTGATCATGATTTTACTTGTGCAATCAAGGAGTTCTTTGAAACAAACTATTTGCTTGAGGAGATCAACGCAACTATAATCTCCCTTATTCCTAAAGTGCCTAATCCTTCTAGGATGAGTGAGTTTTGTCCCATCTCTTGTTGCAATATTCTTTACAAAATCATCTCAAAGCTGTTGGTCAACCATATTAAGAAGATCTTGCCTTCTATTAATGGTTTGTCTCAATCGGCGTTTGTGTGTGGGAGCCATATAGGTGACAACATCATGCTGGTGCAAGAGTTGTTTAGAAATTACCATTTTAACAGTGGCTCGTCTCGGTGTGCTCTTAAAGTTGACATCTTGAAAGCTTATGATACCTTAGACTAGAAGTTTTTGCTGGATACTTTGGCTGCTTTAAACTTTCCTCCAGTTATGATCACTTGGATAAAGAGTTGTATTTCCCGCCCTAAATTTTATGTTGCTATAAATGGGGAGCTTGCTGGTTATTTTCCCTCAAAATGGGGCTTACGTCAGGGTGATCCATTATCGCCCTATCTCTTTGTGATTGCTATGGAGATTTTTTCTGCAATTGTTTGAAGACGGCTCCTAATTTCAAATTCCATTGGAAATGTGAGAGTATTGGCTTATCTCACCTTGCTTTTACATATGATCTTATTCTATTTTGTGGTGGTGATGTGTTCTCTGCTAGTGTTATTAAGGGAGCCCTTGATTATTTCTCCAATATTTCTTGTTTGAAAGCAAACACCTCTAAGAGTTGTATATATCTTGCAGGAGTTGACCCTCAGGAAGCCTTGAGAATTACCAGCAGGTTTGACTTTGAAATTGGTTCTTTCCCTTTTAGATACCTCGGTATTCCTTTTATCACTTCAAAATTAAGTTTTCATGATTGTGATGCTCTTTTTGAGCGTGTGGAATCAAGCATTAAAGGATGGAAAAACAAGTTTCTCTGTTTTTCTGGAAGATAGCAGCTTATAAAAATAGTTCTTTATGACATGAAAGAAGTGTTCTAGGCTTCCCACCTTTTTTTGCCGAAGAAAATCCTCTTGAATATTAAGAAGTTGCTAAGATGTTTTCTTTGGTCTGGGAAGCACTCGGGTCCTTATTTTTCTAAGGTTTTTTGGGAGGAAGTTTGTCTTTCGAAAGATGAATGTGGTCCTTGTATCAAGCGGCTTCAAGAGTGGTATCATGCTCTTATGGCTAGGCATATTTGACAAATTTGTAGTGTGAGAAGTTGCAATTTTTGGGTGAATTGGGTTAGAGCTTGATTACCTTCAAGGTAAAACCTTTTGGGCTCTTTCTATCCCTTCTATTTCCTCTTGGAATTGGAGAAAGTTACTTAAGCTTAGAAGGATCTTCCGTCTGTTCATCTTTCACTCTATCGATAATGGTTCTAAAACTTCTTTTTGGCTTGATTATTGGCACCCTCATGGCCTGCTTCTCTCTCGGTGGGGCTATAATATGCTGGATACGTCTAGTCTTCATAACGATGCTCTAGTTGTGTGTTCTTAATCGATACAGGTGGTGTTGGCCTCTTACTTCTCATCATGATTTTCTGCCCATTCAGCTTGATGTAGCAACTATTCAACCTTGTCTTGCTCGTCATGACTCTATATTATGGCTCCCTGATCCTAAAGAAAAAATTTCTACTACCTCTGCCTGGGACAAAATTCGTGTCTCAAGACCTAAGGTTCCTTGGTTTAATCTTGTGTGGTATAGTGCTCACATCTCTCGAGCTAGCTTTGTGCTTTGGCTAACCTTAAGGAATAAACTCTCCACCATGGACCGTGTTATTTCTTATGCTCTCGGAACTAATCATATCTATTGTTTATGTAATGCTGATCTTGAGTCTAGGAATCATCTTTTCTTTGATTGCTCTTTCAAAGTTAGTATCTAGAAGGTTGTTTTGCAGAGGTGTGGTGTTATATGACTTCATCCTCCATGACCTTCCTTTATTGATTGGGATGCTTGTCATTGGAAGAGCAAGTCTCTATCTGTTTCTATAAAGAAAATTTATCTAGCTATTACAGTCTATTGCTTATGGTTTGGAGCAGAACAATCACATCTTCAACAATAAAAGGAGGCCTCCTTCTGTAGTCTTGAACTCTATTTTTGCTATTGTTAGAGGTCGAATTTGTTCGTTATCTTTCAAGCTCTCCTTTGTTAATGCTAGGATTGCTTGTTTGTGGAGTATTTCTTGCTAAAAGTGCTTGTTAGGTTCTTTTCTGGTAGGATTCTTCCTCCTCCAGTTTGTTTTTCTGTTGGCTAGGGTTTTGCCTCTAGTATGATTGTATAGGCTTTGCCTTCGTTTCGTTTAATTTAATACAAGTTAATTTACCAAAAAAAGAATCTAGTTATTTTTTAAATGCAGCATAGCAGCTTGAAAACACTCTGGAAGGAAGCAAAGGTATGTTATTCATTGCCTTCTTATTCACTTCTTTTGTTGCGATATGCCAAAAATTATGTGATTAATCCTTATTATTGATCTCGATAAATCTTTATCTTAGAAAGATAGGTTCTCTATTATTGTTATATTCTATTTCCTCGTGTAGTAATTATATATTTCCTCTCTTTATTAAATTCTATTTTCTATTATTTTGGGGTCATTCTCTAAGACCATCGTCAACCATCAAAGTCTTATACCCTATTATGAGATCTTGAAAAATTCTTATTTATTTTAAGACTTTTATATCTCTAACTATCAAAGTCTTATACCTCATAAGGATGTGAGTCTTCTCTCTCTTCATTTTATTTTTTTCTCTTACATGGCTCACCACTTGTTCAAGGTCTCATACCTTATATTGGGTCTCAAAATAAGACGTTGTTTAAGGTATAAAACATTCATTATAAGATATGAGACCTAGAATTTTCATCATTGAAGAAGATAACACTACAAGAAAAATGCACCTAGACCACGAACGATTTCCGTCGTCTAGGTGCAATTTTCCGTCGTCTAAGTACTTAGACGACGGAATTTCCGTCGTCCAAGCTCCGTGCTCCAAGTGCTGTCGTCCAAGCACTTGGACGACGGAGATGGAGAATTCCGTCGTCTAAGTGAGACTTAGACCGCGGACATTCTCCGGGGTCTAAGTGTCCACTTAGACGACGGAGATTGTCATCTCCGTCGTCTAAGTGAATTTTTACGTTTTTTATCAAAAAAAAAATAATTTTATTTTTTTAAAAAAAAATAAAATTATTTTTTAAAAAAAAAATGTAAATTAAAAATTCATGAAATGCTAATTAATAATTTTTAATTAGCATTTAATGAATTTTTTGTTTAATTGTTTTATATCAATATTCATAATATTGCAAAATTTATTGAATATTAATTATTAATAATATATAATACGTACAAAATTCATAATGAATAAATAATTTAAATTATTATGGATTTAAATACAATGAATACAAAATTCATAATATAATAAGGTAAATTAATCTAGCCTAAATAAACAAAATTAAGCTAAAACTAAACTAATTATAGGCGGCGGTGGTGGTGGCGGCGCCGGTGGTGTTGGCCGGAATGTGGAGGCCGGTGGTGGAGGTGACAATGTAGGCGGTAGCTAGTGGTGTGTGGTGGTGGTGGAGGCGACGTTGTAGGTGGTGGTGGTGTGTGGTGGTGGCAGCGACGGTGGTGATGCCGGTGATGGCGGCAACGGTGGTGATGTCGGTGGTGGTGGTGATGATGATAGTGGATGGTGATGGTGATGATATATAGTGGGTGGTTTGATTGGGGGGGGGAGAGATGGAGAGGGAGAGAGGGAGAGGGAGAGTGGATTGAGTGAGAGGAAAAAATGAAGAGAGATTGAGAAAATGATGAATTTATAGAGTTTTAAAACACTTAGACGACGGAAAATCAGTATTTCCGTCGTCTAAGTGCTTTAAATTTTCAAACAATACCGCCAATTTTTCACTTAGACGACGGAAAATCAGTATTTCCGTCGTCCAAGTGATTTAAATTTTTGCCAAAATTTTAGCGGGAAAATAATACCGCCAATTATTTTTACTTAAACGACGGAGATGACAAATTTCCGTCGTCTAAGTGGATTTAAATTTTTGCCAAATTTTTAGTGGGAAAAACACCGCCAGAAATTAAAAATTCAAAATTTCACTTAGACGACGGAAATGTCTTTTTCCGTCGTGTAAGTGAATTTTTTTTAATTAAAATTTTTTTAAAATTTTTTTTAAAATTTTTTTTTATTTTTTTTTTAAAATTTAAAAATTCACTTAGACCACGGAGATGACCATCTCCGTGGTCTAAGTGAAAATTCCGTAAAATTATTTTTTAAAAATAATTTGTAATGAATTTTTGGACCTGTAATTTGAATGGAATTGTCGTAAAATATCGATTAAAGAATCGTATATATGAAAAGTGGGATTTAAGACGATGAATTAATTTACGTATTCAAACTTGTTAAGTATCTACTACTATGTATAACTTAAGTGTCGGTACGTATAGGCTCATTGCACATTGATATTAACGAAATTGAATTTGAAAAAAACGACCGTTGGATATACTCACCATAACACCATATATAAGTAGAATAATTTCCACTAAATACTGAGTTCATTCAGGGTTTCATCGGCACAGTTAACCGCAAATCCAAAATTTTTACAAAACGGAAACCTGGATACACGAAAATCCGTAAGTCCTATTTTAAAACCGTCGACGCTCACACTCCAAGCATTGTTTACTCTATGGTCTCGACGAAAAGAATATGCATTGGGACATGGTGTAGATGGTCGTTGTCTTAGGTGAAATTACGAAATTTTCACTTAGACGTCAGAAATGCACATTTCCGTCGTCTAAGTAAAAACATGGTTTAGGGGATAGGGCCTTAGGGTTTAGGGTTACAGTACTTAGACGACGGAGATGAGTATTTCCGTCGTCTAAGTGAATTTTTAAATTTTTTTTTAAAATAATTTTTTTAATTAAAATAATTTTTAAATTTTTTTTTAAAATTTTTTAAAATTTTTTATTTTTTTTAAAAAAATTAGAAATTAAAAAATTCACTTAGACCACGGAGATGACCATCTCCGTGGTCTAAGTGAATTTTTTAATTTTTAATTTTAAAAAATATTTTTTTTATTTTTTTAAAAAAAATTAAAAATTTAAAAAAATTCACTTAGACGACGGAAAAAGACATTTCCGTCGTCTAAGTGAAAACTTAGACCGCGGAAACTTTCTCCGCGGTCTAAGTGAAATTTTTAAATTTTTGAAATTTCACTTAGATGACGGAGAAGTCTTTTTCCGTCGTCTAAGTGACACTTAGACCGCGGAAATTTTCTCCGCGGTCTAAGTTTCACTTAGACGACGGAAAATCACTTCTCCGTCGTCTAAGTGTTCACTTAGACCGCGGAGAAGTTTCCGTGGTCTAAGTGCATTTTTCTTGTAGTGTAATTTTCATCAAAGTCTCATTTTGAAGTATAAAACATTGATGGTTGGAGATGGTCTAATGAATAAAAAGCTAATGCCCTCCTATTCTACATTCCTACTTATATTCCAACATCTACTTTTTTCCCTTCTTTTTTTGTGTGATTCTGTCTCAAGACTCAAGTATTGGCGATTGGTATTATCTCTTCACCCTACAACTTTTTTGCAGTACCTTCCTTCGTTGAAGTTCCTTGATATTAGTCATTCCTGTGACCTTGTTGAAACCGGTGACTTCTCATTGGTCCCAAATCTAGAGAGATTGACTCTTAATTTTTGTGTAAGCTTGCTTCAAGTCCATGAATCCATTAGAAGACTGGCGAAACTTGTTCACTTGTATATGTCAGGTTGCATTTCACTTATAACACCCACTCCGATTGGGTTACCAAGACAAATTCTATATAGTTTTTGGGTCTCTAAACCCAACAATTTAGTGGAATTGGAACTTAGACATTGCAATCTCTCAGATGATTGTTTTCCTAGTAGTTTTGGTAGTTTGCACTTATTGGAGACACTACCGGATTATTAACTATTGTCGGCGACTTTTAAGTCGCCAGCAATGTTTTTGGACATTACCGGCGATTTTTGGCGGAAAAATCGCCGGTAATGTTTTTTTTTTTTTAACATTACCGGCGACTTAAATGTAAGTCGCCGGTAATGTCCCGCCGGAAAAGACATTGCCGGCGACTTACATTAAGTCGCCGGTAATGTCTTTTTTTTTTTTTAAACATTACCGGCGACTTACATTTAAGTCGCCGGCAATGTCTTTTCCGGCGGGACATTACCGGCGACTTATATTTAAGTCGCCAGTAATGTTAAAAAAAAAAATACATTACCGGCGATTTTTCCGGCAAAAATCGCCGGTAATGTTTAAGTCGCCGGCAATGGTTAATAATCCGGTAGTGAGAGATTGAATTAGACTACAATCCTATCAGTCTAAGACCATCTCCAATAGTGGAGGTTCTATACCTCATAATAGAACTTTTGGAAAAAATCTCATCTCCAACCCATGAAAATCTTAGTCCTATACTTTAAAATTAAGTCCTATACCCTATTTTGGGTTTTATAATAGAACCTTGGATGAGGTATAGAACCTTGCAAAAATTGGTGGGTCCAGATAAAAGAAGAACATGTGGGGAGAGAGAAAGATGAGTGTTAAAATGAGGTATGAGATCTTGATGGTTGGAGATGAGAAAGTCCTATAATGAATAGTTATTTTACAAAGTCTCATAATAAGGTATAAGACTTTGATGATTAAAGATGTTGTTACCTACCATATGAAAACCAAATTTCATACAAGGCCTCAGGGCGCTGGATTATCTTGGATTCCACTATTGCGAAAGTCTTAAATCGCTTATTGGGCTACCCAGAGCAAGAGAGGTGGATGTACGTGATTGTGTATCATTGGAGAAGGTAACATTTCAATCACTCTCGTGCTTACTTCTGAGCATATTGCTGCATCAAGAATACTCCATACAAATTAGTGAGATAGAGTACTGGTACAAACTGGAACCCATTGGTAAAGTGAATGAAGAAATGATTAACCTTCTGAGTTTATCTAACTAGAAATTCATGGATGCCACAATAGGCATGTTTACGCCAAACAACTCTACCATACGACGCACGTCACCCATCCAGATCCAGGTGCTTTTCTCACAAATCGCAATCAAGTAGATAGTGATATGCAATTAATTGTCAGGAGTAATTTATTAATATTTGTTATATATACGATGGTATGCATGCAGGGACTGTATGAATATGGAATTTTCAGCACATTTCTTCCAGGAAACATCGACGAGGTTCCGCATTATTTCAGCCATACAAGTAGACGGAGAGTCCGATATTTCTTTTACTGTGCCTTCACTATCTGAAATAAATTTCTTAGACTTCCATATCCTTTATATAGTTTTTAAACTGTGGAACAAGAGCAAGGGGTTGAAGTGGATTTATTCACCAATATGCTATGTACTTTCGGATGAAGAAAGAGATGTAATATGTTTGAGCCATTGGAACTTGGGGAATCGAATAGAAGTTGGCGATCGATTCACTGCTTCAGTTTCTGTGATGAGAAGAGAAATCGTGATGAAAAAGTGGGGTATCCAGATTGTGCAGGAGCAAGAAGACAAGCGGTCATATGGTTACGTTAATGAGGAGGTGATTGGTAATGTCGTTGGAGATTTGTCTGAATTGTATGAAGAGGAAGTTTACAGATTTCAACGAAGAAACATACATGATGTCACTAGATCATATGCTACGAAGTTTAACGTCGCACTATTTACATGAAGTCAAAAGGCTGCATGGTGAACTGACGCTTGTAGAACCAATAGCAGAAAGGGACTGCTTTCATAACTCCAGTAGTAGCAGTCGTACTTGGAGAGGCAGCTGGGGCAGCAAGCTTCTCATTATGGCCGGCGCTCTCATCTCACAGAGAAGGAAACGACATCCCACAAGGGCCACAAGGCCTCTTTAAATCTCTCTTATGCATAGCGCGACTTGCATGCAATGACAGAAAAACTTCTTGTTACTTCTGCAATTAAATTTTATTTATCCGTACTTTTATCAATCTTCCATATTCCAACAAATTGAAGTAAAGATAAGTGATGCTTATGTAGACGCACACCGTATGTTGGATAAAATGCCTCAGAGAAGCTACATCAGTATGCTGCTTATGTTTTGGGCAACCTACACTGTATTTTTGTGCTTTTGTCAGTCAATTCATGGGAGGTGGCAGAGGTGGTGGATTGTTATGAGGGGGAGGTGGCGGCATGGACGGATGCTGCATGCTAGGGGGCCTCATTTGAGGGGGAGGTGGAGGGCCCCACATCTGTTGCTGGTTTCCCATGGCCATAGGAGGAGGAAGAGATCGTGGAGGAGCTGGCACAGCCTGTGGAGGGGGTGGCGGCATGTTTGGGGAAGCAGGTCTGAACTGCTGCATTTGCGGTGGAGGAATCATTGGTTGACCCTGTTGTTGTGGCTGACCTTGCCAAGTTGGTTGGACAGCCATCTGCATTGGTGGGAAACCCATACCTTGAGGGGGTGGTGGACGAAGCGGGGGAATCAGACCTGGACCACCACCACCACCACCATTAGCAAATGGCCGCGGAGGCATTGGAGCTCCCATGGCAACATTGGCCTGAGAGCCATTGGGAAGTGTTGGAGGCCCACTAGCAAACAGTGTGTGAGGCCGGCTCTTTGAGGTAGGATTGCTAGCAGCCAAAACTCTCTCTGCAATGTACAGTTAAACCCCTATAAATCAATAACCTCGAGATTGACAAAATCTATTACTTTAGCAAAATATTAAATAATCAATAAATTAATAATTTACTAATTTATTTGTTAATTAATAACTTATTAATTAATAAAAGTATTATTGTTGTACCTTGTTTAATGTACGTCATGTTTCAATTTATTGTGTATACATTATTAGGGTCCCCTTCAATACATTAATGCATCGATACAACAAAACTAAATGATTTACTAATGTTAGATAGATTGCTTCGCAAAGTAAGTAGAATAACATCGTGAAACAAAGTAGACTAAAATTAAATGGTAAACTAACACAAGGTAGACTGTTTCACAAAACAGATAAACTGACATCATGAAATAAGTAAATTAATTTTTAGCATGTCTCTACTTATTTTGCAAAATTGTCTACATTGTGTTAGTAGACCATTTAATTTTAGTCTACTTATTTCATGAGATTAGTCTACTTGTTTTGCAAAATAGTACATCTAATATTAGTAAACCATCTATTTATGTATCGATGCATTAACGCATTGAAGAATTTTCCAACATTATTAAATGTTTTGTGAGAATACCACACTATATATTCTTACAATGTTAAAAAAAAGTCTAAGATGAAATTCAAGTTTACATCAATTTCAAGAAGCAACAAATCACAATTGAGTTATTCTTCATGAAGTCAACATAAATAAATAATTAATTCTATGAATTAAGGCATTATTAATTTATATATTGAATGAGGTCTATATGAATTCTCGAATTTCTATTATCTTATAAATTTAGCGAATTATTAATTTACCAAGTCGGGATCGACAAAAAAATATTATTTTAATGAGACTAATATTTAACCAAGTATTAAATTATCGAGGTTCTACTGTATTTACAGCAATTAGTAATGAATCCCGAATGAACAATATAATAACATCAACTCATTCACATTTTCTCACCCAAGCTATAGAATACATTAACATGATGCATACAACTTCTCTCAATGTCTAATCCAGCTACAAACTGAAAACACTTGCTTATCTAATCATAGATACAAGATGCTATTATGCTGGTCATTAGAAATGCATAACCTTTGACTGCTATATATATTCAAGAGTATTAAGAGAGAAAAGGTCCCTGTTCTACTTTTTTTTTATCATGGTCTCAATAGGTTCTTTAGAATCCTTCTAACAGAGCAGAATCTATCAAAAACACAAAAGCATAAGTGATTAAGAGGCCTCACCGGCCGGAGTACCATGACGCTCCCCTTTAGTGTCCTTCTTATATGCATAAGACACCGTTATTTGGCGATTGCACAAGTACTGGCCATTCATTGCCTGAAAGAAAGGAGAATAATTAAACTCTAGCTCAGCTTCAACTTCATATGACAAAACTAACTCAAGCAGCATAGGATTAAGAAGTTAAATATACATGAGATAAGCAAAACAAAATGATATGACTGAAGCCTTAGATAAATAGCTTCTTATGAAGAGGATCTCATTTTAATATAGTTAAAAATCACTTTTAAAATATTAGCAGTTGATAACTAGATTCACTTGTTATCCATATAATATACATTTTATCAGCTGACTGATATAATATAAAATCAAATAGATGAGATAAAATGACTATACCTCAATAGCTGCATCAGATGCTTCAAAGGAATCATAGCTGATGAAGCCAAATCCACGGGAGTTTCCAGTTTCAGGGTCTCTCATTATCTGGAAAAGAGAAATTACAATATGTCAGTCCAAATTCTGTTCGACTATTAGCATTCAAAAAAGAAAACAGAAAACAAAAGGTCAGTAGAAATTAGACCCACCCTGCATGACTTTGTCTCAAAATAAAATCAATAGGAGCATATGTTTTATAATAGAAAAAAGCCTTGGTGAGACCAAATTAATAAGAACAAGAAAGGACAAAACTAAACATCCCTAACAGAAACATATTTTGCAGTAAGCTTAATATATGAAAAGTTGTGCAAATGAGCGACAAGGCTGAGACATTACCTTTGGGTTTGAAACTATGACCCCAAATGCACTGAAAGTATCGTAGAGTAGTTTCTCATCCACATCCTTCAATATATATATATATATATCACATCAGAGCTGATCTCATAGAGCTTTAACAATTAGGTTCTGATAGAAGCTGAACACAGCTTACCGGATCAAGATTTCCAACGAAAAGATTTGCACCTACATCCAAGCTCTTCTTATCTTGGGATGCCTGAAAAACAAAGAATTCACACAACCCATCAGAATCTCATTATATCAAAACACACATGACACAAAGAACAATAGCTAAGAACAAACACAATCACACCTTATTTACACGAATCGGCTTTCCATAAAGCTTGATCATATTAAGCACCTTGATCGCCTGCATAGCAGTCATAACAACATAGTTAATTAGTTATAATCAGAAACATAAAGCTTTCACAGTGCATTGGGAGCTGTAGAATAACATGACAAGAAAAACTCACATAATCGGCATCCTCTTCGCTCCGAAACTCCACGAATCCATATCCTTGATGAAGATTGGTCACTCGATCTTTCGGAACATACACATTCACTACAGGACCAGCTTGAACAAACAGCTCCCACAGCAATTCCTCACTAATCTGTGAAAAAGCAAACAATTAAACCAACTTGAATTGAATTTAAGTAGAACAGAACGCTAGCAGCTCAAATTGTAACGATAAAAGCACATAAAATCAGAAATAGAAAGAAAGCGAAGAAGAGAGGGACCTGAGGGTCGAGATTGCCGACGTAAGCGGTGGCGTCTTGGTTTCTCTCGGCAGAGTGTTGGCCGAGCAAGTTGGCTCCTACACCGGGAGCTATACGAGTAGTCATTTTTCTCTGCTAATTTGGTGACGCGAGTTTAGCGAATTGGTGAAGGAGCGAGATTGGAAGACACTGTAAATAATGTGAGGATTGAGGGACAAAAGAGCAATGGGGATGGAGAAGAGTACCTGTGCTTTTGAATCGCAGAGGTTTTGGGGGTTTAAAGCCCTAATTCCGAACGGGTTGTCGATCGAGTATTTATATATATAAATATATTTAGGGAGTTTTTTTTTTATTAACCACTTCTATGGTGAGAACATAGTAAATATGTTTTATATAATAGTTTATAAGTCACAATTTTGATCATATTTTGATATATGAACCGTCAGATGTTTAGTATATATGAGTAGATCATTTTTGTAAATTTTCAATCAAATTGAAAATCGTGAAGAGATACAATTATATGACTTATCAATTATAAATATGAACAGTTTAAATTTAATAAATTTGGAACATTCATTTATATCATCTTGTTTCACCCATTAACGACTTTTAAATTGGATGAAAATTTATATAAATGATCAATGTATATATATATCTAGATATATAACGGTTGATCTTCCAAAATATTATTGGAAAGTATAAATTTTAAAAAAAATACTCACCAAATCTTCACTCTTCGATAAAAAGTTTCCCATATGTATTTATATTTATATGTAGTTCTATACAGTAAAATCGAATTCTTACAGAAGTAGTAGACTTGATACAGTACAATACAACTGCAACCGACCCGTTTAGCTTGGTGTAGTCCTACACAAAATGATGCAATGAAACTTCTCAGACTTATTATATGTGCTGGTGGGAAAAACTTTTTCTTCAAATTAAACCGCACGGTGAAAAGTCCTAACATCATCTCCTTTTTTTTTCCCCAAGATTTTTGATTGACAACTTGCAATCTAGCAATCTAGGTTGCATGAAAACAGGTGCGTAAAAACGCAACGTGAGGAAATGTAAAAGTATTTTTTTTCAAAAACTAGTAGAAGCGGATACGCGAAAGAAGTATAATATGTAATAAAAATTTAGATATATATAAATAGAATTTGATAAATAACTTAAAATAATATTATGATTTAATTCTCATTTGATTGTTTTTCAAACTAGTACATGCATAATAATATGATTCATATGTAAATAATACCAAATTTCTCATAAATTTTTGTGAAATATGATTTAAAGTTTCCAAAATGAAATATCAAATTTCCAAAAGGAATATAGAATATCGTGCTTCCAAAAAGAATATTTTTAGAATTGTGCTTCCGGGAGCTTCCGTGCAACCTATCTTGCGATACGCTTTCAAGCATGTTTTCATATTCTGAATGACAAGTTCATCCATATATTAGGAGCTTCAATAGTGTTTTGACAAACTATTTAAGAGTAAAGTCATACTCAAATTCATCTATGTGCGTCCATAGCAGCTCATAGTCTTCGTCATCCGGAATCCCGTGGTTCAGGGCTGTTCAAGAGAAATGAAACAGGAAAGAAGTGCAGATTAACTTGGGCATTAGTGCTGGACTTGATTTTCCTAAAAAATCTAGTTCCCAACATGAAATGACATCACTTCAGGCTACAGCTTGTGTAATACTACTGGAATCTACCTAGCTAACATGACATCAGAGAGAACAATATATCACTAGATGAACGCCTCTCGCAGCTCTGTTGGTAGCTCCAAGTCGGGCTCAAATTCGCTGAGAGGAAAGAAATATTGATCCACCATGTCTTTGGTTACTTTTTCAACACTCGGAGGATCCCACTGCATATTTTCAAATCAGGATACTGTTATAGCATTGTCGAAACTAACACAAATAAAAAATCTTCGGTTATTCAAAAAAAAAAAACTTCAGTTGAAGTATTGAAACCCCTCTTGACTGAAAAAGTCACCCAACTTTCCCTAAATGGTTTATGAAGATACCTCTGGTGCAGAGTCCTTCTCCACTAGTCGTGCCCGGACCCCCTGATCACACCAGCCAATATGTAATCCTAAACTGATGAGAGCTTATCTCATCTAACAGAATTAAGAGACACATACCTCACAAAAGTCGCCAGTAATCTGCTTAGAAATTCCCTGTAAGGACATTCGGTACTCACGGACCAAACACTGATCAAGGGTCTGAAATCTTCCTTCTCTTATCTGAAGCAATTGAGAATGAAGGGTCAGGATATCTGTGGAGTTTTGATCTAATGTAGCCTCAGAGACTGAGACAGAAACTCACAGATTTAAGGGAAACTTTCAAACTCAGTGGCGAAACTTCTTTAAGTCTCTTTAGAGTAGAAATGCACCATGCATCATTTGTTCTGCCTGCTTCACATTCCTGGGTATTAATTTAAGGCCAGTGATCAGATTCCACCCAAGAGGGAGAGTGATAATGATAATCGCCTTAGTGTTATAAGAAACATTTTCATAGAAGAACTTAAAGACATTGTCATACTAGCACTAAAGATAAACAAAATTGAAAAACAATACACTGTACAGATGATGAAACTCAGATGAAGTTGTTTTCAAAATTCTGGAAGGTGGCTAAATGTTGGAGTTCATGTTAGCACATATATAAGAGCAGCAGTTCAGCTTTACTGGATGTATTTTTATCAAACAATTACTAGTACCGGACTACCACCTCAAAGCATCTACTATAGTTCTTTAAAAGTGAGAGGTAAAAAATCTATTAGCTATTTAGCTCCAACTAGTTCAAAGGGGTACTGGGGATTTCAGAATGTCATCTAGAAATAAACATCTTTGCTCATTATAGAATTGATCCTGATAATATTTGTTTCTAAAAATAGATCACATCAACTCATTTCTGATTGGTTTTACTTCCGAGGACATTGCACATATATCATATGTGTGATATACCTACTTAAGAAAATCTAACAAAGAGAAATAAGCAAAAATAAAAATATGCTTACCAAGGCATCTATAATCTCTTCAACTGTGTCATGGCCGAAACATTCATCGATTAATTCAATCCTATACAAACCCAGACATGAATATGCACGCTAATTAATTACTCGTTCAGAATAATGAGCACAGTAAGAAACTTCTATTCAGAAAGACACTACGCATTTAGATTTGTTCTGGATGTCCATATATAGAATTGAGGACAAGTATATCCATGGAACTAAAAATTATGTCCAAGTGCTTTCATAGAACAAACCTATGAAGCACACTTGTTGTATCGGGATGGACAAGTTCCGCATATTTGTCTAAACAGGTTTCGATGACGGAAGGATCATCAGTGACTAGCTTCCCAAGTTCTTCTTCGATTAATGGAATCCTCTATCATAAAGAAAATAGATTAGAACAGGGTTCTACAATAAACCAAACTGTAGTAAAAAACAATGCAGAAAAATTCTGAAATTAACTGAACTATGCAAGTAGTGTGTTGCAAGCCCACAAGCCATCATATCTGGTCCACTGAGTTTTTCGCTTGTAAGAGCCAAGAACTCCCCTGCAGAGAAGAGCACAAAAGCAACAAAAGTTTAAAAGGGTTGTCAATCTCTCTGCCTCACTGGTCAAGAAATGACCTCCCATAGGAAGCCTGGGTATATGTCTATGTAAACAAATCAGCAGTCTGCCTCACACTAAACAGCTTCTAATAGCAGTTAAAAGAATTGTAAAATGATCTCACTACAATGGCTTATTATCTACTTTCTTGAAAAGCCAATGGTGGACTATTCACTTCAATTCTAATAAAGCACACTAACAATATGTAAAAGACTTCAGAAATTGAATGATTATTGATTAATGACCAATTCGCTCAAAAATTTAATTAATT
The DNA here is from genome assembly GCA_946800695.1 of Geum urbanum. Classification (NCBI taxonomy): domain Eukaryota; kingdom Viridiplantae; phylum Streptophyta; class Magnoliopsida; order Rosales; family Rosaceae; genus Geum; species Geum urbanum. The sequence goes on along the minus strand of OX327017.1, from coordinate 17,918,465 downwards.
GTTATGTTAATTGCACTCTTCAAGGATATTATTTAATTAATTCAAGAGTACTGCAGAAGATATCAAGTTAACCAAGAGAAGAAAAGCAAAAGAAGACTACTAGATACAAGAGTCGCAAGAAACCTAGAATTGATCAGCTAATTCAGCTTAAAGGCCAGCAAAGAAAGATGTCCCGCATAAATACTTGCTCAAGCATGTCATTTTCATTCAGAATACTCTTAAATGAATAGGTATAATGATTTCACCTCTAACAGCTAAGAACACTCTTTCCACAAATACTTTCTAGATGTATGTTCAAAAGTCAGAAGACTCAATAGAATGATTCACTAGCACATAACAGCCACAAGATCCTTGCGACAATCTCCATAGAACATTTCTTGAAATCCATGAAGCATATAAGTATTTGTCTTCTTCAGAGATTTTATTAACCTGAGATACGTATTCAATCGGTCTGAAAACAACTCTACCGTCAACATATAAGACCATCCTTCACCTTACGAATAAATAATTTAAACAAGTTGAAAATGCATGATTATATCATGCAAGCATACCTAAGTGACCTGGTAGATGTGAGAGGTAGAAGGACGCCCCAGCATCTGGATGGAAACCTATTAGAGTTTCAGGGGTTGCAAAAACCTACGATTTGCAACAACACAACATTAGACCACCACCAACTCACCAATCCTATACACCTTTTTTTGTAAAATTGAAGAATAATCAGCTGCTTGGCTGACGTCTTTATGTGTGTGCTGGAAAACTCGATAAAGAATAAAAATCATACTGCAGCGACAATTAATACTTGATTATAATGATCGCAAACAAGGCGTTCTAAACTATACAGCACTATGTAAAACAATGTCAGAAGTGCAAAGATAGCATGTGAGCACGCAAAAGTGAGAAGGATGAATACAGTCGACCCAGACTTCCATATTTTTCTCTTCTGTCCCATATGGATCTCAAAAAGTATAGCATTGAGTTTTTCCGGCAGAACAAATTTGTGTAAATGCTCAAGTCACACGTCACAAGTCAGAAGTATGGAAAGCTTTGCAAGGAGATTCATGCTTTCCTTACACAAATTAAATAAGGATCATTATATGCACAATGATCCCTGTTACCTACAGTTTTATCAGTTGCAATGCGGAATGTCCCAGGGATTGAGACGCCAGCACCGCCACCCATGGTTACACCATTCAAGATAGACACCTGCATAGAGATCGTCAGTGACATAGTCAAGAGAACTCTCAGCATCAAGTTTAGACTGAGTTTATTGTATGCAATATCTATCCACTTGAGTTTAGTATAACATCATAATAACCTTCCTTACCGCTTGTCAAAATAATGTAATCCACCCTGTCTGAGATGGTATAGTATGCAATGAGGCCATTATATGGCCATACTATTAACAGAACTCAACTTAATCTTAAGGCCATGTATTTTGACTAGGTAACCAAAAGGCTCACTCATACAAAACTGCCCATCTTTTGATAAGCAAACAGGTTAAAACACAGCACTATACAACGAGGGATAGCTACTAACCATATGAAGAGCACAAAGAAGCTAAAGATGCAGTAACTTACTCAGTGAATATAAGGACTTTGAGAAACTGAACTATAATAGAAGCTCACAGCACTTTAGGCAATCAACAAGAATGATAAATACTCACATGTGGCTTTAAACATGTACCAAGGAGGTAAATAAAAGGGTATAGTGCCCTGAAAAACTCCTTGCAGTCGTCCATTCTCCCTGCAAACAGTAAAGCAGATGCAGTACTTTGATCAACAAAGAAACAGACTTTGCAATCAAGAGTATAGCCTAGTCAAAAATATAAATATTTTTGGTGTCATCTTAAAATTCGCTTTTAGGAAACAGCAGTATATCTATTTTTTTCAACCAAAAAGAAAACCTGATGAAACACATTGACATCAAATAAAACCATACATGCCCAGATATACATTTGTAAACTTACAAGCATACTGGAATAACAAGAAATTAACAATCTGAGTCTCAACAAAGTTGTTCGGATGACAGTCCTACCTTGGTTTATCAAATGATAGAGAGACACTATATCCCCACCAGCACAAAACGCCTTGCCACAGCCCTACAAACACTCAAACCAATTCATATAAGCTGCCTTTTCCGTATTCACAACTTGGCTAGTATCAGCTCAATCATTGAACCAAAAAAAATAGTAGCTCTTGTTAAAGAACCAAACCAGAGGCAACATGCGGCGAAAAAGAAACAAACATACCTTCAATACAATAAATCCCACATCCGGATTATCTTCCCAACTTCTATACAATTTCTGCAATCTAGCTCCCTATAAAATCACACAAACTACTTAGTAATGACTGTTATCCACAACAGACACTAAATGCAGCAAACAACTAATGTTCCCCATAATCAGATAACAGCTAAATTACACACTTCTAGTAATTGGGTATTTGTCAATTGGCCAAAAAAGCACATACTCAGAAAACCCAAGTAAGCATTGCTTTGTTTAACAACTTAAAAGTCTATCAAAAACAAACCCTGAAAAAACACACCATTGCAGTAGTGAGAGCATTGAGCACTGAAGGTCTGTTGAGAATTGCTGTTCTGGACGAAGCTTTGCCATCAACCAGTACCTGAAGACAAGAAAAGTGAGAGTCTTTCGCATGGTTGATTGAGCTAGTGTTGTGATAAATTCAAGAAGAAGAAGAAAAAGGGGTGGTGGAGAGATTTTGACTTGGTGATCAAGCTCATCGTTGATAAGAGAGTCTGGGAGAGAGCAGAGGTGTCTTCTTCTGAGAAAACGACAACTTTCGAGGCCGCCGCGGCCGTGTCTTGTTGCCAAGAGAGCTGTCTTCTTGAACCTCTGCATCATCATTTGCTTTCGAAATTCTCGAATAACAGAGAAAAGGCCGACGCTTTGACTGCCGCTATTCAAGCCTCAATTTTTTCCTCAAACTCACCCTACATTATTTGAATTATTAAATTACTATTTTATTTTCATTTAAATTTACATAACCGTTCATATTTTAAATTTTTATTTCTTTTAAACCTCAACAAATATATTACACTTAGACCGTTTCTTCAATTTTCTTTAAATCGTTATTATCATCATTATTAATGAAGAATGTTTAAAAATTAATTGTTTGTCAAATTTTTGACAAATTATAGGATAATATTTGACAATACATTGATAAAGGTTGATATGATATTCGTTTGCGTTCAGACAATATTTGTCAAGATTCTGACAAACGCGAGTGTAGAGTCGTTTGTTAGTCAATAGATCGTTCATCAGACTCTTAACATATATGTGATCATTTTTTGTTTATGGTATAACAAATTGTAATATGTCATTTGTTTATCTCTTGACAAACAATAATACAATATTTGTTAAGAGCTAGACGAACGTGAGTGTAGAGTCATTTAGTAATGAATGTTTCATTTGTTATTCTTAACAAACATGTAATCTTTTTTTCGTTTATGTTATGACAAATAGTAATGTGTCATTTATTTATCTCTTGACAAACTAGAGTAAATTATTTGTTAATATCTTGATGAACAATAGTAGGTGCATTTGTTATCGGTTTCTTTACCGACTTCGATAAATCTTCTGGCGGTTTGATTTTTTTTTTGCGATTAATTATATGGGAGAAGAATGAGGAGAGAATATGTAACTTCAATTTTTTTATTTCTGCAATATATACACCAAAAAAATGATATTTAGATAAATAATTCTAGTGTATTCAGTTTTTTTAATTTTTTTTAAAATTCTTCTGAGGTGCAGATAATAATGGAGTGAGGAGAGAAAAAGTTGGAATGTGAATAACCGCAGTCTTTAATATATTGTTTTTTCTTCATTGATATATATAGATATAACATTTGTGATCCTACTGTTCACCGATGAATAGTAGGATCACTGTTTAACTGTTCATACTCATTGTTTATGAGGGTATTTTGGCATTTTCTTGTTTTTTACTTACCTTTTAAACTGTTTTACTATTTACGGTTTATATTTTTATTTGCATTTCAAATTATTTTTACTGTTTACTTTTTAACATTCACACATCTTTTTAACAATTTTACTGTTCATTTTTTACTTTTAACTGTTTAAATTTTTACTTTTTACTTAAACTTGACAATAAAAAACTTTCATACGGATTTTATTTAACCCTCCGTATTAATTTTCTTTTTACTTTTTTTAACGGGTTTCATTTTTAACACAAATTTTGCCACAACAAAATTTCTACCTCAACTCTAATCTCATTTATGCATTATTTCTATGTGTTGAATTAGGTGGCAGAGGTTGAATAAGATGGTGAGTCAGCAGTAAAACAATAGGCTGAATTACAAGTAGTCAAGGGGAAGGTTTGTTGTGGGTTTATGATGAAATTCTGTATGTTTGATTGAGTTTAGTGATGGTTTCTTTTTTGTAGGACTCAGGATTTGAGGCGCGCTATGCAGGCCGATATTGATAAGTTTGCTGATGTTGTTGGTCTTGCTCTTGGTCTCAGAGGTATAGTCAAGCACTTTTCACAAATTGGTGTTCGAGTTGGTTCTACTTTGTATCTTACATTGCCAGTTTGGATGATTCATGGTGTGCGAGAATTTGTGTCTACTTGATTTTATGTGTTTTGTGTTTGTGAAGGGAGGAATGTTGTCTTAGATGAATATGGTAGCCCTAAAGTGGTGAATGATGGGGTTACAATTGCTAGACCTATTGAACTACTTGATGCTTTGAAAAATGCCGGTGCAGCTCTCAATAGGGAGGTTAGTGAAATTTATAGTTTGATGTTTATTGTTGTTTCTTTTGATAAGTACACTGCTCTGTGTTTAGTGATTGAGGGGATTTTTGTGCTTATTTTGTAATGGGCTCAATTGTGGGATATAGGTACTTATTATTTTTGCAAATAGACTCTCTATTGTTATCTTGGGTGGTTGCTGTGACATTTTTTGTAACTTTAGCAGCAGCTTTAGCAGTGCGGCTTGGTCCAGTTCCCATGACTGCATTTCAGGCCTGCCTACAAGTTTGGCTACATTATCGCTCTTCTCCGATAGTTTAGCTATTGCAGAATAGGTGTATTTGGGTTCATAAGTTTAATTTCATTCTTCATTGAGTTTGATCAGCTGTTGTGAAATGTTTGATGGGATTGTCTAAATGGGTTTGAGTGTTTGAGACTGCAAAAGGGTCAACTTTTATTGATGTAAGGATGCTTATGATAGCAACCAGATTATACATAACTGTTGGCGTGTTATCAATTGTGAATTTGTGTGCGTATCTATATACGTAATAGTTATGTATAAGCTTTTCACATTTGACTGAAATGATGGAAACTGTTTCTTGATGAAGGTCTATTGAGTTACTTTCATTATGAATCATGAAAGCTTTCATGGTGTTGTTGTTTGGTCACAATTTGTGTGTACGGTTCTTCTTGAATTATGAATTGATTATCTAGATGGTAGTTGTCATTGTTCATACTATTTTACCTCTTGAGAAGATGTAATTGGTTGTTTTCTGAATTTGAGTATCTGATGTTTTATTGTTACTGTCATCGTTATGTTTTACTAGTGTTCACCTTAGTCGGGGACCCTTTTGTGGAATCGCACTTCAGCACAAATTCAATTTAGTCGGTGACCCTTTTGTTCAACCGCGCGAAGCGCGAGTGTCCTGCCTAGTAGTCCATAAACACAAACCTTTTGAGGTGTGCTTGTTGTTTGACTCTCACTTTCACCTCTCGGGTCTCTTTGCCTCTCCGGCAGCGACGTCACCTCTGTGGGTCCCTCTTCTCTCCTGCTAGTAGAAGCCCATAACATCTCACCTGGTATTTTCCTCTCTCTTCTCTCTATCTCCCTCTGTTCTTGTTGTTTCGTTTTGGTCAATAGTCACCAACAAAGTGAAGAAACTGTTTTGCAGTCTTGCTATCTGTAGAATTCAACAAACTAATTGTATGATTACTGTTTGAATGTGAACTTTCAAAGTAATTGACTGTATTTTCATGAACTAGTTGCAGAAAGTAATCAGACACTTAAGTAGGAATATTATTTTCAATTGAATTCGAGCTATCTACTGGACAACTGCCTATAACATAACTCTATAAGAACACGAAAATAAGTTTGGACGTAGTAGGAAACGCATTCAGGAATCTACCAAGCTATGAGGACATCAAATATGATTTGATGAAAGTAAAGTCTGATTACAGAATATACGTCTTGTTTGTAGATTTTGTAAAACAAATTATGAGCAGTGTTTGAGTCGGTGAATCTACTCACTTACTCGAGCAGCTTGCTAAAAGGTGATAGCACTCACAAAGCTTCTACCAGAGTAGCAAAATAGGTATGTTGCTCATCCACCGTAGTAATGGCTAGAGTTTATTCGTTTTTAACTTTTTAGTATGACTATTTGTTGAACTTTCATTCGGTTTGGTTTGTTGTCAAGAATTTCAACAAAATCTATCTAATGTATTGTAGCTACATATAGGTGGGTGATCCTATTGAAATTTCAACTATGGACGTTGGTATGAAGCAGTTTCAGAAAATCTTAATTGATCACGAGACTCAAGCTGAGCATCTGTTTTTAGCCAAACACCAGGTATACAAGGAATTGATTCTAAATGATATTTTGAGTTGGGCCCAGTTCAGTGATAAGTAGATGTATTTGTAAACTAATTAGTGATGTATTTAGCATGTCTGGGTTTAAGAAATTTGGAGGGATTATGATTTTGATAATGAAAATGCAGCTGATTGAAACTGATAGGGTGAGGAATACAGAGAAGCACTTACCTCTCTGAGGAAGATAGCTCGAACAACAAAGACTAGTGTTCCATCTCCTTCCGAGTCAATGATGAAGGAGATTGGGGGTGCTCAGTCACGATCTCTGGTGAAAGAGGTATGCCCTATCTGTGGCAACCATGACTCAAATGAACGCACATGGATGATGTTCCCGGGAACAGATGTGTTTGCAAGAATTCCATTCCATGCGGCCCATACCATCTTGAAGAAATGTTTCTCTTTGATCTCATTCTCTTAAGGTCTTTATGCATTTACTTTGGATGATAAACAAAGGTGTTAGTAGAAAGTACGTTTCCTCGATATATCCATTTTAAAGAACTAAGTTGTTTAGAGAGCGAGCTATCACTGATTAATCAGGGTTGAACATTCAAATTATGAGTTGGAGTTATATACTAGTGGCCTTTCAAAACATTCATTTGTCTCCTTCAACCGATTATAACATTTACAATAGATTTCACCACTCAAGTCTACAAAACCTTATTCCATTATTTACAATTGATCTAGAAACTGTTCATTATGATGTCATGTCATACTCCTAAGCCTTGACTGTAGCTCTTTGAATGCGTAGGTTATGTCTTAGACTTTATTTCAGTTCTTTCTTCATCTGAGCTTATAAATCTTAGGGTGTTTGTTTCGGTTCTAGCTGGTGTTCAATGTTCCAATAACTATCAGTTTAAAGACTGGGTTGAGAAATTATGACAGGGTTAAACTTCTATATTGTAAGACATAGAAGAGGATAAAAAAAAATTGATATCTGATGAGATATCTGGGGGTTCAATGTTCCTGAACTATGATATCTGAAGATAAACATTGATGTACGATTTAACTCAGAACCCCTATCTCCTTTTAAAACACCTGTGCTGAATATGAAGTTTCTAATTTCTCATAATGCAAGATTCAATAATTTGTCAAAAGGAACCTGTTCTTAGATTAGTGTACAGGAATCTGAACACAAGACGAGTAAGATCTATTGGTCTGAAAAGTTTAATTAGAAATGAGATTTCTCGGTTTCCAACTGAAGATATTTCAGAATCCGTGATTGTTTGCCCAATGGTTTTGTAATAATTCAGTGAATGCTCTTGAGTAACAAATCTATCTCTCATTACCATTAAAATTCATCATTGGTAATGTGTGTTTTGTCTTGGCTTTTCCTTCGTGTAGATTGATGCATTTTTTATTCAGTTACAGTTTTCTTAAATTCCAGTTTAAACTTTTACTAGTGTTTAATTGCAGATCAAGAAAAACTTGACTTTGACTGTAGAAGGCTGCAAAGCACTATGAAGGAGAAATCTCCTGTGCTTTCAGAATCAGGTGCTCTTGCTGACAAAATCTGTCCTGGTGTACTGAAATCATTGGTAACCCTGACAGACAAACCTAAGTGAGTCTGCTCAGCGTGATGGAACTATATTCACTTTCAGTTTCTCTCATCCACTTGCATCTAAGGGGACAGGAACAGGAACAGAAAATTATTCCGTGCAGCATCAGTAGCATAGCTCTTTTGATTTTTGTTTTTGCTTTGTTTTTTTGGCATAACATCAGCAGCATAAGTTTGTGTAGACTAGTTGTAACTTTTCAAATCTTTGCTACTCCCCTCGCACTGTATATCAGCATTTGCCTAAGATGGACACATTGATTATAATGAAAATTGTGTCGTGTACTTGGTGTATGCTACTAGACGGTGGCAGTTTGAACATTTTGCTCACCTCTTCGTAGTTTTGACACTTCCTGAATGGGAAATTCGATTGCGATTATAAATCCATATGGCCGGTTTTCCAGTTGCATATCCATATAGCACTGGAGTTCTTATGACTGTCTTGAATGATGCATGCATATTAGTGCACCCTGTTTTTCCTCCGAGTGCCAAGTTTACCAAAATAGATTTTAATCCTGATTAGGATCAATTTGTTTCTTGGTTTGAAGGGACCTTTTTGCTACAAATGTTCATAGGCTCTGAGGAAGTCTTGGTAGGCAGTGTCAAACTGAAAATGATTTCTCCATAATTTCATTTTACACTAGTGCATGATTACCGCATTAGAAATAGTCCATGTGATTATGTGAAGCCTTATGTGAATGTTTCTGGAAATTATGGGTTTCCCTTGTACAGCAGAGATATTACCTTTCTAAACGTTTTGATGTTGAACTTTCCTCTCTATTTATTGAGATTGTGTGTGTGTACTGTTGCCATATGGGAATTGGATCTTTTGAAGTGTTTAATGGAGGATCATTTTAGTGGGTTGAAATCTGGAAACATGGTGGGTGTAGTCAGCAACCGTCAAACATCTTCAATAGTTTGAGACCCAGTTTACATATGTATTCTTCACATGAACTCATTTAATAATAATGATGAGGTTTTTTCATCCACCCAAATTATAAGAAAATCTTTCTTATTAGTCATAAAAAGATTTCAATATTATCATCTGCCTCAACTTATTCTAAGAAATTTTTTCCATCCATCCAAGATCACATAATCTCTCATATTTTCTCTCTCATTTTGCCCTCCTATTTATGTGGTACAAAACTCACCCAAACCGTTTATGTGGTACAAAACTCACCCAAACCGAGAGAGAGAGAGAGAGAGAGAGAGAGAGAGAGAGAGAGAGAGAGAGAGAGAGAGAGAGAGAGAGAGAGAGAGAGAGAGAGAGAGAGAGAGAGAGAGAGAGAGAGAGAGAGAGAGAGAGAGGCTTTGAGTTGAGATTTGATTTTCTTGATCGAAACTTTGATTTCGTGAGATTCAAATTCTCGATTGAAGCTTTGATTTCGTGAGAGACACAGATTCGATCAAGATTGTTGAGCAATGCTTTGATTTCTCGATCTGCAATGGGAACAACAATCTGCGATTTTCTTCTCGATTCAAACATTGCAGCTATATAAGTTCAATCTCTCTTCTCTCTCTAGATTAATTTTTGTTATTTTGAATTTAATTTTAGATTTTTCAAATGGTTTGCGTTTTTATATGTGAATTTGGATTTGTGAAGCTTTGTGATGTTGCTGATATAGAGTGTTTAATTCCTTATTTTCATTATGTTATGATGTTTTTTGCATGGAGATGTATGCAAATTGTTATGTATTTCTGGAAATTTGCAGATTTTGGGATCAGCTGATAGTCAGTTAAGCCTTAAGTGATAGTCAGTTGAGCCTCAATTGATAGTCAGTTGAGCCTCAATTGATAGTAAGTTGAGTCTCAACTGATACTCAAATGAAGGCTGCTGTGTTGAGATTTGTGATGAACTAAGTATCAGTTACTCAGTTGACCCTCAACTGAGTATCAGTTGACCCTCAACTGAGTATCAGTTGAAGGTTACTTTGTTTAGATTTTATTGAATTGAATATGAGTTAGACCATTCTAAATGGTTTTGTGTTTCAATAATAACCTTTTCTGTTATTATTTGTGCAGTAGTGTTGTTGTAAAGTTCTTGTATTCAGGGAAGGGATTCGTTTTATCTTGTAATGAGCACATGAGTTATGTCATTCTTTTCAAGTAAATTTGTCACAAGAAAAAGAGGATCAAGTCTACATGAGAGATGGAGAAAAAGCTGATTCGATGTAGTCGGTGTCTGAAAATGGGGCATCATAATAGGGTAACTTGTAATGTGCCTATGACTGCAGGTGCTGCTGAGTAGAACAATTCTTTCTTTTTAGATTCAAGGTTGTTCTTTTCTTTTTTAGATTGAGATTCTTTGAGTTGATGACTTTATTGGTAAATCACAGGGATGTATCTATACTACAGTATCTTTTATTAGTTGTGTTTCTGTTGTTGAATCTGTTAATTAGACCACTTGTGTTAATAGTACAGTGAATAAGATATGCAACTGAGTATCAGGTGACCATCAACTAAATATCAGTTGACCCTCAGCTGATACTAAGTTGACTCTCAGCTCATACTCAGTTGACCCTCTACTGATACTCAGATGAACCATTTTCAGAAAATTGACCTGGGTTGATTTTTAAACCTCAACTGAGTCAAATATAATTGAGATCCAAACTCAGTGTTAGTTGACCCTAATCTGATACTCAGTTTACCCTAAACTGATACTCAGTTGAGATAAAATCTCATCAATCCCAAAAGAAATAAGAACTTAAACTAATTATCAGTTGAGCCTAAATTGATACTTAGTTTACTCTCAACTAAGTGTCAGTTTAACCTCATATCACATCAAACCCAGAACAAACATATTCAAATTCAAAATCGTATCACACTTAAATCATATCATACCATGAACAACTTTATAATTTCAACTATTAAACACAACACAACCTCAAATTCTATCGAAACCCTAAACTGATTTTGCATAAACAAATGGGAATAGTGATTGTAAAACTTAGTCATAGTTGAAAGAAAATAGTTATTGTAGAAACTTAATTGGAGATTGAGAAGTAGTTTGAACAATTTGGTTTCCCCTTTATGTCGAAGTTGAATCAACCGGCGAAGGTTTGTTGTTGCGAGTTTATCAGCGACGAACTAACGGCGATTCGATCGGCGGTGACTGGCGATTTGATTTGGAAGGTGAGAGAGAGTGAGTGAGATAGTCTGAGAGAGAGAAACTGATTGAGCAGTTCGATACGAACGAGGCGGGGAGGGGGGGTACGACTGATAATTCTGCTTAGTAAGTGGGCTAATGGGAATTTTCAATCTTTTGGTGGGCTGATGAGAAATTTCAATCTTATTTTTGAGTTTTGGGGAAAGACCCCTAATGATGATAATAATCTAATTATCCATCCCATCTCTTTCATCATTTTTTCTATTCCGAATAAGGTTATTAGAGATAGTGGAGTAGAAGTTAAGATATATTATCAGTTCTTAATTTCAACTGATGAGCACAGTATAATATTGCTTTTAAACAATGGTTCTGTTTGGGCTCAAATATTATATTTTGTTATTGGGCTTTCGAGGCTGGATTAGGTGAGTATCCCAAGAGGTATTCTAGTCGTGACGGACCAGAAAAGAAGGGGAGGCCAACTATCTTGCCCATTAATGAATAATAATCGACCTTTCCTATGGAGGAAAGGATTCTTGGCGAAGCTTATCTTTGAGAATCTTAGATTTCGAGATAAGGTAAAAGACATGGGAACCGAGTAGTTAGAATTGCTTAGCAAGTCTAATTATGAGGAGATTTAGTTGAACTGAAATACGAGCATCATTTCTTGTATATAGAGGAGCATAACACTGAGGAATGGATCCTCGATCATACACCTTTTGCTATCGGAAAACTATCTTCTCATTTCAAGAAAATCCTTGCAACCAACGATCAAGAGAGTTGTCACACGAAAGAGAGTGAGATTCTTGCTATTCAGTGACACAAAACCCTGTAACCGGCAATCAAGAGGCTTGCCACTAGAAAGAGTGAGAGCTTGGAGATTTAAGGATGTAACCATTGTGTTCTCAACACCACATCAAAGAGATTTCTCTACTTTACACCAGAAAGAGTGTGAGGTATCGATCTTCGTAGCTCAGCTAGAGACACGAAAACTACAAGTCTTAAGGCATTAGGCGAGAAGGATCCATTTAGGTGGGGTTGGTGCTCTTCTCGTCTAAATCGCTTATAAAGCAGTCAGATAGCAGCCAACCTACAAATTAACGATTCTGTCATAAGATAATGGCATGCCAGCGTACTAAGCACACGATCAAGAAAAGAGACAGTTTGCAGAACTTCTCAGATCATTAGGAAATTTTGGTGTCAAACATTTTGGCACTCCCAGTGGGACAAGCTTTTGTGTCTTTAAGCGACAATTAGGAACCCCTATCAAAAGTACCCTCAATGTTGTAAACATCGACAACCGAAATATCAAGAACACACTTCTTCTAGGTGTTGTTCGTTATCGGATAACACACCTGAAATTATTTTTCAATTCCAACAAAGTTCAACAATGTATTTCAACTTATTAACTGAAGCTGAGATCAATCAGTTGGGTTATGAGGAATTCTGAATGTACGCCGCCCAGCGAGAGGGGCAGTTTGGAGAGTACTTCACATCTCCCGAGCGAAGGATAAGAGATCAAGCAGAACTGCTCACCAAGGGTTTGGAGGAGCAGGAAACATTGAAGGCTCAAATAGCGACCCTCGAGGAGGGGCAGGACAAGACACATGCTGATCTCCTACATGCTCTAGATGTGAATCAGTTTAGCCAGGCATTAAAAGTGGCCAATTTTTATAGGAGGACGTACATAGACCTCTTGATATTAACCAAGGCTATCTCTGACCTTACTAGGAAGTCCAGGCAAGCCGAGGCCTTCCCAGTTTCTTGGGAAGAGCATTTGGAAAGGTTTATGGAGGAGTGCGATATTCATATCGCCAGAGCGCATGAGCTATATGAGACTCCATACCCGCCTAGGCATAAATACAATGCCAATGCTTAGTAGTCGCCCCGACATTACAGGCCAATCAAATTCTAGAACTTTACCAGGGATGATGATGCTAATGCAGCGAAGCATTTGGCTTATTTTACATTACAGCTAGGGAAGTTTGCGGAGGACCCAGAGTTTAAGCTAAAAGTCTTTGGCTCATCCCTATCAGGATCAGCACTCATCTGGTACACCATTCTGGAGAAAAGGTTGATAACCAAGTGGTCAACAATGGAAGCATTGTTTATTGATCATTTCGGGACAACAAGACCAGAAACCAGCATTGTCAAGCTAGTGGCCATGTGCCAATCAGCATCAGAGAGCCCGGTAGCTTTCCTTCATCGATTTAGGTCCGTTGGGGAAAGATGCAGTCGTAGAAATGGCTATAAATGGCCTAAAGGATGAGTACCATAGGTTGTTCTACAATTTCAAACATCTCACCCTTAACGAGCTAATAACAGCAGTGAAAAAAAATGCACAATACTATGCAGGAGAGGGACAACCGACGCAATTCCTCAAAGGAAACATATGAATGAAGGTCTTACGATAGAAACAAGCCAAGAATTGTGGCTTATATCGAAGATTCAGTGGAGCAAGAAGCAAGTTCTAAAGACGAGCAAGTAGAGGCCGTCGAGTTGGCAACAAACAAAGTCATGTAACCTTATAAGCTGCAAAAGAACAAAGGCTCTCGATAGTGGCTTTTACAAAGCCAGAATTCAAGACGTAGACTTATGATGCCAACATGGCACATGAATTTTTGGACGAGCTTTTCAGTCTGAGAGCTGTCATGACAGATTTTGGACCACTTCCTAATGCTGAACAACTAAAAGGGAAGAAGTATTGTAAGTTCCACGGTATGTGGAACCACATGACCAAAGACTGTGTAAAGCTAAAGGATCAAATCTAGAAGTGGATGAACGACGAAAAGCTGGCGTTAGAAATGGTGCCTAAAACAGTCTCGTTACTTGATTCTCAGCCGTTCTCAGAATCTCAAGTTAATATGGTGGAGGTCGATTGGTCATCCACTGTTAGTTTTGCGGTAGGAGCGGAAGGAGAAAACACACTAATCCACCCGTAATACACTTTCCTACAAGACAAGGTGGAGGAGATCTTTGATGAGCTTCTAAGGTAGAGGCTCGTCATCTATTGGCCAGTATCCAGGTTGAAAGATTTAGACTACGTTAAGCCAGGTGAGCATTTTTGTAGGTTTCACAACCATTTAGGGAAAAAGACATCCTCACGTTTTGCGTTGAAGGATAGAATACATAATTTGATTACTTGGAATACAATCAAAGTTAGCCAGGAAGGTGTCGTCGAATGGTTTCCACTAATATCGCCACCTTACCATACAATTCCAGGGTTTACTCCTTCAAACTGCGCGCCTAAGCTCACACAACGGAAGCGGAAAAGGAGGTCGAGACAGAAGCCCAAGCCGGATATCACTTATGATGCATCAAGGCGAGCTGAGATTTTTGAGCAGTTGGTCTGAGCTGGGATAGTAGTGGTACCAGATAACTAAGGAACTCTAGACCCAGACCCTAAGGAAGTAAAGGGGCTCCCTTATTGCTGATACTATAACAAGTGGGGATTACACTCTACTGATCAATACAACAATCTAATGTATATAATTCAGCAGTGGATCGATGTTGGAGAAGTACAGATTGTAACAACTACACCAAACCCAGAGCCTGAAGTAGACTTGGTTGTCGGAATGCTGGAGTTGACAAGGGGCAACCCACACAAAAGAAAGCCAACTCTTGATATTGCTACCAGTGGCGAGGCAAGTTCGAGGAGGTCGCCAGGACTCTCAGCAAAAGGAAAAGAGAAAGTCGACCTAAAGGCAGAGTCTCCAGTGGCTCTGTGTGCTTGCTGCAAGCTCCATTGTGGCCTCAAAATCACATACGAGGAGTTGTTGGAAGTAGTCACAGTCTACCTTGAATTAATCTCGCGAACCCAAGGTGCAAACAGCTAGACCAAATGTCTTTGATCGCAACCCGAAATTATGGGTCAGAGACAAAACACCAAAACATATACATGAGGTTTCCTGTGACCTTAAAAATGGCAAAGTTGTCAGACATGCTCTCCACTTTAACAAGGAATATAAACAGACTAGTACATCG
Source organism: Geum urbanum (assembly GCA_946800695.1). NCBI lineage: Eukaryota > Viridiplantae > Streptophyta > Magnoliopsida > Rosales > Rosaceae > Geum > Geum urbanum. The sequence continues at coordinate 17,903,232 of OX327017.1, read as the reverse complement.
AAAGATCTCTACCAGCCAAGGGAAATTGGCCAGGGCCGTATCACCTCAAGTGGGGCTAAAGGACTTCGATGGAGACCAAAGCTATTGGTGGAGGAAGAGAAAAAGAGAGCGGCCAGTTCGGACACGTCTAAGTCCACTCATCAAAAGAGAAGCACTGGCTCATTTCAACCAGCCACCCATTCTTGAGGTCCAATTTCAACCACAGCTCATAGCTAACTTAGATGTCACATAGGATGCAAAAGTAGAAGCTAAGCAAGTTGATGATGACGTGGATGAAAACGATGAGGAGTTAGTGGATTACGGTGAAAATGAAGAAGTTGAAATGCAGGAGTATGATGACGAAGTAAATGTTGGAGTTTATGTTAACGTTTTATTTGTTTTACCTTCCATATTTGTGGGTCATTCTGCCCTAGCAATGATAGTAGCCAGTAGTGGCTCACCCAGAAGCGTCAACAACGTGGCGGTTGAAGGAGAGGATGACACTCAGTCAAACCAGCAATTGCTTGCCAAGCAGCCAGAAATTGACTTATCCCTAAAGAAGGCATACATGTTATTCAGAAAGCTTACCTTGAACATGGCCATGCATATGCGGCCCCTATATGTCACTGGAAAGTACAAGGTATTCAGATAAATAAGTTGTTGGTGGATTCAGGAGCAGCTGTTAATATTATAACGGTGAAGGCAATGACATTGTTAGACATTCAAAAATCTGTTATTCAAGAGACAGCTTTGAATGTCCGAAACTTCCAAGGCAGCATATCCAGAACCTTGGGTATTGTCTTTCTGCATGTACAAGTTGGTCTAGCAGCTAGGACATACACATTTTTCATGGCCGAATGTGCAGTGCCCTATAGTGGAATCTTGGGACGAGATTAGATCCATTGAAGCTACTGTGTACCATCTTCCATTCATCAACAAATGGTACTCTAGAATATGGAGTCAGGCGAGGCAGAAATGATGGATGCTGATCCGTGTCCTTATTCTATTTCAACCAATGCTTTAGACACCAACTACTACAACAGTGACTTTCGACCATTAGATGTATGTGGCGTAGACAACAAAGGCCGCTCGGTAGGTGTCACGGCCTCTGAATTAGCTCAATGGAGTATTATCCAAGTAGGCGAGGACAGTCGTCACCCATTTACCATTGAGCTACCACTTAGACTATCCCAATATTAGAGCCTCTATCGAGCATTGAGGCCGAGGCTTGCGAATCCATGTATGAACGATTCCACAATTTCTTAATGGAGCTTCAAGCCTACGAGCATGTACCGATGATTACAGCATTAGAATACGTAGATGACGACGTACTGCATGAGTCAGACGAGGAAGAAGTAATTAAACTAGCTCCAGCAGCTCTATATGATTCACCTCCTAAAGTTAAAGACCCTATCAAAAAGATTAATCTTGGACCTTCAGACGAGCCAATTTATGTGGATCTCAGCACCTTCTTAGAACCTGAGGAACGGTGAAGGCTCGTTGAATTGTTACATGAATACGCCGATTATTTTGCAGAGAAGTATGAAGACATGCCAGGACTGTGGCCAGAGCAGGTCTGCCATAATTTTCCTATCATAGAAGGTAAGAAGCCTATGAAGTAAGAGATGCGTCGTATGAATACAGAGATTGCAGTTCTAGTCAAGGAGGAAATTGAAAAGATGCTCAAGTCAAGCATCATTCGAGTAGCCAAATATAATGAATGGTTGTCAAATGTGGTCACAGTTAAGAAGAAGAATGGAAAAATGAGAATTTATGTAGACTATCGAGACCTTAATAATGCAACGCCAAAAGATGTTTATCCAATGCTAGTGACAAATTTATTAGTGGAATCTGTAGCTCGCCACGAGATGTTATCATTCTTGGATGGGACAGCACGATACCACCAGATCCCAGTGGCGGAGGCTAATAAGCATAAGACAACATTTCAGTGCCCAGGTTTTGCAGGAGTATTTGAGTATGTAGACATGCCATTTGGACTCAAAAATGCAGGGGCCACCTACCAGCGTGCTATGAACATGATTTTCCATGACCTCATAGGGAAGTCCATGGAGGTCTATATTGATGATGTGGTAGTGAAAATGAAGTGCAAGACTTATCATACCGAGGATTTGCGAAAAGTATTTGTGCAAATGAGGCAGCATCAGTTGAAGATGAATCTAGTCAAGTGTATCTTTGGGGTCCAAGCGGGAGATTTTCTGGGTTTCTTGGTCCACCAAAGAGGGATTAAGTTTCCAGAGGATGAGAAAGAAGTAGTACTCCACGCTGTGCCACCAAGAAACAAGAAGGAGTTACAGAGGTTGTTAGGTACAATCCACTACAAGAAAACAACACTTAAACCACGGAAATGTAAAAGTTTCGTGGTCCAAGTGGAACTTGGACGACGGAGAATTCTCAGCGGTCCAAGTGGAACTTGGACGACGGAGACTATAATCTCCATGGTCCAAGTTCCACTTAGACCACGGAGAATTCTCTGTTGTCTAGGTGTGCACCTGGACGACGGAGATTATAGTCTCCGTCGTCCAAGTTCCACTTGGTCAACGGACCGACACGCCGTGGTCCGAGTGGCCACATAGACCACGTACCGACACCTCCATCGTCTAAGTGAAGCATTATATAAGGCCAATGCCGAACTCTCTTCCTCTCCGCTCACTCGTCTCTCAACTGATCATAATCTCTTCCTGTTTTGATCAGCGCCTTATGCGTGCATGCAATGCAAACGACGACGTCCTAAGTAGCTAGCTAGCTACCTAGGTAGCTAGATAGCACTATATATATCGATCTTCGGCTCCGACCATCGATTAATTCGCCATATATCGGAGAAGGCCAGGTACGTATGCAGTTAATTTTCCAACACCATTAACGTAGGTTTATATATATATATAATTAATTGCATGTACGTTTGTTAAAACGCCCATTGTTAATAATTAATTAGTACGTCTAATATATAATTAATATGTTAAGTTAGGAAATTGATGATATATATATTAGTTAATTATAGACCTGTAGTACGTATATATGTACAGATGTTTTAAAATTTGGTTAATATTTAGTTAAAACGTACATACATGCATGTATGTTAGCTAGACATATTAAAGTAATTGATGTAGATCGAGTACGTATAATTAATAGTTAATTGACTATTATATATGTAATAATTAATTAATTATAAAATTTTGTAGAAGTATGGACAAGAGTTGGATGAAGTTGCGGAATAGATGTGGTGTCCGGTATATGGATGGAATTATCGAATTTGTGAATTTTGCGATAGAACATGGTCAGGGAAAGAAGAGTTTCAGGTGTCCGTGCCAGAAATGTCTTAATTGTCAGTATGTGGAGGTTAATGTTATGGTGCAACACCTGTACGAATATGGTATGATGTGGAGTTACACTACATGGAGCGAGCATGGTGAAGCTGTAGACTTTAGCTCAGCAGATTTAAGCTCAGGGTACAGTTACCAGGGTGCCTCATCCAGCGGCAGTGGTGCCGGCCCCCCTGCTTGCAACCCAACTGCAGATTTGGTCCATGATGCGTTTCCGGGATTTAGTCATGGTGGACACTAACACCAAGAAGGAGGTTACAGTACCACTCATGAGCATGATGACACATTCCTCGCTGCTAACTTGGCCACTGAGACTAGTGAGATGGATAAGTACAACCGGATGCTACTTGAAGCGCAGACCCCGGTGTTCCCTGGATGTCGAGAGAATGTGTTGCAATATGTGATGGAGCAAATGAAGATAAAAGTGAAGCACAAAATGTCAGTCAGTGCTTTTGACGAAATTCAGGAGCAAGTATGTAAGTTGCTTCCTGATGATCACAATCTTTCTAAATCTCATTATAAGGTTAGAAATATCTTGAGCAGCCTCGGCCTAAAGTACAGGATAATTGACGCATATCCGAATGATTGTGTGCTTTTTTACAAAGAGTATAAAGATTTGGACTATTGTCCCGTATGTGGCTAATGCAGATATGAGCTGAATAAGAAGAGTTCGAAAAAGAGAATTCCTGTGAAAGTTGTTCGATATTGTCCCTTGATTCCCAGATTGCAGTGCCTGTACATGTCTTTACACACAACAGAGGCGATGCGATGGTACGCAGAAAAGCGAATAGATGACGATGTCCTGCGACACGCCGCGGATGGGGAGGGTTTCAAACATTTCGACAGAGAATTTGGAGACTTTGCGGCAGAGGTTAGAAATGTTAGACTCGGACTATCTACAAACGGATTCAATCCTTGGGGTAGTAATAACTCCGCCGTCAGCACTTGGCCAGTTATTCTGACGCCGTACAACTTGCCTCCGTGGATGTGCATGAACAATGAATTTAATTTCCTTACAGTACTGATTCCAGGTCCTAAATCTCCAGGGAAGTGCTTAGATGTCTACCTCAGACCTTTGATCTACGAGCTCAAACTATTGTGGCAAAATGGAGTCCCAACTTATGACAAATTCACTGACACGATGTTCACGATGAGGGTTGTCGTAATGTGGACGATCAGCGATTTTCCAGCGTATGGAATGTTAGCAGTCTGTAGGACAAAAGGATATAATGGATGTCCTATATGTTTGGACGACGTGAACTCTAGTTGGCACGCGGGGAAGGTGTGTTACTTGGGTCACCGTAGATGGCTTCCTCACGACCACCCGTGGCGACAGGATGAAGCTCATTGCGACGGGACGGTAGAGAACGATCCTAAATCCTGTGGTTAGTCGGGCGAAGAGATTTTAGAGAGATTGAGCTATTTCAACTTTGGTGTGTTGACCAATGACGCAGATGTAAAGAAATGCAATCTAATTCCTCTACATGATCTCCGTTATTGGCATCACAAGAGTATATTCTTTGAACTCCCTTACTGGTTGAAGTTGAAGCTGAGGAACAACTTGGACGCGATGCACATAGAAAAGAATGTGTGCGACAGCGTGGTGGGAACAATTATCGGTATTAAGTTCAAGAGTAAAGATACTTCCAAAGTGCGCAAAGATCTGGAATCAATGAATCTACGTCGTCCCTTGTGGTTGAGGAGGGATAGGAAATGAGTGTACAACAAGATGCCAACTGCACCTTACACAGTGAGGCCGACACTTAGACGTTCTGTATTTCACTAGTTTAAGGGCGTTCGTTATCCGGCTACGTATGCAGCTACTATAATTGGAGCAATGGACGAGGTACAACACAAGTTTGTTAGTCTAAAGACACATAACTATCACGTTATGCTGCATCGTCTGATTCCAGTGATAATTCGACCATATTTACCTCGTGACGTCGTAGAATCAATAGTGGCATTGTGCAGATGGTGGCAGAGGTTATGCGTCAGAGAATTAAAGAAGTCAGATGTGGTGGAACTGCAACAAAAAATTGTGCACATCATTTTCAAACTAGAGAGGATTTTTCTCCCTGCTTTCTTTGACATCATGATTCACCTAATGATCCACCTGCCCGAGCAGGTGCTTATTTCAGGTCCGGTCCAGTACACTTGGATGTATCCTCAAGAAAGGTACGTATAACTAATTAATTATACAGGTTTTTCGATTCATAATCTGTTCCACTGGAGATTACTAGCTATATGTACTTATTCTTATTGTACGTTTGATTTTGTAGACAGCTTGGACTGTATAAAGGATTCGTCAAAAACAGGTCGGCCCCAGATGGCTCCATAGCTGAGACATACCTAATGCATGAGTGTGTTACTTACTGCAACATGTACCTCAAAGATCTACCACCTCCCACTGCCTCCGATCCCAGTGCCCGCATCAATCTTTCTGTCGTCACCAATGTCGTCTGACCGTTTAGAGAAGTATTAAATGAATCGTTAACACGGGAAGAACTTATTGAGGCACATTTGGTAGTGTTGCAAGACTGTGATAAAGTTGAGCTGTACATGATGTCATACAGGGAGAGGCTTCAGGCGTTAAATCCAGACAAGAGTTCGGTGTGGATTGAGAAAATGGTTAAGAAAAAGTTCCCTGATTATTTCTTCCAATGGGTACGTACGTACGTATGTCTTGGTATTTAGTAATTTATATACATATCGATCATGTTTGTAGAAAGTAAACCCTTAAATTTTCCCATTTTCGCAGATGATTGATCTACAAAAATCCGAAAACCACTGAGGGTGGTGGTCCTGGCTAAAGCACTTGCTAGCAGGGAAGCCGATTAAACACTATATTTATCCCGGATGTTTTGTGAACGGTGTAAAGTTCCATTCATTGGCCAGAGATGAAGGAAGAAGAACACAAAACAGTGGGATAGCGGTTGGGAAAGACAATGATCTATATTACGGGGCTATTGTATATGTGGTTCAGCTATGTTACGGGAATGGTGTCAACGTTTTCTTATTCAAGTGCAGATGGTTCAAGCATACAAAGGAAGGCCTGGGACTTTTATCAGTCGATACAAAATCAAGCTGGTATGAGGATGAGCCTTTCGCTCTCGCCACCTTAGTTAGGCAGGTGTTTTATCTCGACGATCCAAAATCTGGTGAAGGGTGGAAAATAGTGAACCATATCTCTCATCGAGGAATATGGAATACAGAGACAATTGAAGGGACACCGGCGACTGAAGATGCTGCTGAACCAGAAAGAGACATTCCTGCCTATCAAGAGCCTAATATTTCTGTCATCCGCTCTTATATAATGGACCTGGTTCAAGATGGTGAACCACTCATGCCTGATGGTTGTACAGATCTAACTGAAGATGAGATTATTGAGGCAATTAATGAAGTAGATAAAGAAGACATGCAGGACGAGGACGAGGACGAGGACGAGGATGAGGACGAGGACGAGGACGAGGACGAGGATGAGGACGAGGACGAGGACGAGGATGAGGACGAGGACGAGGACTCAGGTTATTCGTCGGACGATGTTGAGTATGATGAGGAGGATGAGCAATCGGATAACGGGGAGAGGATGATGACGATTATGACGAAGAGTACAATATAATGACTAGGAATATTAATTGGTAATTAATTATTGTAATTATTGTAATAAATGATGCATCATCGATCAATAATTAATATAAATATTAAAAGGAGGAGTACGTATGTACGTATGTAAAAATATTATTTTTGTACTTAATTAATTACACGCGTCCATGCTTGGATCAGATCGACCGACATACATAAATTAAATTAAATTAATTAATTAATCAATCCGGATTAGATCGAATCGAATCGGATCGATCGAGGAGTGGATCGGATCGGAGCGGATCAGATCGATGATATTTTCGATCAAATTGAATCAGAAGAATTGAACGGAGACACTTGGACGACAGAGACTCCATTTTGCGCCGTCCAAGTGAAGGAAAACCCTAAACCATAAACAGTTAGGGTCTAACCCCTAAATTCAAGTGTTTACTCTTGGACGACGGAGATGAGCTTATCCGTCGTCCAGCTTAGTACTTGGACGACGGAAAACTCATTCTCCGTCGTTCAGGTACTCACTTGGACGACGGAGACACTCATTTGCGTCGTCCAAGTTCATATTTCGTAATTTTATCTAAGACAACGACCATCTAGACCATCTCCCAATGCATATTCTTTTCATCAAGACTATAGAGTAAACAATTCTTGATGTGTGACCTTTGACGGTTCCAAAATCGGAGTTACGAAATGTCTTGTATCCACGTTTCCGGTTTGTCAAAATCTCGGTTTTGCGGTTGACTGTGCCGATGAAACCCTTCACGAACTTATTATTTTCTGAAAATTATGCTAATTATATATTATGTTATGGCGAACGTATCCAACGGGTGTTTTATCCAAATTCAATTTCGTTAATATCGATATGCAAATGAGCCTATACTTAATAACACTTAAGTCATAAAGATTAGTAGATACTTAACAAGTTTAAAGACGTAAAATTATTCGTCGTTTCAAATTCAATTGCTTATATATATGATGCATTAATCGATATTTTACGACTATTTCATTCGAATGACAGATCGATAAATTCCTTGCGAATTAATTTTAAAATATTTTTTTACGTAAATTCAACTTGGACCACAGAGATTGACCATCTCCATCATCCAAGTGGTCACCTGGACGACGAAGATGGCCTTTCTCCGTCGTCCAGGTTCAAAACCCTTGGCGGTTGATTGTACCGCGTTAATTTTCGGCACCGTTTCAAATGTTGACTTAGACGACTGAGAATCTATTCTCTGTCGTCTAAGTCAACATTCGAAACGGTGCCGAAAATTAACGCGGTTGAAACCGTTCCGCCGATTAATTGGGCTCTGTTTCAAAAATTTGAAACAGTTGACTTAGACGACGGAAACGCCCTTTTCTGTCGTCCAAGTGCACTTGGACGACGGAAAATAGGGCTCCGTCGTCTAAGTGAAAGCCTATATATAGCACTGCTCATTCTCTCTTTTCCTCATCCCATCTCATTTCTCCTCCTCTCCTCTCCTCTCCTCTCACTCTCTCAAAAGCTCCGGCCTCCCTCCTCCGGCGTTTCCCTCTCTCCGGCGGATCGCTACTCCGGCGACTTTCCTTTTAGGTAATAATTATATTTTTTAACATCATTATTATTAAAGTAATTATTTAATTTGTAAATTGGTTAATTAATTAGTAATATATTAGTAATAATAATTATTAGTAAATGAATAATTATTAGTAAAAATAAATTATTAGTAATAATATATTAGTAATAATTATTATTGGTAATGATAATTAATTATTGGTAATAATAATTATTAGTAAATGAATAATTATTAGTTAAAATTAATTAATAGTAATAATTATTATTGGTAATAATAATTAAATATATTGGTAAATGAATAATTATTATTGTAAATGCATGATAAATAATAATTAATTATTGTAATTAAATATTGTTTAATTAATAGTATAATTGGTGATTATTATTGCATGTAATTATAATTTGTAAATATTGTTCTAATATTGTCAATTTGTAGTAAATATGGTAAACTAGTGAATTATTAAAAATAATTTATTGATAATTATGAGAATTTTGTAGTAAATTAGTAGTCTTTAATTTAAATTTAGTACATAATTAAGTTTGGTTATTAAGTCGCACTCTTTGGAATAGATGGCGCCTCATTTCCTAGTTTATCTCCTTAACCCCTCGTGATGTGTGGATTTCATCACCGCACACCATAACCTAAGTGAAGTTATGGACACGAGGTTGATGGCGGAGTTTGCAAAGGACTTGAGGGAGTGTAAATTTTTGAAAGATTGGCTGAATGTCGGACATGGTGTCTAGAAACGGATTATGACTGGTGACAGGTTTTGGATCTAAGAAAGACGACACCAATAGAGTATATACCATTGATTTGGTTAGCCTCGGGGTGTTTTGTCGAAATTAGTCATGCCTCTCGCGTTATCTCTATCCCTAACTGGCCATGTTTTTCGATTGAACCAAGGCTGATTAATTGAAATTTTACACTTTATCGCGCGGGTTGCACGTCCATTGAACGACCCAAATACCAAGCTAGTGTACTCTATTTAAATCTTAGGCGCACTCAATACTAAGGTGTAATTACCGTAAATTATACTTAGGTTTTAATGGCTCCATCGTGAAAGAAAAAGACCCAACAGGAGGCCGAAGATGCTATGCACCGACGCTTGGCGGAGCAAGTCGGTTGGGAATTACAGCAGGGCAACGACACGCTCTCTCCGGACCCTTCAGCTGGTCCGTCGACAGCGCCCGACAGCACCCACTGGGGAAATTCCCGCTGCCCCAGTTATCCCGGCCGGTGTTGACGACGCCCTATCCGGTCGGACGCCCGGTTCAGCAGAAAGTACTCAGGCGTCGTCGACCTCGGCTTCCTCTGAATCTATCCTTTATAGCGCCCGATGCAAGCTCAGGAGGCCCCTGACTGACCTGGAACCCAAAAGGACTCGCGGTCTCGGCAAAGGCGGAAAATCAGAGAAAATTTTCAAGGCGACCAGGAAAAAGATCGACTTGCCGTACGATGAATTCACCAGTGGCCCTCCCACAGCTCAGCTAGCTAGTCTCTCAGCGCATAGCATATGGTCAATCATTCGTAGTCGGGTTCGTATGACTGCCCCTACTTGGAAGGAGTTTGCCGGATGAAGAGAATGCGAAACTGTTTAAAGAACTTTCGGTACGTAATACGTACAATTTTAAATTTATTTTCTAATAAAAATTATAATTATAATTTCATAATATACGATTATAATTTTCTATTTATTTCTGATAGGAACAATATGAGGTAGATCCCACACCGGCGATGCTTAGGCATATCAACCAAACCGCCAACTCCATCTATCGTGATTGGAAGTACAAGCTTCATGTGTACTTCGACAATATCGGTCCCTTGCCTACCCCCATAGAGCTGCGTGGGGATAGAGAAGATGAGTGACAATGGTTGTGTAACCACTTCCAAGATGAAGAATATAAGGTGATTACTTTTTAATTTAAATTAAGAGAATTGAATTATTTTTATTTTAGTTACTCATTAATTTTTTAATGATTTATGTTGTCCAACAGAAATTCTCCGAAATCAACAAGACCAACCGGGGGAAGAAGGACAAACACCATACCTCCGGCGCCAAGCAAGTGATTCAGATAGCCAAGGAGCATAGGGATAAGAGCTCCAAACACCCTTATCTCGATGCTAGCATAAGCGCGTACGTGACGCCTGGGCTCGAGAATGAAGCGAGTCAATACAGCATAAGTGATATATATATATGTGTGTGTGCGCTTTTAATTATCGTAGTTATTATTTAATTATAATTTTTTTAAATTATTATTTTTTAGGCAAGGTTGGTAGAACGTGCGCAGGAGGAATTGGCCAACACTTAGCTTGCATACCCAGATTTGCCGCCCGAAGACCTGCCTCCTCTATCGATGGAGAGCCAAATTGCAATCGTCGATGAGGTATACGGTCGTAGAGCTAGAAGGGAGGTTAGGGGGATAGGACCTAAGGTGATTCGTGATTTGTCGACCTCCGACTCATCATCTACGGGAGGTTCGGCGAGGAAAAGTACTCATGCTGCAGCCGTCTAAGCAGCCTATGAAGAGGCTCGACTCGTACGGGAGGAAAATCAATCTATGCGTCAAAGGCTGGATCAACAAGAAGCGCAGATAGCCCAACTCATCGCCCTCACGGAAAATCAGGCTCGACGACAGTGTCAACCTCCTCCGAACTCATACCCCGACGACGACGACCGAGCTGGAGGCGGGGAACTCGGCGACGCATCTGCTCCTCCAGTATTTTAGTAGTTAATTTGTGTAGTTTATTATATCATTTTTTCCCGATTCCGAACAATATTTAATTTCATGTATGCATGTACAAATTAATTTTTATTATTTAATTAATTAAGTAAATACCAATTTATTTTATTTAATTAATTTTAACATATTTAATTATTTAAATGAGATTGAAGTTTTTTAATTAAATTATTAATATTTTACAAAAATTTAAAATTTAATTTAAAAAAAATAAATAACCACTTAGACCACAAAGAATTGATTTCCGTGGTCCAAGTGAGAACTTAGATCGCGGAGTTTTTAGGCTTTCTCCACAGTCTAAGTTTTCACTTAGACCATAGAAATCAATTCTCCGTGGTCTAAGTGAGAACCTAGACCGCGGAGAAAGCCCAACAACTCCGCGGTCTAAGTTCTCACTTGGACCACGGAAATTAATTCTCCGTGGTCTAAGTGAGAACTTAGACCGCGGAGAAAGATCAAAATCTCCGAGGTCCAAGTAAGCACTTGGGCAACGGAGAATAAATTTCCATCGTCCAAGTTCTTACTTGGACCGCAGAGATTGTCCGCGGTCTTAGTAACAACCTGGACGATGGAAATCTATTCTCCGTCGTCCAAGTGCTTGGAAGACAGCACTTGGAGCACGGAACTTGGAGCATGGAGGTTCCGTCATCTAAGTACTTAGACGACGGAAAAACACACCTAGACGAAAGAAACGCTCCGCAGTCTAAGTGCATTTTTCTTGTAGTGATCAATTTCCTTCGACAATTCATTGCTAATGTTGCAGGCAAGACACAACCATTCTCACCATTACTCAATTTGCAAAATCAGGACTTTGCATGGGAGCCTATTCATCAAGAGGATTTTGACACCATCAAAGAATATCTGGGGAACCCACTAGTCTTGGTCCCGCCAAGACCAGGTGTACCCCTCAAGCTATATATTTCAGCTACAGATCATTCTATTGGGAGTCAACTGGAACAAGTTGATACAGCAGGAGCCGAACGAGCCATTTTTTACCTAAGCCATACCTTGACAGAATGTGAAACAAGGTACTCACCAATGGAAAAGTTGTGCGTAGCCTTGTATTTCTCAGGATGCAAGTTGAGGCACTACATGTTGTCATTTACCACCTGTGTCATCGCACAGACTAATTTGGTGAAGTATATGCTTTCAAGGCCTATACTAAGGGGTTGAATTGGCAAGTGGATATTAGCTCTGTCAGAGTTCTCATTACAATATGTGCCCTAGAAGGCAGTAAAAGGCCAAGCGGTGGCTAATTTTCTTGCCTATCATCCGATGGTAGATACTCGGGAAGGCCTAGAACTGGAGTTAGCTCGTATCGTCTTGGCCCCGTGGTACCTATATTTCGATGGTTCAAGTACTCGCAGCATGGTTGCCTTAGTTACCCTAAATGGCCAGACTTTTTCTTATTCTTTCTGGTTGGACTTCCATTGTACAAACAACCAAGAAGAATATAAGGCTCTTATCATAGGATTATAGCCATTACTGGATATGAAGATTACAGACGTTTACGTTTGTGGAGATTCCCTTCTGGTGATAAAGCAACTTGAGCAGAAGTATAAGGCCGATCCAGTTCTGGAGCCCTATGCCCGATGAGCTTGTGATCTACTTAAGCTGTTTACTGAAGTGCAACTGAGTCACATCCCTCGCGAGGAGAATTATGCAGCAAATGGGTTGGCAAAGTTAGCAACTGGGGTACGCCTACAGGATGGAGTACGTGAGCGGATCTTGAAGGTTGAACGAGGAACGCTACCTTCTTTCTTTGCTTGCCAGGAAGAGAACAATGAATGGTACGTAGCCATACTAGATCATATTGACATAGATTGGCAACAACCCATCATCTCTTATCTCCAGAATCCTAACGAACCAGCAGACAAGTAGATATGCTTTCTGGCTCCTAATTATGTGCTTAAGGATGATGAATTATATAGGCGAGGTAAGGATGGCTTGTTATTACGGTGTGTATACGGGCGTGATGCCAAACGTATAATGAGAGAAGTACACTTGGGGGCAGTAGAGGCACACCAAGCTGGCCCAAAGATGTGATAGTTGTTACGGCGTCATAGATATTATTGGCCAGGAATGCTCAAAGTGGGTGGAAGCTAGGCCTTTAAAAGTGGCCTCGACAAAAACCATTTGCCAGTTCATGTTTGAAGATGTCGTTTGTTGGTTTGGTATTCCATAATATTTTTTGTCCAACAGAGGAGCAGCTTTTATGTCTGGCGAGGTAGACAGCTTGATGCAGGACCTCGATATACACTTTCTTCATTCCACTCCATACTATGCCCAGTCAAATGGTAAGGCAGAGGCGAGCAACAAGATAATTTTACACACCCTGAAGATAATGCTTGCCAGCAATGCCTGCTTGTGGCATGAAGACTTATTTAAAACTTTATGGGCATACCGGAAAAGCAAAACAAATCCAACAAGAACGACTCCCTATGCATTGATGTTTGGCCATGATGCAGTGCTGCTAACATGCAGTCCTTACGAGTCAGGGAGCAGTATGATCTAATAGGTGAGGATTACGTGCAGGCAATGTGGGAGGAGCATAAAGACTTAGACGGGACACGACTGGAGACATACGAATAGTTTTGTGACGAGAAACGTAGAGTTGCTCGTGCCTATGAAAAGTGCACTAGGGGCAAAAGTTTTGCAGAGGGAGACTTAGTCTGGAAAGTAATACTTCCTATTGGCGAGAAGATTGACAGATGAGGAAAGTGGTCTGAAAAGTGGGAAGGACTATACATCATAGATCGTATTCAAGGCCGTGGAGCAGTTTGCCTGAGCGACCGAGATGGCACAGTTCATGCTAACCCTATTAATGGTCGTTTTCTTAAGATGTATGTACAACCAGTTTGGGAATACAACGACCTACCAGTAGCAGAATAATTTAGTTCATCCAGGCTCCATGGCAACTATTCGCTTGAATAAACTGCAGGGACATAATATAGGGATTTCATGTATTTCAGCACAAGGCTAGTAGCAGTGACTATAGCCGCAGTCTAAAAAAAACTCTTAAAATCTTAAAGCCAATTTCTGTGCCTAAACCTTGTGGAGTCTAAAACTTTTGGTAGTTAATCTGTACTAGCCAATTTCTGTGGTCAAATACAAGTGTTGTGATTCATGCACAAACAATGTTTAAGTTTATCAATATAAACAACGTTTTTTTTAGAAAGATGTTATTCTTCCAACATGAGCAGATTATATAAAATACTTTGTATATTAGAAATACAAGTTACAAAGGCTTTGCAGCCTTGAGCTCTGATACCATAGGGAAGAAGTTCAGAAGAAATTTCGATGGACTGAGAACAAAAGAAACAAAAGAAGGTATACTACACTCCAATCCCTCAAATAGTTGACAACCAAGCTCTGTGGCACTCGTATCGAATTTGCAAACTTGGAGCATGGAAATGAAGATGCAGTGAGGACCAACATCTCTACTAGAAGACGGAGAAGGGTCTCAAGAGACAAAAGAAAGAGGAATTGGAGGGTGTTAAAAACTAGTTCAGCAAATGAAGGTTATCCTCATTCGTCTTTCATTATTAGCGCTGATGTGCTAGCTTCCACCTTGGCACCTCTTCCCCAGGAACGAACCAAGCGCTGGAAGCAAGTTGTCATGTGCTTCCCTGAATTGACTCCACATGTAATGAGGAGTGGTAGCATACATGACTCATTGGCCTTCCTTGCCAGAACACTTACATGTATGGACCTGCATCATCTATGCAAGCAAAAGCAGACCTGTTGCTAGTGAAGAGGCCACCGCAAAGTCATCCCCGACCTTTAGACTTTGTCACTCTATATATACATAGGACATGAATATCATCATCTAGTCCAGGTTTGGACATGGATATCACTATATAGAGTTCGTGATTTGGAAGGATTTTATCTGGAGGTTTCTTTCTGAGTAAAAACCAGAGTGGATACATTGAAAGAGAGTTCATTCTGAACCAAAGAGAAGAAGGAATTCATAAGGGTGAAGGATTAAGGTGATATTTATAGAGAAGTAATGATGGAACTATTACGTCTAAACGAAGCGGTGAAAATTCTTGAAGTAAATCACAACCGTTGATGAAAGACATGTATCGCTGGGGGATTGAACCACACGATGATTCGTCCATTTCGAGTCAATAAAGCCATATTTGCAGATTTTTGAGCAGCTAGGCGTGCCTCTTGGAAACTGGAGAGCTGCAATGCGACAGGATACGATCAAGATTTCAAAATCAAATTTAATCCTGTTTAAAAGGATCGACTAGAGTAACCAAACGACAACGGTAAAACCTGAGTGACTCTGGTATGGGCCATGTACCATTTGGATTTGTTGGTTATGGGCTCATACCATAAGCCTATTATTAAATCCAGAGTTTGAGTGATTTAGGAAATTTAGGATTGGGCTTAATAAAACAATGGGGAATAAATGAAATTCATCTGCAATACATAAGATGCAAAGTTGGGCCTGGTACTAGAGGCATAGGACCTACAACAGGATAGCCTTTCTTTTTAGTTCAACTTTGAAATGCTCAAAATCATTCTAGGCTAAGCTATATGATTCGAGAAGTGCAGAAGCATCGTCCTCAACTTCGGCGAGTTGCTTGGTGTGACCGATACTCTCGTCAAGAAGCTGTTGGGCATTGGCATGAGCAGCACGAGCATAGGATCGCAAGAGATCTACTTTGGCATGGAGAGCAGCTAATTCAGCTTCTTTGACAGCTAGAGTTTCCCTCCTGGATGAGACACTTTGTAAAAACTCCTAGAGGCGGTTCTGATCTTGTTGCATCTGGCTAGCCATCTCTACCACTACTTTTTGCTTACGATCTGAATGGTGTTTCAAGTCATCTTGACTGACATACAACTTGTAAAGATTGTGAAGGACTCGCTCGAATTGGGTAACGATGGGAAGAAACTCACTGAGGGCAGTTCGTTTCAAGTCCATAACCTTGTCCAAAGTGCTGTTAATACTTTCAAACGAGTCCAGGTTAGCCTTATCAAGCTCCTTGCGGGTCACTTGAGGGAGTACGATTTCGGCAGGAATTGGGTCTATGATGATGAGTTTGGCCGAAAGTTCTGCCAAACTTAGGAGTTGGTGTCGCATAGCATTGATCTAGCTGGCGGGGCCTGAAGATGAAGAGGCCCAGGGAGACATTTCCTTGGCATTGGGGGGTGCCTTGACTGTGGAGGTGGGCGTCGAATACTCCAGTGAAGGAAGTTGAGAACCGGGAGTTGCATAAAAAGTTTGGCAATGTCGTGTCTGTTAGAGAATACTCAATTAAGAATGAACTGGATATGCAATTAACAAAAGGAAAAAGAGGTTGATTAAGTAAATATACCTCAGCCTCGCCAAGCATATGCAGCTCAGGCGAGCACAGAATGTCAAGTACCATCTATTCTAAAACCTTGTTGGGTTTGTTTGGTACATCATGTGTTCTTGAAGGTTCTGGGTTGGAGATAGGTATTGTCCACCCTTTTGACATGGCTTACTGTTCCTCTGGAGCATAGTGTAAGGAATGGTAGGAGAAAGGAGCAGCAACAAAGGTAAAGGTGGATGCGGTAGGAGAGTTACCTGCATCTCCTTCGCTTGTAGCATCATTCCCTCTAGGGTTGTCAGCAAAGTCTAGAAAATGCTGATGCTGAGGTAGTTTGATGTCTGAAATGACTTGTGGGGCATGTGGATTAAGAGTTCCTTCTAACGAGTCAAGGTGGTTCTCAATGACAACAACAACCTCAGTATTGTTGGCGGCATTCTCTTCAGGGACAGAGAATAGGTTCTAAGGAAAACGAGGATTGGTTAGGACAACTTTTGCGGATTGCTTTAGAGGTCAAGTAATTATAAGTACTAATGTTGTTTTCAATAAAGAAAGGGTGAAGATAAATCACCTTGTCATAAGGAGACAAGAAGTTGGTATCAACCAGCTCAAGTGGTTGTTTGTTTACGGCGACAACAAATTGTGACGAGGGAGCATCGACGGTAGACTTAGGCTCGAGCGGCATTGTAAGATTTTTTGTTAGAGTAGAAGGAGTAAATTATGTTGCTACTTGTTAGGGAGATATATTCTGTACCATTTGACTTTCCGAGTTTCCCTCAGTAACAAGTTTACGACGGCGCCGTTAGTGTTTGGCCGAACCACCAGCTGGCCAGTCGGTCCGGGTCCTTTTATGGGACCTCTGAAAAATGATATGATTATGTTCTCTGGTGAATTAATAGACTAGGCATGTGGACAATAGAGTGCTTACAGATTGTGGAGGTTCTTCCTCTGTATCTTGTGGGAGTTCTTGGTTAACAATGGTGTTGGGAGCTTTGAGTTTTTCTGAATACTGTTTCGATTCCAATAAAATGGGTTAGTATAGGTATTGCCGGTATCTGTGGAAAAAGCTTGGCGGACAGATAAAGTTAGTAAAGACACATACCGTCGGCCAATGGGTGTCTTCAGTATCCCCATAGGTTTTGTTCAGCAACCACCTGTCAGAATCATTCATAAATTACTTCTAAAGTCGCGAAAGATGGCGGCAAAGAGGACGAGCGGTGACTTGGATCGTATTCCATCCCAAAGATACGGTCTCCATTCTACGAAATGTTTGGTCACATAAAGGGAGGGTACGACAAGATAAGTAAGGTCTTGCTCATGAAGCATTATCAATGGAAAGCCATAGTAGGCGTCAACTATTTCATCAGAGTCTAGATGAGAAGACGCTCGCCAGATGCTATAACGGTTCACTGAGGCAATAAGAGGCATATGGGCATGTTGGGACAACCCAAGTTGCCTGGCGAAGTGGTTCGATGCATACAACTTATACTCAATCGTGGAAGGGTCAGGAACCAGCAGATTGCCACAAGTGTTACTATAGAGGAAAATAAGCCTCGCCTGGGCATCCTGGTCTGGCGAGGGAAGAAAGTCGGTGTCAAGTTCTAGAGGAAAGTTACGGCTCAGAATGATGTCAACTACAGCTTCAAAAAACTCGGTGTGCGAGCAAAAGGTAACAAAACATGTCTAGTAAGTCTATCCGTCAAAAGAGGGGGTGGTCACCAGAGTCTTGCCCAAAAGTTTGTTTGTCTTGAATGGGAGAATTTTGGGGTGGTGGAAGATGGGGGAGTATATTTGGAGCCAAAGTTCTACCATTCAGAGTGGTCCGGGCTGATAAAGGTTAAGCCGTGATAGTGCAATCCATCTTAGGCTACAGTAGATGTAGGCAAGGATGGACTGCGCGAGGCCCAGTTTGGTGCCCTTGAAGAGACATTCGGCAAGGTTGATCCAACAGTTATTGAGAGGCTGGGCAGAAGATGTATTTTGACAGCCAGAATTCAAGGAAAACAAAACCTCCTTGATCATACTTGTCATTGATGTAGTGGGTGGTCCATGCAGAAAATGAGGAAGGTCGGTATTTGCCAGCTTGAACCAAACACTCCACATGGTCTCCTTGTTTCCAAACAGGGTTTGCTATAGGAACTCCAAATAAAGTATAGAGGTCCAGAAGAGTGATACTTACATCACCGCAAGGGAGACGGAAGCAGTTGCATGCAGAATCCCAAAAGCACATAGCCATGGCGAAGGGCGCAAGATTCCCACCACCGGGGAATGAGAAACATAAGTCAAGGAGGTGATCAATGTCGGCCGCTTGCCAACGAGCCAGGTCCAGTTCTTGCCGGTTGTTGTACTAGGCACGGTCATTGTTAGAGGTGTTGGGCCATTTACCGATTGAGTAAAAGGTGTCCTTGCTGGCCCACCCATCTAGGCTGGCTCGTGGGTTGTCCTGGAAATCATAGCTGAATTGCAATAATAGCGATGAAGGATGGGAAAAAGTTTTGGGTCTATGGGTGTTGCGAGGAAAGGGCCTAGGCGACCGGTACCTGATGAGTTAATTCTGAGAGTGAGAGTAGTGCCTGGGTGTCTTCGCAACGCGGTAGAGCAAATATCAGCAGCAAGGCATTTTGCTTCATCCTTGGTTAGGTTTGGTTGTCTTTCTCTATAAGGAGGCATGTTGAGTAGTCGGAGAGTGACGACAGCGGAAAGACAGAAAGTGTGACTTTGGAAGGAAGCTTGGAATTTGAAATAATGTAAGTAGAAGAGTTGTGTTGGGAGGTAAATTCTGACGGATACGTGCACTTTTAATATGACGTCACCCGAAGTGGCACGGCTTTTCAAAAGGAAGGATGCGACGTGGCTGTGACGACCCGGACCAGAATCAGCAGTATGATCAGCTTGATTCGTGAGTTACTGCGTAATCGCAGATTTCTGACTGATGTTTGAATCGCTAGGTTTGTTAACGACTAAATCATTGGCTGAGAATTGGAGCTGAGTCTCTTCTCGAGAGTCGTTGTACATGTGATTTCGAGTTCGTGGGCGGTTCCAGATCATTATTTGGACGACCGAGGAATTAATTATGAATATTTGAAGTTCAGATTTAAATGGTGGGCTACTTAACGACTAAATTACCGGACGAGAATTTGGTTTCGGTTCCTTCACGGAAGTTGTTCAGAATTTAATTTTGAGCTCGTGGGAACTTCCGGAGCATTATTCTGAGTTACGAAAATTTAGTTGTGAATACTTCCGATTGTTGATTGTTTAGTCGATTAAATATGTGTTGGTTTGAATGGTTGACTTTTTATTGGTTTGGTCGATGTGTTTGACTTCGGCTGATAATTGAAGAGTACGTCGAGACAAGTTTGTTACCGCAAGAATTATTGGAATCGGAGTTACGACGCGAGAGTAACGGAGGTTTTAAGTTTGCCGAAATGTATTTTTGGAAGTTTCCTTTTTGGGAAGGTTTAAATAGTGGGGTTTCCAAATCAGGCAAGTCAAACTTTCATTTATGGTGGTTGACCTGGTTAACTCGGGTTGACCTGGTTAACTCGGGTTGACCAAGGTGGAGGAGAAGGCCACGATGGCTCACGGCGACGAGCAGCCGTCCGACCACCCCAGGCCTTGGGGTTGGTCCCTTTGGACTCGTCTTGATGCCCTCGACACGTTGCCGATCTCATTTCACGGTGAGGCTCACCGGAGAGGAAGAATTATCCAGCCAAAAATGGAGGAAAATTTGTGAATTCGGGTTCATTGAATTAGGCCGAATTGAGCTGCAATTTTGGGTGGGCTTTGAAGCTCTCATCACTAGCAAGCTACCTTGTAAGTTTGGAGTTCTAATTTTGATTGTGGAAGGAGAATTTTGGATTTGAAATTTGTGTACCAATTCGGTTTTTCGTGAAATTGAGCTAGTTAGAGATTGAATTGGCCTTTGTTGCAGTTGACAAAGTTGCTCAGTGGATGATTTTGAGTGGAATAGTGGTTGCTCTGCCGTGAAATTGTCCGGTCGGGTGGCGGCGCCGCCGTGGGCGGTGGTCAACGGCGGTCAAAGTTGACTTTTTGGGGTTTTCGACAAGTTGCATGTCATTTCACTTGAAATCGCGCCCCGATCGCAGTGGGGAGGTTCGTTTCTTGATTTGAGCATCCGAAAATACAGCGAGGTATTGATGTGTGATATCCGGATTTCCGATAGTTTGTCGTAATCGAATTACGTGTTTCCGAAAACGGTGGTTTCTCGTGATTTGTCTTGTATTATCGAGTTATGACTTTGAGAAATGGATTTTGTGAATATTCAGGTGTTCGTGATCGTTCGTTTGGCGAGGGACTTTCCGCCGGATCACGGGTTAACGCATATCGCGTTACGCTAGTCTGTGAGTGGACAATTTCTTTTCACGGATTATTTGTGAGTCTTTTATATGATTTTCGAACTTGAGCATGCGTATTGAGATTACGGATTACATGAGCATGTGTTTTTACGAAAATACGATTATACTTATACGGATATACGTATACGAATATGCATATACTTATATGTTGTTTCATGCATTTGCATCGACCTGTTTATGATTTGGTTTACACAGAGTACAGTCTCAGTTATGTTGTTGTATCGATACACTTTGCCTCTCGGTTGATCCCCGATGGTAGGCCGCCAGGAGAGGCGTTTCCCCGACCTGACCGGTGAGGGGCGTTTCCCCGGAACCGAGGCCATTTCTGGCTAGAATCACGTGGAAGTCAGGGACTCTGTGATTCTGACTGTACTAGCACGGATGTGTCCATGAGTGACCCCGTGGGATTTTTACTTGCATGCTCAGTACGCTGGAGGATTATGGTTTTACCTCATGTACTTTGTTATTTTTATTTACCTGGACTCGCATATGTTATTTTAAACATATATATCAACTGGTGAAAGACATTTATTTTCGTCCACTCACTCTAATGATTTTCATGTCTTTCCCCTGGGCTTTTCGGTTTCCGTGCTCAGTTTGCAGTTCAGGCTCTGGTGTCGCACGTCGTGGTCGGAGGCATAGTGCTCGAGCTACCTTGTTTCTTCCAGTAGGTTTATTGTTCTACCTACTGTGGTATATTTTTATGTTTATACATTAGAGGTCGCTCTGAGAAATCTGTTGTTCATGTTATACGATTTTACTCCGGATTTCAGTAAAGTGCATATATATTTACTATTTTACTTTACTGTTGATATATTGAGAAATCCGGATGGGATTGGTGCCCACGGTTTGATTTTTGTGGCATAGGATGAAGTGTATTTTCCGCGTGCAGGTAATGGTAATTCCACGTTAGTAGCGAAAGTCTGCCAAAATTTCTACGGTTTTTGTTGGTTCTTGTTTTCGAAAGGGTTTGATTCCTGTTTAGGGAGCTAAAATCGGGGTTGGGTCCTTTCAGCTTGGTATCAGAGCATTAGGTTATAGGTTCTGTAGACTTCTGTAGTTGTGTTTACTAAGGATATTTGAGAATGTACAGCATGTCTGGAATGGTGACCCGACCGGCCG
Organism: Geum urbanum; assembly: GCA_946800695.1. Taxonomy (NCBI): domain Eukaryota; kingdom Viridiplantae; phylum Streptophyta; class Magnoliopsida; order Rosales; family Rosaceae; genus Geum; species Geum urbanum. The sequence goes on along the minus strand of OX327017.1, from coordinate 17,881,220 downwards.
GCGGATAATCATCAATATTCCGGGTGTTGTATGCTTTCAAATATTTGAAGTTCCATGATTACGTTCCACTTGTTATGAACGATATTTTATTCATTAGGATGCCTCCTGACGTGCTTTCCGTGTCGTTTCGGTTGTGGATCCTATTGAGGATCAATCGACGCGCGATTTGCCAGAGAACTGTGGATTTGAATGAGCATTCTGAGTTCAGAGAATTGTGTGGCACGGTTTGCCTGGTTGTGTGTGTATGAGCGTCTACATGTTGCCTCAGAGCAGAGAATGGTGGCAGTTGATGTTTGCCTGAGTCAGATTGTTGTGTTTGGTGGGCTGATATTGTGTGAGTACCGGTTGCGACTCCATGGCCTACATTCAGGGCGTGGTTTATATGGTAATGGTTTTATCAGGCTATCCAGCAATCGAATGTGGAGTGTTTACCCACCTGAGGCAGTGATGCATTGTCCATATGTTTGTCCATGTTTGCACGTGTTATGTGGCTTCAGAAGAAGCAGTGCACGAGGTTCGAGATGAGTTCGAACTTGAGTATCAGAGAGAGTCTGATTGTTGTGCCTCGAGATAACCGTAAGGAGCTTAGTATGTTGTACTCCGTGGTGAGGTTATTGAGAAGGAAAGGTGTACGCGGTTTCCGATATGATGGTTTGAGGAAAGTGGACTTAGTCGAGATGTTTTGATGAGGTTGAGTTCAGGCACCTCGAGATCATTGACTTCATCAGGCTGTGGTCTTTTTGATTATGTTGAGGGTTATCAGATCAAGCAGAGGATCCGTTTGATGATGGCGGAGATCACAGAGTAGCGGATTTGCTCCTGTGGCATGAGCTTGGGCGGTCGTTGGTGATCCTTTCACACAACAGGTGTTGCGGTGACTTGTGTTCGTGGAGCACTTTCAGTTGCCATTGTGGTGACCAGGAGGGTCACGTTACGAGGGAGCGCCCTCAGCCAGCTGTTTTAGCAGTTCGACAGCTCAAAGTTTGCGAGGAGATCCTCATGTTGTACCTAAAGTTTGACCAATGTAGCCTTTTGATGAGCTATTCAGCAAGTCACAATTGATGTGGGCGGCTAGTTGGGCATGTTGGAGTTCGTGCCATGACCTTGTTTGAGGACAGACTTTTCTCCGAGGTTACTGTTGTTTGATATCCATGGCTATTGTACCTATATCTCCACTTCCGAGGTTTTGGAGAGTGTTGCATCCATCCGGAGGTCGCGAGATCCTTGTTGAAGGTTATGGGCTAGCCACGGATCTGTTATAGCTGGACATCGTGGTTTTAGTGAGATTGTGAGTATGGATTTACTGACGATGCATTTGGCCATGTTCGAGTGCCTCGAGAAGGAGGTTGTGTTTCGACGACCAGACTTTCTCCGAAATACTGTTTCGTGGCGATGATCGAGCGGATGATGGAAACGGGTTGTGTTGTTGCTTAGCTCATATTGTGGATACTACGGTTGTTGTGCCCGACGTTGGTGACATTGGGATGATTCCCGAGTTTCCAGGTGTATTCCGGAGGGGTTACCGGATATTTCTCCAGTTTGGGAGACCGATTACACCATCAAGCCTGTACCGGGCGCTGGACTCATTTTACCGGCATCTTGTCGTTCGGAGCCAGCGGAGCTGATGGAGCTACAGTTTCGACTCTAGGAGTTGCTGGAGGAGGTTTCAGGAGATTTCATGCGATTCCGCGTGTTTGTGTGGTGTGCTCTTGCATTGTTTGTGTGGATGTTAGATGGTTCGACGAGGTGGTGCATGGACTATTGGAAACCTGATTTGCTTCAAGGGAGAGCGAGTATCCTCCGCTTCGGATTGACGAGTGGTTTGATCAGCTCGCGAGAGCTTCAGTCCTTTCGAAGATTGATTTTGGTTTTGGATACCATTAGTTGAGGTTCGATGAGATAGTTGTAGTTTGGACAGCTTTCGGATCTCGGTGCGGACATCAGGAGTTCTTGGTCACGTTGTTGGTTGACCAGTGCCCCGTATAACGTGTGGACTTGATGGACCAGGTGTTCAGACGATTTCTAGACGAGTTTGCGGTCATGTTCGTCGGCAATATCCTGATGTAATCCAGGAGTGTGGGCCAGTACCTGAAGTAATTATGAGCGGTTTTGCGGACTTTGCGAGACGACCAGGTTTTTATGAGTTCAACCAGTGTGAATTTTAGTTGGTTAGCGTGAAGACTTCGAGCTACATGATGTTAGCTGAAGGAGTCAGTGTGGATTCCGATCAGTTGAAGCCGTGTTGATTTGGGGATTGCCCTACCATTATGCCAGAGAACAGGGGTCTCTTAGGTTGGGCAGGCTTTTACCGACGGCTTGTGCAGAATTTTCCCGGATTGCCACTCTACTTTCCGGATTGACGAAGAAGGCGTCAAGTTTGAGTGGTTCGATGCACGCGAGGAGAGTTACTTACTCCTGAAGGATGGTTGATCGTTGCTTCGGTTTTAACATTACCTGACGATCGTGGTGAGTCCGTGGTCGTGGGTTATGACGATGCATCGAGGTTTAGATTTGGTTGTGTTTTGATGTTGTGTAGCTGAGCGGTGGCTCATGGTTTCGGACGGTGGAAACTTTATGGGGCTACGTGTTCTATGTATGATTTGGATGTAGTTGTCTTTGTGTTAGCATCGGAGAGTCCGAGACACTACTACTATGGTGTGCAGCGCGGTGTAGGACGTGCACTGATCATTTGAGTTTCCTCCACTTGCATTTTCGGCCAGATTTGGGCTTGAGGCAGTGTAGATGGATGAGGTCGACTAACGACTATGGCTGCACCTTTGAGTCTGTTCGGGAAAGGCTAGAGATCGTACCTTGACCATCCGTCTGGGATGTCGTTGCTGATGCATTATGTTGAAAGTCGGGAGCTTCAGTGGGTCATGTGTGTGTGGCTCGAGTTTCCGTATTAGCCGAGTGTGTGCTACGGAAGCTGAATTCGAGTGTGATGATATTGAAGCTCATTGTTTTGCGCGCATTTGGCGCTAGTGATGCGGAGATGTATCAGATACTTCGTGTTTACTACTTGTGATGCAACATGATGAGCAATGTAGTGGTTTGCGTGTGCGACTGCCACATTTGTCGACAGGCGATGGCTAGAAGGCAGAGACTTGCCGAGAAGTGTCAGCCATTTGAGATTTCCGGTTTGACGTGGCGATTGTTGCTGTGATTATGTGTGTTTGTATGCACTTGGGTTTGTGATACCAGTTGTTAGGCTTTTGTGGATCGTTTGACGAACTCAGTACATATCCTTGTACTTTCGGGAAAGGATTTCAGTGGCAGGCTAGTATAGCTGTGTTTGACGGAGATTGTCCATCTACATGGTGTACTTGTGTCCCAGTTTGCTGGTCGAGGTAATCAGCTACAACAGAGTGTTGACGAGCTTTGCAGTGAGCATTGTGGACCAGATTACGAGTTAGTACCGGTTCTTATCCTCGAATTGGCGGGCGATCTTTGAGGACTATTCAGACCTTGGAGGACATGTTGTGGACCTCGATATTGCAGTTCCGGAGAACTTGGGACCAGCAGTTTCAGCCGTTCGAGATTACTTGCGATACTAGTGTGTTGACCACTGTGAAATTGACGTTGTTTGATGTCGATTTGAGGAACGATGTAGTACTCCATTCTGTTGGAGCGAGTTTGATGTATGTTGACGTTTGATTCGGATCTTGTGGAATGTGCTACCACAGACTGTCAGATTAGCGGGAATGGGTTGATAATTGCCCGAGTCTGATGTTTGAGCTGTGTTGATATGAGTGTGAGTTGTGTTGATGTAAGCAGACTGAGTTGTGATTTGCCATATTGTTTTGATCCAGATGCGGTCATAGGCGAGTTTGTGTTGTGTTCCGTGTGGCGGAATTGTGTTTCAGGTTTGTTGTGTGTTGTGTACCCTATCTGTTCCTTATGCAGAAACACTTGGCGATTGAGTTGAGCCAGTTCAAATTTGTGATTTAAGGGTACATGGATTTCAGCACGGAGCTATCTCCTATTGTGGAGTCTGTTATCAAAGTTGTTTAGTTGACGTAGCCACTGGGCAGCTAAGCAGTATGCAGAGGCAGTGCTCCTATTTTTAGTCGGCAGACTTGGAAATTTCGAGGTCGAAATTTTTTTAAGGGGGGAGGATTTGTGACGACCCGGACCAGAATCAGCAGTATGATCAGCTTGATTCGTGAGTTACTGCGTAATCGCATATTTCTGACTGATGTTTGAATCGCCAGGTTTGTTAACGACTAAATCATTGGCCGAGAATTGGAGCTGAGTCTCTTCTCGAGAGTCGTTGTACATGTGATTTCGAGTTCGTGGGCGGTTCCGGATCGTTATTTGGACGACCGAGGAATTAATTATGAATATTTGAAGTTCGGATTTAAATGGTGGGCTACTTAACGACTAAATTACATGACGAGAATTTGGTTTCGGTTCCTTCACAGAAGTTGTTCAGAATTTAATTTCGAGCTCGTGTGAACTTTCGGAGCATTATTCTGAGTTACGAAGATTTAGTTGTGAATATTTCCGATTGTTGATTGTTTAGTCGATTAAATATGTGTTGGTTTGAATGGTTGAATTTTTATGGGTTTGGTCGATGTGTTTGACTTCGGGTGATAATTGAAGAGTACGTCGAGACGAGTTTGTTACCGCAAGAATTATTGGAATCAGAGTTACGACGCGAGAGTTACGGAGGTTTTAAGTTTGCCGAAATGTATTTTTGGAAGTTTCCTTTTTGGGAAGGTTTAAATAGTGGGGTTTCCAAATCAGGCAAGTCAAACTTTCATTTATGGTGGTTGACCTGGTCAACTCGGGTTGACCGAGGTGGAGGAGAAGGCCACGATGGCTCACGACGGCGAGCTGCCGTCCGACCACCCCAAGCCTTGGGGTTGGTCCCTTTGGATTCGTCTTGATGCCCTCGACACGTTGCCGATCTCATTTCACGGTGAGGCTCACCGGAGAGGAAGAATTGTCCGGCCAAAAATGGAGGAAAATTTGTGAATTCGGGTTCATTGAATTAGGCCGAATTGAGCTGCAATTTTGGGTGGGCTTTGAAGCTCTCATCACTAGCAAGCTACCTTGTAAGTTTGGAGTTCTAATTTTGATTGTGAAAGGAGAATTTTGGATTTGAAATTTGTGTACCAATTCGGATTTTCGTGAAATTGAGCTAGTTAGAGATTGAATTGGCCTTTGTTGCAGTTGACAAAAATGCTCAGTGGATGATTTTGAGTGGAATAGAGGTTGCTCTGCCGTGAAATTGTCCGGTTAGGTGGCGGCGCCGGCGTGGGCGGTGGTCAACGGCGATCAAAGTTGACTTTTTGGGGTTTTCGACAAGTTGCATGTCATTTCACTCGAAATCGCGCCCCGATCGCAGTGGGGAGGTTCGTGTCTTGATTTGAGCATCCGAAAACACAGCGAGGTATTGAGGTGTGATATTCAGATTTCTGACTGTTTGTCGTAATCGAATTACGTGTTTCTGAGAACGGTGGTTTCTCGTGATTTGTCTTGTATTGTCGAGTTATGACTTTGAGAAATGGATTTTATGAATATTCAGGTGTTCGTGATCGTTCGTTTGGTGAGGGACTTTCCGCCGGATCACAGGTTAACGCATATCGCGTTACGCTAGTCTGTGAGTGGACAATTTCTTTTCACGGATTATTTGCGAGTCTTTTATATGATTTTCGAACTTGAGCATGCGTATTGAGATTACGGATTACATGAGCATGTGTTTTTACGAAAATACGATTATACTTATACGGATATACGTATATGGATATGCATATACTTATATGCTGTTTCATGCATTTGCATCGAACTGTTTATGATTTGGTTTACACAGAGTACAGTCTCAGTTACGTTGTTGTATCGATACACTTTGCCTCTCGGTTGATCCCCGATGGTAGGCCGCCAGGAGGGGTGTTTCCCCGGAACCGAGGCCATTTCTGGCTAGAATCACGTGGAAGTCAGGGACTCTGTGATTCTGAGTGTACTAGCACGGATGTGTTCATGAGTGACCCCGTGGGATTTTTACTTGCATGCTCAGTACGCTGGAGGATTATGGTTTTACGTCGTGTACTTTGTTATTTTTATTTACCTGGACTCGCATATGTTATTTTAAACATATATATCAACTGGTGAAAGACATTTATTTTCGTCCACTCACTCTAACGATTTTCATGTCTTTCCCCTGGGCTTTTCGGTTTCCGTGCCCAGTTTGCAGTTCAGGCTCTGGTGTCGCTCGTCGTGGTCGGAGGCATAGTGCTCGAGCTACCTTGTTTCTTCCAATAGGTTTATTGTTCTACCTACTGTGGTATACTTATATGTTTATACATTAGAGGTTGCTCTGAGAAATCTGTTGTTCATGTTATACGATTTTACTCCGAATTTCAGTAAAGTGCATATATATTTACTATTTTACTTTACTGTTGATATATTGAGAAATCCGGATGGGATTGGCTCCCACGGTTTGATTTTTGTGGCATGGGATGAAGTGTATTTTCTGCCTGCAGGTAATGGTAATTCCACGTTAGTAGCGAAACTCTGCCAAAATTTCTACGGTTTTTGTTGGTTCGTGTTTTCGAAAGGGTTTGATTCCGGTTTAGGGAGCTAAATCGGGGTTGGGTCCCTTCAGTGGCGCTTACATGTGGAGTTATCGTTTGGATTATAACGACATGTTGTGTGGTAAACCAAGCCTTTTTTATTGCGATGGTAAATTTAATCTCATGGCTTGAGGGGCAATGTTTGGGCCCAAAATATTTTATTTTGTTGTTGGACTTTCGTGGATGGATTAGGTGAGTAGCCCGAGAGGTATTCTAGTCGTGACGAACTGGAAAAGAGGGGGAGGCCGAGTGTCGCGGCCCATTAATGAATAATAATCGACCTTTCCGATGGAGGAATCCTATGGTGGAAAGGATTCCTGGCAAAGCTTATCTCTGAGAATCTTAGATTCCGAGATAAGGTATAAGACATGGGAACCGAGTAGTTATAATTGCTTAGCAAGTCTAATTGTGAGGAGATTCAGTTGAACTGAAATACGAGTACCTTTTCCTATATATAGAGGAGTATAATTAACACTGAGGAATGGATCCTCGATCATACACCTTTTGCTATTGGCAAACTATCTTCTCATCTCGAGAAAATCTTTGCAACCAGCGATCAAGAGAGTTGTCACCCGAAAGAGCGTGAGATTCTTGCGATTCACGGACGCAAAACCCTACAACCGGTGATATCGATCAAGAGACTTGTCACCAGGAAGAGTGAGATCTTGGAGATTTAAGGATGCAACCGCTGTGTTCTCAACACCACGTCAAGAAGATTGCTCTGCTTTACACAAGAAAGAGTGTGAGGTATCAATCTTCGTGGCTCAGCTAGAAACACGAAAACCACAAGTCCTAAGGCATTAAGCGAGAATGATCCATTCAGGCGGGGTTGGTGCTCTCTTCGTCTAAATCGCTTATCAAGAAGTCAGGTAGCAGCCGACCTGCAAATTAACGATTTTGTCGCGAGACGGTGGCACTTCAGCGTACGAAGCACACGATCAAGAAAAGAGACAATTTGTAGAACTTCTCAGATTATTGAAAAAAGTTGGTGTCAAACAGGTTCGTTGAAAATAAATTTGAAAAATATGGGATAAAGTTAAACAATAGTATTTCGTAATAATGGTGCATATACGAGAGAGACATTTCTATGATTCGAGAAAACATTTAGGCTGCCAACATTTATTCAATGTGTCAATACGTTGTAAAACAAAACAAAATCCAAAATCGAAACCAAAATATACAAATTCAAGGGGGTGAAATCACATTTTCTAATTTAAGCTACTTTTCCTCTTACAGTTTTCTACACTCTTCCTATATGTTTTATTTTGCTCTCAGCCCAACCAGGGGGAGTACCAGCTACCAGTATCAGTAGCAGATATACAGATTAATAAAGATATGAATGTAAGTTCAACATTAATAAAAGAAACTGCATAAAATAAATAAGACATTCCGTACACATAGAGTCAACAGTGCTGTCAGGTTTCCCCGCCACCTCTTCGGACTCTTATCAGACTTCGCTCCAATCTACTACGCTCACCCACTGCACTTACACAGACCTTGACGTGTGTCACACTTGTGCCATCATTGTAATATTACTAGCTCTTGAAGGGCAATTGGCACTTGAAGGGTTGGAGAGGTGTCATCCTCTGATAGCGAGTGTGACTGGATTCCTCACAAACTTGCGGGCACGGTTCTATGAGTTAGTTAGACTGGATGTCTACGTAAATACTTTGCATCACTCGGGATAATGTAGAGTGTACAATGTAGATACAATCATTTTTGTTCACCTGTCATTGGCTTAATTATCCATTTATGCCATGACCCTTATCACTCCCCTTTTCAACCTAATTTTGCGCGCACAAAATAGCACATCTTTTGCTCTAGAGGAGTGGAGACTGGAGATTCTTTATTGCTACGTTAATAACACATGCAATTAATACGCCCTCATTTTAGATTATGTAAATATACACGAATTATCAAACTTTACAAAACCGTAGGCTTCAAGCTTAAATTGAAGCAAAGAAAAATACGATATTTTAAGTATTGATATCAAAATTTTGCCAAGTACCTTCTTATAGTAACAGCCATACCCACTGTGTTCATACAATGTTTGAAGGATTAGGCGTTTCACCCATTTCACTCAAACATATATTGGTGATAATCAAACTGATTTTATGACATCTTATTAATTATGTAAAAAATTATGTAATTAGATAATCAAATTACAAATCAAGTCTCAGCTCACCTCATTGTTTTCATCTATAATATACATAGCACTAGTGACATTTAATCGTATATGTTAAATTATATTAACTACGTATATAATTTAGACAAATTATACAATCTACGTATACAATTCATCAGAAAAGAAATCATTAATGCTATTACAATGCACTTTCGTGTCATTGTTTTGTTCATGCGGAGTGACTGAAATTTCTATTCACCATCCAGATTATACACCATCGGGATAAACTAATTAATATGATTTTTTTATAGAATAGTTGTGGTATTTTTGTTATGGATAAAACCAATACTGTACTGTTGGGAAAATGATTTGAATCACTAGCATATATGAAAACATTTACTTTACATTGAATGAATGAATTCGCGAGTACGCGAACCTCGCAGAAAAAAAAAACAAATGTAACCAACTCATCAGTATATGATTCATATCCTTTCTTTTACATTAAATCTTGTGTTACTGTCCTTTCTATTATCGACATAGCCATTGCAACAAAATATGGAGACAGGTCTTCCTAGCCATCACTTTCTCTCATCCTCAAGTGAGGAAACTTTTATAAATAATGGATGGGGTGAAACCCAAAAGATATATATCTGCATAGTTTGGAGAAGGTTTTTATCATCTAGGTGAAGCATTCATTCATTCATTCCTTACCTTTTCTTTTCTAAAGCTCATCGTTACTCATTCTAGCTTTTCTTTTTTAAAGCTCATCGTTACTCATTCTAGCTTGAGTCTAGATTCATTGCAAACTAATTACAACCTTCTTGACCCTTCACACTTACACTTTTGTATTCTTTCAAACCAAATTTTCAAACAAATATATGAGCCATTGTATGACGTGTCTATAATTATCTAGAATGTTTTATTTGAAAAATAATTTACCAAGCCTTGGCTCTTGGTCACATTTCCTTTCATAATTAATGTAGAAAATTTGTATGTCTATCAATTGTCTTTGAGTCACGTCTTATAAAGTAAGAAACTCGAGGTTTTATAACTCAAATTATGAATTTTAGTTGTTATGTTCGCCGCAAAAAATAATAATAATAATAATAATAATAATAATAATAATAATAATAATAATAATAATAATAATAACAACAATAAAAAAGAACTTGAAGTAAGATCATCCATATGCCATAGTTGAAATGTCTATTCCTTTTGCATTCCAAACAAAGAAAATGGTCAACGACCTCATTTTCCTAAATTTATGAACCAAAAAAGGGGCGCCCTTTAGCTAGGGTAGCACCAAAACGACCATGCAAAACGAGACAACTATACTAGCAAATCAGTAATCATCCTACAGAAAAATCCTAATAGCAAACAATAATTGAAGCTTTGTCAAATAGAGAAAAAGAATATAACCAATCTAAACAAAGTATATCAATATCAGTTCATGCTGTTTGGGCCTGAAATAAATATTTCGTATTGGGTTTAAATGGCTGAAGTCTTGACGAGCAGCCCATTACTTTATTTGAGCTTGGTGAGCAGCCAGGTGTGAGAGATAGAGTTTGGTTAGAACTATGATTCATGAGTTAGCTGATTCCATATGGCTTGGATGTCTATCATACATTTTCTATTTCAGATAGGTTTCTTTAATAAAGAGTTGTGATAACATTAAAGTTCTATAAGAATTGAAACTCGTATGCTGGTGTCGGAGTTATATTGAGATTCAAAGATCAGAAGAAGTTCAAAGTAATTGAAAGAAAACTACTGAGCATTATATAAGGAAAGTAAGAGCTTTGTGGAAAAGGCCCCCCGATCAAACATACATTTGCTATACGCAAGTACACTTAGACAGACATCTCGTCAAGAGATTTTATCTTCTTTGCAACCAGCAGATCAAAGTGGTTGTCACATATCAAGTGAGAGTATTGCGATCAGAAGGAAGCAATTGTGACTGGACGATTGAAGGGCTTGTCACCTATCGAGTGAGAGTTTGGATATCCAAAGGAAGTAGTGTTCTCAACACACCGTCAGAGAGATTGTTCTGCTTTGCACTGATAAGGGAGTGTGAGGTATCGATTTCGAAGGCTCTGCGAGAGACACATATCAAAAGTCCTAGGTTACTAGGCGAGAAGGACCTATTCAGACAGGGTTTGTGCTCTCCTTGTCTTAATCGCTTATCAAGAAGTCAGACAGCTTTACATTATATATTCCATTGAAGAACGGTGGCATGCCAGCATACGAAGCACATACAGGATAAACCGATATCTGCGGTCAAACTATCCGAGGCCAATAAAAGAGACTGCTTCGCGGAAGGATCTCTCTGCGGGAGATATTTTTCCATCGAACATTTTGGCACACCCAGTGAGATAATCTTTGTGTCTCTAAGTGACAATAGGGGATCCTTACCGAAGAGATTACCCTCAGTGTCGTAAACACCTACAACCAGCTTACCGTGAACATACATCTACACGGTGTCGTTCATTTAGTAATCAAGCGGTTAACACTATCTTCGCTAAAGACTTTAATACTATATCATTTAAATCTTTAAGTGACGCGGAGATGACGGAACTTACATTCCAGGAATACCTAGCCTACGCGGCTAGGCGAGACAGCCACCAGACTAGTTACTATACAGCTCTCGATGGAAGAATCGAACAACAAGCGACTCTTCTCACTACCCAAGGCAATAACATAGACGCAGCAATAGCTGAAATCGGAGCATTACAGGTAGAACTCAATAGAGATCAAGAAGAGAGAGAGACAACAGGAGCCCAAGTAGCAAGTCTTGTGGAAGGTCAAGATAAACTATGGACAGACGTCATACAACACTAGGGAACAAGTTTGGATGAACACCGCCGACACGCGGCGACACTGTCTCAAAGGACAGACAGGGACATAGCGTCTCTAACTAAATCCGTATCTGACCTAGCTAGAAAGAGTAGACAAACAGAGTCTTTCCCTCCTGCTTGGGAGCAATAGTTAAACAGGTTCCTAAACAATTGCGACCTACATCTGGCCAAGATGTATGATACATATGAGACACCGTTTCCTCCTTTGCAGAAGGATGATCCTGATGCTTGGCAATTGCCAAAGTTCTACCGACATCAGACCTTCTAGACTTTCTCTGGCGACGATGATTCTAACGCGGCAACACACTTAGCATACTTCACGCTGCAATTGGGACAGTTTACCGATAACGAGGGACTCAAATTAAGAGTCTTTGGATCATCCTTGTCAGGATCGGCCCTCGTATGGTATACAGGATTAGAAAAGGGTTCGGTCAACGAGTGGAAGCATATTGAGGCTTTATTCATAGACCACTTTGGAACGGCAAGACCTGAAACCAGTGTTGGAAAGATGGCTTCCTTGAGCCAATCGAAGACAGAAATTCCAGTCACCTTCCTACACCGTTTTCGGTTAGAGTATAATCTATGCAAGACTCCACTCAGTAAAGAGGAGGTGGTAGAAATGGCCAAGAATGGTTTGGAGGACACGTACCACCAACTGTTCTTAAATAGCAAGTACTTTTCCTTAAATGAGCTTATCATGGCTGTAACTAAAGCTTACAGTACCATGCAAGAAAGAGATAATAGAAGAAATGAGTCTAAGGGAACATACAATGCTAAGTCTTACAATAGACCAAAGCCAAAAACTGTAGCTTATATAGAGGGTATAGGCGACCAGGAGTCGGACTCTGATGGCGAGCAAGTGGGAGCTATGGATTTATCGACAAACAAAGTTTTAAAGCCCCACAAACTTCAGAAGAACAAGGGTCCCATCAAGCTTTCGACAGTGACTTTTACTAAGGCAGAGTTCGAAAAATACACTTATAATGCCAATATGGCTCATGAGATCTTGGATGAGCTATACACCATGCGGGCTGTCAAAACAGATTTTGGACCTCTCCCTACGGCTGAGCAGTTAAAAGGTAAAAAATACTGCAAGTTCCATGGAGCATGGAACCACATTACAAAGGACTGCATCAAGCTCAAAGATCAGATCCAGAAATGGATCAATGAAGGAAGGTTAGAGCTAGAGGGAGCATCTAAGACAACAGCATTAGTTGATTCTACACCCTTCCCACCGCCTCACGTTAATATGATTGATTACGAGTGGTCATCACCCGATAGTTGCATTGGAGGTGTGGAAGATTGGAATCAATCTGTCTTTTTGGCCTATTCTTTCAACTGTGACAAGTTGGAAGAGATCCTTGATGGGCTACGAGATATGAACTCAGACAATTACGGTATGAAGGTCTGGCTCAACATTTCTGTAGGTTTCATAACCAGTTTGGTCATCAAACAGCAAAGTGTTCGACCTTGAGAGATAAGATTTAAGGGTTGATCAATTGGGAAGTGATTGAAATCGACTATAAGGGAGTGGTGGAATGGCATCCACGTTACCCTTATAGGGCATCACCTCTTCCCGACACACCATTTCCTTCCATTGACACTTCTTCCAACTGTAATGAGTCAGAACCAATCTGTAAAAGGAAGAAGTCAAGGCGGAGGCCTAGACGTAATATTGCATTTGTCCGACCTAAGCGGGCTGAAATTACTTATGATGCGTCTAGGCGAGAGGAAATATTTGAAGAGCTAGTCCAAGCAGGGATAGTTGTAGTACCTAACAACTGGGGGACACCGGACCCACATCCTAAGGAGGTCAGGGGTCAGCTTTATTGTCGATATCATCATCGATGGGGTCACCATTCCACGAGTGCTTGTCGTGATTTGAAATTCAGGATTCGGCAGTGGATTGACGATGGAGTAATAATGATAGAACAGAAGCCCTCGCCAAGCTTGGCGACCGATATATCTTTGACAGTTGGGATGTTAGAGCTAATAAGAGACAAATCAAATAAATGGAAACAAACCAACAGTCATCAAACTACTGGCGAGAGTCCACCAAGCAAGCAAATGACAAAATCTGATAAAGGAAAAGAGAAAGTGGATCCAAAAGCAGAGTCGCCGGTAGCCTTTTGTGCTCATTGCAAACTTAGAAACGGGTTGAAGATTTCCTATAAAGAATTGGCTGAAGCAGCTAAGTTCTTCCCAGAGTTATTTTCACAAACATATCATCAACCCCATAACACACAGCGAGCAAGACAAAGGGACTCCCCAACACCTAAACGCTCGTGAGCAATAGAAAGGGTCAATAAAGCCAAGAAATCTGAATGAGAGATTGCTGACACGCTCGCGAAGCCATATGTTCCTCCAGCTTCAAGAAATATCACAAAGGAGAACGTATGGTACGTGAAGGAGAAAGGGAAAACCATTGAGGTAACTCCAAGTAGAAGAAGAAATCTTCAACGATGCTTTGGAGAAGCCAAAAGAGCATTAGAGGCTTATGAAGCAGGCCTGCTCAAAGAAGAAGAACTAGTGTGTTCTCCAGAAGTATTGCAAAGGCGAATGAATGCCCTTGCAATAAATCCCTTAGTGGTTTTCGGGAAGAAGTCTCACGAACCCAAAGTGAGAGCATAACGACCAAACGTCTTTGACCGTAACCCAGAGTTATGGTCCAAAGACAAACAGCCCAGACCTATTCACGAGGATCATCGTGAAGTCACGAAACGAAGGCCAGTGAGAAGGCGTTGATAGTTGCATATTTATGCAACGTTTATATGCTTAACCGAACCGTATATTTAGCTCTTTTGTTATGTTTTTAAGTAAATTAATATTATTATTTTTTTTTAGGTATTTTGGAGATTAATGAAGAAAATGAGATTAAATATATATAATGCTTCTTGGCGAGGAAATCTGGAGGAGGCAATTTTGGCGAGGTACAGAGAGAAGAAGTGGAGAAGGTTTGCATGTGGATTTATTTATATATATTTGGATTGGTTTTGGGCTGGCAAGTTGCTTGCAAGAAGAAGAAGTTGAATTGATTTTGGAGTAAGAAGCCATGTGCATGCTAGCTAGCTAATAAAGAGGAGAGAAGAAGAGTCCTATTATAATAATGAGATTAAGAAAAGATGGGCTTTAGTTGGAGTCTAGCACGTGGGTTGCTAGCTAGGTTAATTAACCTAGCTAGATTGGAACATATATATTTCTAGCATGAGAACGTACGCAGGGGGGGGGGGGGAGAGGAGACCATTCTGTAATTTTCTCTTTTCTTCTTAGACTAGAATTTTATGGCTTCCATGAGGAGCTAAACTTCATTGTTAAGGGGCTGTTTTGAAGCCCCATTCATGATATCTAGATTGCTTATGCACGTTAATTAAGTTTTGCTTTTGTTATTCGAATGAGGTTTTTTTGTTATTTATACGGTGATGATTCTTGATTATGTATGCTTTGAGTGCATGCTTAGTATGCATGTTTAGGAATCTAATTCTAAGAAAATTGATGGCTGTTGGTGATTATTACCTTCCTCAAGTTTCAATCGTAGAACCCATACATGCTTGGTATAAGAAACCCTAGTTCTAGTAAGATACGACCGTAGTGTACTTACGAAGCCTTGTAATTTCTTAAACCTTTTCTAGATCGTAATGCTTTGCACTTGGTAAATTCGAGTCCGTGACTTCGGGTTCTTTGAGGGATAGACAATATTGATAAGCAGACCTTCAATGTTGTAAACATAAGGATTGGGTAATAGGTTGTGTTCACAGCTCGGGGCCTTCCTGAGAATCTTTCATTCATAACATCTGCATTGTTTAGTTAAGAATTTTTCATCTAGATGGAGTGACGGTGGTGGATAACACTTTCCTTAACCTTCTTTATCATTGATTGTAAACTTTACTTATACTCTGTTTTCTATTTCAGTTTCGTAATCTGTTTTGCAGAAATTTATTCGACAACCAAACCAACTCAGATTACATTGAAATTTTTTGTGGTAGTCCACCACTTTGTCTGTAATGTCCAGTATTAATTTAGTGATTTTAGGTTGAGTCTATCTATTTTAATTAATTATGTTAGTGTCCAGTGGTCGAGGCTGTCAGGTTTCTGACTTTCGCGTCTGTTTGTAGTTTAGAATATTGAGTCTCATTTTTCCTTGTGGATTGACCCCTATACTATTGTACTACATTGACAAGCATATTGAGTTCATTATAGGGTAATTTTGAAGGTGGTTAAACACCGATCAAATTTTGGCGCCATTGCCGGGGAAAGATCTAATCTTTATATTCTAATGTGTCTTTTGTTTCAGTTTTGTTTTGTTTCATTTCTTTTGTAGTGTAACGTGTCTCTTGTGTGCAGGTACTTAATGCATGCATACTCGAAGGTCAAGGAGAACTGGGCCTTTATTGCTTGATTTAGAGGTTGAGCGCTCAGCTAAGCAAAACAGGAATCAGAAGAGGCGAGCAGAATTGGAGGTTGGAAACACGAGTGGCACAGTGTCAGAACCTAAGATTGAGGTGGAAACAAGTTCAGATTAAGAAGAAGAAGTACCTCAATCACCACCACAAAGAGCAGCAATGGGAGAACAACCAAGAACATTGATGAATTCTTTTGTACCTAGTGCACAAGGGAATTCATCACCAATAGTGTTGCCGGCTCTTGGGACATATTCAGTGCCTCCTGCATTACTTTCTGCCTTACCTCATTATAGTGGGGTATTTTCAGAAGATCCGCAACAACATTTGGCGGAGATTGAAGCTTTGGCATCAACATAAAACTTACAAAATGTTGAATCTAATATGTTGAAACTAATTTTATTTCCTTTTTCTGTGAAGGAAGGAGCAAAGATGTGGTTCAATTCTTTGGCTCCTAGGTCTATACAATCTTGGGATGAGATGAATGTGACATTCATGAAGGAGTATTTCTCAGCCCAGAAAACTAAGCAGTTGAAGAAGGAGATTAATAGCTTCATACAAAAAGATGGTGACATGCTTCATGAGGCATGAAGTCATTTCAAGGAGTTGTTGAGGAAATGCCCACATCATGGATATGATCTAGAGGACATGATGACTTTCTTTTATGAAGGTCTAGAGCCAGCCAACAAGACGAGAGTGGATTCTTCTTGTGGAGGTATGTTTATGTATCAAACAGGTTAGCAAGCTCAGGACACTATAGAGAAATTGGCTGAGAACACCAAGCAGTTCTATACAAGAGAGAGAACGTTGGCGAGTAAGAAACAGCAAGCTGTATTTGAGGTTGCCACCAACCCAGATATGGACAAGAGAATGAAAGCAATGGAGAAGAAGTTGGAGTCCATTGCTACTGCCATCAAGCGCCAACCGACATCATCATCATCTGTATCTCAGGTATGTTCTGTTTGCTCTATGTCGGATCATACTAATGAAACTTGTCCCTTTATTCCTGATGAAGAACAGGTGAATTTTGTGCAACAACGTGCATCAAGAAATGATCCATTTTCAAACACGTACAATCCGGAATGGAGGAATCATCCTAATTTTAGCTATAGAAACACCAACAACGTGTTGAACCCACCCGCCGGATTCAAGGTAAGACTTGAATTTCACTAGGTACAACAGCCGGTTGCAGCTCCAGCTCCTGATCCTATCATGGCAGCAATATTGGCTAGGCTAGAGGGGATTGAGATGCACAATAAGAACTCTAGCAAGGAATTCGAGCTTATGGAGAAGCAACTGAACAACTTGCAACAACAGGTGTCAACAATAGAATAAGGTACTCTTCCAAGCAATTTGGTTAAGAACCCAAGAACCACTCATGAAGCAAATGTGATCACATTGAGAAGTGGAAGAGTGATTGAAGAGGTTGAAAAGCCTACAGAAAAGTCTTTAGAAGTGGATGAACCGGTTCTAGAACAGGTGCTACCATTTCACCCACTACTGCAGGATCAGGAAGAGAAGAGTGCACCTGGAAAGAAAGAAACTCTAGCGAAGAACTTGCCAGACTCAGGACAAAAAAATTTAGCAAATAAAAAATCAGGTAAGTCAGTTGTTGAACCTTCTCCTTCAATTCCCTTATGTGTTCCTTTTCCAGGTAGGTTGAAAAACAAGAAGAAGGATGAGTTGGAGCAAGAGATTCTAGATACATTCCGGAAGGTGGAAGTGAACATTCCGTTGCTTGATGCGATTAAGCAAATACCGAAGTATGCAAAGTTTCTTAAAGAACTTTGTACAATGAAGAGGAAGTTCACAGGGACTGAGACCGTGGGCTTGAGTGAGAAGGTGTCAGCGGTACTTCAGAGGAAGCTACCACCCAAGATGGGTGATCCTGGATGATTTACCGTCCCATGTACAATTGGTAACACTAATTTTACTGGAGCTTTACTTGATTTGGGTGCATCAATAAACTTAATGTCATACTCTGTGTATAAAACTTTGAATATTGGTGCATTACAACAAACTGGTGTTACAATTAAATTAGTTGACCGATCTAACTGCTACCCCAGAGGTTTTGTTGAAGATGTTTTAGTACAGGTAGGTAAGTTGATCTTCCCAGCTGATTTCTTTGTTTTGGAGATGGAGGCAGAGCCTCAACCATTAGAGCTACCACTGATACTTGGTCGTCCATTCCTACGGACCGCTAGGACCAAGATAGATTGTTTCAATGGTACCTTCTCCATGAAAGTAGATGAAGAGAAGATCCGCTTCAACATCTTTGACGCAATGAGGCATCTTATTGATAATGATTTGTATTCCTATTTTTCTATCGATACATTTGATAATTTTATGCAGGAATTTATGCAACATTCGGTGGATAAGAATGAGGATGCCTTGAAGAAAGCTATTGAAGAAGGGGGGGGAGGAAATCTGAAACCTCCCCATATTCTAAAGTGTGGGATGAACTTAAGGATTTGATCACCCAAGTTCGATCCATGGATGAAGAAGAAAAGACATTGAGAATCAGCTCAGCTGAAGAGTTAGTGATGGGTGAAGAGTACAATGATGTTGTGGCAGCCCTTGAGTCATTGCCATACATAAGAGGTAGTTCAAAATCTCATCCTCTTCCTATTACTAATGACACGCTTCTTCCTTCCATTGTAACAGCACCAAAGCTTGAGCTCAAGCCCTTGCCTGAGCATTTGAAGTATGCATTCCTTGGAACTGGTGAGACTTTACCAGTCATTTTATCTTCAAAACTAACCGTGTTACAGGAAGAGAAGCTAGTCACTGTACTCAGAGAGTACAAGGAAGCTATTGGCTGGACAATTGCAGACATTAAAGGAATAGATCCAACATTGTGTACTCATAGGATATTCCTTGAAGATGGAGCAAAGCCAACGAGAGAACCACAACGAAGACTCAACCCACCTATGATGGATGTGGTGAAGAATGAGGTTATCAAACTTCTCGATGCATGTATTATTTATGCAATATCTGATAGCAAGTGGGTGAGTCTTGGGCAGGTGGTACCCAAGAAGTCAAGCATCACAGTGATTAAAAATGATGAGGATCTGCTGGTGCCAAAGAGAGTTCAAACAGGATGGAGAGTCTGCATTGACTACCGCAGGCTGAATGCCACAACCCGTAAGGATCATTTTCCTCTTTCTTTTATTGACCAAATGTTGGAACGTCTTACAGGTCATGCGTATTATTGCTTTCTTGATGGTTATTTTGGCTACAACCAGATTGCCATTGACAGAGAAGACCAGGAGAAGACCACGTTTACGTGCCCCTTTGGCACGTTTGCTTACAGGAGGATGCCATTTGGGTTGTACAATGCACCAGCTACTTTCCAGAGATGCATGATGAGCATTTTTTCAGACATGGTGGAGAAGATCATCGAGGTATTCATGGATGATTTTTCTGTTTTCGGTGATTCTTTTGATCTATGTTTGAATAATCTGTCCCTAGTTCTAGAAAGATGTGTGGAAAAGAACCTTGTGTTAAATTGGGAAAAATGTCATTTCATGGTTGAACAAGGTATTGTTTTGGGACATGTAATTTCTGAAAAAGGTATAGAAGTGGACAAGGCTAAGGTTGATGTTATACGTACCTTACCACCTCCCACTACTGTAAGAGATGTGCGCTCTTTTCTTAGACATGCAGGTTTCTATCGCAGGTTTATCAAGGATTTCTCCAAGATAGCCCGGCCTCTCAGTGCATTACTCCAAAAGAGCGTGACATTTGATTTTACAGAAGATTGTCTTGCTACATTCAACAAGCTCAAGGAGCAGTTGATCACCGCCCCAATCATCCAAGCACCAGACTGGAACCTTCCGTTCGAATTGATGTGTGATGCATCGAAATATGCTGTTGGTGCTGTGTTGGGACAGCGGGTCGAGAGGCTCCCACATGTGATTTATTATGCTTCTCGAACCCTTAATGATGCTCAGTTAAACTATTCAACAACTGAGAAAGAACTTTTGGCTGTTGTCTTTGCTTTAGAGAAATTTAGATCTTGTTAGGAACGAAAGTGATTATTTTCTCTGACCATGCTGCATTGAGATATCTTATGACAAAGCAGGATGCAAAGCCAAGGCTGATTAGGTGGTTACTACTCCTTCAGGAGTTTGATGTGGAAATCAAGGACAAGAGAAGAACAGAGAATGTGGTTGTAGACCATTTGAGTCAATTGACACATGGGTCCAATGCGGAGGAGGACAACCTCCCATTACTTGAGAGCTTTCCGGATGAGCAACTTTTTGCTATCCAGGAGTCTGAGCCGTGGTATGCGGATATTGTCAACTACCAGGTTTCAAAACTGGTACCTACTGACTATACCCGTGCTCAGAAGGACAAATTGAAGAAGGAGGCCAAATATTATGTGTCGAATGATCCATACCTATGGAAGCATTGCCCAGATTCCATCATTCGAATGTGCGTTCCCGAATCTGAAATTTATTCAATTCTTTTTTTTTGCCACTCACATGTAGGTGGAGGACATTTCGGGGGAAATAAAACTGCACTCAAGGTGTTGGAATGTGAATTTTATTAGCCTAGCATCTTTAAGGATGCTCATGAATTCTACAAGGCATATCCAAGATGCCAGATGACAGGTAACATAGGTCCTAGGGATCAAATGCCTCAACACCCAATTTTGGTGGTTAAAATTTTTGATGTTTGGGGTATTGATTTCAGGGGTCCTTTCCCTTCTTCTCATTCTAATGTGTACATACTTTTGGCAGTTGATTATGTGTCTAAGTGGGTGGAGGCAGTTGCCACCCGAACTAACGATTTTGCTATTGTGCTTAAATTCTTAAAGTCCATATTTGCTAGATTTGGCACACCTAGGTACATCATTAGCGATGGAGGCTCTCATGTTTGCAACCGCACATTTGCTGCGCTCTTGAGGAAATATAATGTTCAACACAAGGTGACGACACATTACCATCCTCAGACCAGTGGACAAGTGGAGGTGTCTAACCGTGAAATCAAGAAGATTCTAGAAAAGACCGTAGGCACTACCAGGAAGGATTGGAGTCAGCGATTAGATGAAGCTTTGTGGGCTTACCGTACAGCTTACAAAACACCTATAGGGATGTCTCCCTATAGGCTTGTTTTTGGCAAAGCTTGTCATCTGCCGGTCGAGCTTGAGCACAGAGCTTATTGGGCGGTCAAACAGTTCAATTTTGATATTGATGAGGCTGAGATTCATAGAAAATTGCAGCTGAATGAGCTGGCAGAAATCAGGAACAATGCATATGAGTCCAGCAGGATTTACAAGGAGAAAGCTAAGGCTATTCATGATCAAAATATCAGGAACAAGACTTTTGTGGTAGGACAAAAGGTCTTGGTATTCAACTCAAGGTTGAAACTGTTTCCAGGTAAGCTTCAGTCTAGATGGATTGGTCCATTTGTGGTCACTAATGTTTTCCCTAGTGGTGCTGTAGTTGTGAAAAGTGACAAAACAGGGAAAGTTTTCAAAGTCAATGGACATCGACTAAAGCCGTTTTATGAGTTGTTGTTAGAGCACACCATTGAGCAGGTACCTCTCGAGGATGTGCCATAGGATAAA
This sequence comes from Geum urbanum, assembly GCA_946800695.1. Taxonomy (NCBI): domain Eukaryota; kingdom Viridiplantae; phylum Streptophyta; class Magnoliopsida; order Rosales; family Rosaceae; genus Geum; species Geum urbanum. The sequence goes on along the minus strand of OX327017.1, from coordinate 17,859,696 downwards.
GAGTGATACTTGGTACTGTCTGGCTGAAGACGTTAAACTTAGCGCTACTTGGGAGGCAACCCATGTGGACGGAGAAGCTTGGCTACCAGATTTGAATTCTTATCCCTTCTCCTTTTCTTTATTTTTCTCCATGTTAGTGTGATTTGTGATGTGTTATGTGTCTTATTCCATGCTTGTTTGATGTATTGTATGCTTTAGTTTCGTCTTACATTGAGGACAATGCAAATTTCAAGTGTGGGGTGGGGTTTATATCATATCCTTAGCGTCTATGTATAATTTTTCGTTATTTCGGTTATGTGCAGTATGCTGTTTTGTGTCAATTATTTGACATAGCTTGAGGTCTCGTAAATTTCTGAAATTTTGAGGTCACGTTTTTAATCGTGTCTAGTTTTTTCTCTCTAAATTTCAGCTCATTCCAATGTGTGGTCAATTCTGTAAAATTCTTTCGAGTGGGATGAGTCTCTGGCGAGCGTCAGTTTTCGCTACAGTGCAGTTTGATGATTTGTGTCATGTATTTGACATATCTAGGGGTCTCGTTAATTTCTGACATTTTTAGGGAATGTATGTACATGTGTCTAGTTGGTTTTCTCTAAATTTCAGCTCATTCCACTTTGTCATTAATTCTATATAATTCTTGCAAGTGGGATGAGTCTCTGGCGAGCGGCAGTTTTCGGTACTGAGCAGTATCCTGTTTCGTGTAATTTATTTTCTATAGCTAGAGGGCTCGTAATTTTCTGAAATTTTGAAGGAAGGTATGTACATGTGTCTAGTTGTTGCTAGACACCGATCAAATTTTTTCTTGACACTTTTTACTTTTGTATTTTGTTTTTCAACTAAGACACTAAAATACCCAAGGAAAACAAAGAAAAATTCAAAAAGAAGAGTTTTAGGGTGCCCTTAACTAGTCAATGATGATTCCATATCTTCTGGAATTGTGACGGAAAGATGATCATGTTATTTGAAGTTTCTTTGGTTAATCTTGATATATGATGCATATGCGAATGTGTAGTGGGTGTACAAACGAGTTAACATGGTACAGATTTTTGGCATGCTTAAACTTTGTTGAGATTTATTTAACCTATGAGCGATTGAGCCTATATGTGATTACACATGCTTTCTTTATTGAGTGTCAATTGCTTGCCACAGATTAAGTTAATGGACTTTAGAGTTTACTAGAACTTGCTCTTGTGCTTTTCAAAGCTTATTATCAATACATGTTTTGATTGAGGAAATGATAAAGGCATTTAGGGGACACCACCATAGCCATATAAGCCTGTGTCCTGATTTTGTGTACACAAGATGTGCACCCCTTAGTTAACCACTTTGAGCCTACATGTTTAAACTTTATGTCATCACCCACATATCTCTGACCTTAAACCTTAGAATAGTTTTATCTTTACCCTTATTCTAAGACTTGGTAGAGCTATACATGAGACAGGTGTGTGAAGACGGCGACAATGTTGAAAGGTGATGCAAAGAAACAAGTGTGGGGTATCAAGCTATTTGAAAAAAAAAATAAAAGAAAGGAAAAGAAAAAAATATGATGTCTAGCTTGATACCCGAGTTAACTGTTGATGAAAACAATCACTACAACATTTTAGGGTATTGCCGGCGACTTAAAGTCGCCAGCCTTTCTTTTTAAGTCGCCGGTAATACTCTCGCCGGAAATTTAGCGCCGGTGAAAGTATTACCGACGACTTTTTTTTAAAGTCGCCGGCAATGCTTAAGGGCATTACCGGCGACTCAAGTCGCCGGCAATGTTGCTCCGCCGTGGCCGGAAAATGAGGGGTATTGCCGGCGACTTTGGTCTAAGTCGCCGGCAATACCCGGAGAAATTTGTCAAAAAAAAGTCGATTCTGGATTGGGCCCAATTCCAGAACCTGCACTGAAAAACAGAAACCGTACAAATACAAGTTCAACAGTACACACATAATTGTCCAACGTACAGTACAAACAGCAACAATACGAAAATAAACTACAACTACACTAAGGGTCGAGGAAATCTATGTGGATATAATCATTTGAACTCCGGTGGCTACCCTAGTCTTGCTGTGGCGGTGACTGCTGCGGTGGTGGATCAGTGTGGAACACAGGGACTGGGGGAGGTGTGGGGAGCGGTTGTCCTATAGTCTGGCATGTGTACATTGTCTGCATCCATGTGAACACTTGTGTCTGCTGCTGGACCATAATTCGGTGTTGCTTGGCCATCACCCGGTACTTGGCATCTCTGACTGCCTGCTGCTCGGCTAATTGCCGCATCTCCTCCATCTGCCTCCTTTGCTCTTCCAACTCCCTCTGCGTCCTCTGAAGCTTCGCTGCAAGGTTAGAGTTCCTAGAAGTTGAAGTTCTTAACCCGATAGAGTATTCCAAAGTGTTCTTCAATACTCCTTCGCCCGCCGAGCCCATTCCCCTGCAGTAGTAGGTATTCTTTCCAGTCCCGCACGCTTTTGCCATGATCTGAGCCGCTATAGGGCAATCAAGCAGATCGATCTGAGAGGCATACTGGGTTACTTCTTCCTCCGAGAAGTCAGGATGGTTGTTTCGAGCTATATTCATGGTGACTTCTGTGATCGCCTCCTCCACTCTCGCCTAATTCAAAAGCGAATATGAATAACGTATTATTAAAAAAAAAATTAATAGAGAAAAATAATTTTATTAACGCATGCATATGTGAAGTACAAAATAATGAGGCTAAAGACTTACCGCTTCTTCAGGGCACTGCGGATAGAACTTCTGATGAACAAACACCAACGGGTTGACTTCTTGTTGTTGCTGCGCCTTACTCGACCAACCCAAATAGTTGAGTGAACCTGCATGATGGGCTTTGGTGTTTTTCAATATGTTCTCCCTGTTCGTCTTGGAAATCGCCTTGTTTGATAAACATATGTAAAAAAATTAGTAACTAACTATTTCAATGTGATACGATACATTAGGGTTGTAAAATATATTCAGGATGCATACCTTCACTTTGGGGTGCTCGAAGTGGGCTACCAGCCACAGCCACTCGTACTCCCTAAACCGGAATTCGCTAGGGGTAGAACCTCGGCTTAGTTCCTTATACTGAGTGTAATGTTTTGAAAGCTCGTTCTTCCACTCTTTATACCTATATTAACACCAGAAAAAAAAAGTTAGAGATATTAAAACACTTGATAAACAAAAATCTAACTCGATATATACTCAAATAACTCGAATCACATCACCTGATATGTAGTTGACGCTTTACCCACGTCTCAATAAGGCATTCATCCACGTCAAACCACACCTGCAAGATGAATATATAAACGGTAAAATTATATATTTATTCGGATTTAACTAATAAATGTAAAATTTACATAATGAAAATACGATTTAACTCACACTCAGTGCATTATGCACTTGCATCTTCACGTAGAGAGGCACAGATTCCTAATCTGGCCACAGCATTGCGACCTTGTCCCGCACGATGGCCCCTGCCATGCTGGCATACTTTCGCGTGGTGTCAAATGTCTCGATCACCTCACCATGCTCATTGGCCCTAATGAGCGTTTTCCTTCCCCCGGTGGCCTGCTCAAGATTCTTCCCGGTGCAGGGGCCTCTAGTCTTTCGTTTTCCAGTGCCATTAACGAAATTGCCTAATAATACAATGTCAACAAATTGATATCATTAATTGAACCTATCGTAAGTCTTGAGTAATAATTAAGTAATCAATCTTGTTAAATAAAATTTACCTGCATCGTCCGTTTGCTGGTTGTTGCACGTCGCACTCCAAAGATACACGGGGTCGAACGGGATGAAGTTGTACGCTTCCTCCACGCTAAGGAACTCCGGCCGTCCTTCAATATAAATAGACCTCCCCCTATCATCGAATTCAGGGATCACAGGAATCTCGTCGGGTAGGAAGAGACCGGACGGCGGAGATAGACGAGGCCTGCACGATGAGGCGCCAGCACCATTTGCCTCAGATGATTCCCATGAAACGGGAGTAAGCACCGGGCCAATAGGGGGCATTCGGATGGAGGGAGTTTCTGATGCCCCCGTTGACTGAGGGTTTGGTTACTGAGGGTCTGCTGACTGAGCGTCTGCTAACTGAGGCTCGAGGCTGGACTGGGGGTTGTACGGATCCGGATCGTGCAGCTTCCTCCTCTCCTCGCGCAACTAGCAACATTTGTGTGTGAGCATTCATAATTGGGCCACTGCGCGTGTTGTTGACTGCGGCTCAGGAACCTTGACTGCTGCTCCCTCCACTGTTTCTAGTCCCTCTCCGTTTGATGCCTCCAAGCTAATTTGCCGCAAAACCTCATATCGGTTCCAACAATTAGTCCTGGATTCGGTTATATGAAAATTAAGGAACAGGAACCGTTTGGAACCGGAACCGGAACCGAACGGTTCTGGTTCCAAACGGTTATCAGTTCCAACAGTTAGTCCTGGATTCGGTTCTATGAAAAACCTGAACCGTTTGGAACCGGAACCGTTCGGAACCGGAACCGTTTTGAACCGATAACCACTAGAACTGGAACCGGAACCGAATGGTTTCGGTTCCAAACGGTTCCGGTTCCGAACGGTTCCGGTTCAAAACGGTTCCAGTTCCAAGCGGTTCCGGTTCCAAACGGTTCCGGTTCCAAACAGTTCCGGTTCCAAACGGTTCCTGTTCCAAACGGTTCCGGTTTTTCATAGATTCGAAACCAACACTAATTGTTGGAACCGATAACCGTTCGGAACCGGAACAGTTGGGAACCGGAACCATTTGGAACCGGAACGGTTGGGAACCGGAACCGTTTTGAACCGGAACCGTTCGGAACCGGAACCGTTTGGAACCGTTTGCATCATATCAAACATTAAATTAAATTTCATAGGCCAAATGCTTATGATATCATATAAAACATTAAATTAAATTGCATCATATCATATCGATCATTACAAATATAATTATCAAAATATCAATTAAATATTACCCAAATGCTTATTTAACCAATTAATTAAGTCAACAAATATATATATATCTTAAATTATCAACTATATCAATTAATCCAAATCACCTTAATTTGCCCATGCAACACCTTAAAAATACAATATAATTATCAACTATATCAATTAATCCAATTAAATCACCTTAAATTACCTAAATATTTTCTACATATATACATACATACACTTGCCTAATAATTATCAAAAATTAACTCAAAAGCCAAAACTTAATTAATCAAGTTAATTAAATCAAATATAATTAAAATGCATATATATACACATAATTATAAAAACAAAAATAGAGAGATAGAGATATATATATATATATATATATAGAGAGAGAGAGAGAGAGAGAGAGAGAGAGAGAGAGAGAGAGAGAGAGAGAGAGAGAGAGAGAGAGGACTTGCCATGGTCGAGATCAGATTCCGGCGGCGGAGGTGAGGGGAGGAGGTAGAGGAGAAGGGGAGGAGGGGAGGAGGAGGGGAGGAGAGGTAGGCTAGGGGAGATTTGGGGTTTTTGGGTTTAGGTATTTTTGTGTGGAGAGGGGAGAGGGGAGAGGGGAGGAGGGGAGGGGAGAGGGGATGAGAGGAAGAGAGGTTTGAGGAGAGGGCGGCGAGCTAGGTGAGGAAGAGATGGGGTTTTAGGGTTTTCAAGGAAGAAGGGGAGGAGAAGAAATGAGGCAGCTTGAGCTGCCTCTCTTGGGAAATATCGAAGTATTGCCGGCGAGTTACGAGTTAACTCGTGGGCAATACTATTCCCAACGAGTTAACTCGTGGATAATAATATTGCCCACGAGTTGATAAGCAACTCATTGGTAATACTATTACCAACGAGTTATCAACTCGTTGGTAATGATAGTGATTCCCGACCAATTCCGACCAATTTACGGCCAATTTCCAACCAATTTCGGGCCAATTTCCGACCAATTTCCGGCCAATTTCCGGCCAATTTACGACTATAATTTCCGACTATAATTTACGACGTACTATAAATACGACTATAATTTCCGACTATATATAATTTCCGACTATAATGTACGACTATAATTTTCGACTAGAATTTCAGACTATAATTTACGACTAGAATTTCCGACTATAATTTACGACGTACTATAATTTTCGACTATAATTTCCGACTATAATTTCCGACTAGAATTTCCGACTATATATAATTTACGACTATAATTTTCGACTAGAATTTTCGACTATAATTTTCGACTATAATTTACGACTAGAATTTCCGACTAGAATTTACGACTAGAATTTTCGACTAGAATTTCTGACTATAATTTACGACAATAATTTCTGACTAGAATTTCCGACTATAATTTACGACTAGAATTTACCTCCAAGCCAATTTACGACTATAAATACGTACATCATTAACGTACTAAGGATGATAATCATAATCATCTTCATCACTTGAGTCTGACTCGGTTTCATAGGTAACCTCTGGCAATATGTGCCGCTCCTCGTCATTTGAATCAGCGTCAACTTCATTTGAATTAACATCGAGAAGTTCTGCTCCAGTAATTCGAACCACACTCCCAGATCTCACATTATAAAGGCGAATCGTAGATGATTCCGGAATGTCAAAAGCGTTCGGCTCTTGGTATGTAGTAACTTCTTCATCATCTGCGGTCTCACCAAGTGTGGCAGCACTGTATATATTTCTATGAGCAACATGGTTAACCACCTTCCACGGGACTTTGTTGAGAAGATCGTCAAGGTAAAACACTTGTTTTACTGATGTGGCAAGAACGAAATGGTCTTCTTTATACCAGCTTGTAGCAGTATTCACCGAAAATATTCCGTACTGATTGGTCCTTGTGTTCTCCGGGCTAGTATCAAACCATCTACACTTGAACAAGTGCACTTTCATACAGTTCCCATAAATTAGTTCAACAACTGAATGAAGGACACCATAATAGTCAATGCCATGCTGCCCACTATGGACCATCACCCCACAATTCTGTGTTTTCAGTCGGTCGTCTTGATTTTCACATATAAATTTCACGCCATTGACCTGACACATCGAGTAAACTTTTGAAGCTATCGGTTTCATCGCCCAGACCCTCAATTCGTTTGACCACTCTAGGCAACCATCATTTGCTACCTGGTTCATCTGAAAACGATAAGAAACCAGGTACACCATAAATTATGAACATAGAAAAAGAAAACCACATACACACATGCTATATAAGGATCTAAAAAATAGATATAAACACATATACCCTTACCCATTGACCAAAGTAGTTTGCAAACGTCCTGTTGTGGTAATCAACATTTCCGGCAATAGCAGGGCAATGAAGATGATAGTTTTTTCAATATTGTACTTCTGGACAGTTAATCAGTACCGACTAGTGGGCAATGGCTACCTCATTTCCATCCAACTTGTACGACTTTGGCAAGCTTCCATGTACTACCACGTCATTGGAGATGATAGAAAGGTTGAACTGGGGTTCATCTATCGGCATCTGTTGTTGGGGGTCCTCCAGCGCTCCCAAATACAAGTTGGTGTACGTTACACACTCGTGCACAATATATGCTTCAACGATACACCCTTCAGGTGCATACTTATTCTTCACATAGTCCTTGTAAGCTCCCAATTGTCTACAAGTTAACAAGTGCATGTTATGATACTATAAAAATAAGAATTTACATGTAAAAACAGAGGCAAACCATATGTATGAATCATTTGTACCTTTCCATGGGATACATCCAAGTGTAGTGTACGGGACCGGTAAACAACAATTGTTCGGGAAGATGGATCATCAGGTGAGGAATGATGTCGAAATTTTTTAAGGGAAATATCCTCTCAAGATTGCACATGATAAAAATGATGTCATCTTGCATCTCCCTGAGATCTAATTTTTTAACTTCCCTGGTGCATAACTTCTGAAAGAATCTTGACAAGGCCACCAACGGCTCCACCACCTCTTTGGGCAGGTACCCTCGAATGAAAATAGGCAAAAGGCGTTGAAGCAGTACATGGCAGTCATAACTCTTTAATCCGTACATCTTATTGTCCCGGAAGTTAACACACCTGCTTATATTTCCTGCATATCCATAAGGATATCTGCATATATAGCCATAAGCAACAATTATATTTCTCGCATATAACCATATATAAGTACAAATTATATTAATTTCCTGCATAGCCATAAGAATATATATCTGACATTACTCAGCCACCCAAAAATTTCATGCTTATGCTTCGGCTTGACGGTGTAAGGAGCTTGCGGCATTTTTTTCTTACCATCTCTTAACCACAAATGTTTCCGCAGTCCCATAGCTTTCAGATCAATGCGTGCCTTAGGGATGTCTTTTGTTTTCCCCTCCAAATTAAGAACTGTGCCCACCACACTTTCACACACATTCTTCTCTATGTGCATGACATCTAGGTAGTGTCTGATAGGCAACCTGGGCCAGTAGGGGAGTTCCCAGAATATGCTCTTATGTGTCCAAAACTTATACCTTTCAGGCTTGTCTGCAATTGACGCCACTATCTCCGGATGATTACTCAGCTGGCCAAAATCATATTCATTCAACACTTCCAAAATTTCATCCCCTGTCCATCGCCTGGGTGCCACACCTGTTTCCACAGTCCCATCAAACGCGTCTGGATCCTACCTAAATGGGTGATCATATGGAAGCCAACAACGGTGACGCATCTGAACAATTTTACTGCAATGAGGACTGCAATAATCAACCATCATGCACTCTGAACAAGCCCTGTAACCCCTGGTAACGTTGCCCGACAACATACCGCGGGCAGGAAAATCACTGATGGTGCCAACAAGCATGGCATGCATCTGGAACATCTCATTTTTGAACCTATCGTAAGTGGGGTGGCCACACTCACTCATGTACTTAAGCTCCTCAATCAAAGGCCTCAAATACACATCGAGACACTTTCCTGGATAACCCGGGCTCAGAATTAACAGAGTCAGCATATTGTATTCCTTCTTCATGCACATCCATGGTGGAAGGTTGTACGGTACCAAAATAACTGGCCATATACTGTATTGAAGATTCATGTTGCCAAAAGGGTTGAATCCGTCAGATGAGAGCCCTAGCCAAACATTTCGGACCTCTGCTGCAAAATGATCAAACTCCCTGACCATATGCTTCCAAGCATCTCCGTCGGAATGGTGTATAAGGGTGTCATCGTCAGGCAAATTCCTCTCAGCCCACCATCTCATAGCTTCGGCCGTGAAAGCACACATGAACAACCGCTCCAGCCTATCAATAAGCGGGAAATATCGAAGTATCTTCATAGCTTTCTTGTTGCCTAGGAGTCAACTTATACCTTTCTGTAAAAACATACCGGGCAGGCTTCAAGGTCTTCAAGATCTTTTCCCAGAAGAGAATTGTGACGACCCGAACCAGAATCAGATTTGTGTTTGGCACGATTCTCGAGATTTGGTTTAGTCGCAGTTTTGCGATAATATGTGGTTTGCCGATTCGATTCGCGACTTTGTTTTCTGTCGAGAATTCGAGTTGAGTGTCTTCACGGAAGTTGTAGAGTACATGATTTCGAGCTCGTGGACGGTTCCGGAAGATTTTTCCGTTAACCGAGGAATATTTTATGGTTATTTAAAGTTTTGAGTTTCGACGAGTTTATCCGATTGTTTCGAGTTTATCTGAATCATATCGTATATTCGTTTTGGACCGTCGATTGACCCGAGGCTCGAGTATAAATATCGAAAATAGCCGAGAATTAGTCGAAAACTTCATTTTGGGCGTTGACCAACCTGGAATTTCGTTGACTTTCCATATTTGGAAAGTGAGCCATCGGACCGAAAGGGAAAGTTGCCATTTTGGGAAGTCAACTTCCGGCGACCGGATTCCGGCCACCATCCACCACGGGACAGGTATAGTTCGATTCCTTTTGTGATTTCGAGTATGTATGGCTTTGGTTTGAGAAGAATTGATGTCGTTTTGGGGAGGAACCATTGGAGGCCGAGATGGTGATTTCGCCGGTGACGGGGAGCTTGGCTCCGGCGAGTTTTGGAAGGGGAGATTAGGGGGAATCGACTCCCCTCATCTCTCTAAGTCTATTGGTGTGATCAATTGAGGTTAGGGAAGAGTTTTTGATGCAACCCGATTAGGGATTTGGTTTGGGATTTCCGTTCGGTTTTGCTTGATTTTGAGGTGGTTGTGATTCGAATTGGTCTTAGTGATAGAAGGGAAAGAGGTTCGCAAGGTTGAGATGGTCTGATTTGGAGAATTTCGCCGCGTGATTCCACCGTTGACGGCGCGCCGCCGGCTGCGGTGGCGGTCAACGGCGAGGGGAAAAGTCAACTTTTCAGATTTCGACGATTTTAATGTCGTTTTTCTCGTAATCGCGCCCTGATCGTCGTCCAGAGGTTTTTGGGTCGATTTGATTAGCCGATTGTCAGTCGAGATTTTGAGTGGGGATTTCGGGATTTCTGTTATACATTTTGTACTGCATTTCGTATTTCCGGGAACGGTTGGTTTCCGTGCATCAGTATAGTGTTATGGACTACGATTTTGATCAGTTATGTTTTGTGAATATTCAGGAGATCGTGATCGAGATCTGGATCGTGATCGTGCTTCAGGCGAGGGATCTTCCGCCGGACCACGAGTTTAGCGTGTGCGCATATCGAGAGTCTGTGAGTGGATATTTTATTTTCACGGAATGATTGCGAGTCTTTTATATATGTTTTATGAACTTGAGCATGCAGCATGATTATGGTTTTACGATCATGAGATTTCATACGAGATTATGATTATATATGCATGTGTTTATGATTATACGAATATGTTTATACGGATATACGTATACGAACCTGCATACACTTTTATGCTGTTTCATGCATTTGCATTGAAATGTTTATGATTTGGTTTACACAGAGTACAGTCGTGGTTACGTTGTTGTATCGATACACTTGCCTCTCGGCTGATCCCCGATGGTAGGCCACCAGGAGGGGCAGTACCCCTACCTGACCGGCGAGGGGCAGTACCCCGGAACCGAGGCCTTTCTGGCTATGAATCACGTGGTAGTCAAGGACTCCGTGATTCTGACTGTACTAGCACGGACGTGTCCATGAGTGACCCTGTGATACTTTCTATGCATGCTCTGTTTACGAGTTGGAGTCAGCGTCTCCTCGTAAACTATTTGATTTGATTTATTTATATTTCGACTCGCGTATGTTTTTATAACATATATATCAACTGGTGAAAGACATTTATTTTCATCCACTCACTCTAACGTGTTTATTGTCTTTCCCCTGGGCTTTTCGGTTTCCGTGCCCAGTTTGCAGTTCAGGTTTGGTGTTTCACGTCGCGGTCTGGAGGCTAGTGATCAGAGTCACCTGTGTTTTCCAGTAGGTTCTTGTTTCGCCTACTGATGTACATATTGTATATGTTTTACTCTAGAGGTCGCTCTGATACATGTTGTGCGGATTTTCACAGATATACATATATACATAGTACAGTTTATCTACTGTTGTTGATTATATTGATGTTGAGAAATTCGGATGGGATTGGTGCCCACAGTTTGCTTTTTGTGGCATAGGACGAAGTGTTAATTTCTGGGTGCAGGTTATGGTAATTCTACGCTAGTAACGAAACTCTGCCGAAATTTTGAAAATTTTTTGTTGGTTCGTATTTTCGAGAGGGTTTGATTCCGGTTTAGGTTACTGAATCGGGATTGGGTCCTTTCAAGAATACAATCATATCTGCATGCATGGATTTTGATGTAGGAAAACCCAAGATCTTTTAGGATATATCGCACCTTGTGATGAGTGGTAGGAAGACGATGACAGGGCGGCAGTAGTGAAGCAGTCCACTTCAGCCAAGAATCAACAGCTTTGACAGACATTTTGTTCTCCATTTTGAGCTGCATCACTCCCATGACACTTTCAAGAACAGTCTTAATACAACCGTCGTACAACGGAGTCTGTTGCAATGCAATCAGGTTATTGTACTTGTCTATACCGCTTCTGTTGACATGAGCTCCAGGTAATGGCTCGACTGGCTCAATATGGGGGAAACCCTGCATGACGGGAGGGACATTTGGTGCTTGATCAACAAATACACCGGTCTCACGAGGAAACATATCATTGATTAACATCGATGTTAGATCATAGGATGGACTGGCCCTCTCAGCAAAATGTCCATGATCATAGGATGAACTGGCCCTCTCACCAAATTGTCCATGATCATGCAGACCCGCTAACGATTTTGCACCGTGATAAATCCAACAAGTGTACTTATCCCAAAACCCGTATTTATTCAGGTGCTTCTGGACTTTATCAATGGGAAAACGAAATCGATCGCTGCGACACTTACATTCTTTACACGGGCAATAATGAAGTGTAGTGTCTCCACAATTAGCCTTCACAAAATCCACAAAACTCCTAATTCTATGGTGATATCTCACATCCCATTTTTCGAGGCTCATCCAACTCTTGTCCATCCTGAAAATTCTAACATTACGTACTATAATTAAATATATATATATGTACACATTCATTACTAATTAATTAATAAATCATCATTAATTACATTCGAATTCATCCGATTAATTAACAAAAGTTGATCCATGCATGCATATAAATTAAAAAAATATATATATACCAACAATTCACAATTACAAATTAACATGCCTGTATATATATAGACATATTAACAATTAATATACTATCAATAATTTTATATACATACACATATATATATATATAGACAAATTAACATATTTTCATCGAAATAATCTCAAATCAACTCAAAATCAATAGTCAATCACTCGAAATCAACAATATATCCACTCTATTTGCATATCAAACCAATAATCGATATCTCAACTCTAAATCAACACATGCATGCATATATATATATATATATCGATCTAATTAAATCAACACACATATATATACATATGTATATACGTACCTATATATAGCTACGTATATAGCTTCCCGAGCGGGTTTTCGACGCCTTTTGACAATACCCAAGGATTTCAGAGCGTTTTCCTTCTTTCCATTTCACCGAATTTTTCTATATCCAAATGAATGAGCTGCTGCGATCTGGATCTGATATAAGAGGTATTGCCGGTGATTCATTAAATCGCCGGCAATGGAGTTATTGCCGGAGAAATTTCGGCCAAAAATCGCCTGAAATTGTGGAAACTTATTGCCGGCGACTTTCTCCGTCGCCGGCAATAATTTTTCACACTTGACGGCGATTTTTGGGCTGGAATATCGCCGGCAATGGTGGAGAGATTATTACCAGCGACGGAGAAGGTCGCCGGTAATAATTTGGACCTTTTCCGGCGAGTTTTGGAACTCATTGCCGGCGACGGTCCATATCGCCGGCAATGCTCATTATTGCCGGCGACTTGCTCCGTCGCCGGCCTTTTTTTTTCAACTCTCACCGGCAATAGTGCAAAGTGTGGTAGTGAATGATGTGAAGGTCTAACAAGATGAAATTCGGCCACAAAAGTGAGAAAGTTCATGGTTGTAAAGTTTGAAGAAGTAACTTATTTGGTGCTCTACTGGGTTCTAGAATTATATTTGAATTCCTTATCCATTTATTCTTTAACCTATGAGCCAAGCCCTTTGATTCTCAAGATTGCAGCCTTTGATCTGTGGAGATTAGTCACAAGAGTAAGCTTATGGTGTAGTCCATTTGGCAAGTAATTGAGTTGAGTGACTACCTTAGACATACTTTGTGAGAAACACTTTTGAGAGCATATCTAAGTGAGGTTGAATCTTGACAAGTTTGTTGCATGCTACAGCTTAATTTTCACCATGATTATGTCTTCTTCCTACATATTACATATGTGTCATACATTAAAATTAGCTCTCGAAATTTTATGGAAAATAAATTTGGAGTCCTATTAATCTTGGTGTTATAGTTCTTGGAAGATTGCTGAGACAATTTTGTTGAGGGCATTAGAATCGTTATCATAAAGTTTTTGAGTTGTTCTAGAGTCTTAGTTTAGTGTTTTTCTTGAGGACTAGTAAAAGCTAAGTGTGGGGTATTCTGATAGTTGCATATTTATGCAACGTTTATGTGCTTAATCGAACCGTATAGTTAGCTCTTTTGTTATGTTTTTAAGTAAATTAATATTATTATTTGTTTTTAGGTATTTTGGAGAATAATGAAGAAAATGAGATTAAATATATATAATGCTTCTTGGTGAGGAAATCTGGAGGAGGCAATTTTGGCGAGGTACAGAGAGAAGAAGTGGAGCAGGTTTGCATGTGGATTTATTTATATATATTTGGATTGGTTTTGGGCTGGCAAGTTGCTCGCAAGAAGAAGAAGTTGAATTGATTTTGGAGTAAGAAGCCATGTGCATGCTAGCTAGCTAATAAAGAGGAGAGAAGAAGAGTCCTATTATAATAATGGGATTAAGAAAAGATGGGCTTTAGTTGGAGTCTAGCACGTGGGTTGCTAGCTAGGTTAATTAACCTAGCTAGATTGGAACATATATATTGCTAGCATGAGAACGTACGCAAAGGGGGGGGGGGGGGAGAGGAGACCATTCTGTAATTTTCTCTTTTCTTTTTAGACTAGAATTTTATGGCTTCCATGAGGAGCTAAACTCCATTGTTAAGGGGCTGTTTTGAAGCCCCGTTCATGATATCTAGATTACTTGTGCACGTTAATTAAGTTTTGCTTTTGTTATTCGAATGAGGTTTCTTTGTTATTTATACAGTGAGGATTCTTGATTATGTATGCTATGAGTGCACGCTTAGTATGCATGTTTTTAGGAATCTAATTCTAAGAAAATTGATGGCTATTGGTGATTATTACCTTCCTCAAGTTTCAATCGTAGAACCCATACATGCTTGGTATAAGAAACCCTAGGTCTAGTAAGACACGGCCATAGTGTACTTACGAAGCCTTGTAGATTCGCAAACCCTTTCTAGATCGTAATGCTTTGCTCTTGGTAAATTCGAGTCCGTGACTTCGGGTTCTTTGAGGGATAGACATTATTGATAAGCAGACCTTCAATGTTGTAAACATAAGGATTGGGTAAAAGGTTGTGTTCACAGCTCGGGGCCTTCCTGAGAATCTTTATTCATAACATCTGCATTGTTTAGTTAAGAATTTTTCGTCTAGATGGAGTGACGGTGGTGGATAACACTTCCCTTAGCCTTCTTTATCATTGATTGTAAACTTTACTTATACTCTGTTTTCTGTTTCAGTTTCGTAAACCTTTTTGCAGAAATTTATTCGACAACCAAACCAACTGCAATTACATTGAAATTTTGTGTGGTAGTCTGCCACTGTGTCTGTAGTGTCCAGCATTAATTTCGTGATTTTAGGTTGAGTCTAGCTATTTTAATTAATTACATTAGTGTCCAGTGGTCGAGGCTGTCAATGAAAGGACCCAACCCCGGTTTAGTTGCCCAAACCGGAATCAAACCCCTTCGAAAACACGAACTAACAAAAACCGTAGAAATTTTGGCAGAGTTTCGCTTCTAACGTAGAATTACCATTACCTGCACGCGGAAAATACACTTCATCCTATGCCACAAAAATCAAACCGTGGGCACCAATCCCATCCGGATTTCTCAATATATCAACAATAATGTAAAATAATAAATATATCTATACTTTACTGAAATCCGGAGTAAAACCGTATAATATATACAATAGATTACTCAGAGCGACCTCTACTGTATAATCATATAAGTATACCACAGTAGGTAGAACAATAAACCTACTGGAAGAAACAAGGTAGCTCGAACACTATGCCTCCGACCACGACGTGCGACACCAGAATCCGAACTGCAAACTGGGCACGGAAACCGAAAAGCCCAGGGGAAAGGCAAATAAAAACGTTAGAGTGAGTGGACGAAAATAAACATATGCCTTTCACCAGTTTATATACATACTCAATGTAAAACAGTGCGAGTTTGGAACACATATATATATGGAGGTTGTCGGGCGAATCTCTCAAGCCCGACGTCAGGTGAATCGCTCAACCCGACGGTGATAGGCCAGGGGAATCTCTCAACCCCGGTGGCATACATGGGAATCTCTCAACCCTGCTTCAGAGGAATCTCTCAACTCTGGTCTAGAGGAATCTCTCAACTCTGGTAGCATCGATGCAATAAATGCCATCACCAATAAACACATAATAACACCTCCGAAAATAAAATATATCTCAATCATCGTATAAAGTAAACACGAAAATCATAAAATCCACGAACTCGCAAATCAACTGTGAAAATAGAAACTTGTCCACTCACACGCTAGCGTAACGCAGTTTGCGTTAACCCGTGATCCGGCGGAAAGTCCCTCGCCAAACGAACGACCACGAACACCCTGAATAATCACAAAGTTCATATCTCAAAGTCATAACTCGACAATTCAAAACAAATCACGAGAAACCACCGTTCTCGGAAACACGTAATCCGATTACGATAAACTGTCAAAAATCCAGAAATCACACCTCAATACCTCGCTGTATTTTCGGATGCTCAAATCAAGAAACGAACCTCCCCACTGCGATCGGGGCGCGATTTCGAGTGAAACGACATGCAACTTGTCGAAAACCCCAAAAAGTCAAAGTTGACCGTTGACCGCCACCACCAACTTGAACATTCCTCGGCGGAGCAACCCCTATTCCACTCAAAATCATCCACTGAGCAACTTTGTCAACTGCATCGAAGGCCAATTCTCACTCTAACTAGTCCAATTTCAGGCAAAACCGAATTGATACACAAATTTCAAATCCAAAATTCTCCAAGCACAAATCGAATTAGAACTCCATACTTACATGGTTAGAATCATGGTGAGGAGAGCTTCAAAGCCCACTATTTGAGTAAGCTCAAGAAGGCCGAAATGAAACAACCCGAATTCCTCAATTTTTCTTGAATTTTGGCCGGATTTTTCTCACTCCGGCGAGCCTCGCCATGCGTGGTGACCAAGGATAGACTCGGGACGTCGGGACGAGGAGAATGGGACAAGTCCCGTGCCAAGGGGTGGCCGGACGGTAAACCTCCGCCGTGAAGCACGCCGTTCGCCGTCGTGAGTTTCCTCCTCCACCAAGTTGACTCGGTCAACTCGGTCAACTCCCATAATGGCAAGGTTGACTTGCCCAAACAGGTAACCTTCTATTTATAGGCCTTCCCAAAATGGAAACTCCAAAAATTACGAATTTCGACAAACTTTAAACATCTGTAACTCTCGCGTCGTAACTCCGATTCCGATAATTCTCGCGGCAACAAACTCAACTCGACATGTTCTTCAATTATCACCCGAAGTCAAACACATCGACCAAATGGATAAAAAGTCAACTGTTCAAACCAACACATATATTAACCAATTAAGTGATCAACAATCGGAAATATTCATAACTTAATCTTCGTAACTCGGAATAATGCTCCGGAAGTTCCCATGAGCCCGAAATTAAATTCTGAACAACTTCCATGAGGAAGCTAAAACCAAATTCTCGTCCGGTAATTTAGTCGCTAAGAACACCACCATTTAAATACGAATTACGTCGAAACTTCAAATATTCATCATTTATTCCTCGGTCGTCCAAATAATGATCCGAAACCGCCCACGAACTCGAAATCACACGTACAACGACTCTCGAGAAGAGACCCAGCTCCAATTCTCGGCCAATAATTTAGTCGTTAACAAATCTGGCGATTCACATAACTGTCGGAAATCTGCGACTACGCGCAAGCTCGTAAATTAAGCTGATTCCACTGTTGATTCTATTCTGGGTCGTCGCAGTCAAGTTTCTGACTTTCGCATCTGTTTGTAGTTTAGAATATTGAGTCTCATTTTTCCCTGTGGATTGACTCCTATACTATTGTACTGCATTGACAAGCATATTGAGTTCATTATAGGGTAATTTTGAAGGTGATTAAACACCGATCAGGCGTCTTCTTTTTGATGATGAAGCGATGGAAACAATGGGGCTACATACACCTTCAAAGGAGGGGAAACTTAATCCAAAGCAAAATACTCCAAGCGAGACCAAGGTCCTACAATGGAGACCGAGACCTTTAATTGTGGAAGAACAAAAGAAGGTCCGACAACCGGTTTCCCGTCCCAAGGAGCAAGATTCAGCACTACTCATGCCAGCAGCCATAGATCATATACCTGAGGACCAGTTGCAGCAGGTTGCTTCTCTCGAGGTCACTATAATTCTGGATTCCGAGGAACAACAGGCTGAGGGCAACGACTGTGAAGATGATGAGCAGTTGCTGGATTACGGTGAAGGGGAAGAAGAAGAAGCTGAAGTATATGTCGAGGAGGTGGACACCACTGTTAACATGGTGTTTATTCTGACCTCCAAATATGCTTTACCTCCACCAGTATCAATGGATGAATCAAACGCGAGCGGAAGCGTCAATAACTTGGTAGTGCCAGAAGATGAACCAATATTAAAAGATAATTTAGCACTCGCCAAGATACCAAAGACTGATTCATCATCAACAAAGAAACAAATTATGTTCGCCAAGCCTACTGTAGACATGGCCATGCACATGCGGCCGTTATATGTAACAGGAAATGTCCAAGGAATTCAAGTCAACAAAATCTTAGTGGACTCAAGGGCAGCAATGAATATCATCACAGTCAAAGCAATGGCCTTATTATGAGTTCCCAAGTCTGCTATCCAAGAGACCACACTAAATGTTAAAAAATTTCAGGGTAGCATTTCCAAGAATTTAGGCATTGTCTTTTTGCAGGTACACATCGGTCCGACCACTGGTACGTATACATTCTTTGTAGTAGTGTGCACAGCTCCATACAGTGCAATTCTGGGGTGTGACTAGATCCACAGGAGCTATAGTGTACCATCACCCCTCCATCAGCAGATGTTACTCTGGAATATGAAGTCTGGTGAAGCAGAAATTGTTGATGCTGATCCTCGTCTGTATTCTGTTTCTGCTAACTCGTTAGAAGCCAGCTATTACCATAGTGACCTTAGGCCATTGGAGGTATGTGGCGTTGATAGCAAAGGCCGCCCAGTTGGTGTTACGGCCTCTGAACTAGCTCAGTAGGGTATAATTCAAGCAAATCAAGATAGTAGCAGACCCTACACCATTGAGCTACCATCCAAACGTTCTCAATGATCGGGTCTCTATCAAGCATAAAGACTGAGGCTTGTTACTCTTTACACGAGCGATTTCACAATTTTTTGTTGGAAGGTCAAGCCTATGAGAAGGTTCCAATAATTGCAGCATTGGAATATGTGGATGAAGATGTATTACATGACTTGGAACAGGAGGAAGAAATCAGATTAGCTCCAGAAGCTTTGGATGATTTACCACCTAAAGTCAAAGATCCCATTGAAAAGATCAATCTTGGGACCAATGAAGAGCCAATCTCTGTGGCCATTAGTACCTTCCTAGAGCCTGAAGAACGACTGAAGCTCATTGAGTTACTACGAGAATATGCTGATTGTTTTGCAGAAAAATATGACGACAAGCTAGGATTGCCACTAGATTTGGTTTGTCACAGCTTACCCATCATAGAGGGAAAGAAGCCCGTGAAACAAGAGATGCGTCGAATGAACACAGAAACAACAATTCTGGTCAAGGAAGAGGTCAAGAAAAAGCTCAAGTTAGGGATCATACGAGTAGCCAAGTATAATGAGTGGCTATCCAACGTAGTCCCAGTCAAGAAAAAGAATGGAAAAATGCGAGTGTGTGTTGACTATCGAGACTTGAACAATGCAACTCCAAAAGATGCATACCCAATGCCAGTAGCAGACTTGTTGGTGGACTCAGTGGCTCATCATGAGATGTTAACATCTATGGATGGAACTGCTGGTTACCATCAAATCCCAGTGGCAGAATCAGATAGACATAAAACTGCGTTTCGGTGCCCAAAACTTGCAGGAGTATTTGAGTACGTGGACATGCCATTTGGACTTAAGAATGCAGGGGCAACCTACCAATAAGCAATGAACTTAATCTTCCATGATCTTATTGGTAAGCCTATGGAAGTCTATATAAATGATGTGGTAATTAAAACGAAGTGCAGAAATGATCACATTGAAGACTTGCGGCAAGTGTTTCTCAGAATGAGGCAACATCAACTGAAGATGAATCCAGCCAAATGTGTATTTAGAGTACAAGCAGGAGACTTTCTGGGATTTTTGGTTCATCAGCGTGGAATTGAGATATCGGACGACAAGAACCAAGCGGTTCTTAGTGCAATCCTACCAAAGGTTAAGAAAGAGCTACAACGCTTATTAGGAAAGATCAATTTCTTACGACAGTTCATTGCCAATGCTACTGGGAAAACACAACCATTCTCAACATTGCTCAAGCTTCAGAACCAGATTGACTTTGTATGGGAGCCTATCCATCAAGAGGCGTTTGAGACCATCAAAGCATATCTAACGAACCTGCCAGTCTTGGTTCCTCCAAGGCCAAGGGTTCCTCTTAAGCTGTATATATCGGCTACAGACCTTTCTATTGAGAGTTTATTAGCTCAAGATGACATATCAGGAACTGAACGTGCTATTTTCTATGTCAGTCGTACCTTGAATGAGTGTGAAACAAGATACTCTCCAATGGAAAGATTGTGCCTGGCTCTGTATTTTTCAGGGTGCAAACTGAGGCACTACATGCTTTCCTTCACCACGTGCATTATAGCACAAACAGATTTGGTGAAGTATATGCTTTCCAAACCAATTCTCCGGGGACGGATTGGAAAGTGGATTCTGGCATTGTCAGAATTCTCTTTGCAGTACGTTCCCCATAAAGCGGTTAAAGGCCAAGCAGTGGTCGACTTTCTGGCCCATCATCCAATGAAGAATGTTTGCGAGAGGCAAGAATTGGAACTCACTCATATTGATTTGGCCCCTTGGTGTTTATACTTTGATGGGTCAAGTACGAGTACTATAGCTAGGGTAGGAGTTGCTTTAGTTTCTCCACGAGGCCAAACTTTTTCTTATTCTTTTAGGTTGGACTTCAGATGCACAAATAACCAAGCAGAGTATGAAGCTTTGATCATTGGATTGGAACTTCTATTAGATATGGAGATCATGGATGTGCATGTATTTGGAGACTCCCAACTCGTGATCCGATAACTTGAAACCAAGTATAAGGCTGGACCAATACTAGAACCATATGCCAAGCGAGATCCTCTACGTTTGGGTGTAGCCATCTCCCAATTAAACAAAGGGTATCTTTACTAGTCCATTCCTTTAGGTCTGCTCTGGGGTTTTCTTGGATTATTAGGGATGAGTTACAGATGGGATGGCGGAGGATATGAAAAGCTCTAGATTGATTGGAATATCCAGGAAGGGATCAAGCAGGCCAGTGCCTTCGTTTGGGTCTATTGTTAAAGAGACAATTACTTTTGGGTTCTGTCGTCTGGCGACAGCCTTAAGGTGTCTCGAGAATTTCTCGACGTTACGATCTAAGTGAGGGATGGAGATGTCTTTATGTGGAGGCATTGTTTAGATTGGAAAGGATGAACGGCGGGGAGACCAAAGCAATGTTATTAGCAGACCAAAGTTTTTATTTTAACATATCAGATTACGCTGAAAAAACTTACCCGGCTCCATAGGACCCCTCTTGGTCCTAATACTTAGCGGATGACAGTCATCGCTTTCCCCAGCGCCACCTCCAGCATCCCCCAGCACCGAAGGGTTAGTCTCTTCCAACGACGGGATGGGTACCAACATGATGTCTCACGCCGCCTCTGGTCTCGTCTCGGCCGCCCTCAATGCTTCGGCCGCCTTCCTCTCCCTTCTCGCCTCGAGCTCCTTCTTCTTCTTCTTCTGGGCACTAGAACCTGGTGCCATTGAATTGTGGCAATCTCTTTGAGCTAAGAAAAGGGTTACATTGGTTAGTTTACAGTACACATGTAGATCAATCTTTCAATGATCAATCAAAAACTAATTTCTAAACAAATTTATGAAAACATAGCTGATGATGAAGAGAATTATATCAATATTAATTCTAGCATGTATATTACATACCTAAGGAGACAGTGAGGAAGAAAACTGCATCGATGTTCTTCACTTTCAAGTCATGGAGTAAGGGTTTCAATTTTTTATTTATTTATCATGGATTTAACAATTTCCTACAAGACTTGCATATCTAAAAGAGGCCAAGTGTTGAATTGTGTAGAATCTCCACATGTGCCTACATTTATAATCCCCGATTCTTAGAAATCTTTTAGTGTACACTTGCTTGTTGCTCATTTTGTATTGCTTAAAGATACAAGAGAATCTCCCACCCCACACACACATATATAGTCTAGCTACGTTTCAACAGCTAGAGCATATATATGTAAAGCACAACACAGTTCAATTTAGGATTAAGTAGGCAGCTAGAAATTAACACCCACCAAGCCATTCCCAATATGATCGATCATGGTCTTTAATTTAATTTATACAAGCGAACTTCTTCGTCCCTGTGTACGTAGGAGCTCCTGTCCTTAAGTTGTCCCAGACAGCTCCTGTCCTCATCCGAAACTTTACTTAACATATAAGAAGCTCTCCTATCAATTTATTCATCTACTTCACTATCTCTTCTGAAGCTCATGCATGCTGCACTTTTTTCCATTTTTATATTCGGCTCTAATTAATATGAGGGATCGTATGACAAACAACTTAATAAACCAAAATTAAGCACATGATCTCTAATATCAACACTTGGAAAAGCTGGACAAAAGACCAAGCATTTTGGGGTTTATAAATGTTCAAACCAAATGCATAATGTCACAAATTGGGGCCAGAAATCTTGTTTCGAGAATACTTTGTTACAGGTTGCAACATGGATTATATTTCTTCTCCCAAAATAGACCCAAACAGACCAAACCTCACAAATCCATATCAAATTACTCAAGTAAATTAAATTAGACTAACCAAACAATGGAGTATAGAATCTCACTGAAAAACAAAAAAAAAGGGCCTCACCAAAAATTTGCTTTCCCTGGCGGTGGCGAGGCATGACTTTCAAATCTCCCTCCTCGACAGAGATGACGAAGAGGACACGAGGAGCAGCACGAGGTGGAGCGGCTCACGATCGAGGCTTCAAAGTCGAGCTCTCGGGGCTTCAAAGCACAGGGTTCGACCTACTCGACTTGGTCCAAATCGGAGCGATTGGGCCAGAAACCTAATTCGGTTTCTTCTCGTCGATTTGGCTATATGAGTGAAAATCGGAGATAGAGAAGTTAGGGGAATGAAAGAGATGGACTAAGGGAAGAGATTAAGACTATTGTTATGGTGGGAGGAATTAAGCACGTAGGGGAAGAGATTAAGACTATTGTTGATAAGAGAGAGACACTGAGGGAAGAGCTGGGAAAATGAGGAGGAAGAAGCAAACCCAGATATAATACCCTCATCGATTGAAGCGACTAACATTGTCAAACCTCGTCTCTTCAAGTCTGTTTAAGTTAGCGATGACAACAAACCAATATGCGTCGCTTCAGATTCATTGAAGCGACAAAGTTTAAACTCATTAGGTTACCCAGTGAGTCCAAGTACGTCACTTCAAATGAGGGTTTAGGGTTTATGGTTTCTCCTTAGGGTTTTGGGTTTAGCGAGTCAAGCTTTGTCGCTTCACATGATCTGAAGCGACGACGTTTGTGCAGAGATCATCGTTTTACATTTGAAGCGACAAATATAGACCAATATTTGTCGCTTGGATTGAACTTAAACTTAAAAGATTAGTTATCATCTTTGCATATGCTTTTATTTAATAAGAATATTGTAAATATTGTTCAAAATTACAACATAAAATATTTATCATCATCATTATCATGATACTAAGTGACATATAACATAATAACTAGTAGTCTTCCTCTTCGTCGTCTCCGCCATCATCGTCTTCATCTTCTTCTTCCTCATCGAATTCTTCGACGTCGATATCATCTCGGCCATCACCGCTTGATTCTTCATTCTCTTCGTGTACTTCTAAATCGAGTTGGACATTAGATGCATCAATATGGTAAAATTGTATTGAACTTAGTGTGTCCTCTTGGTAAGGCTCTGTGATTTGGTTCCCTGAAGGAGGCATTTTATCTTATGTTGCCAATACTTCGGCATTGTATACATTTTAGTGCGAATACTTGCACCACCTTCCATGTACCACCCGACGGTAAGGGGATTGTCCAAGTAGAACACTTGTTTTGTCTCCATGGCAAGACAAAATGGTGAATTCTCATAGTAACTAGTGTTTGTATCCTCTGATATCAGACCATGATACACCTTGGATCACTAAAGGATCCACAACATTGGAAGCTTCGACTCTGCCCTTAAGCCACTGTCTCTGTCGACTGATCCTTGTCGGTTGACTAGAAGCTTCCCTATGTAGGTGTCAAACTATGTAATTCGGATTCAAACCACGGTGTATGCAGTGATGATAAATCTCTACGACAAAGTACAAAGACAGATGAAAAAAAATCTATATATACATGTTGCATTTAATACAAAATACAAAGGCAAATGAAAAAAAAACTAAGCTACGAAGTTTGATCAATGTTCGTCGTTTCGTTTACACATGAGCGACGACTTCATTAAACTTCGTCGCTTCATTGATTAGTTTGCGACAAAGATTGAATGTCGTCGCTAGATTTTCCAAAACATGGTTCTGGGATAAACCTAGGCGACAAACTATGAATATTGATCGCTTCAATACTTTTGTAAGTGACGACTTTTAGGCAATATCTGTCGCTCTCTGTTTTGTAAGCGACGACGTCAATAGTCGTCGCTTAGAGTTGTTGAAGTGATGAGTTTGTTTTTTACTTTTCAATCTTCGTCGCTTGAATCCCTTTCTCCACTGGTGTAAATGCATTTAATTCAGCCTGAAATTAGTGAAATACTCATAAAGTCCTATGAATTGGTTCTTACAGTTTGGTTTACCTTCACCACAATCGGTTGGCATGGTGACTTGGTGTCATATCACCTTTAGTCTAATAAATTCGAAAGAAACTCAACTTTCGTTTATAAAATAAAGACATGCACCAATTCGGATAATTTTAAAACGAACCCTTAAAATCGTATCATATAAGATCTAACAAACATTCACTACCAGAAGAATTACTATAGCCGACGACTCCGTGTCGTCGGTCTGTTCCATTTCATCGTCGGTCATAGCCTATATCCGACGACTCATCGTCGGTTATAGTCTCGTCGGTAATACACCGTCGGTGATACTATAACCGACGATGAATTAGGGTTATCGTTGGAAAAAAGGGAGACTAAAGGCAATGATGGTTTATCGTCGGGCATAGTTTCAAACTATAACCGACGATGTAGACATTTATCGTCGGTTATAGTTAAAAATAATTAAATTTTTTTTGCAGGTTCTGGGTTTTATCCCAAAACCTGCATTCCCAAAAAATCACCAATATATATTGTTCAAATTGAAAATCAACAACCATTGAAACTATAGTACGTAGTAAATAAATAAAAAAAACGAAATCGTTCAAATATTTATACATATGCGTAGTAAATAATTAAAATAAAAATTAAACCGACAATTGTTCAAATCTAGGGGGGTCCTGGTCTTAAGTCTATGTGGTCAAACGGATCGTCATAAGTTGGTTGGTCCTGGTCTGGCTGAGGCTGCGGCTGAGGCTGAGGCTGAGGCTGAGGCTGTGGCTGTGGCGCACCAAAAATGGGTGGGGGAGCTATCTGGATTCCAGATGCTTGCAACTATGCATAACAGTGCTGCATCCATGTCCCCATCTGCTGCTGCTGTTCGGCCAACCGATTCTGCTCAGCGGCTCGCGCATGCTCCATCTCCTCCATCCGACGCCGTTGAGCTTCCATCTCAATTGCTTGCCTATGAAGCTGGTCCTGTAGCTCATTAGTCCTCGAAGATGATGATGATCCCGATCCACGAGAGAATTCAGGGGTTTGCTTCAGCAGCCCTTGACCCCACTTTCCGGAACCCCTGCAGTAGAATGTGTTCTTCCCTGGAGGGATCGCAGTTGACATAATCCTGGCCCTGACGATCGGATCGGATCAGATCGATCAATCTGATCAATTGGGAGTTCCGCATCGGGGGTCACTACCACATTTGTTGTCATTACCGGCGAGATCACCGGAGACAAGACCGGCGACCGGAAAAGTCACCGGTAATGTTCAACATTACTGGCGACGGTAACCGGAGACAAGACCGGCGACCGGAAAAGTCACCGGTAATGTTCAACATTACTGGCGACTTACACCGTCGCCGGTAATGTGGCCGGAAAATCGCCGGTAATGTTCCAAAACATTACCGGCGACGGTTGGAGTCGCCGGTAATGTTTTGGAACATTACCGGCGATTTTCCGGCGTAAAGTCGCCGGTAATGTCTTCATTTCCGGCGACTTACTCCGTCGCCGGCAATGTCTCTTATATTAGACAAAGATTGCATCAGCTCGATCATTCTTTCATTTTGATCGAAAAAAATCCAGAGAAATCGAAAGAAGGAAAACGTACGCTCTGAAATCGATCCTTCGGTATATTGTAAAAATTAAGGATCGCGTCGAAAACTCGATCACTCGGGAAGCTATATATATAGGTACGTGTATATATACGTATATGTGTATGTATATATATATGTGTGTGTTGATCAAATCCAATTCGTGAGATATATATATATATATATATATGAAATGTTGTTGATCGATGTCACGCACCGAAACGAGAAAACTGCTTGTAGTTAATCTTATCTTGTGTCTGAATCAACGACTGGTATTATCGTAGTGTTATCGGAGCCAGGCTTAACAGAGCCTCCTACCTAGTCAAATACGTTTTGAATTGAAAAAAAGAAGAATACCATGCATCATCGAGTACTGAATTGAATTCAGAGAATTTGTGAATTGAATTGAGATATCGCGTCGATTATTAGTAGTGAATGTGTGTGTGTATATATAATTACTACGTAAAATTGTTAGAATTTTCAGGATGGACAAGAGTTGGATGAGCCTCGAAAGATGGGATGTCAGATATCACCAGGGAATTAGGAGTTTTGTGGATTTTGTGAAGGCTAATTGTGGAGACACTACACTTCATTATTGCCCGTGTAACGAATGTAAGTGTCGCAGCGATCGAGTTCGTTTTCCCATTGATAAAGTCCAGAAGCACCTGAGTAAATACGGGTTTTGGCATAAGTACACTTGTTGGATTTATCACGGTGAACCATCGTTAGCGGGTCCGCATGATCATGGACAATTTGGTGAGAGGGCCAGACCACGCTATGATCATGGACATTTTGCTGATAGAGGCAGTCCATCCTATGATCCAACATCGATGTTAATCAATGATATGTTTCCTCATGACAGCGGTGTATTTGCTGATGAAGCACCAAATGTCCCTCCCGTCGTTGAGGGTTTCCCCCATATCGAGCCAGTCGAGCCATTACCTCGAGCTCATGTCAACACAAGCGGTATGGACAAGTACAACAACCTGATTGCATTGCAACAGACTCCGTTGTACGACGGTTGTAGTAAGACTGTTCTTGAAAGTGTGATGGGAGTGATGCAGCTTAAAATGGAGAACAAAATGTCTGTCAAAGCTGTGGATTCTTGGTTGAAGTGGACTGCTTCGCTACTGCCACCCGGTCATCGTCTTCCTACAACTCATCATAAGGTGCGACATATCCTGAAAGATCTTGGGCTTTCCTACATCAAAATCCATGCATGCAGATATGATTGTATTCTCTTCTGGGGAAAAGATCTCGAAGACCTTGAAGCCTGCCCGGTATGTTTTACAGAAAGGTATAAGTTGACTCCTGCAGGCAACAAGAAAGCTGTGAAGATACTTCGATATTTCCCGCTTATTGATAGGCTGGAGCGGTTGTTCATGTGTGCTTTCACGGCCGAGGCAATGAAATGGTGGGCTGAGAGGAACTTGCCTGACGATGACACCCTTATACACCCTTCCGACGGAGAGGCTTGGAAGCACATGGTCAGGGAGTTTGATCATTTTGCAGTAGAGGTCCGAAATGTTTGGTTAGGGCTCTCATGTGACGGATTCAACCCTTTTGGCAACATGAGTCTTCAATACAGTATATGGCCAGTTATTTTGGTACCGTACAACCTTCCACCATGGATGTGCATGAAGAAGGAATACAATATGCTGACTCTGTTAATTCCGGGCCCGGGTTATCCAGGCAAGTGTCTCGATGTGTATTTGAGGCCTTTGATTGAGGAGCTTAAGTACCTGAGTGAGTGTGGCCACCCCACTTACGATAGGTTCAAAAACGAGATGTTTCAGATGCATGCCATGCTTGTTGGCACCATCAGTGATTTTCCTGCCCGCGGTATGTTGTCGGGCAACGTTACCAGGGGTTACAGGGCTTGTTTAGAGTGCATGACGGTTGATTGTTGCAGTCCTCATTGCAATAAAATTGTTCAGATGCGTCACCGTTGTTGGCTTCCATATGATCACCCATTTAGGTAGGATCCAGACGCGTTTGATGGGACTGTGGAAACAGGTGTGGCACCCAGGCGATGGACAGGGGAAGAAATTTTGGAAGTGTTGAATGAATATGATTTTGGCCAACTGAGCAATCATCCTGACATAGTCGCGTCAATTCCAGACAAGCCCGAAAGGTATAAGTTTTGGACACACAAGAGCATATTCTGGGAACTCTCATACTGGCCCAGGTTGCCTATCAGACACTACCTAGATGTCATGCACATAGAGAAGAATGTGTGTGAAAGTGTTGTGGGCACAGTTCTTAACTTGGAGGGGAAAACAAAAGACATCCCTAAGGCACGCATTGATCTGAAAGCAATGGGTATGCGGAAACATTTGTGGTTATGAGATGGTAAGAGAAAAATGCCGCAAGCTCCTTACACCGTAAAGCTGAAGCATAAGCATGAAATTTTTGGGTGGCTGAGTAATGTCAGGTATATATTCTTATATATGGCTATGCAGGAAATTGGCCTTAAATTTTTACCGGATTATGGTTATATGAGAGAAATATAATTGTTGCCTATGGCTATATATATATATATATGCAGGTATCTTTATGGCTATGCAGGAAATATAAGCAGGTGTGTTAACTTCCGGGACAATAAGATGTACGGATTAAAGAGTCATGACTGCCATGTACTGCTTCAACGCCTTTTCCCTATTTTCATTCGAGGGTACCTGCCCAAAGAGGTGGTGGAGCCGTTGATGGCCTTGTCAAGATTCTTTCAGAAGTTATGCACCAGGGAAGTTAAAAAATCAGACCTCAGGGAGATGCAAGATGACATCATTTTTATCATGTGCAAGCTTGAGAGGATATTTCCCCCAAATTTTTTCGACATAATGCCTCACCTGATGATCCATCTTCCCGAACAATTGTTGCATACCGGTCCCGTATACTACACTTGGATGTATCCCATGGAAAGGTACAAATTATTCATACTTTTGGTGGAAATCGGAAATTTATATGTAAATTCTTATTTTTAAGTAAGTTAACATGCACTTGTTAACTTGTAGACAATTGGGAGCCTACAAGGACTATGTGAAGAATAAATATGCACCTGAAGGGTGTATCGCTGAAGCATATCTTGCGCACGAGTGTGTAACGTACACCAAAGTGTACTTGGGAGCGCTTGAGGACCCCCAACAACAGATGCCGATATATGAACCCCAGTTCAACCTTTCTATCATCTCTAGTGACGTGGTAGTACAGGGAAGCTTGCCAAAGTCGTACAAATTGGATGGAAATGAGGTAGCCATTGCCCACTGGTCAGTACTGATTAACTGTCAAGAAGTACAATATTGGAAAAACTATCATCTTCACTGCCCTGCTATTGCCGGAAATGTTGAATACCACAACATGACGTTTGCAAACTACTTTGGTCAATGGGTAAGGGTATATGTGTATATGTCTATTTTTATATATATCCTTATATAGCATGTATGTATGTACGTGGTTTTGTGGTTTCAAGATGACATAATTTCTTCTGTACGTATTACTGGACGTTTTCAGATGAACCATGTAGCAGATGATGGTTGCCCAGAGTGGTCAAACGAATTGAGGGTCCTGGCGACGAAACCGATAGCTTCAAAAGTTTACTCGATGTGTCAGGTCAATGGCGTCAAATTTATATGTGAAAATCGAGACGACCGACTGAAAACACAGAATTGTGGGGTGATGGTCCATGGTGGGCAGGATGGCGTTGACTATTACGGTGTCCTTCATTCAGTTGTTGAACTAATTTATGGGAACCGCATGAAAGTGCACTTGTTCAAGTGTAGATGGTTTGATACTAGCCCGGAGAACACAAGGACCGATTAGTACGGAACATTTTCGGTGAATACTGCTACTACCTGGTATGAAGATGACCCTTTCGTTCTTACCTCATCAATAAAACAAGTGTTTTACCTGGACGATCTTCTTAACAAAGTCCCGTGGAAGGTGGTTAACCATGTTGCTCATAGAAACATATACAGTGCTGCCACACTTGGTGATACCGCAGATGATGAGGAAGTTACTGCATACCAAGAGCCGAACGCTTTTGACATTCCGGAATCATCTACGATTCGCCTTAATAATGTGAGATCTGGGAGTGTGGTTCGAATTACTGGGGCAGAACTTCTCGATGTTAATCCATATGAAGTTGACGCTGATTCAGATGACGAGGAGAGACACATATTGTCAGAGGTTACCTATGAAACCAAGTCAGACTCAAGTGATGACGATGATTACGATTATCATCCTTAGTACGTTAATGATGTCGTCGAAAATCGTAGACGGAAAATGTAGTCAGAAAATGTAGTCGGAAAATGTAGTCGGAAAATGTAGTCGGAAAATGTAGTCGGACATTGTAGTCGGAAAATGTAGTCGGAAAATGTAGTCGGAAATTGTAGTCGGAAAATGTAGTCGGAAAATGTAGTCGGAAAATGTAGTCGGAGAATGTAGTCGGAGAATGTAGTCGGAAAATGTAGTCGGAAAATGTAGTCGGAAATTGTAGTCGGAAATTGTAGTCGGAAATTGTAGTCGGAAAATGTAGTCGGAAATTGTAGTCGGAAAATGTAGTCGGAAATTGTAGTCGGAAAATGTAGTCGGAAAATGTAGTCGGAAATTGTAGTCGGAAAATGTAGTCGGAAAATGTAGTCGAAAATTATAGTCGGAAAATGTTGTCGGATAATTTTCGGGAAATGTCAACATTACCAACGAGTTATAAGCAACTCGTTGGTAATGACATTACCAACGAGTTACTCGTCGTTGGTAATGTCATTACCAACGAGTTGCTTATAACTCGTTGGTAATGTCATTACCAACGAGTTAACTCGTTGGTAATGTCATTACCCACGAGTTGATGTCGTTGGTAATGACATTACCAACGAGTTATAAGCAACTCGCCGGCAATGTTGTCTGGATAGAAACTGGGTGGTCGAGCCCGAGCTTCATTTCTCCTCCTCCTCCTCTCCCTCTCCTCCTCCTTCGGCGAAAACTAGCTCACCTCCTCCTCCTCTCCCTCTTCTCCGATCCTCTCCCTCACCTCCTCTCCTCTCCCTCACCTCCTCCTATTTCTCCTCCTCCTCCTCTCCACCGAGTCATCTCCTCCCCTCCTCCCCTCCTCTCCTCCCCTCACCTCCGTCACCGGCAAAGCATATCGGACTCCACCATGGCAGGTCCGATCCTCTCTCTCTCCCTCTCTCTCTCTCTCAATTTTTAATTATTTTTGTGTATGTGTATGTGTATGTGTATGTGTATGTGTAATGTAATTATATGTGATGTATATATATATAGGTATGTGAAAATTATGTGATGTATATATATGTGAAAATTATGTATATATGTGGTTTGGATGAATATGTGATGTATATATATGTGAAAATTAAACCTAATTAAGATGCATGCATGATGTATATATATGTGTGAAAAATGTGGAAAATTAATTAGGGTTTGTGATTTGGATGAATATGTGAAAATTAAATTTAATTAAAATGCATGATGTGTATATATATATATATCGAAAATGTATATATGTTAATTTATGTGATATAGTTGTTAATTAATCGTATAAATGAAGGTGGAAATCGGAACCGTTTGAAACCGGAACTGTTTGGAACCAAAACCGTTTGTAACATAACGGTTCCGGTTACAAACAGTTCCAGTTCCAAACGGTTCCGGTTGCAAACTGGGGTTCTATAACAAATCGGAACCGGAACCGGAACCGTTTGTAACCGGAACCGTTATGTTACAAACGGTTCCGGTTCCAAACAGTTCCGGGAAAACAAACGGTTCCGGTTGCAAACGGTTCCGGTTCCGATTTGTTATAGAACCCCAGTTTGGAACCGGAACAGTTTGTAATATAACGGTTCCAGGTTCAAACGGTTCCGGTTCCAAACCGTTCCGGTTCCGATTTGTTATAGAACCGAATTCATGACTATTACGGTGTCCATGCCAGGAGGTTTTGCGGCTAATTGGCTTCGGAGAGGTTCCCGAAATAGTGGAGGGAACAGTAGTCAAGCTTCCTCCTCGCCCGCAGTTAGCAACACGCCCAGTGGGCCAATGATGAGTGCTCGCATGAGAGCCTTGCTAGAGGCGCGAGCTCAGGAGGAAGCTGCACGATCAAGAGCCGGGCAACCGGAAGTCGAGGCTCGAGCCTCAGTCTCCAGACGCTCAAACAGCAGACGTCCCTCCGGTTGCAGAGCCTCAGACGAGTGACAGTCGACGGGGGCATCAGAAACTCCCTCAGTCTGAATGCCCCATATTCGCCCGGTGCCTACTCCCGTTTCACGGGAATCATTTGAGCCACATGGTGGTGCTGGCGCCTCATCGTCCAGGCCTCGTCTATCTCCGTCGTCCGGTCTCTTCCTACCCGACGAGATTCCTGTCATCCCTGAATTCGATGATAGGGGGATGCCTGTTTATGTTGAAGGACGGTCGGAGTTCCTGACCGTGGAGGAAGCGTATAACTTCCTCCCGTTCGACCCCGTGTATCTTTGGAGTGTGAGGTGCACCAACCAACAAACGGACGATGCAGGTAAATTTTATTTAACATCAGATTGATTACTTAATTATTACTTAAGACTTGCGATAGGTTCAATTAATGATATCCATTTGTTGACATTGTATTATTAGGCAATTTCGTTAATGGGACTGGAAAACGGAAAGGGGCTAGAGGCACCTGCACCGGGAAGAGACTTGAGCAGGCCACCGGCGGAAGGAAAACGCCCATAAGGGCCAATGAGGATGGCGAGGTGATCGAGGCATTCGACACCACGTGCAAATATGTTAGCATGGCCAATGCGATCGTGCGGGACAAGGTCCCAATGCTTTGGCCAGATTGGGAATCTGTGCCTATCTACGTGAAGATGCAAGTGCACAATGCACTCAGTGTGAGTAAAATCGTATTTTCATTACGTAAATTTTACATTTATTAATTAAGTCCGAATAAATATATAATTTTACCTTTTATATATTCATATTGCAGGTGTGGTTTGACGTGGATGAAGTTCTTATTCACACGTGGGTAGAGCGTCAACTACATATGAGGTGATGTGCTTCGACTTATTTCAATATATATCGAGTTAGATTTTTGTTTATCAAGTGTTTTAATATCTCTAACTTTTTTTCCTTGTTTTAATATAGGTATAAAGAGTGGAAGAACGAGCTTTCTTCCCATTACACTGTATACAAGGAGCTAGGCCGAGGTTCTACCCCTAGCGAATTCCGGTTTAGGGAGTACGAGTGGCTGTGGCTGATAGCCCACTTCGAGCACCCCAAAGCTCGGGTATGCATCCTTAATATATCTTACAAGCCTAATGTATCATATCAGATTGAAATAGTTAGTTACTAATTTTTTTCCATATGTTTATCAAACAAGGCGATTTCGAAGACGAACCGGGCGAATAGATTGAAAAACACCAGGGCCCATCATGCAGGTTCACTCAACTACATGGGTTGGTCGACTAAGGCGCATCAACAACAAGAAGTGAACCCCTTGGTGTATATTCATCAAAAGTTCTATCCGCAGTGCCCTGACGAAGCGGTAAGTCTTTCACCTCTCCATGTGTTAATAAAACTATTTTTCGATATTAATTTATTTTGTTACCTAATACGTTATTCATTTTCACTTTTCAATTAGGCGAGAGTGGAGGAGGCGACCGTGGAAGTGACCATGAATATAGCTCGGACTAACCATCCTGACTGCTCCGAGGAAGAAGTCACCCAGTATGCCTCTCAGATCGATCCGCTTGATCGCCCTATAGCGGCTCAGATCATGGCAAAAGCGTGCGGGACTGGCAAGAATACCTACTACTGTAGGGGAATGGGCACGGCGGGCGAAGGACTATTGAAGAACACTTCAGAATACTCTACCGGGTCAAGAAGTTCAACTTTTAGTCGTAACCTCGCAGCGGAGCTTCACAGGACGCAGAGGGAGTTGGAGGAGCAAAAGAGGCAGATGGCCGAGTACCAAATGCAGCAGACACAGGTGCAGGCTCAGATGTACACATGGATGCGGACGATGTACGAGGCTCACACTACCGGACAACTGTTCCCCACACCTCCCCCGGTCCCGGTCCCTCCGTTCCCTAGCTATCCACCACCACCACCACACCAGTCAACGCCAGAGCAAGACCAAGGTAGCCACCGGAATTCAAATGAGTACATGGATTACTTCGACCCTGACCCGCAAGTTCCTCGACCTGACTTGTAGTTGTAGTTAATTTTCGTATCGTCGTTGCTATTTGTACTGTAACGTTGGACATTTATGTGTACTGTTGAACTTGTATGATTGTACGGTTTATGTCTTTCAATGCAGGTTCTGGAATTGGGCCCAATCCAGAATCGCATTTTTTTTTCAAAAATTTTCCACACATTGTCGGCGACATGGACCTCAGTCGCCGGCAATGTCTCACATTCCGGCCACGGCGGCGCTGCCATTGCCGGCGACTCATGTCGCCGGTAATGTCTTGACATTGCCGGCGACTTGATGTCTCGGACATTACCGGCGACGGCGTTTCCCGTCGCCGGTAATGTTAACACCGGCGGGGAATCTCCGGCGACGTCATTGCCGGCGACTTGTCGCCGGTAATGTCAATTCCGGCGAAAAAAAAGACAAGGCCGGCGACGGCAGGTCGCCGGTAATGTCTCCATTTCTGGTAGTGGGTGTTGGGATAGAGATCTCTCGGCACTTGAGTCAACACCTCCGGAATCGCCTCCTGAATTCTCGCCTAATTTACAAAGAACAATAAAATATTAATTAAAAAAATTATATCTAAATAAATAAGAAATAAGTTTATTTTGTTATAAGGACACTTACAGCATATTCGAGGGATTGTGGATACGCGTGCTGCATCGTATAGACAAGGGGATCCTCTTCTGGGTGGTTGGCCGCCTCCTCGATCCAACCCGAGTATGATCTGGAACCGGCATGATGATTTTTGGTGTTTTTGGCCCGGTTCCTTGTGTTGACTTCAGAAAGAGCCTGCTCGATTAATCCAACATAAAAAAAAACACTCATTAGCCAAATAATTTAAGGGAAGTACGATAAAACAAAAATTTAATCGATGGAAGGTTGCGTACCTTCAATTTCGGGTTGTTGAAGTGAACCACAAGCCATCGCCACTCGTACTCCCTATAACAAAACTCGCTAGGGGTACCCGAACGATCGTCGCCGTACTTTTTCCAATGCTTCTTCAGCTCGTCCTTCCACTCCTTATACCTATATATACCCATAAAATCAAGCGTTAGTAACTTACAACATTGTATGAACATAATCAAAAGAAATGAAAAAATTGAAACAAATGCCGGTCTGCAAACCTGCTCCCATGCACTTCATCCGCCCACGTGGGTCTAATGTCTGCATCCACGCGGAACCACCTCTGCAATGCATATATATATATATCAATAATATTAAAAATTTATTTAGAAAATTTACATAATGAATATACAATTCAACTCACCGACAACGCATTATTCAGCTGATATTTGACGGATTGCGGCACTGAATTCCAATCTGGCCATAACATTGGGACTCTATCCCGTATGAGGCTGCCCGCCATCCCCGCGTACTTTCGAGTGACCTTTCCCTCGATCACCTGCCCTCTATCCCCGGTCGGAATCATAACTTGGCCACCACCGCTAGCCTGAATGGCGTCGTCCAGTAACTTGCCGACGACGGGGCCTCTGGTTCTCTTTTGTTTGTCACCGGGCACGATCTCGCCTATCACATATATATGTAGACGATTTTTTAAATATCAACACCTAATTGAATTTAAATATTACTAAGTGAAAAGATATCACTAATTAATATTTACCTGATTCGTCAGTGCGTTGTCCCGGAATCCTCACACTCCAGAGAGGTTCCGGGAAGGGTACATACGCATATGCCTGGTCCGGGGTAGTGAACCCTAGCTGTCCCGGAACAGGCATTCCGTCGGAATCGACGTGAGGTATCGTCGAGATTTCCAACGGTAAGAATAAGGTAGACGGCGGGCATAGTCGCATCCTCGCCGAGGACTGAGTGGATCCACCAGCCTCCTCGGAAGAATGAGGAGCTGTCTGGTGGATGACGGGGGAAGGGTCCTCGCGATGAATGTCCAGCATTCGGACCGAGGATTGAGTCGCACTATCCATTGAAGGCGTGCGACTGACCTGATGAACCCTCCTCACGCTTGAGGATCGAGCAGGCTCCAACTGCTGCTGTTGAGGTTGTCCCTCGCCCATCAGTGTACGGTGTCGAGAGGTCTGCGGAAGACTGTAAGTGTTGCCGACGCTGGTACGTGGATCCTGATGCGGACCGACTTCCGGTGCCGTCATCCCCACGTCCCGATCTCCCTCTCCCTCTCGACCTCCCCCTCGAGCTCGACCCGGCCCCCTCGGGAAGCACCGCAATTTAACCAATTCATCGTTGCTATAAAATTATAAAAATTCAAAATAATTCCTAATTTATCCAAAAATTCGAATACATATTCCAATATATATCAATAATCCAATACATAAATATTCCAATATATATATCCAAAAATTCCAATAATTCCATAAAATCCAATATATATAATTCCAATAATCCAAGATATAAATATTCCACAAAAATTCCAATAATCCAATATATAAATCCAATATATATTCCAATATATAAATATTCCACAAAAATCAACAATAATTCCATAAAATCCACAATAATTACAATATATATATATATATAATCCAATATAATTCATCCAATACATATATAATCCAATAATTTAACTATATATATTCCAATATATATATAGATATATCAATAATCCAATATTAATATATATATATCCAAAAATTCCAAAAATTCCATAAAATCAATATATAATTCCAATAATTCCAATAAATAAATATTCCACAAAAATCAAGATAATCCAATATATAAATCCCCAATAATCCACAAAAATTCCAATATATAAATTAAAATATATTCCACAAAAATCAACAATAATTCTATAAAATTCAACAATATCCAATATATAATCACAATGTTCATGCATGCATCCACATTATCGATCAACAAACGAAACAACTTCAAATCTAACCTAAATAAAAAAATTCGAAATTACGAAATTAGGGATTTGAAACCTGAAATGGAGAAAATCGACGAGGGCTTTGGCTTGAGGATCGATGGGCTTTGGCTTGAGCTTCGATTGCTTGCTCCCAATACATCGGAACTGGAGAAAATCGTAGAGGAGAGGAGTTCTTCGTTTTGGGCAGTTTCGTTTCTGCCCAAAACGTACCCAGTTCCGGATATAAATCAGAACTATACCCGACGATATAAGTAATATGAATGTCGTCGGATATAGTTTTTTTATTTATTTTTCATATATATGCCGGTTATATATATGTAGTGTATTAATATATATTTATTAATATTTAATACGAAATTATTAGAAAAAAAAAACCGAAATAATTTAAAAGCCTAATTAAATTAAAATGGCACTTAATTTTTTGGCTATATTTAATAATATATATTTATTAATATTTAATAATACGATATTATTTCGAATATCGTCGATCGGTTGTATTTTTTTTTCCGATCTCTCGATCTCTCTCTCTTATGATCGCTATTTAGCAATTTAATCGATCGACACAATTTAAAGTCGATAATCTGAATATAATTCATTTTACATTGCACGTTCAGACTCAAAATAACATACATACACTAATTAAGGCGCATAGTCAGAATCATCGCTTGAGTCTGACTCTGTTTCCGAGTTAATTTCAGGTAAGATGTGTATGTCCTTGTCACTTGAGTCTTCATTTTCTTCATTTTGATTAACATCAATAAGATTCGGTTGAAGAATTCGTACCACACTGCCCTGTCTCACATTATTAAGGCGAATTGTTGAGGTTTCAGAAATACCAGTTGCGTTCGGCTCTTGGTATGCACTGACTTCTTCATTATCCGAGGTCACACCAAGGGTTGAGGCACTGTATATGTTTCGTGGAAGAACATGGTTAACCACTTTCCACGCGCCTTTATGCACAAGATCATCAAGATAGAACAATTTTTTCACCGCCGTGGCCAACACAAACGGATCATCTTCATACCAGCTTGTAGCAGTATTCACCGAAAAAATCGCGTATTGATCGGTCCTTGTGTTCTGAGGGTCGCTATCAAACCATCTACACTTAAACAAGTGCACGGTCATGCCTTCCCCATATATTAATTCGACAACTGTATGGAGAACACCGTAATAGTCAACTCCATTCTGCCCACCATGCACCATTACCCCAGAATTCTGTGTTTTTCGTCTGACATCTCTATGTTCACAAATAAATAGCACGCCATTTACCTTACACATAGGATAAACTCTGGAAGTTACCGGTTTCTGCGCCAAGAGCCTCAATTCATGTGACCACTGAGGGATACCATCATCTTGTACATGATTCATCTGAAAATAATCATTTATTAACTTAACTATAAATAGGATGCGAGACATGCACTTAACATCATATACATGTCAATTTATCTATAAACGTACCCAGTTGCCAAAATAGTTTGCGAACGTCTTGTTGTGGTACTCAACATCACCGGAAATAGCAGGGCAGTAAAGGTGCAAATTTTTTCAATATTGAACTTCTGGACAGTTAATCAATACCGACCAATGGGCAATGACTAGCTCATAAGGTTCCAACTTGTACGAGTTGGACAACTTTCCAGAAACTTCAATATCATCGGAGATGATCGAAATGTTGAACTGCCCTCCATCTACTGGCATATGTTGTGGAGGTTCCACTACAAGAAAACAGCACTTAGACCACGGAAACGTAATTGTTCCGTGGTCCAAGTGACACCTAGACCACGGAAAAGACTCCGTCGTCCAAGTACCACCTGGACGACGGAGATGGTATTCTCCGTCGTCCAGGTGATCACCTGGAGGACGGACCGACGCGCCGTCGTCCGAGTATACGAAACGTACTTCCACTTAGACGACGTACCGACACCTCCGTCGTCTAAGTGAAGCATTATATAAGCCCGATGCCAAACTGATATCGAATATTCCTAGCCTCGATCTCTTCATTCCATTTGAAGAAGAATTGAAGGAGAAGGGAGAAGGAGAAGGGAGCTAGGTAGCTAGAGGCCAATAAGAATCAGGATCGATAAGGGATCTCTGCTGACTAGCTAGTTAGCTTAATTAACGTAAAGATATCGAAAAGGCTAGCAGGTACGTACGTACGCAGTTAAAATTTGCTTAATTAATATATATTTAGTGAAAACGTACGTACATATATATATATACATGCAAGGATGTTAGCTGATGTACGTTAGCTATATATATATGTACAGATTGATTAAATTACATACGTACGTAATTGATGGATCGATGTAGATCGAGTACGTATAATTAAGCGTAAATTAATGGACACAGAAATATATATATATATATATATGTGTAATAATTAATTAATTATAATATTTTGTAGCAGTATGGACAAGAGTTGGATGAAG
Organism: Geum urbanum; assembly: GCA_946800695.1. Classification (NCBI taxonomy): domain Eukaryota; kingdom Viridiplantae; phylum Streptophyta; class Magnoliopsida; order Rosales; family Rosaceae; genus Geum; species Geum urbanum. The sequence continues at coordinate 17,819,914 of OX327017.1, read as the reverse complement.
TTGAAGAATAGATGTGATGTCCGGTATATGGATGTAATTAGCGAATTTGTGAATTTTGCGATAGAACATGGTCAGGGAAAGAAACGTTTCAGGTGTCCGTGTCAGAAATGTCTTAATTGTCAGTATGCGGAGGTTAATGTTATGGTGCAACACCTGTACGAAAATGGTATGATGTGGAGTTACACTACATGGAGCGAGCATGGTGAAGCAGTAGAGTTCAGCGCAGCAGACTTCAGCTCAGGGTACAGTTACCATGGTGCCTCATCCAGCGGCAGTGGTGCCGGACCCCCAGCTTGCAACCCAACTGCATATTTGGTCCATGATGCGTTTCCGGGATGTAGTCATCGTGGACACCAACACCAAGACGGAGGTTACAGTACCACTAATGAGCATGATGACACATTCCCCGCAGCTAGCTTGGCCACTTACACTAGTGAGATGGAAAAGTACAACCGGATGCTACTTGAAGCGCAGACCCCGGTGTTCCCTGGATTTCGAGAGAATGTGTTGCAATATGTGATGGAGCAAATGAAGAAAAAAGTGAAGCACAAAATGTCAGTGAGTGCTTTTGACGAAATTTAGGAGCAAATATGTAAGTTGCTTCCTGATGATCACAATCTTCCTAAATCTCATTATAAGGTTAGAAATATCCTGAGCAGCCTCGGCCTAAAGTACAGGATAATTGACGCATGTCCGAATGATTGTGTGCTATTTTACAAAGAGTATAAAGAGTTAGACTATTGTCCCGTATGTGGCCAGTGCAGATTCCAGTTGAATAGGAAGAGTTCGAAAAAGAGAATTCCTATGAAAGTTGTTCGATATTTTCCCTTGATTCCCAGATTGCAGCGCCTGTACATGTCTCTACACACAGCAGAGGCGATGCGATGGTACGCAGAAAAGCGAATAGATGACGATGTCCTGCGGCACGCCGTGGATGGGGAGGGTTTCAAACATTTCGACAGAGAATTTGGAGACTTTGCTTCAGAGGTTAGAAATGTTAGACTCGGCCTATCTACAGACGGATTCAATCCTTGGGGAAGTAATAGCTCCGCCGTCAGCACTCGGCCAGTTATTCTGATGCCGTACAACTTGCCTCCGTGGATGTGCATGAACAAGGAATTTAATTTCCTTACCGTACTAATTCCAGGTCCTAAATCTCCATCGAAGTGCTTAGATGTCTACCTCAGACCTTTGATCGACGAGCTGAAACTGTTGTGGGAAAATGGAGTCCCAACTTATGACAAATTCACTGACACGATGTTCGCGATGAGGGCTGCTGTAATGTGGACGATCAGCGATTTTCCAGCTTATGGGATGTTGGCAGCCTGCAGGATAAAAGGATATAATGGATGTCCTATATGTTTGGACGACGTGAACTCTAGTTGGCACGCGGGGAAGGTGTGTTACTTGGGTCACCGTAGATGGCTTCCTCACGACCACCCATGGCGACAGGATGAAGCTCATTTCGACGGTACGGTAGAGAACAATCCTAAACCCCGTAGTTGGTCGGGCGAAGAGATTTTAGAGAGGTTGAGCTATTTCGACTTTGGTGTGTTGAGCAATGACGCGGATGTAAAGAAATGCAATCCAATTCCTCCACATGATCTGAGCTATTGGGATCACAAGAGTATATTCTTTGAACTCCCTTACTGGTCGAAGTTGAAGCTGAGGAACAACTTGGATGCGATGCACATAGAAAAGAATGTGTGCGACAGCGTGGTGGGAACAATTCTCGGTATTAAGTTCAAGACTAAAGATACTCCCAAAGCGCGCAAAGATTTGGAATCAATGAATCTACGTCGTCCCTTGTGGTTGAGGAGGGATAGGAAAGGAGTGTACAACAAGATGCCAGATGCACCTTACACAGTGAAGCCGACGCTTAGACGTTCTGTATTTCACTGGTTTAAGGGCGTTTGTTATCCGGCTACGTATGCAGCTACTATAACTGGAGCAGTGGACGAGGTGCAACACAAGTTTGTTGGTCTAAAGACACATGACTATCACGTTATGCTGCAACGTCTGATTCCAGTGGTAATTCGACCATACTTGCCTCAGGACGTCGTAGAACCAATAGTGGCATTGTGCAGGTGGTGGCAGAGGTAATGCGCCAGAGAATTAAAGAAGTCAGATGTGGTGGAATTGCAACAACAAATTGTGCACATCATTTGCAAACTAGAGAGGATTTCCCCCCCCTGCTTTCTTTGACATCATGATTCACCTAATGATCCACCTGCCCGAGCAGGTGCTTATTTCTGGTCCGGTCCAGTACACTTGGATGTATCCTCAAGAAAGGTACGTACAACTATTTAATTAATTTGTTTCACTGGAGATTATATATATACTAGCTAGCTAGCTATATGTACTGCCGTAATGTGTACGTTTGATTTTGTAGACAGCTTGGACAGTATAAGTCATTCGTCAAAAACAGGTCGGCCCCGGATGGTTCCATAGCAGAGACATACCTAATGCATGAGTGTTTTACTTACTGCAACAGGTACCTCAAAGATCCACCCCCTCCCACTGCCTCCGATCGCAGTGCCCGCATCAATCTTTCTGTCGTCACCAATGTCGTCCGACCGTTTAGAGGAGTATTAAAGGAATCGTTAACACGGGAAGAACTTATTGAGGCACATTGGGTAGTGTTGCGAGACTGTGACGAAGTTGAGCCGTACATGTTGTCATACAGGGAGAGGCTTCAGGCGTTAAATCAAAACAAGAGTTCGGCGTGGATTGAGAAAATGGTTAAGAAGAAGTTTCCCGATTATTTCTTCCAATGGGTACGTACGTTCGACTCGGTATTAATTATTTAAATACATATCGCTCATGTTTGTAGAAAGTAAACCCTTATATAAATTTGCCCTTTTTCTCAGATGATTGATCTGCAAAAATCTGATAACCACGGAGGGTGGTGGTCATGGCCAAAGCACTTGCTAGCAGGGAAGCCGGTTAAACACTATATTTATCCCGGATGTTTTGTGAACGGTGTAAAGTTCCATTCATTGGCCCGAGACGAAGGAAGAAGAACACAAAACAGTGGGGTAGCGGTTGGGAAAGACAATGATCTATATTACGGGGTTATTGTATACGTGGTTCAGCTATGTTACGGGAATGATGTCAACGTTTTCCTATTCAAGTGCAGATGGTTCAAGCGTACAAAGGAAGACCTGGGACTATTATCAGTCGATACAAACTCGCACTGGTATGAGGATGAGCCTTTCGCTCTCGCCACCTTAGTTCGGCAGGTGTTCTATCTCGACGATCCGAAAGCCGGTGAAGGGTGGAAAATAGTGAACCATATCTCTCACCGAGGAATATGGAATACAGAGACAATTGAAGGGACACCGGCGACGACTGAAGATGCTGCTGAACCAGAAAGAGACATTCCTGCCTATCAAGAGCCTAATATTTCTATGGTGCGCTCCGATATAATGGACCTGGTTCAAGATGGTGAACGGTTACCCATGCCTGATGGTTGTACAGATCTAACTGAAGATGAGATTATCGATGAGGTAGATGAAGAAGACGAGCAGGAAGAGGACGCGGACGAGGACTCAGGTTATTCGTCGGACGATGTTGAGTACGATGACGAGGATGAGCCGTCGTCTAACGGGGACGAGGACGATGATGATTATGACGAAGAATACGGTCATACGACGAGGGAGATTAATTGGAAATTAATTACTGTAATTATTGTAATATATATATATGATCGATGCCGGTTTACGGTAAGAAATTAATCCGAATTATATATCCTGGACAACGGAGAAATTAATTGCAAGTTTTCGCCAAATCTCAATCTCATATAAAACCCTAGCTAAATCTTGGACCCTAAATCTAGCAGTTCGGATCGATCGATCAATTTTTTAATTATATTTTTGAATCAGAATAATTGAACAGACACACAAATTTACGTTGACGACCTAAACCGTAAACCCTAAAGCCCTAACACCTGAAATCGGGGTTTTCACACCTGGACGACGGAGAATGGTCATTATCCGTCGTCCAGGTGCATACTAGGACGACGGAGAATGGTCATTCTCCGTCGTCCAAGTTCACAAACCCTAAACCCTAAGGCCCTAACCCCTGAATTCAGGGTCTATACACCTGGACGACGGAGAACACTCATATCCGTCGTCTAGGTCAGAACCTGGACGACGGAGAACGCTCATTTCCGTCGTCCAGGTGCAGATATTGTAATTTTTTCTAAGACAACGACCATCTAGACCTTCTGCCAATGCAAAGTCTTTTCATCAAGACTTTAGAGTAAACAATTCTTGGTGTGTGAGCTTCGACGGTTCGAAAATCAGAGTTGCGAAATGCCTTGTATCCACGTTTCCGGTTTGTGACATTGGGTAGATTTGCGGTTGACTGTGCCGATCAAACCCCTCCCGAACTTATTATTTTATGGTCCTTTGAAGACAATTATATATTATGTTACGACGAACATATCCAACGGTTGTTTTGTCCAAATTCAATTTCGTTAATACTCTGCTGCAAATGAGCGTCTACTCATGAACACTTAAGTCGTAAAGATTAGTCGATACTTAACATTTTTCAATACGTAAAATTAATCGGCGGTTCAAATTTAACTGTTCATATATACGATGCGTTCATCGATATTGTACGACTATTTCACTCGAATGACAGATCGCTAAATTCGTAGCGAATTATTTTTAAAATTTTTTTTACGTTATTTGAACCTGGACGACGGATATGGTCATTTTCCGTCGTCCAGGTGTTAACCTGAACGACGGAGAATGACCATCTCCGTCGTCCAGGTTCAAAAATCATGGCGGTTCAAATTTTTTTTTGTTTAATTTTTTCATGTAATTTTCACTTGGACAACGGAGATGGTCATTCTCCGTCGTCCAAGTCCAAAATTATGGCGGTTCAATTTACCGCTTCCGTTTTTGGGACCGCTTGAATTTTCACTTAGACGACGGAGAATTCATTCTCCGTCGTCTAAGTCCAAAACCATGGCGGTTCAAAACGTCTCGCCCCTTAATTACGCGCCGTTTCAAAATTTTGAAACCGCCACCTGGACGACGGAGAACACTGTTTCCGTCGTCCAAGTGAACTTAGACGACGGAGAATAGTGCTCCGTCGTCTAAGTGAAACTCTATAAATAGAGTACGGCTCATCTTCTTTTCCTCATCCCTTACAATCCTATCTCTCCTCTCCTCTCTCTCTCTCAAATTCCGGCGATTCTCCTCGGGCGACGACGCTCCGACAACACAACTCCGGCGTGGTTCGATCCTCCTCTTCGACGACACAACTCCGGCGATATTCCCGAAAACTCCGATTCGGTAAATTTCTATTTTTCCCTTATTTAAATAATTTTCAATTAATTAATTCATGAAATTCTAAATATAATTAATTAGTAGAAATTAATTTAGTAATTAGTTTTAAATATTTAATAAATGATTAATTGTTGTTATTAATTAATTAAATCATAATTATTGTTATTTAATACTAATTAAATGAATAATTGTAAATTTATTGTTATTAATTAAATAAATGATTAATTATTGTTATTAATTAATTAAATAAATAATTATTGTTATTAATTAATTAAATGGTTAATTATTGCATGCTAAATGGAAAATAAATTATTGCATGTAACTACGTATATTTTTTAGTAAATTAATTAGTAGTACGTGTTCGATTTAAATTTAGTACATAGGCTTGGTGTAATTAAGTCGCACTCTTTGGAATAGATGACGCCTCTTTTCCTTGCTTATCTCCTTAACCCCTCGTGATGTGTGGATTTCATTACCGCACACCATAACCTAAGTGAAGTTATGGACACGAGGTTGAGGGCGGAGTTTGCAAAGGACTTGAGGGAGTGTAAATTTTCGAAAAATTGGCCGAATGTCGGACATGGTGTCTAGAAACGGGTTATGACTGGTGACAGGATTTGGACTAAGAAAGACTTTTGTCGAAATTAGTCCTGCCTCTCGCGTTATCTCTATCCCTAACTGGCCATATTTTTCGATTTAACCAAGGCTGATTAATTGAAAATTTACACTTTATCGCGCGGGTCGCACGTCCATTGAACGACCGAAAATGCCAAGCTAGTGTACTCTATTTAAATCTTAAACGTACTTAATTAAAAAACGGAGAAATTTTTAAGTTGTAATTATTATGGTAAGTAGGTATTTTAACACCGCACTCTTAGGTTTAAATGGCTCCGCCAAAGACGACATCCGGCAAGAAGAAAGCCCAACAGGAGGCAGAAGATGAGATGCTCCGAATGTTGGCGGCCCAAGTCGGTTGGGTTCAAGAGGAGGGCAACGACGCCCTCAATCCGGACGGATCATCTTGTCCGTCCGTAGGGCCATCTGGGGAAATTCCCGCTCCTCCATTCATCGAGAGCGGTGATGACGTCGACCCCTTCCAAACTCCGACGCCCGGTACCCATTCAACGGGCAGTACTCAGGCGTCCTCGACCGCCGAATCAATCATGTACAGCACCCGCCGTAGGCAAAGGAGGGCCCCCACTGACCCGGAACCGAAAAGGACTCGGGGTCTCGTTAAAGGGGGCAAAGCGAAGCGTATTTGCAAGGCGACCGGGAAAAAGATCGAGTTGCCCTACGACGAATTTACCGGTGGCCCTCCCACAGCTAAGCTAGCAAGTCTCTCGGCGCATAGCATAGGGTCAATCGTCCGTAACCGGGTTCGTCTCACTGCCCCGACTTGGAAGGAGGCGCCGGATCAAGAGAAGGCGAAAGTCTTCAAAGATCTTTCGGTACGTAATACGTCTAAGTTAGTTATTATATAATATTGTTAATATTAGTTAAAATTTCATAATATATACGATTATAATTTTCTATTCATTTTTGATAGGAACAATTTGAGGTGGATCCGACACCGGCAATGTTGAGGCATATCAACCAAACCGCCAACGCTATCTACAAAGATTGGAAGTACAGGCTCCATCAGTACTTCAAAAATATCGGTCCCTCGCCTCCCCCCGTAGAGCTGCGTGGGGATAGAGAAGATGAGTGGGAGTGGTTGTGTAACCACTTTGCTGATGACTCATTTAAGGTGTTAATTTACTTTTTGTATTTTAATTAAGATAATTGAATTATTTAAATTGTAGTTATTAATTTTTTAATGATTTAATTATTTTGTGTAACAGAAATTCTCCGGTGTCAACAAGGCCAACCGGGGGAAGAAGGAGAAACACCATACTACCGGCGCCAAACAGTTCATTCAAATTGCCAAGGAGCACAAGGATAAGGGTTCCAAACACCCTTATCTTGATGCAAGCGTAAGCGCGTACGTGACGCCTGGGCTCGATAATGAAGCCAGTCAATGCGGCGTAAGTGATATAGTAATTATGTGCTTTTAATTATAGTACTTATTATTTAAAAATTATTTCATTATAATAAATTAATTATTATTTTGTAGGCAAGGGTGATAGAGCGGGCGCAAGAAGAGTTGGCTAACACTCAGCTTGCGTTCCCAGATGTGCCGCCGGAAGACCTGCCTCCTCTATCCTTAGAGAGCCAAATTGCAATCGCGGATGAGGTCTACGGTCGTAGAGCTGGCAAGGAGGTTAGGCATTTTGGGCCTAGGGTGGTACAAGATTTGTCGACGACCTCCGGCTCATCATCTACGGGAGGTTCGGGGCAGCGGAGAAGGAGTCAGGCAGCGGCCGTCGAAGCAGCCATTCAAGAGGCTCGACTGGCACGAGAGGAGAATCGACTGACACAAGAACAGAATGAGGCAATGCGGCAAAGACTTGACGAACAACAAGCACAAATAGCCCAACTCATCGCCCTCATGCAACAAAATCGAGAAGTATGTCAACCTCCTCCGAACCCACACCCCGACGACAACGACCCGGCTGGAGGCGGAGGACTCGGCGGCGCATCTGCTCCTCCAGTGTATTACACTACAAGAAAATTGCACCTAGACCACGGACCATTTCCGTCGTCTAGGTGCAGTTTTCCGTCGTCTAAGTACTTAGACGACGAAAACTCCGTCGTCCAAGGTCCGTGCTCCAAGTGCTGTCGTCCAAGCACCTGGACGACGGAGAATTAGCCTTTCCGTCGTCCAAGTGCACTTGGACCGCGGACATTATTCGTGGCCCATGTATGCACCTGGACGACGGAAATGCTAAATCTCCTTCGTCCAGGTGTCTACCTGGGCCACGGACATTGCTCGTTTTTCTGTGGCCCAGGTGTTCACCTGGACGACGGAGATTTAGTACTCCGTCGTCCAGGTGAACACCTGGGCCACGGATAATGCTAGCTTCACCGTGGCCCAGGTGTTCACCTGGACGACGGAGTACTAAATCTCCGTCGTCCAGGTGAACACCTGGGCCACGGAGAACGGCAGGGTTTAGGGTTTAGGGGTTAGGGGTTAGGGGTTAGGGGTTTAGGGTTAGGTTTAGGGTTCTGCACCTGGACGACGGAGAACATAATATCCGTCGTCCAAGTGAATATTTAATTTTTTTTTTAAATAAATTGAAATTAAATATTATTAATTTAATTTATTATTAATTTAATTTAAATAATGAAAAATGCTAAAATTAAATAAATAAACTAAATTTTGAATATTAATTAATAACTTAATTATTAAATAATCAAAGTAAATTAATTTGTACATATGAATAATCGAAAAAACCCATAAATTAAAAATCAAAATATTGTTCGGAATGCGGAAAGAAACAAGATAATAAACTACTAGCTACACTACCAGAAATGGAGACATTACCGGCGACCTGCCGTCGCTGGCCTTGTCTTTTTTTTCGCCGGAATTGACATTACCGGCGACTTGTCGCCGGCAATGACATTGCCGGAGATTCCCCGCCAGTGCTGATATTGCCGGCGACGGGAAACGCCGTCGCCGGTGATGTCTCGGACATTACCGGCGACTTGAGTCGCCGGTGATGTCTTGGACATTACCGGCAATGGCAGCGCCGCCGTGGCCGGAATGTGAGACATTGCCGGCGACTCGAGTCCATGTCGCCGGCAATGTGGGGAAAAATTTTGAAAAAAAAACGCGGTTCTGGATTGGGCCCAATTCCATAACCTGCATTGAACCGGATAAACCGTACAATCATACAAGTTCAACAGTACACGTAGCAAAGACAGTCATACAAGTTCAACATAAATGTCCAACGTACAGTACAAATAGCAACGACGATAAAAAAATTAACTACAACTACAGGTCAGGTCCAGGAACTTGCGGGTCATCAGGGTTGAAGTAATCCATGTACTCATTTGAATTCCGGTGGCTACCTTGGTCTTGCTCTGGCATTGACTGGTGCGGTGGTGGTGGTGGATAGGTAGGGATATGAGGGACCGGGGGAGGTGTGGGGAAGGGTTGTCCGGTAGTCTGAGCCTCGTACATCGTCCGCATCCATGTGTACATCTGAGCCTGCACCTGTGTCTGCTGCATTTGGTACTCGGCCATCTGCCTCTTTTGCTCCTCCAACTCCCTCTGCGTCCTATGAAGCTCCGCCGCGAGGTTACGACTAGAAGTTGAACTTCTTGACCCGGTAGAGTATTCTGAAGTGTTCTTCAATAGTCCTTCGCCCGCCGTGCCCATTCCCCTACAGTAGTAGGTATTCTTTCCAGTCCCGCACACTTTTGCCATGATCTGAGCCGCTATCGGGGGATTAAGCGGATCGATCTGAGAGGCATACTGGGTGACTTCTTCCTCGGAGCAGTCAGGATGGTTAGTCCGAGCTATACTCATGGTCACTTCTGCGGTCGCCTCCTCCACTCTCGACTAATTGAAAAGGGAAAATGAACAACGTATTAGCTAACAAAATCTATTTCCATCTTCAAAAATAGTTTTATTAACACATGGAGAGGCGAAAGACTTACCGCTTCTTCAGGGCACTGCGGGTAGAACTTCTGATGAATATACACCAACGGGTTCACCTCTTGTTGTTGCTGCGCCTTAGTCGACCAACCCATGTAGTTGAGTGAACCTGCATGATGGGCCCTGGTGTTTTTCAATCTATTCGCCCGGTTCGTCTTCGAAATCGCCTTGTTTGATAAACATATGAAAAAAAATTAGTAACTAACTATTTCAATCTGATACGATACATTAGGCTTGAAAGATATATTAAGGATGCATACCCGAGCTTTGGGGTGCTTGAAGTGGGCTATCAGCCACAGCCACTCGTACTCCCTAAACCGGAATTCGCTAGGGGTGGAACCTCGGCCTAGCTCCTTGTATACAGTGTAATGGGAAGAAAGCTCGTTCTTCCACTCTTTATACCTATATTAAAAGAAGGGAAAAAAGTTAGAGATATTAAAACACTTGATAAACAAAAATCTAACTCGATATATATTCAAATAAGTCGAAGCACATCACCTCATATGTAGTTGACGCTCTACCCACGTGTGAATAAGAACTTCATCCACGCCAAACCACACCTGCAATATGAATATATAAAAGGTAAAATTATATATTTATTCGGACTTAATTAATAAATGTAAAATTTACGTAATGAAAATACGATTTTACTCACACTGAGTGCATTATGCACTTGCATCTTCACATAGATAGGCACAGATTCCCAATCTGGCCAAAGCATTGGGACCTTGTCCCGCACGATCGCACCGGCCATGCTGACATATTTGCGCGTGGTATCGAATGACTCGATCACCTCGCCATCCTCATTGGCCCTTATGGGCGTTTTCCATCCGCCGGTGGCCTGCTCAAGTCTCTTCCCGGTGCAGGTGCCTCTAGCCCCTTTCCGTTTTCCAGTCCCATTAACGAAATTGCCTAATAATACAATGTCAACAAATTGATATCATTAATTGAACCTATCGCAAGTCTTAAGTAATAATTAAGTAATCAATCTGATGTTAAATAAAATTTACCTGCATCGTCCGTTTGTTGGTTGGTGCACCTCACACTCCAAAGATACACGGGGTCGAACGGGAGGAAGTTATACGCTTCCTCCACGCTCAGGAACTCCGGCCGTCCTTCAATATAAAAGGCATCCCCCTATCATCAAATTCAGGGATGACAGGAATCTCGTCGGGTAGGAAGAGACCGGACGGCGGAGATAGACGAGGCCTGGACGATGAGGCGCCAGCACCACCATGTGTCTCAGATGATTCCCGTGAAACGGGAGTAGGCACCGGGCGAATATGGGGCATTCGGATTGAGGGAGTTTCTGATGCCCCCGTTGACTGTCGCTCGTCTGAGGCTCTGCCACCGGAGGGACGTCTGCTGATTGAGCGTCTGGAGACTGAGGTTCGAGGCTCAACTTCCGGTTGCACGGCTCTTGATCGTGCAGCTTCCTCTTCAGCTCGCGCCTCTAGCAAGGCTCTCGTGCGAGCACTCATCATTGGCCCACTGGGCGTGTTGCTAACTGCGGGCGAGGAGGAAGCTTGACTACTGTTCCCTCCACTATTTCGGGAACCTCTCCGAAGCCAATTAGCCGCAAAACCTCCTGGCATGGACACCGTAATAGTCATGGGAACTGGGGTTCTATAACAAATCAGAACCGGAACGGTTTGGAACCGGAACCGTTTGGAACAGGAACCGTTTGAACCTGGAACCGTTATATTACAAACGGTTCCGGTTACAAACAGTTCCGGTTCCAAACGGTTCCGGTTACAAACCGTTTCGGTTCTATAACAAATCAGAAATACCGGAACGGTTTGGAACCGGAACCGTTTGAAATCGGAACTGTTTGTAACCGAAACCGTTTGTAACATAACGGTTCCGGTTACAAACAGTTCCGGTTCGAAACGGTTCCAGTTCCAAACCGTTTCGGTTCTATAACAAATCAGAACCGGAACGGTTTGGAACCGGAACCGTTTGAAACCGGAACTGTTTGTAACTGGAACAATTTGTAACATAACGGTTCCGGTTACAAACAGTTCCGGTTCCAAACCGTTTCGGTTCTATAACAAATCAGAACCGGAACGGTTTGAAACCGGAACGGTTTGAAACCGGAACCGTTTGAAAACAAACGGTTCCGGCTATAAACAGTTCCGGTTTCAAACCGTTCCGGTTCCGATTTGGTATGGTTCCAATATCACCTATTATACGTTAAATTAACAACTATATCACCTAACTTAACATATATACATACATCATTTCCGGCTTTAAACTTTTCACACATATATACATCGATCATGCATCTTAATTTCGATCACCTTAATTCACACATATATATATATACATCACATATTAATCCAATTCACCCTAGCTAATTAATTTTCCACATTTTTCAAACATACGTATATATATACATTCCATATATATTAATTAATTTTTCAAATATATACATCACATATATTTCTCCTTCACCCCACAATTATCCACATTTTTTTCCCACAATTTTCATACATACCTTAATTACATTTTACAAATATTGTCCACATGCTTACATATATACATCCCACAATTATCAAAAATTAATTAATTAAAATACACAAAAAAAAATATTGTGGAATGAGAGAGAGAGAGAGGGAGAGAGAGTGAGCTCAAACCTGGCATGGTGGAGCTCGACCCAACTTTGTCGGCGACGGAGGTGAGGGGAGGAGGAAGAGGAGGAGGGGAGGAGGAGAGAGGGGAGGAGAGAGGGGAGGAGAGGAAGAGAGGGGAGAGGGAAGAGAGAAGAGAGGATTGAGGAGAGGGGAGAGGTGAGAATTTCGTGCTAAGAGAGGGAAGAGGGAAGAGAGAATTGAATTAGGCCGAAGAGAAATGGGGAGGAGGAGCTCGAGCTCGAGCTATACCGCCACCATTGCCGGCGAGGTAGGTTAACGTCGTTGGTAATGACATTACCAACGAGTTGAGAAGCAACTCGTTGGTAATGACATTACCCACGAGTTGCTAAGTCGTTGGTAATGTCATTATTTGTCGACTATTATCCGATCGACCAATTTCCGACCATTTTCCGACTACATAATTTCCGACTACGTACAATTTCCGACTACGGTTCCGATTTCCGACTACGTTCAATTTCCGACTACGGTTCCGATTTCCGACTACGTTCAATTTCCGATTTCCGACTACGTTCAATTTCTGACTACGGTTCCGATTTCCGACTACGTTCAATTTCCGATTTCTGACTACGTTCAATTTCCGATTTCCGACTACGTTCAATTTCCGATTTCCGACTACGTTCAATTTCCGACTACGGTTCCGATTTCCGACTACGTTCAATTTCCGATTTCCGACTACGGTTCCAATTTCCGACTACGGTTCCGATTTCCGACTACGTTCAATTTCCGACTACGGTTCCGATTTCCGACTACGTATAATTTCCGACTACGGTTCCGATTTCCGACTACGTTCAATTTCCGATTTTCGACTACGGTTCCAATTTTCGACTACATTTCCGATTTCCGACTACGTTCAATTTCCGACTACGGTTCCGATTTCCGACTACGTATAATTTCCGACTACGGTTCCGATTTCCGACTACGTTCAATTTCCGACTACATACAATTTCCGACTACGTACAATTTCCGACTACATACAATTTCCGAGTACATTTTCCGACTACAATTTCCTTAAACATTTTACTACGTACATTTTACTACGTACATTTTACTACGTGCATTTTACTACGTACATTTGCCGACTACAATTTCCGACTACAATTTCCAACGTACTAAGGATGATAATCGTAATCATCTTCATCACTTGAGTCTGACTCGGTTTCATAGGTAACCTCTGGCAATATGTGCCGCTCCTCGTCATCTGAATCAGCGTCAACTTCATATGGATTAACATCAAGAAGTTTTGCTCCAGTAATTCGAACCACACTCCCAGATCTCACATTATTAAGGCGAATCGTAGATGATTCCGGAATGTCAAAAGCGTTTGGCTCTTGGTATGCAGTAACTTCCTCATCATCTGCGGTATCACCAAGTGTGGCAGCACTGTATATGTTTCTATGAGCAACATGGTTAACCACCTTCCACGGAACTTTGTTAAGAAGATCGTCCAGGTAAAACACTTGTTTTACTGATGAGGCAAGAACGAAAGGGTCATCTTCATACCAGGTAGTAGCAGTATTCACCGAAAATGTTCCGTACTGATCGGTCCTTGTGTTCTCCGGGCTAGTATCAAACCATCTACACTTGAACAAGTGCACTTTCATGCGGTTCCCATAAATTAGTTCAACAACTGAATGAAGGACACCGTAATAGTCAACGTCATCCTGCCCACCATGGACCATCACCCCACAATTCTGTTTTTTCAGTCGGTCGTCTCGATTTTCACATATAAATTTGACGCCATTGACCTGACACATCGAGTAAACTTTTGAAGCAATCGGTTTCATCGCCAGGACCCTCAATTCGTTTGACCACTCTGGGCAACCATCATTTGCTACATGGTTCATCTGAAAACGTCCATATATTAATACGTACAGAAGAAATTATGTCATCTTGAAACCACAAAACCACGTACATACATACATGCTATATAAGGATATATATAAAAATAGACATATACACATATACTTACCCATTGACCAAAGTAGTTTGCAAACGTCTTGTTGTGGTAATCAACATTTCCGGCAATAGCAGGGCAGTGAAGATGATAGTTTTTCCAATATTGTACTTCTTGACAGTTAATCAGTACCGACCAGTGGGCAATGGCTACCTCATTTCCATCCAACTTGTACGACTTTGGCAAGCTTCCCTGTACTACCACGTCACTGGAGATGATAGAAAGGTTGAACTGGGGTTCATCTATCGGCATATGGTGTTGGGGGTCCCCTACATTTTCGAGGTACACTTTGGTGTACGTTACACACTCGTGTGCAAGATATGCTTCAGCGATACACCCTTCAGGTGCATATTTATTCTTCACATAGTCCTTGTAGGCTCCCAATTGTCTACAAGTTAACAAGTACATGTTAACTTACTTAACCACAAGAATTTACATATAAAAACATAGGCAAACCAAATTTATGAATCATTTGTACCTTTCCATGGGATACATCCAAGTGTAGTGTACGGGACCGGTAAGCAACAATTGTTCGGGAAGATGGATCATCAGGTGCAGCATTATGTCGAAAAAAATTGGGGGAAATATCCTCTCAAGCTTGCACATGATAAAAATAATGTCATCTTGCATCTCCCTCAGGTCTGCTTTTTTAACTTCCCTGGTGCATAACTTCTGAAAGAATCTTGACAAGGCCACCAACGGCTCCACCACCTCTTTGGGCATGTACCCTCGAATGAAAATAGGGAAAATGTGTTGAAGCAGTACATGGCAGTCATGACTCTTTAATCCGTACATCTTATTGTCCCGGAAGTTAACACACCTGCTTATATTTCCTGCATAGCCATAAGGATACCTGCATATATATAGATAAAGCCATATATATGGACCAATTATATTTCTCGCATATAACCATATATACTCCGCTAAAAATTTAAGGCCAAATTCCTACATAGCCATAAGAATATATACCTGACATTACTCAGCCACCGAAAAATTTCATGCTTATGCTTCGGCTTTACGGTGTACGGAGCTTGCGGCATTTTTCTCTTACCATCTATTAACCACAAATGTTTCCGCACACCCATTGCTTTCAGATCAATGCGTGCCTTAGGGATGTCTTTTGTTTTCCCCTCCAAGTTAAGAACTGTGCCCACCACACTTTCACACACATTCTTCTCTATGTGCATGACATCTAGGTAATGTCTGATAGGCAACCTGGGCCAGTAGGAGAGTTCCCAGAATATGCTCTTGTGTGTCCAAAACTTATACCTTTCGGGCTTGTCTAGAATTGACGCCACTATGTCAGGATGATTGCTCAGCTGGCCAAAATCGTATTCATTCAACACTTCCAAAATTTCTTCCCCTGTCCATCGCCTGGGTGCCACACCTGTTTCCACAGTCCCATCAAACGCGTCTGGATCCTGCCTAAATGGGTGATCATATGGAAGCCAACAACGGTGACGCATCTGAACAATTTTACTGCAATGAGGACTGCAACAATCAACCGTCATGCATTCTGAACAAGCCCTGTAACCCCTGGTAACGTTGCCCGACAACATACCGCGGGCAGGAAAATCACTGATGGTGCCAACAAGCATGGCATGCATCTGGAACATCTCCTTTTTGAACCTATCGTAAGTGGGGTGGCCACACTCACTCAGGTACTTAAGCTCCTCAATCAAAGGCCTCAAATACACATCGAGACACTTTCTTGGATAACTCGGGCCCGGAATTAACAGAGTGAGCATATTGTATTCCTTCTTCATGCACATCCATGGTGGAAGGTTGTACGGTACCAAAATAACTTGCCATATACTGTATTGAAGACTCATGTTGCCAAAAGGGTTGAATCCGTCAGATGAGAGCCCTAGCCAAACATTTCGGACCTCTGTTGCAAAATGATCAAACTCCCTGACCATGTGCTTCCAAGCCTCTCCGTCGGAAGGGTGTATAAGGGTGTCATCGTCAGGCAAGTTCCTCTCAGCCCACCATCTCATTGCCTCGGCCGTGAAAGCACACATGAACAACCGCTCCAGCCTATCAATAAGCGGGAAATATCGAAGTATCTTCACAGCTTTCTTGTTGCCTGCAGGAGTCAACTTATACCTTTCTGTAAAACATATCGGGCAGGCTTCAAGGTCGTCGAGATCTTTTCCCCAGAAGAGAATACAATCATATCTGCATGCATGGATTTTGATGTAGGAAAGCCCAAGATCTTTCAGGATATGTCGCACCTTATGATGAGTGGTAGGAAGACGATGACCAGGTGGCAGTAGCGAAGCAGTCCACTTCAACCAAGAATCAACAGCATTGACAGACATTTTGTTCTCCATTTTGAGCTGCATCACTCCCATCACACTTTCAAGAACAGTCTTACTACAACCGTCGTACAACGGAGTCTGTTGCAATGCAATCAGGTTGTTGTACTTGTCCATACCGCTTGTGTTGACATGACCTCCAGGTAATGGTTCGACTGGCTAGATATGGGGGAAACCCTCAACGACGGGAGGGACATTTGGTGCTTCATCAGCAAATACACCGCTCTCATGAGGAAACATATCATTGATTAACATCGATGTTGGATCATAGGATGAACTGCCCCTCTCAGCAAAATCTCCATGATCATAGCGTGGACTGGCCCTCTCACCAAATTGTCCATGATCATGCGGACCCGCTACCGATGTTTCACCGTGATAAATCCAACAAGTGTACTTATCCCAAAACCCGTATTTACTCAGGTGCCTCTGGACTTTATCAATGGGAAATCGAAATCGATCGCTGAAACACTTACATTCTTTACACGGGCAATAATGAAGTGTAGTGTCTCCACAATTAGCCTTCACAAAATCCACAAAACTCCTAATTCCCTGGTGATATCTGACATCCCATCTTTCGAGGCTCATCCAACTCTTGTCCATCCTGAAAATTCTAACAATTTTACGTATTAATTATATATATATACACACATTCACTACTAATAATCGACGTGATCTCTCAATTCAACTCTAATTAAATCAACACATGCATGCATATGTATATATATCGATCTAATCTCTGAATTCGATTCAGTACTCGATGATAGTATTCTCCTTTTTTCAATTCAAAACGTATTTGTCTGGGTAGGAGGAGGCTCTGTTAAGCCTGGCTCCGATAACAATACGATAATACCAGTCATTGATTCAGACACAAGATTAACTACAAGCTGTTTTCTCGTTTCGGTGACCGTACATCAACAACATTTCATATATATCTCACGAATTGGATTTGATCAACACACACACATATATATATATACCACATATACGTATATATACACCTACGTACCTATATATATAGCTTCCCGAGTGATCGAGTTTTCGACGCGCGCCTTAATTTTGACAATATACTGAATGATCGATTTCAGAGCGTACGTTTTCCTTCTTTCGATTTCTCTGGATTTTTTTCGCTCAAAATGATTGAATGATCGAGCTGCCCCATCCGGCATCTAATATAAGACACATTGCCGGCGACGGAGTAAGTCGCCGTAAATGAAGACATTACCGGCGACTTTACGCCGGAATCTCGCCGGTAATGTTTTGGAACATTACCGGCGACATTACCGGCGACGGGGTAAGTCGCCGGTAATGATGGACATTACCGGCGACTTTTCCGGTCGCCGGCCTTGTTGGCCGGAATCTCGCCGGTAATGACTCATTTTCTTGTAGTGCTAGCTAATACACTGGAGGAGCAGATGCGCCGCCGAGCCCTCCGCCTCCAGCCGGGTCGTTGTCGTCGGGGTGTGGGTTCGGAGGAGGTTGACATACTTCTCGATTTTGTTCCATGAGGGCGATGAGTTGGGCTATTTGTGCTTGTTGTTCGTCAAGTCTTTGCCGCATTGACTCATTCTCCTCTTGTGCCAGTCGAGCCTCTTGAATGGCTGCTTCGACGGCCGCAGCCTGACTCCTTCACCGCTGCCTCGAACCTCCCGTAGATGATGAGCCGGAGGTCATCGACAAATCTCGTACCACCCTAGGCCCAAAGTGCCTAACCTCCTTGCCAGCTCTACGACCGTAGACCTCATCCGCGATTGCAATTTGGCTCTCTAAGAATAGAGAAGGCAGGTCTTCCGGCGGCACATCTGGGAACGCAAGCTGAGTGTTGGCCAACTCTTCATGCGCACGCTCTATCGCCATTTCCTACAAAAGAATAATTAATTTATTATAATGAAATCATATTTAAATAATAATTACTATAATTAAAAGCACATATATATATCACTTACGCCGCATTGACTCGCTTCATTATCGAGCCATGGCGTCACGTACGTGTTTACGCTTGCATCAAGATAAGGGTGTTTGGAGCCCTTATCCTTGTGCTCCTTGGTTATTTGAATGAACTGCTTGGCGCCGGTAGTATGGTGTTTCTCCTTCTTCCCCCGGTTGGCTTTGTTGACACCGGAGAATTTCTGTTACACAACATAATTAAATCATTAAAAAATGAATAACTACAATTTAAATAATTCAATTATCTTAATTGAAATAAAATAAATAAATTAATACCTTAAATTGTTCATCGGCAAAATGGTTACACAACCACTCCCACTCATCTTCTCTCTCCCCTTGCAGCTCTACCGGGGGAGGCACGGGACCGACATCTTGGAAGTACTTATGGAGCTTGTACTTCCAATCTTTGTAGATGGAGTTGGCGGTTTGGTTGATATGCCTCAACATAGCCGGTGTCGGATCCACGTCAAATTGTTCCTATCAAAAATAAATAGAAAATTATAATCGTATATATTATGAAATTTTAGGCCGAGATTAACAATATTATATAATAACTAAATTGGACGTATTACGTACCGAAAGATCTTTGAAGACTTTTGTCTTCTCATGATCCGGCGCCTCCTTCCAAGTAGGGGCAGTGATACGAACCCGGTTACGGATGATTGACCCTATCCCATGCGTCGAGAGACTTGCTAGCTGAGCTGTGGGAGGGCCACCGGTGAATTCGTCGTACGGCAAGTCGATCTTTTTACCGGTCGCCTTGCAAATACGCTCCGGTTTGCCCCCTTTAACGAGACCCCGAGTCCTTTTCAGTTCCGGGTCAGTGGGGGCCCTCATTTGCCTACGGCGGGCGCTGTACATGATTGATTCGGCGGTCGAGGACGCCTGAGTACTTCTCGTTGAATGGGTACCGGGCGTCGGAGATTGGAAGGGGTCGACGTCATCACCGCTCGAGATGAATGGGGGAGCGGGAATTTCCCCAGAGGGCGCTACGGACGGACCAGATGATCCGTCCGGATTGAGAGCGTCGTTGCCCTCCGGTGGTAATTCCCAACCGACTTGGTCCGCCAAGCGGCGGAGCATGGCAGCTTCTGCCTCTTGTTGGGCTTTCTTCTTGCCGGATGTCGTCTTTGGCGGAGCCATTTAAACCTAAGAGTACGGTGTTAAAATACCTACTTACCATAATAATTACAACTTAAAAATTTACGCTAATTAATTAAGTACGTTTAAGATTTAAATAGAGTACACTAGATTGGCATTTTCGGTCGTTCAATAGACGTGCGACCCGCGCGATAAAGTGTAAATTTTCAATTAATCAGCCTTGGTTAAATCGAAAAACATGGCCAGTTAGGGATAGAGATAACGCGAGAGGCAGGACTAATTTCGACAAAAGTCTTTCTTAGTCCAAATCCTGTCACCAGTCATAACCCGTTTCTAGACACCATGTCCGACATTCGGCCAATTTTTCGAAAATTTACACTCCTTCAAGTCCTTTGCAAACTCCGCCCTCAACCTCGTGTCCATAACTTCACTTAGGTTATGGTGTGCGGTGATGAAATCCACACATCACGAGGGGTTAAGGAGATAAGCAAGGAAAAGATGCGCCATCTATTCCAAAGAGTGCGACTTAATTACACCAAGCCTATGTACTAAATTTAAATCGAACACGTACTACTAATTAATTTACTAAAAAATACACGTAATTACATGCAATAATTTATTTTTCATTTAGCATGCAATAATTAACCATTTAATTAATTAATAACAATAATTATTTATTTATTTAATTAATAACAATAATTAATTATTTATTTAATTAATAACAATAAATTTACAATTATTCATTTAATTAGTATTAAATAACAATAATTATGATTTAATTAATTAATAACAACAATTAATCATTTATTAAATATTTAAAACTAATTACTAAATTAATTTCTACTAATTAATTATATTTAGAATTTAATTAATTAATAAAATGAAAATTATTTAAATAAGGGAAAAATAGAAACTTACCGAATCGGTGTTTTCGGGGCAATCGCCGGAGTTGTGTCGTCGGAGAGGAGGATCGAACCACACCGGAGTTGTGTTGTCGGAGCGTCGTCGCCGGAGGAGAATCGCCGGAATTTGAGAGAGAGAGAGGAGAGGAGAGATAGGATTGTAAGTGATGAGGAAAAGAAGATGAGCCGTACTCTATTTATAGAGTTTCACTTAGACGACGGAGAACTATTCTCCGTCGTCTAAGTGCACTTGGACGACGGAAACAATGTTCTCCGTCGTCCAGGTGGCGGTTTCAAAATTTTGAAACGGCGCGTAATTAAGGGGGGGACGTTTTGAACCGCCATGGAATTGGACTTAGACGACGGAGAATGAATTCTCCGTCGTCTAAGTGAAAATTCAAGCGGTCCCAAAAACGGAAGCGGTAAATTGAACCGCCATAAAAATTGGACTTGGACGACGGAGATGGTAAGTTTCCGTCGTCCAAGTGAAAATTACATGAAAAAATTAAACAAAAAAAAATTTGAACCGCCATGATTTTTGAACCTGGACGACGGAGATGGTCATTCTCCGTCGTTCAGGTTAACACCTGGACGACGGAAAATGACCATCTCCGTCGTCCAGGTTCAAATAACGTAAAAAAAATTTAAAAAATAATTCGCTACGAATTTAGCGATCTGTCATTCGAGTGAAATAGTCGTACAATATCGATGAACGCATCGTATATATGAACAGTTAAATTTGAACCGCCGATTAATTTTACGTATTGAAAAATGTTAAGTATCGACTAATCTTTACGACTTAAGTGTTCATGAGTAGACGCTCATTTGCAGCAGAGTATTAACGAAATTGAATTTGGACAAAACAACCGTTGGATATGTTCGTCGTAACATAATATATAGTTGTCTTCAAAGGACCATAAAATAATAAGTTCGGGAATGGTTTGATCGGCACAGTCAACCGCAAAACCGATAATTTCACAAACCGGAAACGTGGATACAAGGCATTTCGCAACTCCGATTTTTGAACCGTCGAAGCTCACACACCAAGAATTGTTTACTCTAAAGTCTTGATGAAACGAAAATGCATTGGAAGAAGGTCTAGATGGTCGTTGTCTTAGAAAAAATTATGATATCTGCACCTGGACGACGGATATGAGCGTTTCCGTCGTCCAGGTTCTAACCTGGATGACGGAGAATGACGTTCTCCGTCGTCCAGGTGTATAGATCCTAAATTCAGGGGTTAGGGCCTTACTGTTTAGGGTTTAGGGTTTCTGAACTTGGACGACGGAAAATTACCATCTCCGTCGTCCTAGTGTGTACCTGGACGACGGATAATGACCATTATCCGTCGTCCAGGTGCATAGACCCCGATTTCAGGGGTTAGGGCCTTAGGAATTACGGTTTAGGTCGTCCCCGGTCATTTGTGTACGTGTCCGTTCAATTATTCTGATTCAAAAATATAATTAAAAAATTTATCGATCGATCCGATCGAACTGCTAGATTTAGGGTCAAGGATTTAGCTAGGGTACGTTTTATATGAGATTGAGATTTGGCGCCAATATTTATTAATTTCTCCGTTGGCCAGTATATATAATTCAGATTCATTTCTTACCGTAAACCGGCATCGATCATATATATATTACAATAATTACAGTAATTAATTACCAATTAATCTCCCTCATCGTATGACCGTACTCTTCGTCATAATCATCATCGTCCTCATCCCCGTTAGTCGACGGCTCATCCTCATCATCGTACTCAACATCATCCGACGAATAACCTGAGTCCTCGTCCGCGTCCTCTTCCTGCTCATCTTCTTCATCTACCTCATCGATAATCTCATCTTCAGTTAGATCTGTACAACCATCAGGCATGGGTAACCGTTCACCATCTTGAACCAGGTCCATTATATCGGAGCGGAACATAGAAATATTGGGCTCTTGATAGGCAGGAATGTCTCTTTCTGGTTCAGCAGCATCTTCAGTCGTCGCCGGTGTCCCTTCAATTGTCTCTGTATTCCATATTCCTCGGTGAGAGATATGGTTCACTATTTTCCACCCTTCACCGGCTTTCGGATCGTCGAGATAGAACACCTGCCGAACTAAGGTGGCGAGAGCGAAAGGCTCATCCTCATACCAGTGCGAGTTTGTATCGACTGATAATAGCCCCAGGTCTTCCTTTGTACGCTTGAACCATCTGCACTTGAATAGGAAAACGTTGACATCATTCCCGTAACATAGCTGAACCACGTATACAATAGCCCCGTAATATAGATCATTGTCTTTCCCAACCGCTACCCCACTGTTTTGTGTTCTTCTTCCTTCATCTCGGGCCAATGAATGGAACTTTACACCGTTGACAAAACATCCGGGATAAATATAGTGTTTAACCGGCTTCCCTGCTAGCAAGTGCTTTGGCCATGACCACCACCCTCCGTGGTTATCAGATTTTTGCAGATCAATCATCTGCGAAAAAGGGCAAATTAATATAAGGGTTTACTTTCTGCAAACATGAGTGATATGTATTTAAATAATTAATACCGAGTCGTACGTACGTACCCATTGGAAGAAATAATCAGGAAACTTCTTCTTAACCATTTGCTCAATCCACGCCGAACTCTTGTTTTGATTTAACGCCTGAAGCCTCTCCCTGTATGACAACATGTACGGCTCAACTTCGTCACAGTCTCGCAACACTACCCAATGTGCCTCAATAAGTTCTTCTCGTGTTAACGATTCCTTTAATACTCCTCTAAACGGTCGGACGACATTGGTGACGACAGAAAGATTGATGCGGGCACTGCGATCGGAGGCAGTGGGAGGGGGTGGATCTTTGAGGTACCTGTTGCAGTAAGTAACACACTCATGCATTAGGTATGTCTCTGCTATGGAGCCATCCGGGGCCGACCTGTTTTTGATCGATCGATCAATATATATATATATATATTCAAAATCAATATCGATCGATCAATTCAACAAAAGCAATACATGCATGCATGTACAACACATATATATATTATGCACGTACCTATATATAATGCATGAATCATCACGAACTCATTCTCGACATCACCCAAAGATCGATTTTAGAGCATTTTCAGAAAAAAAGGAAATTTTTTTGAATGACAGATCGAGCTGCTGCCCAGATCTGAAATAAGAAACTATAGCCGACGATAGAAAAAAATTGTGGCTAATAGTAAAAAAAAATCGTCGGTAATAGTCAAAAACTATAACTGACGATTTTCCGGCAACTATAACCGACGACAAGAAAATCTCGACGGTCAAAAAACTATAACCGACGAGATAATCCTGTCGTCGGTTATAGTTTACTATAACCGACGAGAATGGGTCGTTTTTGAGGAATTCGTCGGGCATACTACTTCTGCTGGTAGTGATTGATCTTAAGGACTGCAAAAATAAATATATTATGGGTTGTTACTTGATTCAATTGTTGTGTGACATATTTATTGTGAAGCTAATGGTGTAATTAGCCCCTAGATTGAATTGGCGCATCTAACTAGCAAGGTTTTCTTATCTAGATGTAGGCAAGGACAGAGCTAGGATGTAATATTAGGGGGGCCTAATTTTTTTTATACGAAACTTGAAAAATAAAAAATAAAACAAAGAAAAAAACATGCTATTTTTGTTGGTGAAAAATTGAAATAAACAAAATAACTAAAGAAAAAAATACAAAAAAAAAATCTGAAAAAATATGCCAATTATGGTTAAAGAAATTGAAAAACACATGGAACTTTTGGTTAACAAACTGAAAAGAACAAAAAAAAAACTACAAATTTGATAGTTGATATGATGAGAAATCGAATCAACTCCCTCACGTGAACAATTCATTAGTTTCACCACTAAATCACTCAAATGTTTATGTTTATATATGACACTATAAATATTTATTAAAAAGTCAGGGAAAGCCTGAACCTGCTAGCTCCATCCCTAGATGCAGGTATGGTTATGAATACACCGTAGCTATCCGGCCAAGTTGTATTTAAATCATTGTAGCTTGTATGAATGTCTTGGAGTCTAAGTATTATGTTCTCTTCGCCATGAATGAGCCTCCTGGTATGACCCAATGCGAGATCTTAAATCCAGATTCACACTAATAAAGTTTTCTTGAAAATATAAAAACCAAAATGCTATAATGAAATATATGCAGTAAAAAATAGAAACAAAAGTCGATGAAAAGTGAAGGAAAAAAAATTGGTGATGGAGGGGCATGATGCCCTGCCTTCTGGGCGCCAAACTGATGAAACTGCACAGTGGGGGAACAGAGAATCGGGTCCCATGTTTTAATTACTAGAACCGTGTTCCTCAGAGCGACAGATAAAGAGCGCGCATCACACCCAGCTATACATCCATTACCCACCACCACACACAAGGCCCTGCCACCCACTCGATCACCACCATTTACAGAAACAAATCAAATGGAAATTTCCAGCTGGGGACAAAACGGTAATTCTAAAGCTCAGACACACCGGTAATGCTTAGAAACTGCAATAACTGGACCGTCCTAGCTCTTTTTCGATTCATCTCTGACCCACCAATCAAACTCACTCTCGCTCTCCATCTGCACCATTGTAAATCAAGCCGCCTCATAACTCTTTCTTTCTTTCTTTCTTTCTTTCTTTCTCTGCACTCTCTCTGTACTCTTACTACTCTCTTCACTCACTACTAATGAGAACCCACATTTTAAACCTTTTGGCAATTCGTGCCTGGAGAGCTTGTTAATTAAGATCCCCTCCTCGGTCGACCGCTCTCTCGCCCTAGTCGTCGTCCGAGCTACGTTTACAAAAACCCATCCCCAATGAGTACCGAGAATTCTCTCGATAATGTTGTCTTCAAAGTACTACTACCCATCCATTGAAGCAACAGCTTAGGGTTCAGTTTCCCATTTCCCAATTCCATCACACTACTTCACTCGATCACTTTCAAACACAGTTCTCCGTCTAGCTAGCTTTAGCTTTAATCTGACACGAGATTCATATCCTCTCTTTTCTCGAAAATATGCTCGACTACGAATGGGCCAATCCCTCCTCCGTCATGCTTGCGCAGCCCGACGTCGTCGACGGTTCAGATCCCTCCGACCCGACCCGACACCACCACCACAGCAGCAGCATTCTCGACCACTACGCCACCACGCAGGCCGCCTTCAATAACATGCTCCCTCCTCAGCCCCACCAGCAGCAGTCCCACGGCGCATTAATGTTCGGCCACTCTTTCAATAACAACCAGGTCCACCAAGTCCACTCCCTCTTCGAACCGAGCGTCTTCGTCGGCGGCGCGTCGTCCTACGCTCCTCACCACCACCACTCCATGCTGTCGTCGCTGGACCCCACCATCCAAGGGCACCATCACCACCACGGGATGATGCTAATTCCGAAGAGCGAGGTGGACGTGGTCTGCCCTCCGGCCGCGGTGGACTTCGCGGCGAGGATCGGGCTCAACCTCGGCGGGCGGACCTACTTCTCGTCGGAGGATGACTTCATGAACCGGCTCTACCGGCGGGCCAGGCCTGCCGACCACCACCAGCACGGTCCCATCAACGTCGCAAGATGCCAAGCCGAAGGCTGCCACGCCGATCTCTCCCAAGCCAAACACTACCAGCGCCGCCACAAGGTCTGCGATTTCCACTCCAAAGCCTCCAATGTCATCACCAACGGGTTGACTCAGCGATTCTGTCAGCAGTGCAGCAGGTTAAATCATACTCGAAATTACCGCCACGCCCTCCTCTCCATTCTCGTAATGACTTCAAAGCCCTCGGAGTTTCGAGAAAGACTTTTACTTGGTCGTTACCGCAACTCCGAGGGAAGCTGAAAACTTTAGTTCCTTTCGTTTGGTGAGGAGTGAGGATGGTTGACTATTATGCCCGGGGGGAAACCATGTTTTTTGCATGCCAAATAGGCAATGATTGGTCTGTCCGTACATGCATGGGGCAATCCCGAGGACATTTCTGTCCTTAAAATTTGGAGAGACCGTATATACTTAATTAATCGAGTCAATTATTACACCTTCCGTTTACGTACAGTGTCGCATTGCCTATTATAGCAAAAATTATTCGTTTTAAGTTGTAATTATTCTGTTAAAAATTGCTTCATTTTAACTTTGTTGGAAAGTTGTTTGCAGATTCCATCTTCTGTCGGAGTTTGACAACGGGAAACGCAGCTGCCGGAAGAGACTGGCCGATCACAACCGCCGCCGCCGAAAAACTCAGCAGCAGCCAAACCAAGAAAATTGCAGCAACAACAACTCTCAACAGCCGCCGGAGGGTACCCGGAATTCATCTCCAGACAACAACACTACACGTAATTATTTCCTTACAAAAATGACTTAATTATACGTTATTTCAACCCTCGTGGAGTTTTCGTTTTCTGATGACTTGATTTCGAATTTTTTGTAGAGTATCCGCTGGAGTCCGCAAGTCATACGTCGTCCGCTGTGACCGTAGCAGTGTCGCCGCCGCGAATGGGGTTGGATTGCTTTAGGCCACGACAGTATCAAGCCACGACATCATCAGGATCATCAGGCTTACTGTTTTTCTCAAGTGGGTGAAGTTATTAACAACCGCCATGTTATGGAAGAAAGCTGGATCGAGCTAGCTAGCTAGCTAGTTTATTAGTAGCGAGCAAGGAGTTGACGAATTGAAGCAAGACGTACGTACGTAGCGATTTTACATACGGGAGTTAATTAGTTTAAGTAGTTAAATTTAACTACATTAATCGATGTCGTCTATGTCTTATATCTCCCCTAAATTTTCAGTCCTAGCTAGTCTGAAAAATGATGATGATGATGATGAATTATTTATCCATTAGAAGAGCAATATTGAAGCTAGCTATATAAAGATAGTGTGTACGTCGTTTGAATTATTTATCTTTTTTGAAATACGAACTGTGCGCAAATATTGAATGTATACATGAATGAGGAAAAACAACAGAAGGTTGGTGGGTAAAGTAAATTGGAGGTTTACGAATCAAGCTAGGGTAAGAACGAAAGGCGGAGAGATAGAGAGAGAGTCGGGTCAATTCATTTGTCTTCTGGAAAAGATTTTGGGGCGATGGATCGAACTCTGGAGGATTCAGATCTGGATCTAGCTTGCATTCTGTTTGGTTATGTAACATGAGTGGAACTGTTTAGAACTAGAATTATTCGGTTCCAGTTTCGATTCTAGCGGTTCTCAGTTCTCGTACGAGATCCGTTTGAAAAAAAAAGAATCGAAAAATGAAAAAAAAAATGATATTTTTATAAATTAGACTTCAAAATTCTCTTATTTTATGTTTGAAATAGTTGCATATATATATATAATCTATCTATATAAAAAATGTATAATTTGCATATTAAATCACATGTGGTCATCTACATATCAACTTGTCATTCATCAAGATCATATTTGCATCATATCAGTCATAAAATTAAATTTCATAGGCCTAAACAAACTGTGACAAATTAAAATTAATTAAATTAGTAAAAAGAGAGTAGATGTTTGGATTGGGCCGCTTATTTGGGTTTGGGTATTTAAGATTTATATAATTTGGCTATATATATGAGTTGTGTTAATTATAAAACGATTCATTTGGATCTGACCGTTTTTTTATATCAGGATCCGGAATCGAACCGGAATCGTGACAGATCCGGAATCAAATTTTAAAAAAAAAACACAATTTTTTTTAGAAATCCAGAATTGAACCGTAGGGATCCGGTTTTTTCAAATCAGTTCTTCGAATCTTCGGATCTTGTGGCCAGGCCTACGAGTATTTGTCTTGGTGCTGGAATTTTCCTCGAAAACGATCGAGCTGAGAGAGTGGGAGGAGAAGAAGAAGAGAAAGAGGAGTGTAGTGAAAGTGAGGAGGCTAGCTAGGAGAAGCGCCAAGCTGTCTCCTCAACGGAAGCTGTACTAACCGGTGAGGCAAAGTATGTTGATTAATATTGAGTCAAATGATGGATCAATAACATGGGGGAATTAAAACTCTGTTTGGTTTTATGAGTTATCATGTCGATTCATGATGTGGTTGTTATGCTGCATTACATAGGTGTTGGGGGCCTACGCATACGGGAGTACTCGCATGGTTGAGTGTCAATTTTTATCATGCCACTCACATTCCCAATTATCTCACCGTCATATGAATTTTCTCCTGATTTTTCGTTGTTGTTCGAATGAAATTTTTGTGTGGAATATTATGGATAATTAAATTTGTTCGGATAAAATAGGTGTTTGTCACCAATGTATCAGCGGAAAATACCTTCGAGTGAGAATAGTATGTATGTTAGAGACTTGGAGGATATATAATTTAAGTCGTTGGTAAACAGTAACATGTTAGAGATGTAGAGTTATATATGGTGTTCTAAATAATGCTAGCCGGTCATATACGATAATGGTATTTTCGAGCTTCTAAGCAAATTCTAGATGGTCTTTAGACACTTTTAAACAGCCTCTAGGTGTCTCTTAGATCTACAAGGTTGGTCACATTTTAGTGCCAAAGAGACCTTTTAGATCCTTTTTTAGAACAATGCGGAGCTTGAAAATATATACCTAGTATATCAAGCATAATAGTAACCTACTAATGTCATAGTCATGCAGCATCAAATTGACGAATAAAAGTATGTAGTTAACATGGTCGACGTTTATGACCAAATGACGAGATTATAACGTGTATGAATATAACATGCATGTTAGAGCACCTGCAACGCAGCGAGCTCGAGCAGCAGCTCCCGAGCTCGTCAACGAGCGGTCGCCGACGACAGCAGCTACCGCTGCACTGCCTTGCTCGTGCTGCTCGCCGGTCGGGCCCACCTCTCCCCCTCTCACCCACTCCGTGGCCCCCGGAGCTGCTCGTGCTGAGCGGTCGCCGACGACTTTGGCGGGCCCCCGGAGCTGCTCGTGCTGAAAACCTCCCCCGGTGCAGGTGCTCTTACAAATCTAGAACGAGTCCTCGAAGATGTGATATAGGAGATTTAGAAACAACGTATGTACTCTCCGCATTGTTCTAAAAAATGATATAGAAGGCTTTCTAGACGCTAAAATGTGAGTCAACTTTGTAGATCTAGGCGACGCATAGAAGCCACCTAAAAGCGTCTAAAGACTGTCTAGAACCCGCCCCCTTTATACTACACGGATATATATGTCATCCCTGACTGCACTGTAGCCAATACCTTTTTCACAGAGACTTCAGTGTGTATAGGCCTTATTCTCTACTGTTTTCTTTCTGTGTGCAATGTGCTAGTAGTTGCAACTGGAAATAGTCATGAACGCTGAATGTTTTTCTAACATCAAACCTAGCATTCCACTAAGATGAATGAGCATTATTTTCCCCAATCTATCAACAACAAGAGTATTTGATTGAGATTGTGAAGAATGCCCACTGGGAGAGTTTCGCAACATTTTTATTTGTTGTAATGAATGAGCAATATTCGCGCACACATTTCATAAACACACCTCACCCATAATATATGTTAGTGAAATATGAACTCCTAAAATTCAACATATCAGCTAGACAAGCTAATTATAACCAAGTGTACACTATTCACGCGGCAACAAGCAAGAAGGTTAACTCAATCAACAGAGTTGCTCAAGCAAATGGTGGAGTCCACCACAAATTGCTTGCTCAAGCAAAATTTTGCTCTTGCTTGAGCAAATTTTGCTTCAGCTCTTGCTTGAACAAGAGCAAAATTTTGCTTGAGCAAGCAATTTGTGGTAGACTCCACAATTTGCTTGAGCAAATTTTGCTCACCGGTGCGGATGCTTTCAAACAAGACATATATTGTGTCTTAAAATTTGCTTGAGCTCTTGCTTGAGCAAGACCAAAATTTTGCTTGAGCAAAACTTTTGTGGTGGAGTCCATCGTTTGCTTGAGCAAGATTTGCTCACCGGTGCGGATGCTCTTAGAGGGCAAGCAAGCTAGTGGTGCAAATATTCTTGTCCTCTTTCTCTAGAATATGCAAGTAGCTGGATGACGTCGACTCAAAATAGTCACATGATATTCCATAAGATAAAAGTCATTCACACTCTTTGTCCCAAATGATAATTACAAAGGTCTATGATGTGGATCGGGAATCATACTGGGTTTACACCCTTGTTTCTTATGTACGTTCTTGTTTTTGTTCAATTTAGTCTATCGCTATCCATCTAGCTAAGCAGCTATCATCTTCAATTCTTCATCACATATATGTGCTACTGTGTGATGGCATGGGTAATGCATTCTTATAAGGTTTCCTATTTGTTGTTGTATGATGTGGAAGTTGGAAACCTCCTTGCACTTTCCATGGGGTTTGTTGTAGTCGCGTTTTTCTCATGTCTTTGTCAGTCTATAATCCGTCATTGGGAATTCTCATTTGTTTATCGGAAGCTATCTTTCTTAGATTGTGAGAATAGATCAAATTAGGGGTCGGCAAAAAGCCCGGCCCGGCCCATGTATAGCCGGGCCGGGTCGGGCCTCAACAACATTTTAATATATGCGGGCCGGACCAGGCCGGGCTTTATCTTTTATATAAGGATCCGAGCCCGGCCCATTCAAGCGGGCTTTTGCGGGCCGGGCCTTTGCGGGCTTTTGCGGGCCGGGCCTATCGGGCTTTAATTATTAAAAAAATAAGACATTTCAAAATAAACGTAACCTTCATCCATGCACCGGGGTTTAAACGTACTCCGACGAGTCTAAATTTTACGTACGATGTTTATCACTATAAGATGGAGTTTTCTACATGTCCTCGTTTATTATTAAAACATATTTAATTCTTATATTGCTTGAATTCTCCATATGTATATTAATGTTCTTACGTTTGTTCATTTGTTATATGGAATGAAATACTTTTGTGAAACTTAATCGGACATGTTTAATTATTTTATAAAATTGACCGTTAGATTGATTGGTTAGAATATTATAACCATGCCTTTAAAATTTTATAAATTTTGGACTTGATTTAGACATCGATCCATGAATTTCGCCAAATGTGACCATAGTACTCTTACAACTAAAACGGAAATTACCCCTCCCGAAAATAATTTTTTAACATCAAATTTTAGACACATACTCTTACGGAATACATATCTATCTCATAGTATAAAAAAAAATGACATAAAAAATTGATTTATCTACTCCCCCCATAGGAAAATAAGGAAAATAAGATGAGTGCATTTTAGTGTTTTCACAAATTTTGTTTAATTGTATTGACTGGGATCCAAACGTACTTCGATTATGCTAATTTTTGCGTACGGTGTCTTTTATTACAAGGTGAACTATTATATATGGCCTTCTTTATTGTTAAAACATTTTTAATTCTTATATTGCTTGAATTCTCTACATGCTCACTAATGTTCTTACCTTTATTCTTTGGTTATATGGGTTGAAAGTCCTTTGTGAAACGTAATCGATCATGTATCATCATTTTACAAAACTGACTGTCAGATTGGTTGTTCATAATATTCTAAGCATGCCGTTAAAAATTTATAAATTTTGGACTTGATTTAGACCTACATCTATGAGTTTCGCTAAATGTGACCGTAGTACCCTTACAAGTAAAACATAAATTACCCATCCCTAAAGGAATTTTTTAAGATCAAAATTTTAACACACATTCTTGTAAATTACATATCTATCTCATAGTGTCAAAAAAATTGATATAAAAATTTAATTTATCTAGTTTCTCCATGGAAAAATAAGCAATATATAAGAGAAGGGTATTGATGTCATTTCACACACTCTCAATTAAACTCTCACCATTGAAAAATTACAAGATCTAATCTGAACCATCTATTATATTTACTGTTTTACTGTGTAAATCGATAAAAAAAAATTACAATGAAACCCTAACCCTAAACCCTAAACCCTAACCCCTAAACCCTAACCCCTAACCCTTAAACCCTAACTTACTCTAAACCTCAAAATTCCTAAAACCTAAAATCTAACTTACTCTAAACTTCAAAATTCCTAAACCTTAACTTACCCTAAATCTCAATCCCCTAAACCCTAACTTACCTTAAACCTAAACCCTAACTTAATTATCCTAAATTCTAAACAATGATTTAATAGTAAAATAGATACACAAATATAACTATATATGGAATTCCAATATTTGATCAATATATGTATATGTAATATATTAATATAGACATACACAAATATAAAAAATATATATATAGTACTAGTCACTATATTATATATATAAGTGTAGGTATAATGATATACGTACTACTATCTTATATATAAAAAAAATTGACTGTCGGATTGGTTGTTCATAATATTCTAAGTAGGCCGTCCCTAATTTTTATAAATTTTGGACCTAAACCCTAAACCCTAAACCCTAAAACCTAAACCCCAAACCCTAAACCCTAAAAAAATTACAATAAAATCCTAGAACCGGAACCCTAACTTACCATAAACCTCAAATTCCTAAACCTTAACTTACCATAAATCTTAATCTCCTAAACCCTAATTTACCCTAAACCTAAACCCTAACTTATGCTAAACTTTAAATAATGACTTAATAGTAAAATAGATACACAAATTTAATTATATATGGAATTCAAATATTCAATCTATCCATGTATATGTAATATATTAATATATATACACAAATGTAAAATATATATCTATATAATATTAGTCTATTAGACTACTAGTCACTATATTTTATATATATATGTCAATATGTGTGTAGGTAAACATTAACTAGGTATAAATTGTATAATGATTAAAATTCATTAAATGATTTAATGATATATGTCAATATGTGTGCGGACTTTGACGGGCCGGGCCTGACGGGCCTTGACGGGCTTTTGGCGGGCCGGGCCCGCGGGCCGGGCCGGGCTTTAGATCTCTAAACCATGGTCGGCCCACCAACCACCTTGGCGGGCTTTTGCGGGCTTTTTTGCGGGCCGGGTCGGGCTTTTAGCCCACGGGCTTGCGGGTCTCCACCGGCCCACGAGGCCCACGGACCAAATGATGACCCCTAGATCAAATACAAATATGAACTATGAACTTACATGCATGTAGGGTACGTACGTAATTCCCTATATAACAGAGTTGGTCAACTGTTCAAATGAATAGTACTATTCATTTGGACAGTGCCTCATTCCCCCAACAAAAGCACCGTGCAGCCTCGCTTCCTTCGTTTTCCTGCCTTACTGTTTATATGAATAGTCCTATTCATTTGAAAAGTGTCTCACGTGCCTTTGCTTTTGGAGTATTCTTTTGGTCCTTTGGTGTCGTTGGGTCTTCTTTCAATCCCTCTGAATCACATCCACTTCAGTGTTTCGTTCTCTGATCAAAAGCCAAAAATTTTCTTCTGATTTGCGATCCTTAGCCATTTTTGTTTCGATCTTCGATTCTTGGGTGCAGAGGTCGGTGGAGCACCAATTTGATTGGCCATTTACTTTCGATCTTGGATTGTTCGGTGCAGGGGTCGGCGGAGCACCAATCTTCTCGGGAAAAACTTCTTCCTTCTTATCGGCAGTGGGTATGCAAACTTCTTCCTTATTATTGATTGTTTCCCTCTGCTTGCAATTGTGTGGGTCTTATAAAACCCAAAAATCATATCCAATTATATACCCACTAAAATTTTTGGGTGTTCTTCACTTTTTCGATCAACCTGCTTCCAATTTTCTGTAATCTGTCGCTTTGTTTTCTTGACCTTCATGCATGAGTTTGCGATTACGATGTGGATGCCAGTCCTGTGTTTTATAATTTGGGTGTTTTAGGTATTTCTAATTTATTGTTTTGGATGTTTTCGGTTTTGATGTCAAGAGGTGTGTACCGTTTGTGGAGTTGATCGAAGAGGCAGAACCTCCTGTTTTTCGATCTACCAGCTTTTGATTTTGAACGAACTGCCTCGAAATTTAGGTAATCTTCCTCTTTCTTTTGAAATCCCAACACATTATAAATCTGTTGAGGTATACTATGATGCCCAGGTCACTTGGTCATGCAATTATGGTTTTTATTATTCTGACTCCCAGTTGAATCTCGATTAAAAAGCAAAAGCTGTGTCCTGTTTCATGATGTACATAAATAAAAAATGACACAAATCAATCAGGTGTTTCCATCGCATCAACAACTTTTAAAAATAATCAGCTTCATGAGTGCTGCGATGCAGGGGATCGATGGGTAGTGGATTAGCAATTTCCTGGCAATATGCAAAATTGTCAGACTGTTCTTTACATTAAATAGACATGGAGTGAATACAATATTTCAATTTATGCTTTGTAGAGTGTAGTAACCTTTATTTCAATTTATGCTTTGTTTTTCATTTGATTCCTTTCAAAGTTATGTTGATTAACTCATGAGGATTTAGCAGGGTTCTCTGTGGCATGTCAAGGATTAGATGTGGTTTTGTTCATTTGGTTTTAGGATTTCTGTATTCTTAATAGCTTCTATTTATGTGCCTATGTCAATTCTGAGTCTAGGCTGAATTCAACTTCTTTTATTGTCAATTTAACTCCTCCTTGAGATCAAATCTCTTCTGGGTCTTATTAGTACAAGTTTTTTTTAGATTTAGTATATAATGTTTAGTTATGTGGCCTCTTTGGATCTTCTTTTCAGCATCTGATTTTAGCATTGGCTTCTTTTGGTGTGGAATGCATGAACTAATACTGTTTGTTACAGATAGAGTTGTGTTATTGTGTAATAGATGAATGTTAACATGTAGCACTGTATAATGTTTTTGTTTTTTGTTTGGAAAAAATAGCTGGGCATTATTGGAATTCAATATCCTAATTTGCCGATGAAGTTTTTGGACTGAGAGTCAAAAACTTTTGTATCCTTATATCAATCTGATCCTTAAACTAAATTTTCATTGCTCTTCTTTTCTCCAGCTTTATTATCCTGATTGAATAGAGGGTGAGATTCTTGTTTGTCTTCGTGCTTTCAACCCGACTGCCTTTAATGCTTCTTCTCTCACCTGTTTTACCTCACACACGACGATCACGCTGCTTTTAGTTCTCTGTTTCACGCCTGCTTCATTTTCACGTGCAGGTTCTCTTTCTTTCTTGATTTTCTTTTACCTTTCTTTGTGCAAAATCATATTGGTGTATATTTTTGCCGATGTATAAGTTTTTTTGTGATCTGAAATCTTAGTATGTTGAATGAAAGTGATATGCAGATAAAAATTAGTTCTATATGCAAAATATTTTGATTTGTGAAAATTCATTGTAATATTCATTTTCTGTATTTGTTTTCAAAGATTGAATCCTGATCTTACAGGATAAGGAGTTGCCTATCTTAAAGAACATATACAGACCCATATTCACGGAATCGATTTGGTCTTCCATTGGTAATTATCGTTTTTTTCTAGCATACATCTGTCATATGTATCATTTGTCGGAAAATAAATGTCATTGGGAATATTTATTCCATCATGATAGCATCAAGTGAATCAATCTTTCGAGGTAGCACCAGCCAATTGGTTTCTGGACGCTTCCATGAGTATTGTATTTGATTGCATTTGTGATATCTGAACATGTTATATCCATTTGAACTTTTTCCTTTTTTCTGATGGGATGGACAATTGTGATGGGACTTATATCTCTGCATAGTGAAAATTTCTGCTAATCAAAACTCTGAAGGAATCTAAATAAGTCTGTGTTGATTCAGAGTAGGTTGGAATTATTCCTATAAAAATATCGTTGGTTTGGCTATGTGGTTTTTTTACGATAGTCAAGGATTTTTGCCTACTTTCGGATGGTATGTGAGAGAAGTTCAGTTCATGTTATACAATTGTTACTGTAGATGCATTCATACATGTTGCATTTGGTATCGTTGCATGATATGGTCAAATTTTGCATTCTGTTGTGATGCTTCTGTGTGAAATTTTACTTGCTTTGGATGATTATGCTGCAAAAGATCTGCCACTAAATTTCTTTTGGGCTACCTTCAGAATATATCTTTGCTTTGTGAGTGTTGCCATATAGTTCATTGGTAGTTATTGAATTGATATCTGGGTGAACAGAAAGCAATTGCATGAATTGTATTGTGTTATATTTTATGCAACGGTTGATCAATTTGCCATATAGTTCATTAGTTGTTATTGAATTGATATCTGGGTAAACAGAAAGCAATTGCATGAATTGTATTGTGTTATATTTTATGCAACAGTTGATCAGTTGGTAATAATCATATATAGAATCTGTAGTGGTGATGGTGATAATTAGGTTCAAATTGAATTACTAATGGATCCTATTATGTTTATGATTTTAGGTATGGCTGAAAAGAGAAACTTACTTTCTGTGATTGACAAAGATGAGATGGTAAAATCATTGAAGTGCTTTGGAGAGACAACAAGTTCATCAACCAGTTTTGATAATGTGTGCCCAAGTGTTGGAGATAAACGATTTTCAGGCAAGAGACAACGTTCCTTTCAAAGTGAGGGCATGAGCACACAATTCATGCTGTCGACGAAAACCAAAATTTCTGGTCAGGATCATGATCATGCAAATCTACCAAGAATATTTGAATCAAATAATGAAAAGATTAGTGATGATGAAGATCTTCATCAATTTTTATCAGGTGTTGTACACCAATTTTGTTTTTTGTTGAATTAGATGTTTCCTGGGTGATCTTTCATTTGAGATTTTGATTTTCGAGTTTTCTTCTGGGATTTGGGTCATCTAATTTAATTATATGGGATCTACTAAATAACAAAATTACATGTTTGGGGTGTTACGCTCTACATTTTCATAAAATTTTATTGGGTATTTTAGTTTATGTGGTCGTTAACAATGTTGTGTGTGCTAAGTATATTGCATTTTCTGAGTTTCTATTAGATTACTGTATCTGTTTGATCACACTGAAATATAGTTTGGCTGATCAACATAGCTACAGTTTTCTGCTTTTTTCCTTTCCCTTTTTTCAGTATCTTGCACATTATCCATATTTTATTCTCATCAATTGTTATGTCTGTCTAATCTGTGATTTACACTTTCATTTTGCTGTGATATCAACGGTACATGAGCTGTTGATGAGTTATTCTCTTTTGCTTTTGATTTGATCATTGCTTTTTTTAATTCTTTGTTTCAATATGTGATGTTTTTTAGTCATGGGGCAAAAGGAAAAAAGGTGCTGTAGAAAGCAGAAAATGTTCATGTGCCCTGACATGATAGCACAATCGGAAAGAAGTGTTGGCAGAAGACGTCGTCTGTCTATAATAAATAGCATTAATAATCAAGTTCGTGAAAATACCTCAGGTAATTTCTTGCAAACTGTATATGTTTCTCTCAGGATTCTTCCTTTTGGTGAGTGAGTTTTGATGGAATAATGATGATATTTTTTTTATGCAATGTCATGACATAGATATTGTTGAGCAACAACTAAGCAAAAGACAGTGTCTATTTGAATCTGTGGTTGCAGAATTATTGATGCCTGACCATACAGTGGCATTGACCAGTGACCCAAGAATAGGTAAACCAAACTGTTCCTTGAAATATATGCTGAAGACATGGAATCTATTAGTAAAACACCATGTTTTTTTAACTCTTTGTTGATATTTTTGTTGTAGGGACAACAACAAGCACTCACGACAATGATGCTGATCTTCACGAGACTATTGCAGGTGGTGTAATAATTATTTGCTGGCATATTTCCTATAACAACTTCTTTCTTCTTCTTGCCTACATTTCATTGGTGACTGTGATATATTTGGTGGCTGTCAAATGGGTGGGAACTTTAGGCTTTGTTTGGTGACTATGTTTTAATTTCTGCCTGTGTTTCATGTGCTGACTATGCTATGATATATTGGTTTTTGTTTTATGGTTGGTTATTGAAATTTGTTTTGTCTGATTGACTTTCTTTTTTAGGTATGCAACGAAAGATAATTATAGATTCTACAAATAAAGGCACCTCAATGTTGCTTGACATAGCACTAGAACTAAAGAGAAATGTTGGCAGAAGACCACGTCTTGGAATGATTGAATCAGATGATGGAGCCATCAATTATGATGAAGATCGTCATCAACTTTTATCAGGTGTTCTACAGCAACTTTGTTTTTCCTTTGATCAGATGCTGATTTCTGGATGCTTCTTCATTTAAGATGTTGATATAATGGACTGGTTGGTAGTTGTTTGTTTTCAAAATTGGGATTGTCATTTTCATGCTCTTTTTGTTGGGGATTTAGCTTATCTAATTGAAGGAGCTGATGTCACGTAATATATATGAATAAATGTTCATGATGGATGATGTGTTTTCAATTAATCTCAGTTTTTGAATACAGCAAATAGGGTCCGCATGATAACAAATGTACACATTTAGGGTGTTATGGTCTGAATTTTCATCAAATTTTGTTAGGTGTTGTAGTTTATCAGCTGCTCTAACAGTGCTATGTGCAGTAGGTATCTTGCCAATTGTGAGTATGTATGCGATTACTGTCTGTGTTTGATAATACTGCAATCAAGTTTCGTTGTGGAAGATAATTACAGTTTTCTGTGTTTCTGCTCCTTATTTTTTTGCGGTTTGCACATCATCCCTAAGTTGTCCTCATGAACATTTGTGTCTATCTAATGTGTAATTGACAATTATATTTCAATGTGACGTTAACAATGCAAGGACTATTGATGGGTTCTTATTTGTTTCTTTTCGTTTAACAATGGAT
This sequence comes from Geum urbanum, assembly GCA_946800695.1. Lineage (NCBI taxonomy): Eukaryota > Viridiplantae > Streptophyta > Magnoliopsida > Rosales > Rosaceae > Geum > Geum urbanum. The sequence continues at coordinate 17,780,628 of OX327017.1, read as the reverse complement.
TCTCAAAGTTGTTTATTTCAATGTGTACTATTTTTTAGGCATGGGACGAAAGAAAAAAATACGCTGTGGGAGTAAGGATGCCTCCATGTCCCTTAGCATAACATCACAATCGGACAGAAATGTTGGTCGAAGACATTGTCGGTCTACAGTAAATAGCATTAGTAGTAAAGTTGTTTCTGAAAATGCCTCAGGTACTTTCTTGCAAACTGTATATGTTTCTTCCATATTATTTCCATTTCAGTGGGCGAATTTTGATGGAACAACGATGATATTATTTTTTGGGCAATGCCATGATGTAGATATTGGTCAACAATAATTGAGTAAGAGGCAACATCTTTTTGACCTTCTGGTTGGAAAGTTGTTAATGATTGACCATACAATTGCATCAACCAGTGACCTAGGAATAGGTTAACCAAACTGATGGAATGTTGGGGATCGTGAAGACATGGAATCTTTTAGTAAAGTCCAATGTTTTTGGTTAACTCTTTTTCGATAAATTATTTGTAGGGACAACGACAAACAATCGCGACGATGATATTGATCTTCATAAGACAATTGCAGGTGATGGAATCATTATTTTATGGCATATTCACTGTAATGACTGTTTCAATTTTATTGTGTTTGGATTGTTTGATGGAAATGAAATTAGTTTTTCAGATATCGTGAACAAGAGGACCCATCAATCTATTGATAAAGGGATGCCTTCGAATGAAGCAAGAGCTTCTTCATCTAAGAGTTCATGCCTATTTGCCAGCACCTCTCAACAATGCCAACCTTCTCATCGGTTGGAAATTCATGCTGACAAAAGTACTGATGATGAAGTACAGGAGGGCATAGACAACAAAGAAATTCATGGAATTATATCAGGTCTTGCCACTTCTTGCCACTTTTCCCTATTTTCATTCGAGGGTACCTGCCCAAAGAGGTGGTGGAGCCGTTGGTGGCCTTGTCAAGATTCTTTTAGAAGTTATGCACCAGGGAAGTTAAAAAATCAGATCTCAGGGAGATGCAAGATGACATCATTTTTATCATGTGCAAGCTTGAGAGGATATTTCCCCCAAATTTTTTCCCTCCAAACAGTGTTTCCTTCTTTGACAAAATATCACGGAGTGTTCGATCTACTGATTCAATACACCATTTATTACACATAGGAGCTTCATCCCAAACAATTAATTCAGCCTGTTCAATTAAACCAGAAAGATTGGTTTTTTTGTTTATATTACAACTTGAATTTTTATCTATGATAGGTTTGATTGCAAAACGTGAATGAGTTGTTCTACCCATTGGAAGTAATAATGATGCAATACCTGATGAAGCAACTGCCAAAACAATTTTTCCTTCAGATCTCAATTTTGAAATGATAGTATTCCACAAAAAAAATTTCCCTGTACCTCCACTGCCATAGACAAAGAATGATCTTGGCCGGGTTTTTTTCTTGCACAGCACTGATCACTTGATCATATATAATTTTTTGATTACAGTTTAATTTTGTGATTAAGTTAGAATGTTGTACTTTCAATGCTTCACAATCAAAATTAATTCTTCTCTAATTTGTCTATTATCTAGTTCATGTATTTGTTGTGTTATTGGCATTGGCAATTGATGATTTTTGAGGCTACTGGAGGAAACATTAAATAATTTTTCAAGTTCCTGCAAAACAGCATTCTTTAAATGATCATCTGGTATGTTAATATTTTGTGTACCCAAATTTAATTTAATTTTGTGCAATATATCATCAGACATGCTAATCCAACATGTATTAAATAAACTTCCAGGATCAGAAACATTACAAAACAAAATAATTGTAACGAATAGATAACGAATCTGAGCAGAAGTTGCGGTAAATGTAGATTCTAATAGTGCTTCAAGCCATTCTTTATCATCACCCAACAATCCCAAAGCTCGGCATACTTCTTGATAAGTAGAATACATAATGCTATTAACTTTTCTAATTGTTTGAAAATCAGTGCATCCTTTTTGAATATTTAAAAGCATTCTTAAGTAATATAATTCACCAGCATTTGGTGGGACATGTGCTATTCTTCCAAGAACATGATATCGTTTTCTTGGAGTCGATACTCTTACATCATTATTCCAAACAAATTTAGTGGGGAATTGACTGTATGTCAATTTTTTAGCTTTTTTATAAGTCTTATTAGCAATGAACCAAGCAGTTAGCATTGTAGATTGTATGGATGGATTTTGCAAGACATTTTCAATAGAAGTAGATCCATGAAAACAAACAGCTTGTTGATCAGGTAAATGTATTTTTAGATATTGAACAGCAGGAAATCTGGAATGAATGGAAAATTCAAATAGCCGCCACACTGATTCATGAGGACTTAAATATCGACAATTAAGATAATTTTGAATTTCATCATTTACATTGTCACGTATTAATATCCGTGCTCGATCAGGTCCTTTTGTGACGACCCAGAATAGAATCAGTATGGGAAATCAGCTTGATCTACGAGTTTGCGCGTAGTCGCAGAGTTACGTCAGTCGTTTGAATAGCCGGATTTGATAATGACTTAATTATTGGCCGAGAATTGGAGCTGGGTCTCTTCTCGAGAGTCATTCTACGTGTGACTACGAGTTCGTGGGCGGTTCCGGATTGTTGTTTGGAAGACCGAGGAATTAATTATGAATATTTGAAGTTCGGATTTAAATGGTGGGTTACTTAACGACTAAATTACAGGTCGAGAATTTGGTTTCAGCTCCTTCATGGAAGTTGTTCAGAATTTAATTTCGAGCTTGTGGGAACTTCCGGAGCATTTCTCTGAGTTACGAAGATTTAGTTGTGAATATTTCTGATTGTTGATTGTTTAGTCGGATTAAATACGTGTTGGTTTGAACAGTTGACTTTTTATCCGAAGGGTTCATGTGTTTGACTTTGGGTGATTATTGAAGATCATGTAGAGACGAGTTTGTGGCCGCGAGAATCATCGGAATCGAAATTACGACGAAAAAGTTACGGGTGTTCAAAGTTCGTCGAAATGGATAATTATGAGTTTCCTCTTTGGGAAAGGCTATAAATAGCAAACTTGCCGTTTAGGGAAAGTCAAAGATGGGCATTAATATGGTTGACCGAGTTGACTGAGTCAACTCGGTGGGAGAAGAATCACGTCGACACCGCCACGGTGCTCCACGGTGGCGATAAGATTCCGGCCACCTCCGGGCTCGATCCGTGGCTTGTTCGACTCACCTCAACATCCTCTACTCGTCCCCGGCCTCCTTTTCCGGCAAGTCTCACGGTGGAGAGAGAAACCATGGACCAAAGTTTGTGAATTTTGGGTTTAATGGTGGTTTTCGATTCGGGCCGTGTTGAGCTCAAACAAGGACTGGGTTTTGTAGCTCTCCTCTCAAGGATTCTAACCATGTAAGTATGGAGTTCTAATTCGATTTGTGGGTGGAGAATTTTGGATTTGAAATTTGTGTTCCAATTCGGTTTATCATGAAATTGGATGAGTTAGAGTGAGAATTGGCCTTTGTTGCAGTTGACAAAGTTGCTCAGTGGATGATTTTGAGTGGAATAGGGGTTGGTCCGCCATGAAATGTTCCGGTCAGTGGCGGTGCCGCTGTGGGCGGCGGTCAACGGTCAACGGCGGTCAAAGTTGACTTTTTGGAGTTTTCGACGAGTTGCATGTCATTTCACTCGAATTCGCTCCCCGATCACAGTGGGGAGGTTCGTTTCTCGATTTGAGCATCCGAAAATATAGCGAGGTATTGAGGTGTACATATCGGATTTTCGACGATTCGTCGACATTGAATTACGTGTTTCCGAGAACGGTGGTTTCTCGTGATTTGTCTTGTATTGTCGAGTTATGATTTTGAGAAATGGATTTTGTGAATATTCAGGTGTTCGTGATCGTTCGTTTGACGATGGACTTTCCGCCGGATCACGGGTTAACGCGAACTGCGTTACGCAAGCGTGTGAGTGGACAAGTTTCTATTTTCACTGTTGATTTGCGAGTTCGTGGATTTTATGATTTCCGTATTTATTTTATACGATGATTGAGATATATGTTATTTTCGGAGGTGTTATTATATATATTTATCGGTGATGGCATTTATTGCATCGATGCTACCAGAGTTGAGAGATTCCTCTGAAGCAGGGTTGAGAGGTCCCCTGAGTGCCGCCAGGGTTGAGAGGTCCCCTGGCCTATCACCGTCAGGTTTGAGCGATTCACCTGACGTCGGGTTTGAGAGGTTGCCCGACAACCTCCGTATATATTTATATGTGTTGTGTTTTCCGAACTCGCACTGTTTTATAATGATTATGTATATAACTGGTGAAAGGCATATGTTTATTTTCGTCCACTCACTCTAACGTTTTTATTTGCCTTTCCCCTGGGCTTTTCGGTTTCCGTGCCCAGTTTGCAGTTCGGACTCTGGTGTCGCACGTCGTGCTTGGAGGCATAGTGCTCGAGCTACCTTGTTTCTTCCAGTAGGTTTATTGTTCTACCTACTGTGGTATATTTATGTGACTATACATTAGAGGTCGCTCTGAGTAATCTGTTGTTTATGCTATATGATTTTACTCCGGATTTCAGTAAAGTATAGATATATGTACTACTTTACACTATTGCTGATATATTGAGAAATCCGGATGGGATTGGTGCCCACGGTTTGCTTTTTGTGGCATAGGATGAAGTGTATTTTCCGCGTGCAGGTAATGGTAATTCCACGTTAGTAACGAAACTCTGCCGAAATTTCGAAAAGTTTTTGTTGGTTCATGTTTTCGAAGGGGTTCGATTCCGATTTAGGTAGCTAAATCGGGGTTGGGTCCTTTCAGCTTGGTATCAGAGCATTAGGTTATAGGTTCTGTAGACTTCTGTAGTCGTGTTTACTAAGGATATTTGAGAATGTACAGCATGTCTGGAATGTGACCCGACCGGCCGACGGATAATCATCAATATTCCGGGTGTTGTATACTTTCAAATATTTGAAGTTCCATGATTACGTTCCACTTTTTGTGAACGATGTTCTATTCATTAGGATGCCTCCCTGACGTGCTTTCCGTGTCGTTTCGGTTGTGGATCCTATTGAGGATCAATCGACGCGTAATCTGCCAGTGAACTGCGGGTTTAGTTGAGTATTCCGAGTTCAGTGAACTGTGTGGCATGGTTTGTCTGGTTGTGTGTGTATGGGCGTCTTTATGTTTCCTTAGAGTTGAGAATTGTGGCAGTTGATGTTTGCCTGAGTCAGATTGTTGTATTTGGTGGGCTGATATTGTTTGAGTTCCGGTTGCGACTCCATGGCCTACATTCAGGATGTTGTTTATACAGTAAAGGTTTATCAGGCTACCCAGCAATCGAATGTGGAGTGTTTACCCACCTGAGGCAGGGATGCATTGTTCACATGTTTGTCCCTATTTGCACGAGTTGTGCGACTTCAGATGAGGCAATGCACGAGGTTCGAGACAAGTTTGAACCTGAGCATCAGAGAGAGTCTGATTGTTGTGCCTCGAGACATCCGTGAGGAGCTTAGTGTGTTGCACCCAATGGCGAGGCTATTGACAAGGAAAGGTGTATGTGGTTTTCGATGTGATGGTTTCAGGAAAGTGGACTTAGTCGAGATTTTAATGAGGTTGAGTTCCGACACTTCGGGATCAGTGATTTCATCAGGCTGTGGTCTTTTCGATTATGTTGAGGATCCTCTGCTGATCCATTTGGCGATGGCGGAGATCATAGTGTAGCGGATTTGCTCCTGTGGCATGAGTTTGGGCGATCGTTGGTGATCCTTTCACGCAGCAGGTGTTACGGTGATTTGTGTTCGTGGAGCATTTTCAGTTGCTGCTTCGGTGGCCAGGAGGGTCACGTTACGAGGGAGCGCCCTCAGCCAACTGTGTTAGCGGTTCGACAGCTCAGAGTACACGAGGAGATCCTTATGTTGTTCCTGAAGTTTGTCCAATGAACCCTTTTGATGAGTTATTCAGCGAGTCGCAATTGATGTGGGCGGCTAGTTGGGCATATTGGAGTTCGTGCCATGACCTTGTTTGAGGACAGACTTTTCTCCGAGGTTACTGTTGCTTGATATCCATGGCCATTGTACCTGCATCTCCACTTCCGAGGTTTTGGAGAGTGATGCATCCATCCGGAGGTTGCGAGATCCTTGTTGGAGGATATGGCTTAGCCGCGGATCTGTTATATCCGGATATTTTGGTCTTGGTGTGTTTGTGAGTATGGACTTGCTGACGTTGCATTTGGCTGTGTTCGAGTGCCTCGAGGAGGAGGTTGTGTTTCGACGACCAGATTTCCCCGAGATACTGTTTCACGGTGATGGTCTAGTGGATGGTAGAGACGAGTTGTGTTGCTTGCTTAGCTCATGTTGTGGATACTATGGTTGCTGTGCCCGACATTGGTGACATTGAGGTGGTTTCCGAGTTTCCAGGTGTGTTCCGGATGAGTTACTAGGTGTTCCTCCAGTTCGGGAGACCGAATACATCATTGAGTTTGTACCGAGCGCTGGACTCATGTTACCGGCATTTTGTCGTTCGGAGCCAGCGGAGCTGATGGAGCTACAGTTTCGACTCCAGGAGTTGCTGGAGGAGGTTTCAGGAGATTTCATGCGACCCCGCGTATTTGCGTGGTGTGCTTTTGTATTGTTTGTACGGATGTTGGATGGTTCGACGTGGTGGTGCATTGACTACCGGAAACCTGATTTGCTTCAGAGGAGAGCGAGTATCCTCCGCTTCGGATTGATGATTGGTTTGATCAGCTCGTGAGAGCTTTAGTCTTTTCGAAGATTGATTTCGGGTCCGGATACTATCAGTTGAGGATCGATGAATTAGATGTGGTTTGGACAGCTTTCGGATATCGGTGCGGGCATCAGGAGTTCTTGGTCACGCCATTGGTTGACCATGCCCCCGTAGATCGTGTGGACTTGATGGACCAGGTGTTCAGACGGTTTCTGGACGAGTTGCGGTCATGTTCATTGGCAATGTTCAGATGTACTCCGGGAGTGTGGGCCAGTACCTGAAACAATTATGAGCGGTTTCGCGGACTTTGCGTGATGATCAACTGTTTGTGAAGTTCAGCTAGTGTGAATTTTGGTTGTTTAGCGTGAAGATTTTGGGCCACGTGATGTCAGCCGGGGGAGTTGGCGTGGATCCTGACCAGTTAGAAGCCGTGTTGATTTGGGGATTATCCTACCATTGTACCAGAGATCGAGAGTCTCTTGGGTTCGACAGACTACTACCGACGGCTTGTGCAGGATTTTTCCGGATTGCCACTCTATTTTTTGGATTGACGAAGGAAGCGTCAAGTTCGAGTGGTACGATGCACGCGAGGAGAGTTACTTACTCCTACAGGATGGTTGACCGCTGTTTCGGTTTCGATCTTACTTGACGACCGCGACGAGTTCGTGGGTTACGGCGATGCAACGAGATTTAAATTTGGTTGTGTTTTGATGCTGTGTAGCAGAGCGGTGGCTCGTGGTTACGGGCAGTGGAAACCTTATGTAGTTATGTATCCTGTGTATGGTATTGGGTGTAGCTGTCTTTATGTTAGCATCGAAGAGTTCGAGACACTACAGCTATGGCGTGCAGCGCAGTGTAGGATGTACACTGATCACTTGAGTTTCCTTCACTTGCATTCTCGGCCAGATTTGGGCTTGAGGCAGTGTAGATGGTTTAGGTCGATTAACGACTATGGCTGCACCTTTGAGCATGTTCGGGAAGGCTAGAGGTTGTACTTTGACTATCCGTCTGGGATGTTGTTGCTGATGCATTCAGTTGAAAGTCGGGAGCCTCAGTGTTTCATATGTGTGTGGCTCGCGTTTCCGTGTTAGCCGAGTTGCGAGCTACGGGAGCTATGTTCGAGTGTGATGATGTGAAGCTCATTGTTTCACGCGCATTTGGCGCTAGTGATGCGGAGTTGTATCAGATACTTCGAGTGTATTACTCGTGACGCAACATGAAGAGCATGCCGCGAAGTGTCAGCCATTAGAGATTTTCGGTTAGATGTGGCGATTATTGCTGTGATTGTGCGTGTGTTTGTATACACTTTGGTTTGTGGTACCAGTTGTCAGGCCATTATGGACCATTTGATGAACTTGGTACGTTTACTTGTACTTTTCGGAATAGATTTCAGTGGTAGGCTGGTATAGCTGTGTTTGACTGAGATTGGTCATTCCCGTGGTGTACCTGTGTTCCGGTTCGCTGACCGAGATAATCAGCTACGACTAAGTGTTGGCAAGCTTTGCAGCGAGCATTGGGGACCAGACTACAAGTTAGTACCGTTTCTTATCCTCAGATTGGCGAGCGATCCTTGAGGACTATTCAGACTTTGGAGGGCATGTTGTGGACCTCGATATTGCAGTTCCGGAGGATTCGGGACCAGCAGTTTCACGTGTTCGAGATTGCTTACAGTACCAGCTTGTTGACCCCTATGATTTTGATGTTGCGTGATGTCGATTTAAGGACGATGTTGTACTCCATTGTGTTGGAGCGAGTTGGTTTGAGATTGAATTGACATTTGATTTGGACTTTGTGGGATATGCTACCACAGACTGTCAGATTAGCGGAAATGGGTTGATAATTGCCCGAGTCCGATATTTGAGCTGTGTTGATATGACTGTGTGAGTTGTGTTGATGTAAGCAAACTGAGTAGTGATTTGCCATGTTATTTTGATCCGTGTGTGATCGTAGGCGAATTTGTGTTGTGCCATATAGTTCCGCATCGCCTATAGTGTTGGCTTTTATGTGTGTTGTGTTTCGTGTGGCGGAACTGTGTTTCAGGTTTGCTACGTGTTGTGTACCCTATCTGTTCCTTATGCAGGAACACTTGGCTATTGTGTGGAGCCAGTTCAGATTCGAGATCGAGGGTACCGGGATTTCAGCACGGAGCTATCTCCTATTGTGGAGTCGGTTGTCAGAATTGTTCCGTTATCGTTGCCACTGAAAAGTTGTTCAGTTGTGGTTGCCATTTGAGAGTTGAGCTGTATGCAGTGGCAGTGCTCCTACCTTTCAGTCGACAGACTCGGAAATTTCGAGGTCGAAATTTTTCTAAGGGGGGTGGATTTGTCTGAACAGTAACGGGGGAGCAATTGAGATGGATGAAAATTGGACATATATATATAATTTTATAGTATATATGATATGCAAGATGAATTGCGACCCAGAACAGAATCAGTATGAGAAATCAGCTTGATCTACGAGTTTGCGCGTAATCGTAGAATTACGACAGTCGTTTGAATAGCCGGATTTGATAACGACTTAATTATTGGCCGAGAATTAGAGCTGGGTCTCTTCTCGAGAGTCGTTCTACGTGTGATTACGAGTTCGTGGGCGGTTCTGGATCGTTGTTTGGACGACCGAGGAATTAATTATGAATATTTGAAGTTCGGATTTAAATGGTGGGTTACTTAACGACTAAATTACCGGTCGAGAATTTGGTTTCGGCTCCTTCACGGAAGTTGTTCAGAATTTAATTTCGAGCTTGTGGGAACTTTTGGAGCATTTTTATGAGTTACGAAGATTTAGTTGTGAATATTTCCGATTGTTGATTGTTTAGTCGGATTAAATACGTGTCGGTTTGAACAGTTGACTTTTTATCCGATGGGTCGATGCGTTTGACTTTGGGTGATTATTGAAGATCATATCAAGACGAGTTTGTGGCCGCGAGAATTATCGGAATCGAAATTACGACGAAAAAGTTACGGGTGTTCAAAGTTCGTCGAAATGGATAATTATGAGTTTCCTCTTTTGGAAAGGCTATAAATAGCAAACTTGCCGTTTAGGGAAAGTCAAAGATGGTCATTAATATGGTTGACCGAGTTGAGAAGAATCACGTCGACACCGCCACGGTGCTCCATGGTGGCGATGAGATTCCGGCTACCTCCGGGCTCGGTCCGTGGCTTGTTCGACTCGCCTCAACGTCCTCTACTCGTTCCCGGCCTCCTTTTCCGGCAAGTCTCACGGTGGAGAGAGAAACCATGGACCAAAGTTTGTGAATTTTGGGTTTAATGGTGGTTTTCGATTCGGGCCGTGTTGAGCTCAAACAAGGACTGGGTTTTGTAGCTCTCCTCTCAAGGATTCTAACCATGTAAGTATGGAGTTCTAATTCGATTTGTGGGTGGAGAATTTTGGATTTGAAATTTGTGTTCCAATTCGGTTTATCATGAAATTGGATGAGTTAGAGTGAGAATTGGCCTTTGTTGCAGTTGACAAAGTTGCTCAGTGGATGATTTTGAGTGGAATAGGGGTTGCTCCGCCGTGAAATGTTCCGGTCAGTGGCGGTGCCGCCGTGGGCGGCGGTCAACGCGGCGGTCAACGGTCAACGGCGGTCAAAGTTGACTTTTTGGAGTTTTCGACAAGTTGCATGTCATTTCACTCAAAATCGCTCCCCGATCGCAGTGGGGAGGTTCGTTTCTCGATTTGAGCATCCGAAAATATAGCGAGGTTTTGAGGTGTACATATCGGATTTTCGACGATTCGTCGACATTGAATTACGTGTTTCCGAGAACGGTGGTTTCTCGTGATTTGTCTTGTATTGTCGAGTTATGATTTTGAGAAATGGATTTTGTGAATATTCAGGTGTTCGTGATCGTTCGTTTGACGATGGACTTTCCGCCGGATCACGGGTTAACGCGAACTGCGTTACGCAAGCGTGTGAGTGGACAATTTTCTATTTTCACTGTTGATTTGCGAGTTCGTGGATTTTATGATTTCCGTATTTATTTTATACGATGATTGAGATATTTGTTATTTTCGGAGGTGTTATTATATATATTTATCGGTGATGGCATTTATTGCATCGATGCTACCAGAGTTGAGAGATTCCTCTGAAGCAGGGTTGAGAGGTCCCCTGAGTGCTGCCAGGGTTGAGAGGTCCCCTGGCCTATCACCGTCAGGTTTGAGCGATTCACCTGACGTCGGGTTTGAGAGGTTGCCCGACAACCTCCGTATATATTTATATGTGTTGTGTTTTCCGAACTCGCACTGTTTTATAATGATTATGTATAAAACTGGTGAAAGGCATATGTTTATTTTCGTCCACTCATTCTAACGTTTTTATTTGCCTTTCCCCTGGGCTTTTCGGTTTCCGTGCCCAGTTTGCAGTTCGGACTCTGGTGTCGCACGTCGTGGTTGGAGGCATAGTGCTCGAGCTACCTTATTTCTTCCAGTAGGTTTATTGTTCTACCTACTGTGGTATATTTATGTGATTATACATTAGAGGTCGCTTTGAGTAATCTGTTGTTTATGTTATACGATTTTACTCCGGATTTCAGTAATGTATAGATATATGTACTACTTTACATTATTGCCGATATATTGAGAAATCCGGATGGGATTGGTGCCCACGGTTTGCTTTTTGTGGCATAGGATGAAGTGTATTTTCTGCGTGCAGGTAATGGTAATTCCACGTTAGTAACGAAACTCTGCCGAAATTTCGAAAAGTTTTTGTTGGTTCATGTTTTCGAAGGAGTTCGATTCCGATTTAGGTAGCTAAATCGAGGTTGGGTCCTTTCACCTTTGTTTATGTATTTGAATAAATATTTTATTAACATTGACTGAGAACATGATTCTACATTTATATGAGCATTATATCTTAATAATAAATTTCCATTATATGGCACAACAAAATTATTTCCAATTTTAACTCCTTTTTTTGTTACAAAATGTGAATCAATATCACGACGCCTGTATTGAGGAGAGTTAGTTGCCTGAAAAATGGTGTCAGTTTGAAATGTCTTTGGAAAATGTTTTGTGCATAATTTGTCTCTCATACACGGAGAAGATGGATTGAGTTGACCGCAAGGACCATGAATCATAAATTGGCTAACTATTTCAAATAATCTTGGATCATTATTTTTATCAGGCAATTCAGCTGAAATGATAGAATCGACATCATTTGTTGTACGACATTTATATTCATTTTTAATCCAAAATAATAAATGAGCATGAGGCAATCCTCTTTTTTGAAATTCAATTGTACATACATGGGCATGAACTTCTCCAAAGGGTTGTCCACTTTTAATATGGGCAATCATATCATCCAATTTTATTTTGAATATCCGACAAATAATATCAGGACGATCTTCAGCTTTGTACCCAGGGTTTTTTTTCAAAATATCTAATAATTTCTTACCATTTGACATTGCACGTGAAAGTGATAAATAAGTCAGGATTCCCATATTCTCGACAAATTGTCATTGCATCTTGATAATTATTAAACATATCTCTTGGACTACCTGTGTGAGAACCAGGGAGAAAAATTCTTTTTCCAACGTCATGACCCAGAACAATTCCTTCAGAATTATATGCAGATAAATTATTCCAAGTTTCAGACCTTAGTTCTGGTTGATGATGTCTTATATATTCCAAACGATTTTCTTCGACAGTCGCATATGCATCAACCAAGTATTGTTGAAATAATCTTCCACCTTTTAATAAAGTACTGGATTGATTTGATCTATCACGAATTTGATAACAGAAAAATTTACTCATAGATAGTTTTTTTTCTTTATTTTTAGAATCACGTGGCATAGATTTTAATTTGATATTGATTTTAAAGCCATCTTCTCCATGTGGAAAAAGAAGTGGATATTGTATTGCCATAAGTTTTGGATGAATTTTGGAAATGCGCTTTAGATATCCTTCATTAGATCGCACAATTATATCTCGATTTGAATTAAATTCACCTATATCACCAACAATTAATCCACCAATTTCACAACCAGAAGGTAATTCATATTGTTTGTTGTCATTTTTTTGACGATCAAGCATAGTCATATTTAGGAGATTGTCCTTCAGATGGTAAAACTGAACCCATTAGATGATGTACTTGACCACATATCTTAAAAATATAAGGAGCTCCTCCACAATTAATGTTATATTCAATTTTAACTCCCATAGACGTAAAAGCAAACATAGAATTATAGACCCTAATATTATCACGAAACAAAATACTCCTTCTACCATTCTTTGCATCCAGCAATTCATCAAGAAAAGAAGGTGTTAAATGTGATATTGGAAGTTCAACATGGCCTTTTTCACAACAATGACTATACATTGGTTGGTTATTTTGTTTTTTTTTGTAGCGATTCATTTAACCAAAAATGGACGGCACAATGTTTGCATGTATAATCATCATCACCACAATCTTCATAATTCACAACCACACCTGCAATTTCAATCATAATAATATAAATTACACCATGTTTGGTCACCAATAATTGTTGATGAATATTGTATTGAATAATTGATATAAAAATTACTTCTAACCTGCTCGATTTTGTTGATACATTGCCTGTCCAAAAGACCCAAGATGAACACCTATGATTCATAATTAATGATTGAGATTAAATGAACGAACAAATGATAAGAGATTAAACAGTATACACTATTTTCTAGGACAACATATATAGTTTCAGGGAAAACAAAAGCAGTTTATTATTTCCTCAACAATGACGTACATAAATGGTTTGTTGTCAGCTTCATAATGATAGAAAATGTCAAAGTATACATCATATCAGTTTATGAAATTTAGCCTAGACAACATGTCATTACAATATGTATGATTTGATTTGTTAAATTCACCGAAATAATTAGCCAGAAAGAGCAAATGAAAAACTCGATACATAGCCACAGAATTGATGAGGATAAGAAAATGACACAAAAAAATACCAATGCATGCCATGCTAGAAAGAAGCGATCTCATTGGATATGATTTCTGTGTTTCATCAGACACACCAATTTACAAACACAGGGAGACAATAGCAAAAATTCATGATAGAGAAGAAGTTTCGTGGCGTCCAGGCATATAAATACCATATAATTCGTCTATACCAAATGATGAAAAACAACACGAAAAATGCAAAGAATTAAGAATTGATCCAAAAGTAAATCTACAGCTCTTATATCAATGATAGCCCACAAATAAAACATAGTAACATTCATAAAAAGAATGATCCGGAAAACAAATTTTTCCCAACTACAATAGGAAAATCATTAAAATAGCTCCTTATAGTCACTACATAGGAGAAAACAATGCACTGAAAAGGACATAGAAAAAGTGGCAAGACCTGATATAATTCCATGAATTTCTTTCTTGTCTATGCATAGATAAAAATTCAAGTTGTAATATAAACAAAAAAACCAATCTTTCTGGTTTAATCGAACAGGCTGAATTAATTGTTTGGAATGAAGCTCCTATGTGTAATAAATGGTCTATTGAATCAGTAGATCGAACACTCCGTGATATTTTGTCAAAGAAGGAAACACTGTTTGGAGGGAAAACAATTTTATTTGGAGGAGATTTTAGACAAACATTACCAGTAATACAAGGTGGTAGTAAAGAGCAAGTCATTCAACAATCTTTGAATAATTCATACATATGGCCTGATATTACAGTGTTCCATCTTATTGAAAATATGAGATTGTTAACAATTGGTTTAAATATTATAGAAAAGAATGAAATTAAACAATTTGCTGAATGGATATTACAAATAGGTGAAGGTCGACTGGAATCAAATTTTCATACGGGTGATCAAGATGTTAATTGGATTGATATACCAAAAGAACTACTTATTGATCCTACAATTGATCCTATAAAATCAATTTTTCAGGCAACGTATCCCAACTTTTTGAAAAAATATAACGATACAAATTATTTAAAAGAGCGTGCTATAGTAACTCCAAAATATGTAACCGTTCAAGAAATAAATAATTACGCAATTAAATTATTGCCCGGTCATGAAAAATCATATTTTAGTTCTGATTCAATTTCGTATAATTCTGGTAATAGTGATAACATCAATCTTTTATATCCTATGGAATTTTTTTTAAACAAACTTGAATTTAATGGATTACCAACCCATCAACTTATTTTGAAAATTGGTATGCCAATTATGTTATTAAGAAATTTAGATCAGATACATGGTTTATGTAATGGTACAAGATTGATTGTAACAAAATTATTTGAGAGATTAATTGAAGCCAAAATACTCACAGGAAATAATATGGGACAAAAAGTTCATATTCCGAGAATTGTATTATATGCTACCGAAACAAAATGGCCACTTTTATTTAAAAGACGTCAATTTCTTGTTCGGTCATGTTATGCAATGACAATAAATAAAAGTCAAGGTCAATCACTAAATCAAGTTGGAATATATTTATCAGAACCAGTCTTTACTCATGGACAATTATATGTACACTACAAGAAAACTGCACCTAGACCACGGAAACGTAATTGTTCCGTGGTCCAAGTTCCACTTGGACGACGGAAAAGACTCCGTTGTCCAAGTAACACCTGGACGACGGAGAATACCATCTCCGTCTTCCAGGTTAACACCTGGACCTCGGAGCCTTTTCCGTGGTCCAGGTTATCACCTGGACCACGGAGACGGTATTCTCCGTCGTCCAGATTACCACCTGGACCTCGGAATCTTCTCCGTCCTCCAGGTGATCACCTGGACGACGGAGATGGTATTCTCCGTCGTCCAGGTGATCACCTGGACAACGGACCGACACGCCGTCGTCCGAGTACGTAACGTACTTCCACTTAGACGACGTACCGACACCTCCGTCGTCTAAGTGAAGCATTATATATAAGCCCGATGCCAAACTGAATTCATATCGATCATTCCATTAATTTGAAGGAGAGATAGAAGGGAGAAGGCAGAAGGGAGCTAGCTAGAAAGCCGAGAAGAATCAGGATCGATCGATAAGGGCCGGGATCTGCGCTGACTAGCTAGCTAGCTAGCTTAATTAACGTACAGATATCGAGAAGGACAACGTACAGGTACGTACACAGTTAAAATTTGCTTAATTAATATATATTTAGTGAAATAGATGGCGTACATATATTCAAGGATGTTAGCTATATATATATATGTACAGATCGATTAAATTACGTACGTAATTGATGGATCGATGTAGATCGAGTACGTATAATGAAGCGTAAATTAATGGACTAATATATATATGTAATAATTAATTAATTATAATATTTTGTAGCAGTATGGACAAGAGTTGGATGAAGTTGAAGAATAGATGTGATGTCCGGTATATGGATGGAATTAGCGAATTTGTGAATTTTGCGATAGAACATGGTCAGGGAAAGAAACGTTTCAGGTGTCCGTTTCAGAAATGTCTTAATTGTCAGTATGCGGAGGTTAATGTTATGGTGCAACACCTGTACGAAAATGGAATGATGTGGAGTTACACTACATGGAGCGAGCATGGTGAAGCAGTAGAGTTCAGCGCAGCAGACTTCAGCTCAGGGTACAGTTACCATGGTGCCTCATCCAGCGGCAGTGGTGCCGGACCCCCAGCTTGCAACCCAACTGCAGATTTGGTCCATGATGCGTTTCCGGGATGTAGTCATGGTGGACACCAAGACGGAGGTTACAGTACCACTAATGAGCATGATGACACATTCCCCGCAGCTAGCTTGGCCACTGACACCAGTGAGATGGAAAAGTACAACCGGATGCTACTTGAAGCACAGACCCCGGTGTTCCCTGGATGTCGAGAGAATGTGTTGCAATATGTGATGGAGCAAATGAAGATAAAAGTGAAGCACAAAATGTCAGTGAGTGCTTTTGACGAAATTCAGGAGCAAATATGTAAGTTGCTTCCTGATGATCACAATCTTCCTAAATCTCATTATAAGGTTAGAAATATCCTGAGCAGCCTCGGCCTAAAGTACAGGATAATTGACGCATGTCTGAATGATTGTGTGCTATTTTACAAAGAGTATAAAGAGTTGAAATATTGTCCCGTATGTGGCCAGTGCAGATTCCACTTGAATATGAAGAGTTCGAAAAAGAGAATTCCTGTGAAAGTTGTTAGATATTTTCCCTTGATTCCCAGATTGCAGCGCCTGTACATGTCTCTACACACAGCTGAGGCGATGCGATGGTACGCAGAAAAGCGAATAGATGACGATGTCCTGCGACACGCCGCGGATGGGGAGGGTTTCAAAAATTTCGACAGAGAATTTGGAGACTTTGCTGCAGAGGTTAGAAATGTTAGACTCGGCCTATCTATAGACGGATTCAATCCTTGGGGAAGTAATAGCTCCGCCGTCAGCACTTGGCCAGTTATTATGATGTCGTACAACTTGCCTCCGTGGATGTGCATGAACAAGGAATTGAATTTACTTACCGTACTAATTCCAGGTCCTAAATCTCCATCGAAGTGCTTAGATGTCTACCTCAGACCTTTGATCGACGAGCTGAAACTGTTGTGGGAAAATGGAGTCCCAACTTATGACAAATTCACTGACACGATGTTCACGATGAGGGCTGCCGTAATGTGGACGATCAACGATTTTCCAGCTTATGGGATGTTGGGTGCCTGAAGGACAAAAGGATATAATGGATGTCCTATATGTTTGGACGACGTGAACTCTAGTTGGCACGCGGGGAAGGTGTGTTACTTGGGTCACCGTAGATGGCTTCCTCACGACCACCCGTGGCGACAGGATGAAGCTCATTTCGACGGCACGGTAGAGAACAATCCTAAACCCCGTAGTTGGTCAGGCGAAGAGATTTTAGAGAGGTTGAGCTATTTCGACTTTGGTGTGATGAGCAATGACGCGGATGTAAAGAAATGCAATCCAATTCCTCCACATGATCTAAGCTATTGGGATCACAAGAGTATATTCTTTGAACTCCCTTACTGGTCGAAGTTGAAGCTGAGAAACAACTTGGACGCGATGCACATAGAAAAGAATGTGTGCGACAGCGTGGTGGGAACAATTCTAGGTATTAAGTTCAAGACTATCACGTTATGCTGCAACGTCTGATTCCAGTGGTAATTCGACCATACTTGCCTCGGGACGTCGTAGAACCAATAGTGGCATTTTGCAGGTGGTGGCAGAGGTTATGCGCCAGAGAATTACAGAAGTCAGATGTGGTGGAATTGCAACAACAAATTGTGCACATCATTTGCAAACTAGAGAGGATTTTTCCCCCTGCTTTCTTTGACATCATGATTCACCTAATGATCCACCTGCCCGAGCAGGTGCTCATTTCTGGTCCGGTCCAGTACACTTGGATGTATCCTCAAGAAAGGTACGTACAACGTACTACTTAATTAATTTGTTCCACTGGAGATTATATATATACTAGCTAGCTATATGTACTTATTCTTATTGTACGTTTGATTTTGTAGACAGCTTGGACAGTAGAAGTCATTCGTTAAAAACAGGTCGGCCCCGGATGGATCCATAGCAGAGACATACCTAATGCATGAGTGTGTTACTTACTGCAACAGGTACCTCAAAGATCCACCACCTCCCACTGCATCTGATCGCAGTGCCCGCATCAATCTTTCTGTCGTCACCAATGTCGTCCGACCGTTTAGAGGAGTATTAAAGGAATCGTTAACACAGGAAGAACTTATTGAGGCACATTGGGTAGTGTTGCGAGACTGTGACGAAGTTGAGCCGTACATGATGTCATACAGGGAGAGGCTTCAGGCGTTAAATCAAAACAAGAGTTCGGCGTGGATTGAGAAAATGGTTAAGAAGAAGTTTCCCGATTATTTCTTCCAATGGGTACGTACGTTCGACTCGGTATTAATTATTTAAATACATATCGCTCATGTTTGTAGAAAGTAAACCCTTATATAAATTTGCCCTTTTTCTCAGATGATTGATCTGCAAAAATCTGATAACCACGGAGGGTGGTGGTCATGGCCAAAGCACTTGCTAGCAGGGAAGTCGGTTAAACACTATATTTATCCCGGATGTTTTGTGAACGGTGTAAAGTTCCATTCATTGGCCCGAGACGAAGGAAGAAGAACACAAAACAGTGGGGTAGCGGTTGGGAAAGACAATGATCTATATTACGGGGCTATTGTATACGTGGTTCAGCTATGTTACGGGAATGATGTCAACGTTTTCCTATTCAAGTGCAGATGGTTCAAGCGTACAAAGGAAGACCTGGGACTATTATCAGTCGATACAAACTCTAGCTGGTATGAGGATGAGCCTTTCGCTCTCGCCACCTTAGTTCGGCAGGTGTTCTATCTCGACAATCCGAAAGCCGGTGAAGGGTGGAAAATAGTGAACTATATCTCTCACCGAGGAATATGGAATACAGAGACAATTGAAGGGACACCGACGACGACTGAACCAGAAAGAGACATTCCTGCCTATCAAGAGCCTAATATTTCTGTCATCCGCTCCGATATAATGGACCTGGTTCAAGATGGTGAACGGTTACCCATGCCTGATGGTTGTACAGATCTAACTGAAGATGAGATTATCGATGAGGTAGACGAAGAAGACGAGCAGGAAGAGGACGAGGACGAGGACTCAGGTTATTCGTCGGACGATGTTGAGTACGATGACGAGGATGAGCCGTCGTCTAACGGGGATGAGGACGATGATGATTATGACGAAGAGTACAGTCATACGACGAGGGAGATTAATTGGTAATTAATTATTGTAATTATTGTAATATATATATGATCGATCCCCCGCCATTTTCGATTCACCTTTGGCGCCACGCCAAATCTCAATCTCATATAAAACCCTAAATCCTGGACCCTAAATCTAGCAGATCGGATCGATCGATCAATTTTTTAATTATATTTTTGAATCAGAATAATTGAACGGACACACAAATGTCAGGGGACGACCTAAACCGTAAACCCTAAGGCCCTAACCCCTGAATTCGGGGTTTACGACTTGGACGACGGAGAATGGTCATTATCCGTCGTCCAAGTACACATTATGACGACGGAGTTGGTCATTATCCGTCGTCCAAGTTCACAAACCCTAAACCCTAAACCCTAAGGCCCTAACCCCTGAATTCAGGGTCTATACACCTGGACGACGGAGAACGTCATTATCCGTCGTCCAGGTGAGAACCTGGACGACGGAGAACACTCTTATCCGTCGTCTAGGTGAAGATATCATAATTTTTTCTAAGACAACGACCATCTAGACCTTCTTCCAATGCATATTCTTTTCATCAAGACTTTAGAGTAAACAATTCTTGGTGTGTGAGCTTCGACGGTTCGAAAATCGGAGTTGCGAAATGCGTTGTATCCACGTTTCCGGTTTGTGAAATTATCGGTTTTGCGGTTGACAGTGCCGATCAAAACATTCCCGAACTTATTATTTTATGGTCCTTTGAAGACAATTATATATTATTTTACGACGAACATATCCAACGGTTGTTTTGTCCAAATTCAATTTCGTTAATACTCTGCTGCAAATGAGCTTCTACTCATGAACACTTAAGTCGTAAAGATTAGTCGATACTTAACATGTTTCAAGACGTAAAATTAATCGTCGGTTCAAATTTAACTGTTCATATATACGATGCGTTCATCGATATTGTACGACTATTTCACTCGAATGACAGATCGCTAAATTCCTGGCGAATTATTTTTTAAATTTTTTTTTACGTAATTTGAACCTGGACGACGGAGATGGTCATTTTCCGTCGTCCAGGTTCAAAAACCATGGCGGTTCAAATTTATTTTTGTTTATTTTTTTCATGTAATTTTCACTTGGACGACGGAAACTGACCATCTCCGTCGTCCAAGTCCAATTTTTATGGCGGTTCAATTTACCGCGTCCGTTTTTGGGACCGCTTGAATTTTCACTTAGACGACGGAGAATTCATTCTCCGTCGTCTAAGTCCAAAATTATGGCGGTTCAGAACGTCCTGCCGATTAATTGGCGCCGCTTGAATTTTTTTGAAACCGCCACCTAGACGACGGAAAACACTATTTCCGTCGTCCAAGTGAACTTAGACGACGGAGAATAGTGCTCCGTCGTCTAGGTGCAACTCTATAAATAGAGTTGCACGGCTCCCTCATTTTCTCATCATTCCATCTCCTCCTCTCCTCTCCTCTCCTCTCCTCCGGCGATCCTCCTCCGGCGACGCTCCGACGACATTTTTTTCGGCGTGGTTCCTCTTCTCCGACGACTCAACTCCGCCGATATTCCCGCAAACTCCGATTCGGTAAATTTCTATTTTTTCCTTATTAAAATAATTTTCATTTATTTAATTAATTAAATTCTAAATATAATTAATTAATAGAATTTAATTGATTAATTAGTTTAAATATTTAATAAATGATTAATTATTGTTATTAATTAATTAAATCATAATTATTGTAATTATTGTAATTATTTATTATTAGTTTCATGATTAAATGAATTGATTATTAAATTTATTAAATGAATCAATTTTTTATTAAATGCATGATAAATAAATATAAATTATTGCATCTAATTAAAGGAATTATTAATTAATATTTACGTGTATTTTCTAGTAAATTAATTAGTAGTACGTGTTCGATTTAAATTTAGTACATAGGCTAGGTAATTATTAAGTCGCACTCTTTGGAATAGATGGCGCATCTTTTCCTTGCTTATCTCCTTAACCCCTCGTGATGTGTGGATTTCATCACCGCACACCATAACCTAAGTGAAGTTATGGACACGAGGTTGAGGGCGGAGTTTGCAAAGGACTTGAGGGAGTGTAAATTTTCGAAAAATTGGCCGAATGTCAGACATGGTGTCTAGAAACGGGTTATGACTGGTGACAGGATTTGGACTAAGAAAGACTTTTGTCGAAATTAGTCCTGCCTCTCTCGTTATCTCTATCCCTAACTGGCCATGTTTTTCGATTTAACCAAGGCTGATTAATTGACAATTTACACTTTATCGCGCGGGTCGCACGTCCATTGAACGACCGAAAATGCCAAGCTAGTGTACTCTATTTAAATCTTAAACGTACTTAATTAATTAGCGTAAATTTTTAAGTTGTAATTATTATGGTAAGTAGGTATTTTAACACCGTACCCTTAGGTTTAAATGGCTCCGCCAAAGACGACATCCGGCAAGAAGAAAGCCCAACAGGAGGCAGAAGATAACATGCTCCGAATGTTGGCGGCCCAAGTCGGTTGGGTTCAACAGGAGGGCAACGACGCTCTCAATCCGGACGGATCAGCTGGTCCGTCTGTAGCGCCCTCTGGGGAAATTCCCGCTCCTCCATTCATCGAGAGCGGTGATGACGTCGACCCCTTCAAATCTCCGACGCCCGGTACCCATTCAATGGGCAGTACTCAGGCGTCTTCGACCGCCGAATCAATCATGTACAGCGCCCGCCGTAGGCAAAGGAGGGCCCCCACTGACCCGGAACCGAAAAGGACTCGGGGTCTCGCTAAAGGGGGCAAAGCGGAGCGTATTTGCAAGGCGACCGGTAAAAAGATCGACTTGCCGTACGACGAATTCACCGGTGGCCCTCCCATAGCTCAGCTAGCAAGTCTCTCGGCGCATGGGATATGGTCAATCATCCGTAACCGCGTTCGTCTCACTACCCCTACTTGGAAGGAGGCGCCAGATCAAAAGCGAAAGTCTTCAATGATCTTTCGGTACGTAATACGTCCAATTTAGTTATTATATAATATTGTTAATATTAGTTAAACCGTTTATAATATATACGATTATAATTTTATATTTATTTTTGATAGGAACATTTTGACGTTGATCCGACACCGGCTATGTTGAGGCATATCAACCAAACCGCCAACTCCATCTACAAAGATTGGAAGTACAAGCTCCATAAGTACTACAAAGAACATGGTCCCGTGCCTCCTCCGGTAGAGCTGCAAGGGGAGAGAGAAGATGAGTGGGAGTGGTTGTGTAACCACTTTGCCGACGACTCCTTTAAGGTGTTAATTTATTTATTTTATTTCAATTAAGATAATTGAATTATTTAAATTGTACTTATTAGTTTTTTAATGATTTAATTATGTTGTGTAACAGAAATTCTCCGGTGTCAACAAAGCCAACCGGGGGAAGAAGGAGAAACACCATACTACCGGCGCCAAGCAGTTCATTCAAATAGCAAAGGAGCACAAGGATAAGGGTTCCAAACACCCTTATCTTGATGCAAGCGTAAGCGCGTACGTGACGCCAGGGCTCGATAATGAAGCGAGTCAATGCGGCGTAAGTGATATATTAAATTTATGTGCTTTTAATTATAGTAATTTAAATATGATTTCATTATAATAAATTAATTATTCTTTTGTAGGCAAGGGTGATAGAGCGTGCGCAAGAAGAGTTGGCTAACACTCAGCTTGCGTTCCCAGATGTGCCGCCGGAAGACCTGCCTCCTCTATCCTTAGAGAGCCAAATTGCAATCGCGGATGAGGTCTACGGTCGTAGAGCTGGCAAGGAGGTTAGGCACTTTGGGCCTAGGGTGGTACAAGATTTGTCGACGACCTCCGGCTCATCATCTACGGGAGGTTCGGGGCAGCGGAGAAGGAGCCAGGCAGCGGCCGTCAAAGCAGCCATTCAAGAGGCTCGACTGGCACGAGAGGAGAATCGGCGGATGGAGGAGCAGAATGAGTCAATGCGGCAAAGACTTGACGAACAACAAGCACAAATAGCCCAACTCATCGCGCTCATGAACCAAAATCGAGAAGAATGTCAACCTCCTCCGAACCCATACCCCGACGACAACGATCCGGCTGGAGGCGGAGGACTCGGCAGCGCATCTGCTCCTCCAGTATATTAGCTAGCTAGTTAATTAATTATCGCGTTTCTTTATTTCCGAGTTCCGAACAATATTTTATAATTTTTATAGGTTTTTAATTTGGATGTGTATGTAATTAAAGATTAATTAATTAATTATTTAATACATTAATTAATATTAAAAATTTAGTTTAATTAATTAATTTCGACTATTTTCATTATTTAAATTAATTTAATAATAAAATAATTTAATAATATTTAATTTCTATTAATTTTTTTTAAAATTAAATAGTCACCTGGACAACGGAGATTATGTTCTCCGTCGTCCAGCTGCACAAACCCTAACCCTAAACCCCTAACCCCTAACCCCTAATCCCTAAACCCTAAACCCTGTCATTCTCCGTGGCCCACGTGTTCACCTGGACGACGGAGAATTAGTGTTTCCGTCGTCCAGGTGAACACCTGGGCCACGGAGATTTCTAGCTTCTCCGTGGCCCATGTATGCACCTGGACGACGGAAACACTAATTCTCCGTCGTCCAGGTGAACACGTGGGCCACGGAGAAACGAGCAATGTCCGTGGCCCATGTGTTCCCCTGGACGACGGAAAATTAGTGTTTCCGTCGTCCAGGTGCATACATGGGCCACGGATAATGTCCGTGGTCCAAGTTAACTTGGACGACGGAGAACTAATTCTCCGTCGTCCAGGTGCTTGGACGACAGCACTTGGAGCACGGACCTTGGACGACGGAGATTCCGTCGTCTAAGTACTTAGACGACGGAAAACGTCACCTAGACGACGGAAATGGTACGTGGTCTAGGTGCAGTTTTCTTGTAGTGGTAGCATTATCAAGAGTTACGTCAAAAAATGGTCTAAATTTTTTTATCAATAATAACAACGAAATTCCTAATAATTTTACGAAAAATATTGTTTATAAAGATGTATTACAGGGTATATAATTAGTTTATAATTATGATCTTGGTGATCACGTATACATTTTTGATTATACAATTTTAGTTCATATTAAATATACATTTTATTTCGTTAGAACGAAATAACATGCAGTTAATTTCCCTCGACAACAAGGTTCATCAAGCGTAAAGTGCAAGTTTCTTCTATAGAAATCATTCTCCTCCTGTCAACCCATGCATCAGGAATGAAATAGAAGAGATATTTTTATCATCATTGCAAATTTCTCATTGTGTGGTATCATTGTCCATCTGTTATTATAATCATTGTAAATTTCTCATTGTGTGGTGCATAATATAATCTCTATTTTAAAATTCGTTTTATACTTATTGGAAAATTCCCACTCTGTCATGTCACTCTGTTTACATGTCTTCTTATCTTCACTTGATCATTTCTAACCGACTGGACTACATTTCCAGTTTCATAGAATTTGATGTTTCTCTCCTCTCACACTCTGTTCCTTACGACTAGCCCAGTTCGATCTGAATTCATCTTTCTCATTCCTCACCAGCTTTTTCTCCGAATGGATGTTGGATCGACAGCCAATTTTGGGGATACCCACAACAACTCAACAGCACAATAGGTCTTGATTAAAATACCCCGAAATCCTCCACCAAAGAAAGAGGAGAGTGGTGACGTCCACCATTGCGTATGATCGTTCACCGTCTCTGTTGCCGTGTGTCTTCCTTATAAATATCAATAATGGGTTGCATGTCTGCTTCAAACTGTTCTTCCAAATCAAACGCATAAATTGTCTTCACAGTGAAGGTGTGAGCTTTTTCGTTTGTTCTTATCCATGCCCGTGATTTTATGTCTGTGTTATGTTGTTACTGAGAATTATATATTACAAATTTAGCAGTTTTCGTGCCATGGTGTGATAAGCATCATGCTCATCAGTTGTCATCGTTTCAGTGCTAATTAGTTCTTATACCTCATATTCATGTCATTTTCAGCAACTGAGCTACGAAGAAAACAGTTCCAACTATCGCAAAAAGGTGATGATCTGAATGATTTTTACATTTTTTCCTTCATTCTTTCCATGCCATCTATAGAAAAGACATGTGCTCTGATGGTGTTAAATTCGGCTAACCCAATGTCATTGGTATCTATGTATCACTAACTTTTGAATTCATGTGTTCTTATGTCATGATTTTGAATTCATTGTTTGAGAAAAAAATTATGGATTCATCATGACAATGGATGAGTGCAAAATATCAGAGTACCCATTGCATTTTCTTGGAAACGTTCATATGAACATCTTAAAACCATACCTGTTTTTGGAGCACAAAAAACAAAATTTAAACGTGATATGGGGTTGGATTTGGAGCAAATCTTTTGCAGGTGCTCTAAAAAAACTGGAAAGAAGGAGAATGAGAGAGTGTTAATATCTGATATGAAATAGGCCTGAATATTCATGTTACAGGTTTTAAATAGCTCATTTGAAAAATGAACCATTCCAAGTGGTTCTCAATCAAAGTTGTGTGAAGTTTCTGTCGTAACTTCATTACAACGTACTTTGGTTCTGGAAATGACTCCTTCGTCAGTTTTTGTTAGGTCCATTTAGATCTTTCGTGTTCTTCATCATGTGTACCATTTTTCGGCTTTCTTCTTTGTATATGAATCATACAACACTAGCTCAGGTCTTTTATCTTGACAGGTCAGATCCAAAATTCACATCAAATTCAATTTGGAACTAAACCACATGATCTTTCTCTCTCATTTGTTTAACTTAGTTGAATCTTTATTCCAATGTTCAAATTTTGCATGAATTCCTATAGGTTGTTCAGAGATGACAAGATTGATTAAGGACATCAAGAAATTCACGGTTGGAATGAGTATCAGGGCACGAGTAGCTCTGGAATGGAGACCTCGAGGATTTGATAGTCTTGATTATGATGGACTCCACTATGTCTTGGTGGATGAAGAGGTAATCACAGCTGCCAGTATTTATTTAAATGTCTTTGTTTTGGTGACTGGTTACAAATATTTATTCTGAAATGTGAAAGATAGGTGGAGTCACTATAAATCATCTAGAGATCAAGTCCAGTTGAATCGAAATTAGTTATCTGACCAGAAACTGTGAGAAATATATTTTGAACATTTGACATTCAACCAATGAGTTCACACCATATTGATTAGGTTATGTGCATTTTGCTCTTCCTTTTCCACATCCTTGCCTATATCCTTCTATAACTGCTTGCACATTCGCACCATGCAATGAATGATATATGCCTGTGTGATTTCGTATAATTCACAGTATATAACTCAGTGGTTACAAATTTGCCAAATTCCTACCTGTATCCTGATCATGATCATCATTTCATCTCAGCACCAATCTTTATCTGCAGCAGCAATTTTAGGATCTTAATGGATACTTTTCAAAATGCATCATCAAATATATTAATGATATACAGATCCATATGCATAAATACTAATAGGATGAAGCTTGAATGCACCATTTGAAAGGAACTAATTCAAATATGGTCTATAATACAGCGGTATACAGCAATATTTATAGTAACCACTTTCAGCAAGTTGGCGAGGCTATATTTCTAATGGGAATACCATGTTCGAAATTTGGTGATCACTGTGGTGTGTGCTGAAAGGACCCAACCCCGATTTAGCTTCCTAAATCGGAATCAAACCCTTTCGAAAACACGAACCAACAAAAACTTTTCGAAATTTGGGCAGAGTTTCGTTACTAGCGTGGAATTACCATTACCTGCACGCGGAAAATACACTTCATCCTATGCCACAAAAAGCAAACCGTGGACTCCAATCCCATCCGGATTTCTCAATATATCAACAGTAAAGTAAAACAGTATATATATATACTTTACTGAAATCCGGTATAAAATCGTATAACGTATACCACAGAAAGCTCAGAGCGACATCTAATACATAATCATATATATACGCATACCACAGTAGGTAGAACAATAAACCTACTGGATGAAACAAGATTGCTCGAGCACTATGCCTCCGACCATGACGTGCGACACCAGAGCCTGAACTGCAAACTGGGCACGCAAACCGAAAAGCCCAGGGGAAAGACAATAAACACGTTAGAGTGAGTGGACGAAAATAAATGTCTTTCACCAAGTATATACGTTATAAAAACATATGCGAGTCCAAATAAATAAATATAATGAAATACGCGAGGTAAACTCATACTCCTCCAGCGTACAGAGCATGCAAGTAAAAATCCCACGGGGCCACTCATGGACACGTCCGTGCTAGTACAGTCCGAATCACGGGATCCCAGACCCACACGTGATTCGAGCCAGAAAGGCCTCAGGTCAGGGTAACTGTTTCCACCTGGAAATACCTCGGCATAAGAAACATATAACTGTACCTACCCGGAAATACATCGGCACAAGGCACAGCGTCCCCCCTGGTAGGCACCCTCGGTAATCAGCCGGGGATGCTTGTGTATCGATACAACAACATGAACTACGACTGTACTCTGTGAAAATCAAATCACAAATATCTCGATGCATGTACAGTAACAGCATAAAAATGCATATGCGTAACATAATCGTATATAACACATGCTCATAATAATCGTAATCTTGTAAATACGCTCATATCTGTTTATTCGTATACGTATATCCGTATATATATATATATAATATGTAAACACATGCTCATGTAATCCGAAATCTCATACGCATGCTCAAGTTCATAAAACGTATATAAAGACTCGCAAACAATCCGTGAAAGGAAATGTCCACTCACAGACTGGCGTAACGCGATACGCGTTAACCCGTGATCCGGCGGAATGTCCCTCGCTAAACAAACGATCACGAACCCCTGAATATTCACAAAGTTCATTATTCAAAGTCATAACTCGACAATACAAATCAAATCACGAGAAACCGCCGTTCTCGAAAACACGTAATTCAAAGTCGACGAATCGTCGAAAATCCGTATATAATACCTCAATACCTCGCTTTACGTTCGGACGCTCAATTCGAAAAACGAACCTCCCCACTGGGATTGGGGCGCGATTTCGAGTCAAATGACATGCAACTTGTCGAAAGTCCAAAAAGTCAAAGTTTGACCGTTGACTGCCGCCCACAGCGGCGCCGCCGTCGACCGGAGAATTTCACGGCGGAGAAACCCCTATTCCACTCAAAATCACCCACTGAGCAACTTTGTCAACTGCACCGAAGGCCAATTCAATCTCTAACTCATCCAGTTTCAAGCAAAACCGAATTAGAACACAAAATTCAAACCCAAAATTCTCCATGTACACATCGAATTGAATCACCAAACTTACATGGTAGCTTCATGGTGATGAGGGCTTCAAAGCCCACACAAAGTTGTAGCTCAATTCGGTTCGAATCACCAAACCCGAATCACCAAGTTTTTCCTCCTTTTCTTGCCGGAAATTCTCCCCTCCACAGCCACCCTCGCCGTGAGGGGTGGCCGGAAACACGGTCGGGACACCGAGACGAAGCGTTTGGGTCCGGTCTCGGCCTCAGAGGTGGCCGGAAATCCATCGCTGCCATGGAAGCCGTCGCCACCATCGTGAGCTCGCGTTGACCGGTCAAGAAGTAAATGACCAAATGTTGAATTTCCTCTTATAGAAACCTTCTATTTATATACATACCAAAAATGGAAACTTCCCAATTAATTACGACAAACTTCGGATATCCATAACTCTCGCGTTGTAACTCCGATTCCGATAATTCTCGCGGCCACAAACTCATCTCGACGTACTCTTTAATAATCACCTGAAGTTAAACACATCGGCCAAATGGATAAAAAGTCAACCATTCAAACCAACACACATTAAATCGACTAAACAATCACAATCGGAAATAATCACAACTTAAACTCTGTAACTCAAAATCATGCTCCGGATGTTCCCACGAACTCGAAATTAAATTCTGAACAGCTTCCGTGAAAGATCCGAAGCCAAATTCTCGTCCGATAATTTAGTCGCGAACAAACCAGCCATTTAAATCCGTTTCCGTCGAAAGTTCAAATATTCATAACTAATTCCTCGGTCGTCCAAATAACGATCCGAAACCGCCCACGAACTCGTAATTACACGTACAACGACTCTCAAGAAGAGATCCAGCTCCAATTCTCGGCCAATAATTAAGTCATTAAGAAACTTCGGCGGTTAAAACAACTGTCGCAACTCTGCGACTACGCGCAAGCTCATCGATCAAGCTGATTCCACTGCTAATTCTATTCTGGGTCGTCACAGTGCTCATACCTTTTCAGGGTCTATCAGTCAATATTTCTTTTCCTTTGTCATACAAATTTTACGTTCTAATTTAGCAGGTCAATTGCTTGCAAGTTTCATTCAAATCTATTTCCTGAACTGTGTAACAGAGCTATGGTACAAAAACCTCATGATTGCTTTTCTTCTGTTTGGTTGCCTTCAACATAGGTATTGGGTTTCATAATTAGCATAAGTATATGGGATATCAATAGGAAGTTGTGTTAACAGACAGAAATTTTAATATGACCATCTCTTTAACGTGATCAGATACGAGCGATCCTTTTTTGCTTCCAAGAAAACAGTTTCAACAAATGTAATTTATATAAAAGGATATCATGCTTATCATTTCCTGGAATCACAGAACTTTGTATATTTATTGTTTTTTTTATGCAGTGTTCATCGATTCATGCTATGATTGAAGAATGTTATCATGGACATATGCCGAAACTTATGAAAGTGGGAGAAGTATACGACATTTCTTGGTTTGGTTCAAAGATAGACACTGCCAGACAGAAGGTTTGCAATGCTGATATCATTTTGACATTCACTGCAAAGACCATTTTCAATGAGGTTGGACAGGACATGCCCAAGATACAAAGATATGCTTTCAGGTTTCTTGAATTTTCCCGGCTTGGTGATGTGGCAGAATTTCAATCCGTGCTTGCAGGTGATACATGAAACACATTCATCACAATTTTATAATCTCCATAGAAATATTGTGACTTTTTGAGTTTGATAACTGCAAGACTTCTACGGGTGCATCAAAGCTGCCAAAGAACCGCAGGAGATTGCTGTGAAAAATTCAAAAAAAAGGAGATTAGGACTGATCTTATATTCATGTTTGAGGGGTAAGTTGATGTACATCCTCTTGCACATGTACTTCCAGTCTGCAGTTATCTTTCCCTACACCATGCATCTTTCATCAATTACAGTAATTTCCTTCATGTTACCTATACTTAGTGCATTAGTTCTCAATTATGCTTTGTTCAATAAAATTCATTTAAAGGGGCTGAATGATTTTTCTGCTTCCAAATTTCTGTACCCATCAATACTATTCTCACTCTGCCTATTCCAAATTTCTGTAAAATGTATATGAAATACATGAGCCCATTCATGAAGAAAGGAGAATGCATCGAAATAGAATATCTGATTATCTCACCAGATTATCATACCAATCCCACTATACAATATTCATGTTTTCTACTGTCTTCCTCTTCATTACTCCATTTTCCCTGTTCATTAATAAAATGATATCGTACACTGCTGTGTAGTTAGATTTTAATCTCAAATCATATTCCTCTCTCCTAAATCCGATAACTGACAGTTTGGATGCTGATTTTTCGATATCGTGTTTTCTTTTTGAGAGGCATTATCATGGAATCCCTATAGAAGATGTTCCAAATATTGTTGGTTTCGTACATATTTGACATTGATTGTGCAGGCGAGAAGAATTAAAGATTACATTATGGGGAGATATTGCCAGGTCATTTCCTCTGGAAAAAGTCAGGAACTGTGATGAACCAGTACTTGCAGTCTTCACCGCCATGAGGATCACCAAATACGAATGTGTTGTTTATTTTTATCTTACCTGTTGGCAGTTATTGTCAAACAATTTTTTCATTGATTTGTCCTGTTTGCTCTTCCAGTGACTTTTTTGTGATCTGATTACGTTCAGTTATGAACTTTCTGTTTGCAGGACGAGTGAGTGCATCTAGCACAAATCATACGTGCATCCTTCTCAATCCAGATATTGAACAAACAGAGAAATTTAAAACTGAGTGAGTGCAACATACTACAATTCTCTGCTGATTGCTTATTTAATGTTGCGAAGAAGATTTACATTGTTTATTTACCAGCTTGATAACTCAGCATTCAAGATAATCTCATGTTCTGGAGTATTAATATGGATACCACTTCAGGGACTGCTGTATGGTGTATATATATAACTATCGACTACATTGTTTACAAGTCTACAAATAACTAGCTTATCATAACATCACATCTTCTGATTTGAATAGTATAACTAGCTTATCATCCGCTGCTAGATATATTTTAACTAGATCACTACAATTTTCATCTATGATAACATATATTGGCGATGTTTAGCATATCATCTCACAAAGGACCATTTTAACTATTAGGAATAGTATTAGATGTCGTTTAAACGATGGATGACAATTATGATGAACTAGAACTACTATTTAATATGATCCATAATCTGCTTCATTCTGTTTATGCATGTTAATGATATACCTGCTCTTCTCACCTATAATGGCACTGCATATTCATCATGGAACAGAATGATGATATACATAATTTTCTTTTGCTGTTTCTTGAACTGCCTGCATGTCAGGGAACAATAAAATCATCACATCTGGTTTCTAGCTATTTCTAACCAGCTATGAATTGTATGATTATCAAATTGTTTTTTGATGATAATGAACGTTTCAATTTCAGGTTCTCAAGAGTGGGGGACAAGATCAGGGTCTCTGGTGCATACACAAATTTAACATTGTCCGGGGAAATCAACCAGGCAGAGCGGAAAAGTATTGCGGAACTGAAAGCACTGGATCCTGCAATACACACAGTCTGTGACACGGCAACCTATCCATCCTAATTATTTTTAAAATTTATAACTTTAGATCATTAAGTATAATTATGAATTTATCATATTTGCATCACATGAATTGTTCAGATCTTTGGATTATGCATCCTAGGAAGATGGTTTTAGTTTGCCATTTTTTCACAATATCAACCTTCTGCTAATCCTCATAACCAGACTTAGAATAAACCCTACATATCTAGATGGAAATTAAATTTTGCCTGTCCCAATATTCATGCCCAAACAAAATTCAAATGACCTAGCCCTTTGGAATATGCTGAATATGAATTTTGTAAATGTCAGTGTTTTCTGTGACCAAGTCTGTTTATTCAGGATTTAAACAAACATACAATCCAATTGACCACATAACATTGATATCCTATAAAAAACATTAACATACTTTGAATGACCACACTATTCATAAATCCTAAATTGATTATACTGTGTCACAGCTTTTATACATAACTATCTCTTTCTCATCGATTAAATCACTATTGCAGACAAAGTCCGTGTGGTGTACGGCGGTCGTGACAAGGTTTTTTGCAGAAAAGGGATGGTGGTACAATTCCTGCTCCCATGACAAGTGTTATAAAGTTATGCTAAAGAATGAAGAAGGTGAAGATAAATATTTCTGTTTCACGCATGGAGAAAACAAACCAAAAAAAAGGTTTGCTCTTTTCTTCGTTCCTGTGCATAATTTCCCAGATGCATGCTCTTTTTCACCACAACTGTTATTTATCTGACACAAACATATGCATGTGCAACTTTATATCCAGTTATAGAGTCTCCATGATAATCGAAGATGAACATGACCAAGTGAATCTGACTTTGATGGGAAGATCGGCTGAGGAATTTTTCAATGCAACGTGCCAGGACCTATTGGACAGAAGATTTTATGAAACAGAAGCAACCCTCCCAATTGAGATCAATTCCAAAGTTGGAAAGACTTTTATCTTTGAGATAAACATGAACAACCGAGGCCAATTTTTCCTTAGGTCCACCCTTGAACATGATAATTCTAAGAAGAGAAAGTCAATAGATGAAGAACCTGCAAAAGAAAATGAAAATGAACAACCCATCTTGGAGACTCCACCAAAAGCATCGGTTGTAAAGAAGCGTGGAAACAAGGCTGTTGCGAAGAAATTATTTATTAATGAAATCAAGAAAACCGGGAACAGGTATAAATAGATTTCTTCCATACACTATTGTAGCAATTACACTATTTTTGGAAAGATAAAAGAGTGCTTACAAATATTTGTCTATGTATTTAGGGACGAAGATGCTGACACGTACTTCAACGGCATAGCTACAAGTTCCCAAAAAAAAGTAGGTGCAACATTCTATGTTGAAAATTGATGACTGTGATGATTTGACAACTAATATGTGCCATTTTAAGTTTGCTTAGGTTCATAATATTAGTTATGGTATCTAATTTAACAAGTAATCAGTATCTTTTCAACTGTCATGGTAAAACTAAATGATCCAAATACAACTATAATATATCTCGAATCAAATCATAGTTAGTTTGATTTCAAGATACATCCAGCTATGAATACCTGTATTAATGGAACAGACCTGTTAACAATAAACAATATGCACTTAAGATTATGGGGTAAAAAATGGTGTGCCTATCAATTCATCACAGCAACTGGTCATACATGTATAATATGTGTATGATGGCATCTGTCACAGAATGTACCATTTTAGATCAATTGCATGTGTCCAAGTTACTATCAACAACAGATACAAATTTACGTCTAATGATTAATTGTATGTTGACCTATTGTATAAAAAATACAAGTCCAAGTATCTCGCAAGAAGGAAATTTACTTATTTTGAAGCAAATTGAAAGGACCCAACCCCGATTTAGCTTCCTAAATCGGAATTAAACCCTTCGAAAACACGAACCAACAAAAACTTTTCGAAATTTGGGCAGAGTTTCGTTACTAGCGTGGAATTACCATTACCTGCACGCTGAAAACACACTTCATCCTATGCCACAAAAAGCAAACCGTGGGCACCAATCCCATCCGGATTTCTCAATATATCCACAGTAAAGTAAAGTAGTAAATATATATGTACTTTACGGAAAATCCGGAGTAAAATCGTATAACATATACAATAGGAAGCTCAGAGCGACTTCTAATACATAATCATATACGCATACCACAGTAGGTAGAACAATAAACCTACTGGATGAAACAAAGTAGCTCGAGCACTATGCCTCCGACCACGACGTGCGACACCAGAGCCTGAACTGCAAACTGGGCACGGAAACCAAAAAGCCCAGGGGAAAGACAATAAACACGTTAGAGTGAGTGGACGAAAATAAATGTCTTTCACCAGTTGTTATATATATATATATAAAATAACATATGCGAGTCCAGATAAATAAAATAACAAGTACACGAGGTAAAACTCATACTCCTCCAGTGTACTGAGCATGCAAGTATAAATCCCACGGGGTCACTCACGGACAGACACCGTGCTAGTACAGTCCGAATCACGGGATCCCAGACCCACACGTGATTCGAGCCAGAAAGGCCTCAGGTCAGGGTAACTGTTTCCACCCGGAAATACCTCGGCACAAGAAACAGATAATTGTACCTACCCGGAAATACATCAGCACAAGGCACAGCGTGCCCCCTGGTAAGCACCCTCGGTGATCAGCCGGGGATGCGTGTGTATCGATACAACAACATGAACTACGACTGTACTCTGTGAAAATCAAATCACAAATATCTCGATGCATATACAGTAATCAGCATAAAAATGCATATGGGTAACATAATCGTATATAACACATGCTCATAATAATCGTAATCTTGTAAACATGCTCATATCTGTTTATTCATATACGCATAACCGTATATATATATATATAATTGTAAACACATGCTCATGTAATCCGAAATCTCATACGCATGCTCAAATTCGAAAATCATATAAAAAGACTCGCAATCATTTCCGTGAAAAGAAATTGTCCACTCACAGACTGGCGTAACGCGTATCGCGTTAACCCGTGATCCGGCGGAAAGTCCCTCCCCAAAACAACGATCACGAACCCCTGAATATTCACAATGTCAAATATTCAAAATCATAATCCGAAAATACAAATCAAACCACGAGAAACCACCGTTCTCGGAAACACGAAATCCAAAGTCGACGAATCGTCGAAAATCCGTATATGTATACCACAATACCTCGCTTTACGTTCGGACGCTCAACTCGAAAAACGAACCTCCCCACTGCGATCGGGGCGCGATTTCGAGTCAAATGACATGCGACTTGCCGAAAGTCCAAAAAAGTCAAACTTTGACCGTTGACCTCCGTCCACGGCGGCGCCACTGTTGACCGGAGAATTTCACGGCGGAGCTACCCTTGTTCCACCAAAAATCACCCACTGAGCAACTTTGTCAACTGCACCGAAGTCCAATTCTCACTCTAACATGGTGAATTTCATGAAAAACCGAATGAACACACAAATTTCCAATCCAAAATTCTCCTTGCACACATCGAATTGAAACACGAAATTTACAGGGGAGCATCAAGGGAATGAGAGCTTCAAAGCCCATTAAGAATTGTAGCTCGAATCGGCCAATTTCACAAACTACCATTAAACTTAAAAACCTCCATTTTGGCCGGAATAATCCTCTCTCCACCGCCACCCTCGCCGTGAGGGGTGGCCAGAAACGACTAGAGGGGGCCAAGGCGAGTCGGTCCAGCCAAAGATTAGGCCGTGGGGTGGCTGGAAACCCCACGCCGCCGTGAGCCACCGAGTGCACCGTCGTGAGTTCTCCTCCTCCACGGTCAAACCCAGTTGACCGGTCAATGCCAATTAATACCAGATTTTGACTTTCCCTTTTAGGCAGGTCACTATTTATAGCTTTCCCAAAATGGAAACTCAAACTTATCCAT
Organism: Geum urbanum; assembly: GCA_946800695.1. Taxonomy (NCBI): domain Eukaryota; kingdom Viridiplantae; phylum Streptophyta; class Magnoliopsida; order Rosales; family Rosaceae; genus Geum; species Geum urbanum. The sequence continues at coordinate 17,744,441 of OX327017.1, read as the reverse complement.
TTCGACGAACTTTAAACACGCATAACTTTCGCGTCGTAACTCCAATTCCGATAATTCTTGCGGCCACATACTCGTCTCGACATATTCTTCCAATATTACCCAAAGTCAAACATATCGGCCAAACGGATAAAAAGTCAACCCTCGAACCAACACACATTAAATCGACTACACAATTAACAATCGGCAAAATTCGCAACTAATTCTTCGTAACTCAAAATCATGCTCCGAAAGTTCCCACGAACTCGAAATTAAATTCTGAACAACTTCCGTGAAGAAGCCGAAACCAAATTCTCGTTCGGTAATTTAGTCGCGAGGAAACCTGCTATATTAATCCGTTTCCGTCGAAACTTCAAATATTCATAACTAATTCCTCGGTCGTGTAAATAACAATCCGGAACCGCCCACGAACTCGTAATCACATGTAGAACGACTCTCGAGAAGAGATCCAGCTCCAATTCTCGGCCAATAATTTAGTCGTTAACAGAACCCTGGCGAGTAAATTCGTTATCGAAAATCCACGTCGATATGCTAACTCGCGAATTGAGCTGATTATACTTCTGATTCTGGTCCGGGTCGTCACAAATCCACCCCCCTTAGAAAAATTTCGACCTCGAAATTTCTGAGTCTGCCGACTACAAGGTAGGAGCACTGCCTCTGCACACTGCTTAACTCACCAACGGCAATCTCAACTGAACAATTCTGATCACAAACTCCACAATAGGAGATAATTCTGTGCTGGAATCCCTGTACCCTCAAATCACAAATCTAAACTGGTTCCAGTCAATAGCCAAGTGTTTCTGCATACGGAACAGATAGGGTACACAACATATAACAAACCTGAAACACTGTTCCGCCACACGAAACAAAACATACATCCCACACACAAAATCCAACACTATAGGCGACGCCGAACTATACGGCATAACACACACTCGCCTAATAACCACGTACGGATCAAACAACGTGGCAAATCACAATTCAACATACTCATATCAGCATAGCTCAACATCGAACTCGGGAAATTATCAATCTGTTTCCGCTAATCTGACAGTCTGTGGTAGCACATTCCACAAAATCAGAATCAAACATCCACTCAAACTCAAACCAAACTCACTCCAGCACAATGGAGTACAACATCATCCTCCAAACGACAGCACGCAACGTCGATATCACAGTGGTCAACAAACTGGTACTGTAAGCAATCTCGAACAGCTAAAACTGCTGGTTCCGAATCCTCAGGAACTGCAATACCGAGGTCCACAACATGCCCTCCAAGGCCTGAATAGTCCTCGAAGATCGCTCTTCAATCTGAGGATAAGAACCGGTACTAACTCGTAATCTGGTACCCAATGCTCGCTGCAAAGCTCGCCAACACATAGTCGTAGCTGATTGTCTCGATCAGCAAACTGGGACACAGGCGCACCACGGAATGGACAATCTCCGTCAAGCACGACTATACCAACCTGCCACTGAAATCATCTCCGAAAGTACAAGGAAACACACTAAGTTCATCAAACGATCCACAATGGCCAAACAACTGGTACCACAAACTGAAGTGCATACAAATACACACAATCACATCAACAATCGCCACGTCTAACCGGAAATCTCAAATGGCTGACACATCTCGGCAAACCTCTGCCTCCTAGCCATCGCCAGTCGACAAATGTGGCTTCTATATACATAAGCTGCTACATTGCTCTTCATGTTGCGTCACGAGTAGTAAACTCAAAGTATCTGACACTTCTCCGTACCACTAGCGCCAAACACGCGCAAAATCATGAGCCTCAGCATCATCACACACACATGAAACACTGAAACTCCTGACTCTCGACTGAATGCATCAGCAACATCATCCCAGACGGATGGTCAAAGTACAACCTCTAGCCTTTCCCGAACAAACTCAAAGGTGCAGCCATAGTCGTCAGTCGACTCCATCTATCGACACTGCCTCAAGCTCAAATCTGGCCGAAAATGCAAGTGGATAAAACTCAGTGGTCAGTGTACACCCTACACCACGCTGCACGCCATAGCAATATTATCTCCAACTCTCTGGTGCTAACACAAGGGCAGCTACACCCAAATCATACACAGGATATGTAGCTATACAAAGTTCCACTGCCTGGAATCATGAGCCACCGCTCTGCTACACAGCATCAAACATAACCAAATCTATACCTCGAAGCATCACCATAACCCATGAACTCGTCACGATCGTCAGGTAAGGTCAAAACCGCAGTAACGGTTACCAACCTGCAGGAGTAAGCAACTCTCCTCGCGTGCATCGAACCACATGAACTTGACGCCTTCTTCGTCAATCCGGAAAGTAGAGTAGCAATCCGGGAAAATCCTGCACAAAGCCGTCGGTAAAAGCTTTCCAAACCCAAGAGACCCCTGATCTCTGGTACAATAGTAGGGCAACTCCAAATCCACACGGCTTCGAACCGGTCAGGATCCATGCCGACTCCCTCGGCTAGCATCACACAGCCCAACATCTTCACGCTAATCGGCCAAAACTCACACTGGCTGAATCTCGCAAACAGCTGATCATGTCGCGAAATCCGCAACACCGCTTACAACTATTTCAGGTACTGGTCCTCACTCCTTGAGTACATCAGGATGTCACCAACGAACATGATCGCAACTCGTCCAGAAACCGTCTGAACACCTGGTCCACCAAGTCCACACGATTTACGGAGCATTGGTCAACCCAACAGCGTGACCAAGAACTCATGAAGTCCCCACCGAGATCCGAAAGCCAACATAGCCACATATGACTCATCAAACCTCCACTGATGGTATCCGGATCCGAAATCAATCCTCGAAAAGACTGAAGCTCCCTTGAGCTGATCAAACCAATCGTCAATCTGAAGCGGAGGATACTCACTCTCCTCTGAAGCGAATCAGGCTTTGGTACTTAATGGACCATCTCGTCGTACCATCCATCATCCGTACAAACAATACAAGAGCACACCACGCAAATACGCAGGGTCGCATGAAATCTCCTGAAACCTCCTCCAGTAACTCCTGGAGTCGAAACTGTAGCTCTATCAGCTCCGCTGGCTCCGAACGACAAAACATCGGTAAAATGAGTCCAGCGCCCGGTACAAGCTCAATGGTGTAATCGGTCTCCCGAACTGGAGGAATACCTGGTAACTCCTCCGGAATACACCTGAAAAACTCGGGAACCACCTCAATGTCACCAATGTCGGGCACAACAACCGTAGTATCCACAACATGAGCTACACAAACAACACAACTCGTCTCCACCATCCGCTCGACCATCACCACAAAACAGCATCTCGGGAAAATCTGGTCGTCGAAACACAACCTCCTCCTCGAGGCACCCGAACATCGCCAAATGCGTCATCAGTAAGTCCATACTCACAAGCACACCAAAACCACAATGTCCAGCTATAACAGATCCACGGCTAAGCCATATCCTCCAACAAGGATCTCGCGACCTCCGGATGGATGCAACACTCTCCAAGACCTCGGAAGTGGAGATGCAGGTACAATCGCCATGGACATCAAGCAATAGTAACCTCGGAGAAAAGTCTGTCCTCAAACAAGGTCATGGCACGAACTCCAACATGCCCAACTAGTCGCCCACGTCAATTGCGACTTCAGAATGGCTCGTCAAAAGGATACACTGATCAGATTGCAGGAACAAGATGAGGATCTCCCTGTAAACTCTAAGCCGTCAAACCGCTACAACAGCTGGCTGAGGCGCTCCCTCGCAACGTGACCCTCCTGGCCACCGAAACAGCAACAGAAAGTACTCCTCGAACACAAATCACCGCAACACCTGCTGCGTGAAAGGATCACCGACGATCGCCCAAACTCATGCCACAGGAGCAAATCCGCTACACTGTGATCTCCGCCATCGTCAAACGGACCAGCAGAGGATCCTCAACATAATCGAAAAGGCCACAACCTGATGAAGTCACTGATCCCGAAGTGTCGGAACTCAACCTCATCAAAATCTCACTGCTGAATTCACTTTCCTCAAACCGTCACATCGAAAACTGCGTACATCTTTCCCTCACAATAACCTCGCCACTGAGTGCAGTATACTAAGCTCCTCACGGATGTCTCGAGGCATATCAGTCAGACTCTCTCTGATACTCAGGTTCAAACTCATCTCGAACCTCGTGCATAGCTCCCTCTGAAGTCGCATAACACGTGCAAACAGGAACAAACATGTGGACAATGCATCTCTGCCTCAGGTGGATAAACACACCACATTCGAATGCTGGGTAGCCTGATAAACCATTACCGTATAAACAACACCCTGAATGTAGGCCATGGAGTCGCAACCGGAACTCACACAATATCAGCCCACCAAACACAACAAACTCATCTCGAACCAACAAACTCAGACTCTCTCTGATACTCAGGTTCAAACTCATCTCGAACCTCGTGCATAGCTCCCTCTAAAGTCGCATAACACGTGCAAACAGGAACAAACATGTGGACAATGCATCTCTGCCTCAGGTGGATAAACACACCACATTCGAATGCTGGGTAGCCTGATAAACCATTACCGTATAAACAACACCCTGAATGTAGGCCATGGAGTCGCAACCGGAACTCACACAATATCAGCCCACCAAACACAACAAACTGACTCAGGCACACATCACTGCCACAATTATCAGCTCTGAGGCAACATATAGATGCTCATATACACATCCCCAGGCCAACCGTGCCACACATATATCTGAACTCTGAATACTCATTCGAATCCACTGTTCTCTGGCAAATCGCGCGTCGATTGATCCTCAATAGGATCCACAACTGAAACGACACGGAAAGCACGTCAGGAGGCATCCTAATGAATACAATATCGTTCACAACAAATGGAACGTAATCATGGAACTTCAAATATTTGAAAGCATACAACACCCGGAATTTGATGATTATCCGCCGGCCGGTCGGGTCACCATTCCAGACATGCTGTACATTCTCAAATATCCTTAGTAAACATGACTACAGAAGTCTACAGAACCTATAACCTAATGCTCTGATACCAAGCTGAAAGGACCCAACCCCGATTTAGCTTCCTAAATCGGAATTAAACCCCTTCGAAAACACAAACCAACAAAAACTTTTCGAAATTTGGGCAGAGTTTCGTTACTAGCGTGGAATTACCATTACCTGCACGCTGAAAACATACTTCATCCTATGCCACAAAAAGCAAACCGTGGGCACCAATCCCATCCAGATTTCTCAATATATCCACAGTAAAGTAAAGTAGTAAATATATATGTACTTTACGGAAAATCCGGAGTAAAATCGTATAACATATACAATAGGAAGCTCAGAGCGACTTCTAATACATAATCATATACGCATACCACAGTAGGTAGAACAATAAACCTACTAGATGAAACAAAGTAGCTCGAGCACTATGCCTCCGACCACGACGTGCGACACCAGAGCCTGAACTGCAAACTGGGCACGGAAACCGAAAAGCCCAGGGGAAAGACAATAAACACGTTAGAGTGAGTGGACGAAAATAAATGTCTTTCACCAGTTGTTATATATATATAAAATAACATATGCGAGTCCAGATAAATAAAATAACAAGTACACGAGGTAAAACTCATACTCCTCCAGTGTACTGAGCATGCAAGTATAAATCCCACGGGGTCACTCACGGACACACACCGTGCTAGTACAGTCCGAATCACGGGATCCCAGACCCACACGTGATTCGAGCCAGAAAGGCCTCAGATCAGGATAACTGTTTCCACCCGGAAATACCTCGGCACAAGAAACAGATAACTGTACCTACCCGGAAATACATCGGCACAAGGCACAGCGTCCCCCCTGGTAAGCACCCTCGGTGATCAGCCGGGGATGCGTGTGTATCGATACAACAACATGAACTACGACTGTACTATGTGAAAATCAAATCACAAATATCTCGATGCATATACAGTAATCAGCATAAAAATGCATATGGGTAACATAATCGTATATAACACATGCTCATAATAATCGTAATCTTGTAAACATGCTCATATCTGTTTATTCGTATACGCATAACCATATATATATATATAATTGTAAACACATGCTCATGTAATCCGAAATCTCATACGCATGCTCAAATTCGAAAATCATATAAAAAGACTCGCAATCATTTCCGTGAAAAGAAATTGTCCACTCACAGACTGGCGTAACGCGTATCGCGTTAACCCGTGATCCGGCAGAAAGTCCCTCGCCAAAACAACGATCACGAACCCCTGAATATTCACAATGTCCAATATTCAAAATCATAATCCGACAATACAAATCAAACCACGAGAAACCACCGTTCTCGGAAACACGAAATCCAAAGTCGACGAATCGTCGAAAATCCGTATATGTATACCACAATACCTCGCTTTACGTTCGGACGCTCAACTCGAAAAACGAACCTCCCCACTGCGATCGGGGCGCGATTTCGAGTCAAATGACATGCGACTTGCCGAAAGTCCAAAAAAGTCAAACTTTGACCGTTGACCGCCGTTGACCGCCGTCCACGGCAGCGCCACTGTTGACCGGATAATTTCACAGCGGAGCTACCCTTGTTCCACTCAAAATCACCCACTGAGCAACTTTGTCAACTGCACCGAAGTCCAATTCTCACTCTAACATGGTCAATTTCATGAAAAACCGAATGAACACACAAATTTCCAATCCAAAATTCTCCTTGCACACATCGAATTGAAACACGAAACTTACAGGGGAGCATCAAGGGAATGAGAGCTTCAAAGCCCATTAAGAATTGTAACTCGAATCGGCCAATTTCACAAACTACCATTAAACTTAAAAACCTCCATTTCGGTCGGAATAATCCTCTCTCCACCGCCACCCTCGCCGTGAGGGGTGGCCGGAAACGACTAGAGGGGGCCAAGGCGAGTCGGTCCAGCCAAAGATTAGGCCGTGGGGTGGCCGGAAACCCCACGCCGCCGTGAGCCACCGAGTGCACCGTCGTGAGTTCTCCTCCTCCACGGTCAAACCCAGTTGACCGGTCAATGCCAATTAATACCAGATTTTGACTTTCCCTTTTAGGCAGGTCACTATTTATAGCTTTCCCAAAATGGAAACTCAAACTTATCCATTTCGACGAACTTTAAACACGCATAACTTTCGCGTCGTAACTCCAGTTCCGATAATTCTCGCGGCCACATACTCGTCTCGACATATTCTTCCAATATTACCCAAAGTCAAACATATCGGCCAAACGGATAAAAAGTCAACCCTCGAACCAACACACATTAAATCGACTACACAATTAACAATCGGCAAAATTCGCAACTAATTCTTCGTAACTCAAAATCATGCTCCAGAAGTTCCCATGAACTCGAAATTAAATTCTGAACAACTTCCGTGAAGAAGCCGAAACCAAATTCTCGTTCGGTAATTTAGTCGCGAGCAAACCTGCTATATTAATCCGTTTCCGTCGAAACTTCAAATATTCATAACTAATTCCTCGGTCGTCTAAATAACGATCCGTAACCGCCCACGAACTCGTAATCACATGTAGAACGACTCTCGAGAAGAGATCCAGCTCCAATTCTCGGCCAATAATTTAGTCGTTAACAGAACCCTGGCGAGTAAATTCGTTATCGGAAATCCACGTCGATATGCTAACTCGCGAATTGAGCTGATTATACTTCTGATTCTGGTCCGGGTCGTCACACAAATACTCATGCAATGGACATTTATATTATGACTATATTTATCAGTTGCATGTGCAAATATGATATTCATGTTCCTGTCTCTCTCTTTTGGCATGCTCTCATTCTGACCACCACTATTCACAGCCTGCATCAAGTTGTGATTTAGTTGACTGATCTAACATTATATCATGTCTGATTGTTTCAATTCTTGCATTGTTGTCGTTGATTTCAGGTAAATAACTTAACGAGAAGAGGCAATTTTTTGACAACAAGTGTGTATACACCACTTTTCTTGGTTGGCCAAAATAGTTTTTTGAGGATGCCTTTCTAGACATGCCTTCAATACTTTTGTTGCAATGGTCTCTTTAATTATTAGTGTTTAAGTTAGTTTCTATAGTTAGTACCTATCATGGCAAACATGAAGCAGCTAATGTTGTGATCAAGAATGATTTTTTGATCTGGGTGTTAGCAGCTGTATCATTTAGAAATGTCATGATATGTAATGAGACTATGTATATTCATGTGTTCATCCATGAATCCTCATGGTTTGTTTCTCATGTATACTGAAACTATGTAACAATACTATCATGCCAATATGTATGTCACGCTAGCTGCTGTTTATGCTTCCAGCTTTTTACACCATAGCATGTCAAAGTTAACAGATCCATGCATATGGAATAACTCAAATGGCCTCTATGTGGGAAAAATAGATATATGGGAAAAATAGATGCATATGCTAGAAGAATGTTATTGCTTAAATCTCTCTGTGCCACCGATAGATTGCAATTAGCATGCTTTTTTTGTTTACAGTTCGGATGTTTTCTTTTGCCCACTACCCCTAAACGAAGTTTGATTATTGACTTGATCATATTCTTGGCTGGTTGCATCCAAAAGAAAATTGTCTCAGGTAATGATTTTATTGGAAACCTATTTATAGAGGGAAGAAAAAAGTGGATTTGTGCAATAGAATCTGAGATTCTAGCACTGCACACATGTCAGGAACATATGAAAGAAAATACAACCTCCAAATGATTTCTGTACGGAGCCCCATGAGATTGATCTTGCCCCTTTGTTTTAGGGCACTATCACGTCAATAAGGTTTATGGGTCATAATATATATAGTATACAATACTTTTGTTTTTATGAGTTACTTCTCTTATAATACTCAACGTTGAGTATTTTGATTCTTTGTTTGTGCATAAATAGTTGTTAACATCTGACACATTTCAATTTCTACACAATATTTTTTTGTCCACAAAATTAACACAATTTAATTCTAGGCAACTACATTTCTCAGTATGCGCTCCACTTTTGTGACACATTCTTAAATCAAAATAAGCTTCTGAGCTGACCACAATAAAAAACTCACTCGACCAGTTTATGATCTTCTTACTCTTAATTCCTTTGTGCTTTTCTTAGGAACAATTCAGTAAATCATAATATATGCAATTCACCTTTAAAATTGATATGTAAACATACATGATAGGCTATCCAAAATATGAAGTGGATGAAAAACCATTATGTGTATAAGTGCATTTCAACTTTATAGCAATTATTTATAAGTGATTGCTCCTATCATGTATGACTGTGACTATAATCAAATATTTGATACAATTCAACTACTTGTTTACGCTTACAATTACTTAACTTAGAAATTTCTCCATTTGCACTTTATTTTTTTTTCATGTAATGCGTTCCAAACTAAGTTTTAACTTAGAAGTGACTGCTTTTATTGTCTACAGTTGTTGTCAGAGGCTCACGCTTAATACAATTTAATCTCAAGCATTCAGATATCTTCGACCTATATAACACGCCATTGAGAATTTAATATACATGGCCTGATAATAATATCTTAACGATTGTTCTTACTCTAAGAATTGTTCATGTCATTTTCCTCATTATATATAAGAAAACTATGCATAATCTTCTTCCATTTCACAAATTAAACGCATCCAAATTATTTGAGTTACAAACCACATCAATATTTTAGATGTAAGTATATTTTGCTTGGACCAATTCATGAAATCAGCTGTATCAAAATCCTTTGTTGGACAAGAATCACGAATCTACAATAAAATACAGTTTAATACTACCTTTGAATGCCAAACCATTCCATCAATGATAAATGCTATTACACCCACCTCTCCAACGGAACTTATTTCCCTATTTCGATCTCTCTCACTCTGTCTCTAGGTCTCTCTCCTCTTTCGCCACCAAAAACCAAATCCTGGCTGCAGATTCAAAGGAAACAAATCTCGCCCAATCCGTGGGATACAAGATATCTGCGATCGATGAACTGATTTACACCCTGCTCAAGCAACAATCCTTGGTGATCTCTCAATCAACTGATTACCATGACCCACACAAAAGGTATCGACTACTCTCATTTCGCAATTAGGGATTTCATCCCATGTGTTAATCTATTTGAAATGGTAAATGGATATCAAAAATCAGGTGTATTGGATTACCAATGTGCTTTTCTGTCCAAAATTGCATGTCTGATTCCTTGAGTCTATGCTCTTATGATAGTCGTTTTTCATTGTTTAGCATTTGTTTACTTTTGCTTTCATCCTATAAGATTAGAATTTGTTTTTGTCTGCTGGTGATTTCCTTCTTCATTGTTGTGTCTGTTTCATGGTCTTTGATTCCAGTATAATATAGCTTGAATAACACATGAATTGACAGAATGTGGTTCATTTAGCTCAGATCTTTGATCAATTTGAATGTTCAAATAGATCAGGATATCACGATGCTTTTCTTTATTCCATTCACTAATCATATAAGATTCAAGAATAACGTCATATACCGAAGAAATTGAACCTTGCAATCGTTATTGAACAACAAACCCTCTTACCTAAACAACGGATCAAACCTTAAACCATGTTTTATGCTAGGTTACGCAGAAATGTTGTGTGTTAACTTAGTTTCACCTAGATGGTTCAACATTTTCCCACTTTGTTTACATTTTTTTCCTTCATACAAATTCCGGTATATTCCGATGTTTGCTGGTCTCTTTCTTCTTGCTTGCTGTGCCTATTTGATAGTGTTTGATTCTAGCAGCTGTGGCAAACCTTGCTGTACTAAATGCATGCAACTTTACCTTTTTACATCTACAGGACATAGGTTATTCATCATCACTTTTTAATTGTCAGAGTATCAATATGCAGTTCTAAAATGCGCATGTTATCTGTTATTTGTTTGAAGTTACTTCCCATCCACATGCAATGTTTGTTGAAATGACACAGCCAAATAGAATACATTATTATCTTGCAAGATGAGCATACCCGTCCCATTAATTCTCGCTTAATGGCACAAGGTCCACCCCTTCTTTTATATGATTACTTTCAGTTCATGTGCATTATATAAAAGCACAGTCTAGATTCAAACACAAAATTGAAGTACTGCATACATTACATATATGATATATATGATTCTCAATCTTCAAATGACTGCATTATTATGTACAGAACAATTCAAGGCAATGTGCGTACTAAAAAACCTGAATCCAAAACAACCGAACTCAGCAGTGGCACCCAAAAAATGCCCACCTATGCGAAAATCAGGCAGACCGATCACACGAACAGGAAAAAAGAAAGTGGGAATATCTGTGGAGGATCCAGATTTCTCAAAAGACCCTGTCCCTAAGAGGCCAAGAGGACGGCCACCTAAAAGGTATATCTCTTAAGAAATTTTAATATTTCGTTATTTCCTGTATGCTACTGTGTATAATACAATACTATCTTCACTGACTCACTCACTTGCTCACTGCCTTTCTTTCTCAAATTGTTTGTTTCCAAAATTGTATGTTCATGAGCAATGAAATAACTTTCGATCATTTTCATTCAATCGCCATAGTTCATGTAACATTTCCTGTTTTTTTTCCTTCAGACCACGCACAGAAGATGAATCCATCACAGAAGGGTTTGAAACAACAAGACCTGCACCAGCAAAAAAAAGGGGCAACCCTAGTTGGACTAAGAAGGCAGACAAGTGCCCAAAAAACACTGCACATCAATGGTACACATTTTAAAAATTAATTTCATGTTGGACGTCCCAATCTAAAACACAACACCAGTTCCAGTTTTTACACACAAACATTCTCAGACAAGAATATACATTATGCATCTTTGCTGCTTCCATGGTTTATATTTACAGAATGAGCTTATTTGGCCATGAGCAACATAAATATCATATATTTGCAGCTATATCATATGATATAGTTCTGGTGAAATAAATAAGTGTGCTAGAACCATTCTTAAATAGGTGTCATTAGTAAAAGAAATATCATTAAGGTGTGAATAGGTGTGCAACAAAAGTTCTTTCAGTCAAAAAACGTATGTGAGTACTTGATTACATATCAATAACTCCCCTAAGTACTTGCTTATGTGTCAATGATCTATACAAGTATTGAACTTCATATCAATCTATAACCAACAAATTCAGACAATAAATCTTTACTTTGTATGCTGCAATCACCATCTACTGCTTTCAAAACTGTGGCATCATTGAATTCAAATTGTTGTGACTGCGTTCATAGCTGTGTCTGATATGTTAAAATCTTCCTAAAAAGTTAATATTTCTGAAATAGATCGGAAAATAATTATCAAAGATTAACTTGCAATTTTCAGGACATGGGAAGAAGATACGCTTGTGAAAGAAACTCCACAACCTACCAAAAAGATGAAACCAAAACAACAGCAAGAGTTACGATTTTTCCCTCCCTATCATTTTTTTTGTGCGCTTTTATTTAGAAAGGATGAAATCCTCACATGTATCTACTATTTCACTAAATAATAATATTCTTTCATCAATGTCAGCAGAAATCTTCAGCATGACAAAGATCAAAGCCCAAGAAAACAACCCAAACAAAGTTCAACAAACATTCAAAATGAAACCCTGGAGAGTGTCATACAATTGTTGGAAAAACAGAATGAACAAATTGCACAACAAAACATACTGATGTTGGATCAAATAAGCCAGATGAGTGACATCAGAAAGCTTCTCATTGGATTTAAGCCATTTTTTTATCAACCAACAGAGGTCAACATCAGGTCAATCTCCATACCTGTGTTATTTTACACCAATACTTGCATGTTTCAAATATCGTTAATTTGTTTCACTCTTTTCTTTACTGCTTACAGGTACAACAGACAGGCACCAACAAACACAACTCATGGCATTAATCAACCCTCTGCAGGAACATCCATGGAACAGCCTGGAAACAACACTAATCATGGAATTGATCCAGGATTCCCTGAAAATATGTTCAATCAATCTTTCAACCGGAATATGTCAGGTACAGATTCTAATCATGCCAGGGAAACCACCACTTAATAATTTAGTTCCACAGACCACTATATTTCCAAATTATAATTGTTCTCATGTATACATGATCTGTTCAAAATGCGCATTCATTCTGATATGCAACACAAACATGACTATTATATTATGTCAGCAGTTATTTTGCCTCACATGGAACCTCACTTCTCATTTTCAAAATAATTGGTTTTTGTTTTGTTTTTTCCCCATACTGGGTGATGTCCTCAACTAAATTAACAACGTATATGATATATGATGATGTTTATTTACATTGACTATTTCTTGACTCCTTTTTTCTCATGTTGGTGTTCATGATGAAATGATTTAGGTTGATGCGAAGAGAGATTGCATTGTTCCTGCAAAGAACCATGGACCTAATATTGATGTATCTGATCTAAATTGCAACTACTGTCCCATGTTTGTAATATATTAATCATTTTTAGATTCTAGGTAACCTGAACATGGTCTTCATAATCCCAATCCTGTGTAATATATTTCTCTGTAGCACAATTTATGTCCAAGGTCTGTAACATATTTCTATGCTATGCTATCCAAACTTTCATCGGTGTGTGACTAATGCTATTTTGTTCTTTGAATGATTTCTATGCATGTAATGACCTATGCGTGCTTAATATTTCCCAACTTTCTTTGTATTACCTGCAGGCCAAAAATTATTCTTTATATTGTGAGATTTTTATTGTCTGAATTCTTTTTGGCAGTTTGATTTTTTCCAATAATTGAATTGTCGTCTTTCGAATTGAGATGTTATTCTATGAAAGAAAAATAGTTACTTTATAGGCTCATTGTCTTTTTCAGTATCCAAACATATTAATGTACAGATATCTATATAATAAATCTAAACCATTAGATAGAATCATTGAGCAAGAAACTTCCCAATAAAACTCATATTTCCCAATCTTAAAGATATTATTTTTTTGCTTCTGTGTCAGCTATTTTCATACTTATATTTAGACAAATATTGTTGTGAACTTTTAGATTCTATGCATATCTAACAAAATTAACAAAACATGTATTTTTCAATTGCTCAATGTCTTTTTCATTCTATTCACAAATTCATAGGCAATAGAACTTATAATAAAAAACATTTTGGCAACAATTAGATGCTCTATGTTTTCATTTGAAATTATTATACTGTCGTTTTATTGTATAACCGCGCACCGCGCGGGGATCCACCTCGTGTAATTATAGGGGTGGACGAAGGAATATTTTCCACTCAAATTGAAGGAATAAATTATCATATATATGGATGTTGATGATGACTGACTTCCAAAAATACGCTATTTCAGAAACAAAGCTAATTAAGAAAGACAGTAAATAGAAAGAAAAAAAAACTACTAGGGTTTGCAGAGAGTTCTCTCTCGAAAATTTCATTGATCAAGAAGATGTTTGATGACATGGCGTTCCGTTTTGCTGCGGCTTTGGAAATGACGGACGATGCAGTGGTGGAGTTAGGCGATGGAAGTCAAGCGTCGTTGGCAGTGGAATACCACTTTCTGGTGGGATGTTTAGCAACTAAGGAGGGGAATGATGTCACTACAAAAAAAAAAACTTAGACGATGAAACAAAAAAGGTTTCATCATCTAAATAAAAGTTAGACGATGAAATCATGATTCGTCGTTAAAGGCAACTAATTCATCGTCTGGATTTCACTTAAACGACGAAACACATATTCGTCGCCATTTTTTTGTTTAAGTAACATCTTAAACGACGAATTTTACTTTCATCGTACATTTCGTCATCTAGAAAATCTTTCACTAACAAAATACCTTTGTTAGAAGATGGACAAATTTCGTCGCCTAACAAAGGTATTCTGTTGCCTAGTGATCTTAGCCAACGCACTTTCCGTAATTGGCTAACGTTCGTTGGCTAAGCGGTGTCGCAAAGGTTCTTAGCCAAGAAAAATTTGTAAATTCGTCTGCCTATATGCTTGTTGAAAGACGGAAACAAATCCGTCACTTTACGACTGTGCAACAGAATAGTTTAGGGTTGGACGACAAAATGAAACGTCGTTTGAGGCTTGTAAGCCAACGAATTTATAACCATCTTTTTGTCGGCTAAGAAGTAGTTCTGGCAGATGGAAAATATAAATTATGTTGCCTAACGTGTGATCCAAAAAGACGGATTGTGGTAATAATTCTGTCGTCTAAAAGATGAATCTAACAGACGAATTGAAATTTCCATTGGTTAACGTGTAATCCAAAAGACGGATTGAGTGTCACCAAATTACTAAATAATTCTGTCGGTTATGTTAGTTCCGTCTTTTAACATAGAATAAATAAAATTAAGAAAATTAAAAATTGATTAAAATAGTTTTTAAATAACCGAGTGATAATATAATATTGATTTTTTTTATTCACGATTTCGATCGATAATATAATATAATATCATATCATATCATATAATATAACGTATTGCAATGTACAAGAGACGTCCTACATAATGTACAATTGATAGCTAGCTACACCGGTGGTGTGAGGACCCCTCCGATCCTGCCGCTACCGCCATCAACATCCGGGCCGTCCCGTGAATGCTAAGATGGCATAGTGGAAGTACCCATAAATGCCATCTGCAGTAACTGCGCCTGTATCGCTGCCTGCATCTCTGCTCGTAGACGCGCCCCGGATTCCTCCTACATCGCTAGTAGACGCGACTCGTAGTCTCTAGCCCGGTCTTCAAGCTCGTGGATGCACACGGCTGATTCCTCCTGAACCTCATGGATGCGCGCGGATGATTTCTCCTTAACCTCGCGGATGAGAGCCTTGAAATCTGATGAATGAGCGCGCGATGTGGACGTGGAAGTCTGAGTCAAATCTCTAATGCCCGCATGTCCAAAGCCTTGAATCTCTGTACCTCGTCAGACTCCGAGCACGCCCTGCAACATCTCAACTTGTGTGGGCACATCAAAAGGCCAGCTGCTCATGCGTAGTGTCCAGAAATTCTGTAGCTCTCTCAGCAAACTTTCTGTCGGCATACTGCGTCATCTTCTCCTACAATAAGATAAACAATTGAAAATTAATCAAAAAACTCGACTAACATGATTGATAATTCTACAAAAAATTTGACATAATTTTCCTTAAAATATAAGGCTACCAAAAACCTGAAAACACATAAAAATCAACCAGTATAACACAAGAAACATTCTACATTCCCAATATAAGGCACAAATCACCACATAGCCATTTTTATGGACTCATCTAACACTATTATACGTGGCAATCATTCTTGATACATAAATATGAACTAGAAGTTAAGCTAAAATAAATTTCATCCGGTCACCATGTGCATACCGGGAAGATGCTTCTAAAGTTTTCTCGCATAAAAATTCACACAAAATAGTAAAGTTTCGTTATTTTTGAATTTAGTGGTCACTTACCAGATTCTCAGCCGCCTTCTCGTTCCTGGGATGGACATACGCATCTCGGTAGGTGTCTAGGAAGGGCACAAGGGAACCCTCCGCCATATGTTTCTCCATTAAGTAGCTGAGTGGAGTTGACCCGGAGTGGTAGTTCTCATCCTTCAGATCTTGGTTGTTGGCATTCGCTTGTGACATTAACTATTACAAAAAATAAATATTATGATATTAAATAATAATAAATAGTAAAAAAAAATTAGATATTATATTCAAAAATTTTACAAGACATTACCACAAATTTTTTGCTCCTAAAGTGCGCCACCAACCATTTCCATTGATCTTCCCGATTCTTGAACTCTTCAGGGGCCAATTCTTTCCCCTGCGCCAGATACAACTTGTGGCATGTACTCTTCCACTCCCTAAAATGTTTCGTCACTTTCTTGTCGATATATGCGAACATCTCGACGGTGTGAGCATAATCAAAGTGTAGCTACAAAAAATATAATTGACATTAAATCTATATAATATATGTTAATTAATCAATTTCAATATCAAACATAAAACGTCGTTGATACACGCTTACCGAGAAAGCATTATAAACCTTTCCTGCTCAATAACAGGGAGGTCCTTCCAAGCAGGCGCGATCATCGCTACCTCTTGTCATGTAGTGCCCTCGATATGATGGTCATCAAGCTGTTAAGCTCCTTTGTCTCAGAGCCCTCGTGGAAGATATCGTAGGTAACCACGATCCTATGTTTTTTCACCTTCACTATGTCACCTGCTTTTGTCTCCTTGCACAACCCTCGTGTGCGTTTGGGGGCAGGTCCTACAACAACAAATGATTCATAAATTTGTTATATGTAATTCATTAAACGCTCATAATAATGAAAATATATATATATATTACATTAAATCTATATTTTAACGTACGCATCATGCTGTTTTCATTGCGACAAGCACTTAACCATGCTACGACTTCATCTGCCTCGGGAGCAGCTTGTGAAGTAGTCGACTTGGAGGGGGGGATTCACGCGGTTGTTGAACTGCCGGGTCATCACCTCTTGTTCTTGCAAAAATTAATCGAAAGCGTTCTAGCCTATCAAGCTCCTGTTGTTTCAACTGAGATGTCCCTCCTAGTGCCATCTCTTTCACCTGTCATCAACCGTAACCAATTAGAATAAAAATCATCAAATTAATTATATATCACGATAAAAAATTAACCAATATTTTCAAATAATCCATATAATCCATATATCAACCATATATCAACATATATATATATAATAAAAAATTAAAAAAATAGGCAAATTTAAAAAAATAAATCAATCAATAATATCCACTTATATATTAACAAATTAACCAATAACAAATCAACCTAGCTATATATCAACCTAAGCTACCAAAATTATTCACCAAAACCAATAACCAACAATTAACCAATAACCAAAAGTATACACCAAAATCAATAATATCCCATTTAATCACAATAATACAAAATGAATTCCAATAATATCTAATAATCAAAAACATAAATCAATCAATCACAATTAAATTAATTAATCCATTAATAATCCAAAAAGCAAAAAAAAAAAAATTCGACCGGAATTGGACCTACGTCTGCGACGGCTGCTGTGTGCGGTGGTAGTGGTCGACGGAACAGGATGGCGACGAAAAATTTGGTGATGTAGCAACAACGACAACAGAGCATGCGGTGGGGGCGTGGGACATTTAACCCAAATGGCGGCGAAGGCTGGAGGTAAGAAAAGCCGTCGCCTGGGTGGAGGAGGACTAATTTGTGGTGAGGCGTCAGCGGTTATCGGTTGGCGGCGTTCTGGCGGGGGCACATGATGATGGGAGAGAGAGAGAGAGAGAGAGAGAGAGAGAGAGAGAGCGAGAGATTGGAGTGAGAGTTCGATCGAGAGACTGATTGATCTGAAATCCCCAATTTGGGGATTATATCGATCAACTGTTAGGCGACGGACAAATTCCATCTTCTAGGTAAGTAAATTTTGTCGCCTAATAATTATCAAATTTTTTCAAAAATAAAGCGCAAAAAATTAACCGCCAAAATTTTAGAACTCGGACACGGAAATTAAACAATTTCGTCGCTTAACAACCATTACAAAGACGAAAATATATATAAAAAAAAAATGTCACTTAACTAATTTTCAATATCCACCTAAAATTGGCGCAAAAATATGCCGCCAAATATTTTGATATGGCTGACGGAAATTATACATTTTCGTCTTCTAAATGGTCATAAAGCAATGGACATGTATAATTTCAGTCGGCTAATTATTTTTTATTTTAATTTTAAGAAAGGTGTTGAGAATAAAATATATTTTAGGTACATATATATACACCATTTTTATATATACATAAGTCTATGTGTACAATTAATAGATCGATCGAAAAAATTTGTTTGTATATATATCTCCACATTTTGTAGAAGTAAAATGTTCGCATTTCAACCTTTGATAATAGGTAAATATTAACGGGGATAAACTTGGCCAAAATATCTGTTAGATATATTCGACATGAGGTAATAAGTACATAGTTAGAATTTGGAGAGATTCCAAATTTAGTAAGACTCTGATCCAAGTGGTCAACCATACGATAAAGTTTTCAATGTTAAGGAAACATTTATAAACAAATATTTCGTAATTAAATCGGATTTCCGATCCAGACCGAAGACACTTATACAATCAGGAATGGTTACCTTAGGTCCTTGAGGAATAAATATGCATTTTAATATGATACTTACAGTCATGTGTTTCGTATAGTGGCAGTTAAGACCTCATTAGCCGACGAAAATTATCCTTTCTGTTGCCTAAGATTAGTTTAGGCAATGGATTATTTGTAATTATTGCGTCGTCTAACAAGACAAGGTTTAGAGTTAAGGGTATTGGTTTAAGGTTAAAGTTAGGGTTTAGGGTTTATAGTTTACCGTACGACAACGGATTATAGAAATCCGTTTGCCAATTTGGTGGTTAGACAACGGAAATAGTAGAAATCCGTTGCGGAAGAGAAAAAGGTTTAGGGACTGGGGTATGTGGTTTAAGGGTTGGGCTTTAGCTTTTAATGTTAGGGTTTTACGTCAGACGACGAATAATTAAACACCGTATGTGTACGACTTGGTTAGCATATAGGTTATTAAACATCCGTCTTCTAACTACATGGTTAGCAGACGGAATATTAAACATATGTCTGCTAAGTGGTGAGTCAGATTTGGATGGAGCTTAGGTATTTGGCTGCATCGTTCCTACTTGTATTTGTCCTGCGTAAACAATCATAATCATTCATATAATTTCAACAAACAATTGATCAATATATATTCAAAATTAGGTAGAAACAATCGATCTAAATAAAATATGCATGTGTTACATCATTCACTTTCATAATATATGTCATCTTCATCATCCTTATTACTTTTTTCTAAGTCTTCATCCTTCTCATATTCATCTTCCTCAACGTCCTCTTCATTTGTGTCATTAATGTGGTCATCAATGTGTTATAGTTCTTCGAGTTCAATCGAGTTAAGCGGCCTTGACTAGAGTTGTGTAGTTTCTTGATCTTTGTTCAGTTGTAAAATAGCTGTTTCTGGCATGGTAGCAATATCAGGCTCTTGATATAGATCACTGACATCATTCCTGTCGCGCACTTCTGTTTCAGACAACCCCTCAAGTGTTGTAGCGTTCCATATATTATGATGAAACATATGGTTAACAACTTTCCAAGCTCCTCCTCCTTTGGATCATCAAGATAGAACACTTGTTTAACCAAGGTAGCAAGAGTGAATGGCTCATCATTGTACCAGCTTATGTTTGTATTTACCGATAACAAGCCAGAGTCCTTTTTTGTACGATTTCTCCTGTTCGGGCCAGTGTTGAACCATTTATATTTGAAAATCACGACAGGCATTCCATTAGCGTATATTAACTTAACAATGTTGACAACAACCCCGTAGTACAAATCATTGGCTTCTCCTACTGAGATCCCATAGTCTTGTGTTCTCTTTCCTTCATCCTGGGCTAATGTCCAAAACTTTACCCCATTCCCATCACATGCAGAATAAATCTCATATCTTTGCGGCTTGTTGGCCAAATTGTCCAGGGTTGTTGTGTACCAACCGCGGTTGTCATTTATTTGGAGGATCGTCATCTTCAAAATTATGAACATAAGCCAGGTGCAATAAGCAATATTTTGAAGCAATATATAAATGGATAGTCATATATTATTATCCAACACACATACCCATTCTTGGAAATAATCTGGGAATAGTCTCTTCTGTTGTTCTTTCAAATCTTCATGAGTAAGGCTCTGATCAAATTTGTGTAAGTGCTTCAAAATATTTGAGCATGAAATGGTTGACCTTGCTACAGTCATGCAACACAACCCAGTATGCCTCAATGAGTTCCTCTCTGCTTAATCTTTCTAAACTTTGGTGTACAGGTCCGAAGACTTTTACAACATTTGTGACGACGGAAATATTGAAGCGATCAAGTGTATTGGGGGAGTCATTTGTAAGGGATGGCTCGAAGGAATCTTTGAGATACAAGTTGCAGTGGGTCACATACTTATGTTTAATGTACGTTTCTGCTATAGAACCTTCCGGGTTAGAGAGATTCTTGACATATCCTTTATATTGTCCGAATTGTCTGCAAATAATTGTGATGAAATTATTGTGTAAGCCAAGCCATTTGTATAAATAAGTTGGCGATAAGACCAGACACAACAATCATAAATGTGAAAATGTACATTTCTTGGGGATACATCCAAGTGTAGTATACCGGATCAGATATCAACACTTGTTCCAGGAGGTGGATCATTAGGTGAATCATGACGTCAAAGAAAGCAGGGGGAAAATCCTCTCCAATTTACAAACAATGAACACAATCTCTTCTTTCAATTCAACTACATCTGACTTTTTCAACTCTCTGGCACATAACTTCTGCCACTACCTTGACAACGCATAAAGAATTACCACTGAAAGAAGACGTTGCATCATAACATGACAGTCATTAGTCTTGAGACCAAGAAATTTGTTGTCCCTCTCCTGTACACAATGAGATATATTTGCTACATAGTTGGATGGATACTGTACACCTCAGAACTATTCGAACACTTCCTTCTTCTTGTTCGACTTCACTGTGTAAGGTGCCATAGGGATCTAGGGCCTGCCAAACCTCCTGTGCTTAATCCGTAAGTGATGGCGGATGTTCATTTCTTTCAAATCTTCATGTTCTTTAAGAGTAACATTAGTCTTCCCATAAATACCCAAAATTGTTTCCAGGACGCTGTCGAATACATTCTTTTCAATGTGCATGATATCAAAGTTATTTCTAAGTTTTAACTTTAGTAATGGAGTTCAAAGAAAATACTCATGTGATTCCAATACGTAACTTCTTCGTCAACTACAGGGTTTGTGGCTGTCACACATGTACACTTGCTCAGTACTTCAAAATCAACGTGTTAGAGCCTTTGGAAAATCTCTTCACTGGACCACTCTCTGGGTTTCAGACCATCCTCTACCGTCCCGTCAAAACTTGCTGCTTTGGATCTTCATTGGTGATTTCCAGGAAGCAATCTACGGTGCCCCAAGTAACACACATTTCCCACGTGATAGGTGGAGTTGACGTCGTCTAAGCAGATAGGACAGCCCTTGTACCCTCTAGTCTTGAAAGATGCCAACATCCCATAAGTAGGAAAATCGCTAATGGTCCACATAATGGCTGCTCTTATGATGAATGAGGTTTTAGTGTAGTTGTCCTAAATTCGAACGCCGAATTCCCACACCTCCTTCAACTAGTTAATCAAATGTCTCATAAACACATAAAAATACTTTCGAGGGAAATATTTACCCGAAATTAACAGAGTAAGGAAATTAAACTTCTTTCTCATACTCATCCAGAGAGGCAGGTTGTACGACATTACAATAACTGGCCAAGTGCTGTATTGGCCATCACTAATAGGATTGAACCCGTATTTGGAAAGTCCTAGTCTCATATTTTGAACCTCAGATTGCGAAGTCTGTAAACGTCATGTTGAAAAATTTAAAAGCCTATCCATCTGCGGGGTGTCTAAGCACACCTTCATCCAACCTCTTTTCACCGTGCCACCTCATTGCCTCTACCATGTACAGAGACATGTACAATCTCTCCAGTCTAGGAATCAACGGCAATTGATGAAGAACCTTCCATGGAAAATTTTTCTTCCTCTTGTTCTTCTGCTTGAGTCTTCATCTTGACTCGCCGCAAATTGGACAGTGATGGAGGTCTGCATGTTCTTCATAAAACAAGACACAAATATTTTTGCACACGTCAATTTTCGTGGAAGAAAGGCCAATGTCGTTCAATATCATTTTTACCTTATAATAACTATCTGGAAGTTTGTGATCATCATGAAGCAGCCTACTTATGTGTCGTTGGACATCGTTGAACGTTGCATTCAACAATTTGTGCTTCACTTTATTCACCATTTCCTCCATTATGGCACTCAAAACTGTCGCATTACCATATGGGTGCAATGGTGTATGGGCTTCCAGTAGAAGTTTGTTGTACTTGTCGTAACTAGTGGATCCCACGAAGTCGTCTGTTGGAGGAACAGTCTCATGGTTGGGAGTATCGTAATGACCCTCGGAAAACCTGTATCCACTTGAACAATACAACGAAAATGCATCGTGCACAAGTTCCATAACGGGGTTTGGAGCAGGGGGCTCAATATTGCTAGATGAGCCCCCATGATACCCTGATCTGAACCCCGCCATCGCAGTTGTATGAGCATTAACCTCTGATTCTTCACCGTGTTTAGTCCATGAAGTGTACTCCCACATCATACCATATTGAGACAAGTGTTGGAACATATCTGCAACTGTATGATACTCTGAGTTACGACATCTTCTGCACGAACACTTGAAATTGGGTGTTCCTCCACCATGTCGAATTGCAAAACTCATAAAGTCGTAAATTCCTTGTAAATACCTTTGATCACCTTTCTCTAACCATAACCTGCTTCTGTCCATATTCTGCGTAAGTACGTAACTTGTAATGAGTGAAATAATAAATTGTCTGGCCAATAAAATTTATAACCTTAATCTTCATATTGATAGCTAGAACCAATAATCTTCCCATGTTTCATTCAATATACCTAATCTTCATATCAAGCTAGCTAGAACGAATAATCAATCATATCAAGCTACCTAATAATTTTTTGTCCATATCATGTACATATATAATAATCTAGCCACTTATCGATCAAGAATCCTTCTTACAAACATATGTATACACACCCAAAAGTTACTAACACTACAAGAAAACAGTACTTAGACCACGGAAACGTAATTGTTCCGTGGTCCAAGTGACACCTAGACCACGGAAATGACTCCGTCGTCCAAGTACCACCTGGACGACGGAGAATACCATCTTCGTGGTCCAAGTGATCACCTGGACGACAGAATCTTTTCCGAGGTCCTCCAGGTGATCACCTGGATGACGGAGATAGTATTCTCCATCGTCCAGGTGATCACCTGGACCTCGGAGTATTCTCCATCCTCTAGGTGATCACCTGGACGACGGAGAATACCATCTCCGTCGTCCAGGTGATCACCTGGAGGACGGACCGACGCGCCGTCGTCCGAGTATACGAAACGTACTTCCACTTAGACGACGTACCGACACCTCCGTCGTCTAAGTGAAGCATTATATAAGCCCGATGCCAAACTGATATCGAATATTCCTAGCCTCGAAGAACAACTTGTGATATGCAGCTACTATAACTGGAACAGTGGACGAGGTGCAACACAAGTTTGTTGGTCTAAAGACACATGACTATCACGTTATGCTGCAACGTCTGATTCCAGTGGTAATTCGACCATACTTGCCTCGGGACGTCGTAGAACCAATAGTGGCATTGTGCAGGTGATGGCAGAGGTTATGCGCCAGAGAATTAAAGAAGTCAGATGTAGTGGAATTGCAACAACAAATTTTGCACATCATTTGCAAACTAGAGAGGATTTTCCCCCCTGCTTTCTTTGACATCATGATTCACCTAATGATCCACCTGCCCGAGCAGGTGCTTATTTCTGGTCCGGTCCAGTACACTTGGATGTATCCTCAAGAAAGGTACGTACAACTAATTAATTAATTTGTTCCACTAGAGATTATATATATACTAGCTAGCTAGCTATATGTACTTATGTAATGTGTACGTTTGATTTTGTAGACAGCTTGGACAGTATAAGTCCTTCGTCAAAAACAGGTCGGCCCCGGATGGCTCCATAGCAGAGACATACCTAATGCATGAGTGTGTTACTTACTGCAACAGGTACCTCAAAGATCCACCCCCTCCCACTGCCTCCGATCGCAGTGCCCGCATCAATCTTTCTGTCGTCACCAATGTCGTCCGACCGTTTAGAGGAGTATTAAAGGAATCGTTAACACGGGAAGAAATTATTGAGGCACATTGGGTAGTGTTGCGAGACTGTGACGAAGTTGAGCCGTACATGTTGTCATACAGGGAGAGGCTTCAGGCGTTAAATCAAAACAAGAGTTCGGCGTGGATTGAGAAAATTGTTAAGAAGAAGTTTCCCGATTATTTCTTCCAATGGGTACGTACGTACGACTCAGTATTAATTATTTAAATACATATCGCTCATGTTTGTAGAAAGTAAACCCTTATATAAATTTGCCCTTTTTCTCAGATGATTGATCTGCAAAAATCTGATAACCACGGAGGGTGGTGGTCATGGCCAAAGCACTTGCTAGCAGGGAAGTCGGTTAAACACTATATTTATCCCAGATGTTTTGTGAACGGTGTAAAGTTCCATTCATTGGCCCAAGACGAAGGAAGAAGAACACAAAACAGTGGGGTAGCGGTTGGGAAAGACAATGATCTATATTACGGGGCTATTGTATACGTGGTTCAGCTATGTTACGGGAATGATGTCAACGTTTTCCTATTCAAGTGCAGATGGTTCAAGCGTACAAAGGAAGACCTGGGACTATTATCAGTCGATACAAACTCGCACTGGTATGAGGATGAGCTTTTCGCTCTCGCCACCTTAGTTCGGCAGGTGTTCTATCTCGACGATCCGAAAGCCGGTGAAGGGTGGAAAATAGTGAACCATATCTCTCACCGAGGAATACGGAATACAGAGACAATTGAAGGGACACCGGCGACGACTGAAGATGCTGCTGAACCAGAAAGAGACATTCCTGCCTATCAAGAGCCTAATATTTCTATGGTCCGCTCCGATATAATGGACCTGGTTCAAGATGGTGAACGGTTACCCATGCCTGATGGTTGTACAGATCTAACTGAAGATGAGATTATCGATGAGGTAGATGAAGAAGACGAGCAGGAAGAGGACGCGGACGAGGACTCAGGTTATTCGTCGGACGATGTTGAGTACGATGACGAGGATGAGCCGTCGTCTAACGGGGACGAGGACGATGATGATTATGACGAAGAATACGGTCATACGACGAGAGAGATTAATTGGTAATTAATTACTGTAATTATTGTAATATATATATATATATATGATCGATGCCGGTTTACGGTAAGAAATTAATCTGAATTATATATCCTGGACAACGGAGAAATTAATTGCAAGTTGTCGCCAAATCTCAATCTCATATAAAACCCTAGCTAAATCCTGGACCCTAAATCTAGCAGTTCGGATCGATCGATCAATTTTTTAATTATATTTTTGAATCAGAATAATTGAACGGACACACAAATTTACGTTGACGACCTAAACCGTAAACCCTAAAGCCCTAACACCTGAAATCGGGGTTTTTACACCTGGACGACGGAGAATGGTCATTATCCGTCGTCCAGGTACATACTCGTCCAAGTTCACAAACCCTAAACCCTAAACCCTAAGGCCCTAAACCCTGAATTCAGGGTCTATACACCTGGACGACGGAGAACGCTTATTTCCGTCGTCCAGGTGCAGATATCGTAATTTTTTCTAAGACATCGACCATCTAGACCTTCTTCCAATGCAAAGTCTTTTCATCAAGACTTTAGAGTAAACAATTCTTGGTGTGTGAGCTTCGACGGTTCAAAAATCGGAGTTGCGAAATGCCTTGTATCCACGTTTCCGGTTTGTGACATTGGGTAGTTTTGCGGTTGACTGTGCCGATCAAACCCTTCCCGAACTTATTATTTTATGGTCCTTTGAAGACAATTTTATATTATGTTACGACGAACATATCCAACGGTTGTTTTGTCCAAATTCAATTTCGTTAATACTCTGCTGCAAATGAGCGTCTACTCATGAACACTTAAGTCGTAAAGATTAGTCGATACTTAACATGTTTCAATACGTAAAATTAATCGTCGGTTCAGATTTAACTGTTAATATATACGATGCGTTCATCGATATTGTACAACTATTTCACTCGAATGACAGATCGCTAAATTCCTAGTGAATTATTTTTTAAATTTTTTTTTACGTTATTTGAACCTGGACGACGGAAACTTACCATCTCCGTCGTCCAGGTTCAAAAATTATGGCAGTTCAAATTTTTTTTTGTTTAATTTTTTCATGTAATTTTCACTTGGACGACGGAGATGGTCATTCTCCGTCGTCCAAGTCCAAAATTATGGCGGTTCAATTTACCGCTTCCGTTTTTGGGATCGCTTGAATTTTCACTTAGACGACAGAGAATTCATTCTCCGTCGTCTAAGTCCAAAATCATGGCGGTTCAAAACGTCCCGCCCCTTAATTACGCGCCGTTTCAAAATTTTGAAACCGCCACCTGGACGACGGAGAACACTGTTTCTGTCGTCCAAGTGAACTTAGACGACGGAGAATAGTGCTCCGTCGTCTAAGTGAAACTCTATAAATAGAGTACGGCTCATCTTCTTTTCCTCATCCCTTACAATCCTATCTCTCCTCTCCTCTCTCTCTCTCTCTCTCTCTCAAATTCCGGCGATTCTCCTCCGGCGACGACGCTCCGACAACACAACTGCGGCGTGGTTCGATCCTCCTCTCCGACGACACAACTCCGGCGATATTCCCGAAAACTCCGATTAGGTAAATTTCTATTTTTCCCTTATTTAAATAATTTTCAATTAATTAACTAATGAAATTCTAAATATAATTAATTAGTAGAAATTAATTTAGTAATTAGTTTTAAATATTTAATAAATGATTAATTGTTGTTATTAATTAATTAAATCATAATTATTGTTATTTAATACTAATTAAATGAATAATTGTAAATTTATTGTTAATAATTAAATAAATGATTAATTATTGTTATTAATTAATTAAATAAATAATTATTGTTATTAATTAATTAAATGGTTAATTATTGCATGCTAAATGGAAAATAAATTATTGCATGTAATTACGTGTATTTTTTAGTAAATTAATTAGTAGTACGTGTTCGATTTAAATTTAGTACATAGGCTTTGTGTAATTAAGTCGCACTCTTTGGAATAGATGGCGCCTCTTTTCCTTGCTTATCTCCTTAATCCCTCGTGATGTGTGGATTTCATCACCGCACACCATAACCTAAGTGAAGTTTTGGACACGAGGTTGAGGGCGGAGTTTGCAAAGGACTTGAGGGAGTGTAAATTTTCGAAAAATTGGCCGAATGTCGGACATGGTGTCTAGAAACGGGTTATGACTGGTGACAGGATTTGGACTAAGAAAGACTTTTGTCGAAATTAGTCCTGCCTCTCGCATTATCTCTATCCCTAACTGGCCATGTTTTTCGATTTAACCAAGGCTGATTAATTGAAAATTTACACTTTATCGCGCGGGTCGCACGTCCATTGAACGACCGAAAATGCCAAGTTAGTGTACTCTATTTAAATCTTAAACGTACTTAATTAAAAAACGGAGAAATTTTTAAGTTGTAATTATTATGGTAAGTAGGTATTTTAACACCGTACTCTTAGGTTTAAATGGCTCCGCCAAAGACGACATCCGGCAAGAAGAAAGCCCAACAGGAGGCAGAAGATGAAATGCTCCGAATGTTGGCGGCCCAAGTCGGTTGGGTTCAAGAGGAGGGCAACGACGCCCTCAATCCGGACGGATCATCTGGTCCGTCCGTAGGGCCATCTGGGGAAATTCCCGCTCCTCCATTCATCGAGAGGGGTGATGACGTCGACCCCTTCCAAACTCCGACGCCCGGTACCCATTCAACAGGCAGTACTCAGGCGTCCTCGACCGCCGAATCAATCATGTACAGCGCCCGCCGTGGGCAAAGGAGGGCCCCCACTGACCCGGAACCGAAAAGGACTCGGGGTCTCGTTAAAGGGGGCAAAGCGGAGCGTATTTGCAAGGCGACCGGGAAAAAGATCGAGTTGCCCTACGACGAATTTACCGGTGGCCCTCCCACAGCTAAGCTAGCAAGTCTCTCAGCGCATAGCATAGGGTCAATCGTCCGTAACCGGGTTCGTCTCACTGCCCCGACTTGGAAGGAGGCGCCGGATCAAGAGAAGGCGAAAGTCTTCAAAGATCTTTCGGTACGTAATACGTCCAAGTTAGTTATTATATAATATTGTTAATATTAGTTAAAATTTCATAATATATACGATTATAATTTTCTATTCATTTTTGATAGGAACAATTTGAGGTGGATCCGACACCGGTAATGTTGAGGCATATCAACCAAACCGCCAACGCTATCTACAAAGATTGGAAGTACAGGCTCCATCAGTACTTCAAAAATATCGGTCCCTCGCCTCCCCCCGTAAAGCTGCGTGGGGATAGAGAAGATGAGTGGGAGTGGTTGTGTAACCACTTTGTTAATTTACTTTTTGTATTTCAATTAAGATAATTGAATTATTTAAATTGTAGTTATTAATTTTTTAATGATTTAATTATTTTGTGTAACAGAAATTCTCCGGTGTCAACAAGGCCAACCGGGGGAAGAAGGAGAAACACCATACTACCGGCGCCAAGCAGTTCATTCAAATTGCCAAGGAGCACAAGGATAAGGGTTCCAAACACCATTATCTTGATGCAAGCGTAAGCGTGTACGTGACGCCTGGGCTCGATAATGAAGCCAGTCAATGCGGCGTAAGTGATATAGTAATTATGTGCTTTTAATTATAGTACTTATTATTTAAATATTATTTCATTATAATAAATTAATTATTATTTTGTAGGCAAGGGTGATAGAGCGGGCGCAAGAAGAGTTGGCTAACACTCAGCTTGCGTTCCCAGATGTGCCGCCGGAAGACCTGCCTCCTCTATCCTTAGAGAGCCAAATTGCAATCGCGGATGAGGTCTACGGTCGTAGAGCTGGCAAGGAGGTTAGGCATTTTGGGCCTAGGGTGGTACGAGATTTGTCGACGACCTCCGGCTCATCATCTACGGGAGGTTCGGGGCAGCGGAGAAGGAGTCAGGCAGCGGCCGTCGAAGCAGCCATTCAAGAGGCTCGACTGGCACGAGAGGAGAATCGACTGACACAAGAGCAGAATGAGGCAATGTGGCAAAGACTTGACGAACAACAAGCACAAATAGCCCAACTCATCGCCCTCATGCAACAAAATCAGGAAGTATGTCAACCTCCTCCGAACCCACACCCCGACGACAACGACCCGGCTGGAGGCGGAGGACTCGGCGGCGCATCTGCTCCTCCAGTGTATTAGCTAGCTAGTAGTTTATTATCTCGTTTCTTTCCGCATTCCGAACAATATTTTAATTTTTAATTTATGAATTTTTTCGATTAATTATATATTCATGTATGTACAAATTAATTAATTTAATTTAATTATTTAATAATTAAGTAATATTCAAAATTTAGTTTATTTAATTAATTTTAGCATTTTTCATTATTTAAATTAAATTAATAATAAATTAAATTAATAATATTTAATTTCAATTTTTTTTTTTAAATTAAATATTCACTTGGACGACGGAGATTATGTTCTCCGTCGTCCAGGTGAAAACCCTAAACCTAACCCTAAACCCCTAACCCCTAAACCCTAAACCCTGTCGTTCTCTGTGGCCCAGGTGTTCACCTGGACGACGGAGAATTAGTTATCCGTCGTCCATGAGAACACCTGGGCCACAGAGAATCTACCATTATCCGTGGCCCAGGTGTTCACCTGGACGACGGAAAATCTAATTCTCCGTCGTCCAGGTGAACATATGGGCCACGGAGAAACGAGCAATGTCCGTGGCCCAGGTAGACACCTGGACGACGGAGAATTAGATTTTCCGTCGTCCAGGTGTCTACCTGAGCCACGGATAATGTCCGCGGTCCAAGTGAACTTGGACGACGGATCACTAAATCTCCGTCGTCCAGGTTCTTGGACGACAGCACTTGGAGCACGGACCTTGGACGACGGAGATTCCGTCGTCTAAGTACTTAGACGACGGAAAACTGCACGTAGACGACGGAAATGGTCCGTGGTCTAGGTGCAATTTTCTTGTAGTGTAAATTGTATAACCCAAATTAAACTAATTAATAATATTTATATGTAAATATCCATAAATCGATAATTTGTCAACATAACTACTAATTGATCTAACATTTTATACAAAATCTAACATATAAATCAAGAGCGCGATTCTAGCTACCTATGACAAATTTCACCAGAAAACAATCGCCAAAATTGAATCATCTGTTAACTTCAAAATACACCGAAATATTTGGAAAAATATTAGTATATACAAACAAGAATGTTTTAGGGCCTTCGATCAAAGCTTTTTTGTTGTAGATCAAAAATTCGCCGAAAAGGCTGTTTGGGGGGGGGGGGGGGAGTGGTGGTGAGGAGATAAGAGTTCGATCTGGAAATGCCGGTACTAGCTCTTAAAGAAGATATATTATAGCTGACGGAAATTATCTGTTGGCTAGTGAATAAATTCCTTCTATTAACCAATGCTCAGGCAACATAATTATTTCCATTTTCTAACAAATCCTTTAGAATTCGGAATTGGCAATGGAATTAAAAAACCCTCGTTTTGGTGTTTCTTGGACAACAAAAAATGCCAACGGTCAAAATCCATCTCGTAATGCCGTTATTGGCTGATAGATTATCGACAAAAAATAATTTTGTTGCCTAATGATATGTTAGAAGATGGGTTTTAAATCTAAGTAGACAGAGTTTATATCCGTGGCCTAACGAATTTAGGCAACAGGCATGTAAACATTCTGTCTCCAAATAGATGTATTCTCACTACCACATATACACTCATTACCGGCGATTTTTGGAAAAACAAGGCCGGCGACCGGGAAAGTCGCCGGTAATGATCATCATTGCCAGCGACTTACTCCGTCGCCGGTAATGTGTCCGAAAAGTCACCGGTAATGTTTCAAAACATTACCGGCGTCTTTTCGCCGGAATTTCGCTGGCAATGTCTCCATTTGTGGCAATTAAATGAATCGCCGGCAATGCCTCTTATATAAGATGCAGATCGCAGCAGCTAATTCATTTGGATCGAAAAAAATCCGGTGAAATCGAAAGAAGGAAAACGCTCTGAAATCGATCCTTCGGTATTGTAAAAATTAAGGCGCGCGTCGAAAACTTGATCAATCACTCGGGAAGCTATATATATAGGTACGTATATATATACGTATATGTGTATGTATATATATATATATGTGTGTGTGTGTTGATCGATCTAATTAGATCGATATATATATATATATATGTGTGTGCATGTATGTGTTGATTTAATTAGAGTTGAATTGAGATATCGCATCGATGATTAGTAGTGAATATGTATATATATAGTACGTAATATTGTTAGAATTTTCAGGATGGACAAGAGTTGGATGAGCCTCGAAAGATGGGATGTGAGATATCACCAGGGAATTAGGAGTTTTGTGAATTTTGTGAAGGCTAATTGTGGAGACACTACACTTCATTATTGCCCGTGTAAGGAATGTAACTGTCGCAGCGATCGATTTCGTTTTCCCATTGATAAAGTCCAGAAGCACCTGAGTAAATACGGGTTTTGGGATAAGTACACTTGTTGGATTTATCACGGTGAAACATCGTTAGCGGGTCCGCATGATCATGGACAATTTGGTGAGAGGGCTAGTCCACGCTATGATCATGGACATTTTGCTGATAGGGGCAGTCCATCCTATGATCCAACATCGATGTTAATCAATGATATGTTTCCTCATGAGAGCGGTGTATTTGCTGATGAAGCACCAAATGTCCCTCCCGTTGTTGAGGGTTTCCCCCATATTGAGCCAGTCGAGCCATTACCTGGAGCTCATGTCAACACAAGCGGTATGGACAAGTACAACAACCTGATTGCATTGCAATAGACTCCGTTGTACAACGGTTGTAGTAAGACTGTTCTTGAAAGTGTCATGGGAGTGATGCAGCTCAAAATGGAGAACAAAATGTCTGTCAAAGCTGTTGATTCTTGGCTGAAGTGGACTGCTTCGCTACTGCCACCCGGTCATCGTCTTCCTACCACTCATCATAAGGTACGACATATCCTGAAAGATATTGGGCTTTCCTACATCAAAATCCATGCATGCAGATATGATTGTATTCTCTTCTGGGAAAAGATCTTGAAGACCTTGAAGCCTGCCCGGTATGTTTTACAGAAAGGTATAAGTTGACTCCTGCATGCAACAAGAATGCGGTGAAGATACTTCGATATTTCCCGCTTATTGATAGGATGGAGCGGTTGTTCATGTGTACTTTCATGGCCGAAGATATGAGATGGTGGGCTGAGAGGAATTTGCCTGACGATGACACCCTTATACACCCTTCCGACGGAGAGGCTTGGAAGCACATGGTCAGGGAGTTTGATCATTTTGCAGCAGAGGTCCGAAATGTTTGGCTAGGGCTCTCATCTGATGGATTCAACCATTTTGGCAACATGAGTCTTCAATACAGTATATGGCCAGTTATTTTGGTACCGTACAACCTTCCACCATGGATGTGCATGAAGAAGGAATACAATATGCTCACTCTGTTAATTCCGGGCCCGGGTTATCCAGGAAAGTGTCTCGATGTGTATTTGAGGCCTTTGATTGAGGAGCTTAAGTACCTGAGTGAGTGTGGCCACCCCACTTAAGATATGTTCAAAAATGAGATGTTCCAGATGCATGCCATGCTTGTTGACACCATCAGTGATTTTCCTGCCCGCGGTATGTTTTCGGGCAACGTTACCAGGGGTTACAGGGCTTGTTCAGAGTGCATGACGGTTGATTGTTGCAGTCCTCATTGCAGTAAAATTTTTCAGATGCGCCACCGTTGTTAGCTTCCATATGATCACCCATTTAGGCAGGATCCAGACGCGTTTGATGGGACTGTGGAAACAGGTGTGGCACCCAGGCGATGGACAGGGGAAGAAATTTTGGAAGTGTTGAATGAATATGATTTTGGCCAGCTGAGCAATCATCCTGACATAGTGGCGTCAATTCCAAAGAAGCCCGAAAGGTATAAGTTTTGGACACACAAGAGCATATTCTGGGAACCCCCCTACTGGCCCAGGTTGCCTATCAGACACTACCTAGATGTCATGCACATAGAGAAGAATGTGTGTGAAAGTGTGGTGGGCACAGTTCTTAACTTGGAGGGAAAAACAAAAGACATCCCTAAGGCACGTATTGATCTGAAAGCTATGGGACTGCGGAAACATTTGTGGTTAAGAGATGGTAAGAGAAAAATGCCGCAAGCTCCTTACACCGTAAAGCTGAAGCATAAGCATGAAATTTTGGGTGGCTGAGTAATGTCAGGTATATATTCTTATATATGGCTATGCAGGAAATTGGCCTTAAATTTTTACCGGATTATGGTTATATGAGAGAAATATAATTGTTGCCTATGGCTATATATATATATATGCAGGTATCCTTATGGCTATGCAGGAAATATAACCAGGTGTGTTAACTTCCGGGACAATAAGATGTACGGATTAAAGAGTCATGACTGCCATGTACTGCTTCAACACCTTTTCCCTATTTTCATTCGAGGGTACCTGCCCAAAGAGGTGGTGGAGCCGTTGGTGGCCTTGTCAAGATTCTTTCAGAAGTTATGCACCAGGGAAGTTAAAAAATCATATCTCAGGGAGAAGCAAGATGACATCATTTTTATCATGTGCAAGCTTGAGAGGATATTTCCCCCAAATTTTTTCGACATTGTGCCTCACCTGATGATCCATCTTCCCGAACAATTGTTGCTTACCGGTCCCGTACACTACACTTGGATGTATCCCATGGAAAGGTACAAATGATTCATACATTTGGTTTGCCTATGTTTTTATATGTAAATTCTTATTTTTTAAGTATCA
Source organism: Geum urbanum (assembly GCA_946800695.1). NCBI lineage: Eukaryota > Viridiplantae > Streptophyta > Magnoliopsida > Rosales > Rosaceae > Geum > Geum urbanum. The sequence goes on along the minus strand of OX327017.1, from coordinate 17,709,838 downwards.
TAACATGCACTTGTTAACTTGTAGACAGTTGGGAGCCTACAAGGACTATGTGAAAAATAAATACGCACCTGAAGAGTGTATCGCTGAAGCATATGTTGCGCACGAGTGTGTAACGTACACCAAAGTGTATTTGGGAGCGCTTGAGGACCCCCAACAACAGATGCCGATAGATGAACCCTAGTTCAACCTTTCTATCATCTCCAATGACGTGGTAGTACAGGGAAGCTTGCCAAAGTCGTACAAGTTGGATGGAAATGAGGTAGCCATTGCCCACTGGTTGGTACTGATTAACTGTCAAGAAGTACAATATTGGAAAAACTATCATCTTCACTACCCTGCTATTGCCGGAAATATTGATTACCACAACAGGACGTTTGCAAACTACTTTGGTCAATGGGTAAGGGTATATGTGTATATGTCTATTTTTTATATATATCCTTATATGGCATGTGTATACGTACGTGGTTTTGTGGTTTCAATGTTCATAATTTCTTGTGTGGTTTCGATCTTATCGTTTTCAGATGAACCATGTAGCAAATGATGGTTGCCCAGAGTGGTCAAACGAATTGAGAGTCCTGGCGATGAAACCGATAGCTTCAAAAGTTTACTCGATGTGTCAGGTCAATGGCGTGAAATTTATATGTGAAAATCGAGACGACCGACTGAAAACACAGAATTGTGGGGTGATGGTCCATGGTGGGCAGGATGGTGTTGACTATTACGGTGTCCTTCATTCAGTTGTTGAACTAATTTATGGGAACCACATGAAAGTGCACTTGTTCAAGTGTAGATGGTTTGTTACTAGCCCGGAGAACACAAGGACCGATCAGTACGGAACATTTTCGGTGAATACTGCTACTAGCTGGTATGAAGACGACCCTTTCGTTCTTGCCTCATCAGTAAAACAAGTGTTTTACCTTGACGATCTTCTTAACAAAGTGGAGGTGGTTAACCATGTTGCTCATAGAAACATATACAGTGATGCCAGACTTGGTGAGACCGCAGATGATGAGGAAGTTACTGCATACCAAGAGCCGAAAGCTTTTGACATTCCGGAATCATCTACGATTCGCCTTAATAATGTGAGATATGGGAGTGTGGTTTGAATTACTGGAGCAGAACTTCTCGATGTTAATACATATGAAGTTGACGCTGATTCAGATGACGAGGAGCGGCACATATTGCCAGAGGTTACCTATGAAACCGAGTCAGACTCAAGTGATGAAGATGATTACGATTATCATCCTTAGTACGTTAATGATGTACGTATTTTAATTATAGTCGGAAATTGTAGTCGGAAATTCTAGTCGTAAATTGTAGTCGGAAATTGTTGTCGGAAATTGTAGTCGGAAATTCTATAGTCGGAAATTGTAGTCGGAAATTGTAGTCGGAAATTGTAGCCGGAAATTGTAGTCGGAAATTGTAGTCGTAAATTCTTGTCGAAAATTCTAGTCGAAAATTGTAGTCAGAAATTCTTGTCGGAAATTGTAGTCGGAAATTGTAGTCGGAAATTTGATCGATCTACTCGGAAATTATAGTCGGAAATTAAAGTCAGAAATTCTAGTCGTAAATTGTAGTCGGAAACTCTAGTCAACTTTGTAGTCGGAACTTCTTTTGCCGGGAATCATTATCATTACCCACGAGTTGATAAGCAACTCGTGGGTAATGACATTACCCACGAGTTCAAGTAACTCGCCGGTAATGTCCCCCTCTATTATTTCCAGATCGGGCTGCTAGCTGCTCCTCCTCCCCTCACTCTCCCTCCTCCACATTTTCCTCTCCAAAATCTCCCCCTCTCTTCCTTACCTCGCCCCCCAATTATATTCCTCCCCTCAAATCTCTATCTCCTCCCCTCTCCCCTCCCCTCCTTCCCTCTCCCCCCTCCCCTCTCCACACAAACACCCAAAAACCCTAAATCTCCCCTCCTCCTATCCTCCTCCCCTCCTCCTCTACCTCCTCCCCTCACCTCCGTCGCCGGAAAGTCTAGTCGAACTCCACCATGGCAGGTGCAACCTCACTCTCTCTCCCCCTCACTCTCCCTCTCTCTCTCTCAATTTTAATTTTATTTTTATGCATTTTAATTAACTTGATTAATTAATTTTTGATAATTGTGGGGTGATGTATATATATATGTGATGTATGTATGCATGTGGAAAATATTTGGAAAATTTAATTAAGGTGATGTATATATATATGTGATGCATGTATATATGTGAAAAATTAATTAATTTATATGCAATGTATATATATACGTATGTTTGAAAAAGGTGGAAAATTAATTAGCTAGGGTGATTTGGATTAATATGTGATGTATATATATATGTGAAAATTAAATTTAATTAAGATGCATGATGTATATATATATATATATGTGATGTATATATATGTGGAAAATTTAAAGTCGGAAATGATGTATGTATATATGTTAATTTAGGTGATATAGTTGTTAATTTAACGTATAATAGGTGAAAAATTGGAATTGGAATTTAATGTGTTTGGATTAAGGCTGGAGCGGTTGTTAATTTAACGTATAAATTAAGGTGAAAACTCGGATTCGGAACGGTTTGGAACCAGATCGGTTATAAACCGGAACCGCGTGGAACCGGAACCGTTTGGAACCGGAACTGTTTGTAACCGGAACCGTTTGAAACAGAACGGTTCCAGTTCCAAACGATTCCAAGTTCAAATGGTTCCGGTTCCAAACGATTTCGGTTCCAAACGGTTCCGGTTCCAAACGGTTCCGGTTCTGATTTGTTATAGAACCGAATCCATGACTATTACGGTGTCCAGGAGGTTTTGCGGCAAATTGGCTTGGAGGCATCAAATAGAGAGGGACTAGAAATAGTGGAGGGAGCAGTAGTCAAGCTTCCTCCTCAGCCGCAGTCAGCAACACGCGCAGTGGGCCAATGATGAATGATCGCACACAAATGTTGCTAGCTGCGCGAGAAGAGGAGGAAGCTGCACGATCCGGAGCCGTGCAACCGGAAGTCCAGCCTCGAGCCTCAGTCAGCAGACGTCCCTCCGTCAGCAGACCCTCAGACGAGCGACAGTCAACGGGGCATCAGAAACTCCCTCCATCCGACCCCTATTCGCCCGATGCCTACTCCCGTTTCACGGGAATCATCTGAGGCAGATGGTGCTGGCGCCTCATCATTCAGGCCTCGTCTATCTCCGCTGTCCGGTCTCTTCCTGCCTGACGAGATTCCTGTGATCCCTGAATTCGATGATAGGGGGATGCCTATTTATGTTGAAGGACGGCCGGAGTTCCTGAGCGTGGAGGAAGCCTACAACTTCATCCTGTTCGACCCCGTGTATCTTTGGAGTGTGAGGTGCACCAACCAACAAACAGACGATGCAGGTAAATTTTATTTAATAAGATTGATTACTTAATTATTACTTAAGACTTACGATAAGTTCAATTAATGATATCAATTTGTTGACATTGTATTATTAGGCAATTTCGTTAATGGTACTGGAAAACGGAAAGGGGCTAGAGGCACCTGCACCGGGAAGAGACTTGAGCAGGCCACCGGGGGAAGGAAAACGCCCAGTAGGGCCAATGAGGATGGCGAGGTGATCAAGGCATTTGACACCACGCGAAAATATGTCAGCATGGCCGGGGCGATCGTGCGGGACAAGGTCCCAATGCTTTGGCCAGATTGGGAATCTGTGCCTATCTACGTGAAGATGCAAGTGCATAATGCACTGAGTGTGAGTTAAATCGTATTTTCATTACGTAAATTTTACATTTATTAATTAAGTTCGAATAAATATATAATTTTACCGTTTATATATTCATATTGCAGGTGTGGTTTGACGTGGATGAATGCCTTATTCACACGTGGGTAGAGCGTCAACTACATATGAAGTGATGTGCTTCGAGTTATTTGAGTATATATCGAGTTAGATTTTTGTTTATCAAGTGTTTTAATATCTCTAACTTTTTTTTCCTGGTGTTAATATAGGTATAAAGAGTGGAAGAACGAGCTTTCTTCACATTACACTGTATACAAGGAGCTAGGCCGAGGTTCTACCCCTAGCGAATTCCGGTTTAGGGAGTACGAGTGGCTGTGGCTGATAGCCCAGTTCGAGCACCCCAAAGCTCAGGTATGCATCCTGAATATATCTTACAAGCCTAATGTATCGTATCACATTGAAATAGTTAGTTACTAATTTTTTTACATATGTTTATCAAACAAGGCGATTTCGAAGACGAACCGGACGAATAGATTGAAAAACACCAGGGCCCATCATGTAGGTTCACTCAACTATTTGGGTTGGTCGAGTAAGGCGCAGCAACAACAAGAAGTGAACCCGTTGGTGTATATTCATCAGAAGTTCTATCCGCAGTGCCCTGAAGAAGCGGTAAGTCTTTCGCCTCTGTATTTTGTACTTCACATATGCATGTGTTAATAAAACTATTTTTCGATATTAATTTATTTTGTTAAATAATACGTTATTCATATTCGCTTTTCAATTAGGCGAGAGTGGAGGAGGCGACCACAGAAGTGACCATGAATATAGCTCGGAACAACCATCATGACTGCTCCGAGGAAGAAGTGACCCAGTATGCCTCTCAGATCGATCCGCTTGATCGCCCTATAGCGGCTCAGATCATGGCAAAAGCGTGCGGGACTGGAAAGAATACCTACTACTGTAGGGGAATGGGCTCGGCGGGCGAAGGAGTATTGAAGAACACTTCAGAATACTCTACCGGGACAAGAAATTCAACTTCTAGTCGTAACCTCGCAGCGGAGCTTCAGAGGACGCGGAGGGAGTTGGAGGAGCAAAAGAGGCAGATAGCCGAGCAGCAGGCAATCAGAGATGCCGAGTACTAACACATGGTCCAGCAGCAGACACAGATGTTCACATGGATGCAGACGATGTACGAGGCTCAGACTACCGGACAACCGCTCCCTACACCTCCCCCGGTCCATGTGTTCCCTAGTTATCCACCACCACCACCGCACTAGTCACCGCCACAGTAAGACCAGGGTAGCCACCGGAGTTCAAATGAGTACATGGATTTCTTCGGCCCTGACCCGCAAGTTCCTCGACCCTGACGTGTAGTTATAGTTTATTTTCGTATCGTTGCTATTTGTACTGTACGTTTGACATTTATGCGTGTACTGTTGAACTTGTATTTGTACGGTTTATGTCTTTCAATGCAGGTTCTGGAATTGGGCCCAATCCAGAACCGGCAATCACCCTGACTTGAGTCGCCGGTGATGTGAAAGACATTACCGGCGACTCAAGTCGCTGGCAATGTCAACGACATTACCGGCGACGTCAAAATAAGTCATCGGCAATGCTATCTCCGGCGGGCAATTTCCGGCGACGGCATTGCCGGCGACTTATCGCCGGTAATGACATTTCCGGCGAGAAAAAAAACAAGGTCGGCGACTTAAAGTCGCCGGCAATGGGTCTTAATGTGGTAGTGTCTGGTAGTGTTTAGACGACGCAATTTACGTTTCATCATCTAAGTAGTACAACCTAGATGAATATTGTATTCTTTGTCGAAGTAATATAACCTAGGCGACGAATACGTTATTCGTTGTCTGAATTATTTTCAAGATGATGAAGGAGAAATTTGCCGCGAAATTCATGGTCTAAGTTATCACTTAAACTAATAATAATGTTCTGTCCCTAACACGATGAAATATGTCACTTAGACGACGAAATATTTTCAGATCGAATATTTCATCGTTTTAGCCTCTCTCAACATCTCTTAACACATCTCCGACCAAAATTTTGAGTCAGAACAGTGAAGTTTTGATTGAGGCCTCCTAAAGCTAGATTACCTACCTCGGAAGAATCCTTGAAGGTATAAACTCTATTCTCTCAATTATTTTGTTCAATTTATGTACGGTACGGTGAGTTTTTCGGCGACCCTTGTTTGCTATGACACTATTTGTTAACTATATTGCTTGCATGGTAGTTAGCTAGCTTATGTTGATTATATATGGTAAAATGTTAGATTAATTAATAATTCATTAGTTTATAATTATTGTGTTATGTAATTTAATTTAAAATATTATATGAATATGGTAAGAATATTACGATGATTCCTAATGTTTAATTATTAGCTTCCTTAATTAGAATTTTTGATGTTTAATTATCTATATGGCATGCATGATAACCAGATTGATTCTTAAATTGTCCCAAAATTAGGTATAATTTTCTAATTAATATTCTTAAAATTAGCTAGGTTGTTAATTATTGTTTCGCTTAGGCAGAATATGGACAAGAGTTGAATGTAGGTTAATGATAGAGGTGATGAAAGATATATCAAAGGAATCTACGAGTTTGTGTCGTTTGTAATGCAACAAGGTCAAGGAAAGAAGTTTTTCAAGTGTCCGTGCAAAAGGTGATATAATCATGAGTTTATGAAGATTAATGATATGACTCAACACTTTTACATGAACGGTATGATGTATACTTACACTGAGTCGATTGAGCACAGTGAAGTACCAAATCTCAGTTCAGGGTATAATTACCAGGGTGCCTCATCCAGCGGTATTGCTGCCCCTCCTTGGAACCCAACCATGAAATTGGTACATGATGCTTTTTCGCATTTAGTTCTCTTAGATACCAACACGAAGAGGGAGGATATGATACTCCTCATGATGACACTGTCCCTCTAGCCTTGGCCACTGACACTACTGAGATGGATAAGTACAACATGATGCTAATTCTTGCTCAGACTCCAGTGTACCCAAGATATGCAGAGTATGTCTTGCATGCCATAATAGAGGAAATAAATATAAAAGTGAAGAAAAAAAATGGTGAATGGTTGTTTTGACGAGGTCTGAGAACATACACTACAGAATAATGATTATAGTCGACGACAAAATGTTGGCGGCCTGTTAGAAGAAGTCATTGGCTATAGTTAACCCCGATGATAATTCCTCGGCTTTAGCCTCGTCGGGAGAAGGTCTTCGGTGAAAGCATAGCCGGCGAATTATTTTGCTGTCGTCGGCTTTAAGGTAAAACTTTTGTTGACGGTAATATCGTCGGCAAAACCTTCCCTGGTGGTCAAAATGGTTCACTCGAGTCTCTTCCATGGCCGACGAGTCAGAAATCATTCGTCGGCTATAGTATTTGAACATCGTTGGCTATAGTATGAAGTTGTAAGTTTTATTAAATTGTGACGACCCGAACCAGAATCAGTAGAGTAATCAGCGTAATTCACGAGTTAGTGCGTAATCGCAGTTTTTCGATAATTGTGTGGTTTGCCGTTTTTGATTACGACTTAATTATCGGCCGAGAATTTGAGTTGAATCTCTTCTCGAGAGTTGTTGTACACGTGATTTCGAGTTCGTGGGCGGTTCCGGATGATTATTTCGACGACCGAGGAATATAATACGATTATTTGAAGTTTCAAAATATCGATGAGTTTATCAGTTCGTATCGAGTTTATCCGAATCGTTATGATTATTCATTTTGGACCGTCGATCCTCCCGAGACGCGAGTATAAATATCAAAAATAATCGAAAATTGTCGAAAATCACTATTCGGGAAGTTTGACTGTCGTTTGACCTTGGGTTGACAATTGACTTTCGTTGACCGGAGTCCACCGCCGCTGTGCCGAGCTGCCATCACTGGAACTTGAGATTCCGGCCGCCTCGGACCTTGAAACCGGTATGGTTAGCTTCCTCTCTTCATTTGCAATGGATTAGAACTTGGATTTGTGGAAATTGATGTTGATTTGAGGTAGAACGAACTTGGAGAAAATTGGGATTTCTGCCGGATTCGGGTTAGGTGTTCCGGCGACAGTTGAGGTCGGGTATTTGGGGGGAAAGCTTCCCCTCAACCTCTAGTTGCTTTGGGTAGAAGAAATTTCAAATTGGTTGCCATTTTGGAGCTCGCTGGAAAGTCACCGGAAGTGGTGGTTGGATGGAGGTGGTCCTTTGAGAGAAGTTGTTGGGCTTGGGGAGAAGAGCATTTCTGGAAAGTTTGACCGTGATTGGACGCCGTCGCCGTCGCCACCGCGAGGTCCGATTTTTTGAGGTTCTTATGTGTTTTTGACTCGTTTTCGCGCTCCGAACGCAGTCTTGAGGTTTTTGAGATAATTTGGGTGCCAGATTTTTAGTCGAGGGTTTATACGGAGAGTTTTGAGAATTTCGTCGATTATTTTGTACCGCGAGATATATTTCCGGGAACGGTTGGTTTCCGAGGTGTGGTTCAGTGTTTTGAGCTATGATTTTGATCAGATATATTTTGTGATTATTCAGGGGATCAAGATCGTGCTTCGGGCGAGGGATCTCCCGCCGGACCACGTGATTAGTGCGAGTGCGCGCTTTGCTCGTCTGTGAGTGGACCTTTCTTTTCACTGATCGATTGCGAGTATTTATATTACATTTTACTAGCATGAGCATACGTTTGTGATTATGATTTATACGAGCATGTGCTTTGCGATTATGCATTTACATTATGCTTTATACGTATGCATGAAATTATTTATGATTTGATTTACATAGAGTACAGTCTTAGTATATGTGGTTCTATCGATACACTTCCATCCCGGCTAATCGCCGAGGATGTCTACCAGGGGCGAACTGTACCTTGTGCCGATGTCTTTCCGGGTGGGAACAGATACCCTGACATGAGGCCTTTCTGGCTAGAATCACGTGTGGGTCTGGGATCCCGTGATTCGGACTGTACTAGCATGGATGTGTCCATGAGTGACCCCGTGGGATTTTTCTATGCATGCTCTGTACGCTGGAGGAGTTTGGGTTCGCCTCGTGTACTATATCATATTCACTCCTTTTGACTCGCATATGTTTTTATTATTTATATTATTCGGCGAAAGACATTTATTTTCGTCCACTCACTCTAATGGTTTTCATGTCTTTCCCCTGGGCTTTTCGGTTTCCGTACCCAGTTTGCAGTTCGGATTCTGGTGTCTCACGTCGTAGTCGGAGGCTAGTTATTCGAACTACCTGTATTTTCCAGTAGGTTTCTTGTTTCACCTACTGTTGTATATTTTGTATATGTATACAATAGAGGTCGCTCTGATACATTACTGATACATGTTTTATACGGATTTTCCCGGATTTACTATATATTACAGTTATGTTTATTGTTTATTGTTATTGATATGATATTGAGAAATCCGGATGGGATTGGTGCCCACGGTTTGGCTTTTGTGGCATAGGATGAAGTGTTATTTTCCGGGTACAGGTAAAGGCAATTCCGCGTTAGTAGTGTTACTCTGCCGAAATTTTAATGGTTTTTGTTGGTTCGTGTTTTCAGAAGGGGTTTGATTCCGGTTTAGGAAACTAAATCGGGGTTGGGTCATTTCATAAACACTTTAGCCGACGAGTGAGACTAATGTCGTCGGCTATAGTTGGTGATTTTTGAAGAAAAAAAAATGCAGATTCTGGATTTTTATTCCCAGAACCTACAACTGCACAATTTTATTTACACAATAGAACCCAACACATATTCACCAACAAAGTCCTCATCACTAAAAAAAATACATATTCACCTACATTAGATCTACACTAAGGGTTATCAAAATCTAAGTTATCAAAAATATAGGCGTTACTACCAGGAGCTTGCGAATCCTCCTGCGGCTGTGGAGTAGGAAAAGGGAACGAAAGTAGGGCCGGGACTGGGATTCTAGAATCCTGAAGCTGTGTAGTCCAATCCTGAAACCAGGAAGCCAACGTAGTCTGCTCGACTAATCTCGCCCGTTCCATCTCCTACATCCGTCTACGAGTCTCTTCCATCTCCCTCTGATGCTCCGTTGCCTACCTTTAATGTTGTTCTTGTAGCTGAGAATCCCTGGAAGTTCCCGACATACTCAAGAAACCGAGAGTATTCTTCAAGACTCTGTCGCCCTTCTGTCCTAGACCCCTAGAGTAGTAGGTGTTCCCTCATGTTGGGAAAACGTGAGCCATGATCCTTGCCGCTACCATCGGGTTAGATTGATCAATCAGAGAGATGGTCCGGGGGAGGTCCTTATCCTGGGTCTCAAGCCATTGCTCTCTCACGATATGAATCAACACCTCCGCAGCCACCTCTTGCACTCTTGCCTAATTGACAAGGAAACCAAAATACCATATTAGTAAACATACCTAATTATTTATAGAGAAAATACATATATAAGAAAATATGTTAATTAAGTTATAAGGGCACAAGACTTATAATATGTTCGGGGCACTGAGGATTCGCTTTACTTAACGTATACTCCAACGAGGGGACTTCAGGGTGTTGGGCAACCTCTTTCATCCAACCTGCAAAGGATCTAGAACTGGCATGATGGTTCTTCGTGTTTTTCCCCCGGTTCGCCGCGTTTATTGCAGAAATGGTCTTGTTGGATAAACATATATCAAAAAAGTATTAATTAGGAAACTATTTTTGCCAAATACGATACAAGTAAACAAAAATATGATGTTGCATACCTCAAATTTTTGGTTGTTGAAGTGGGCTAAAAGCCAATACCACTTATACTCCATATACATAAACTCGCTAAGAATACCCCCAAGGAGGTTGCCGTAGTTCTTCTAGTGCTTTTTTAGCTTACTTTTCCACTCCTTATACCTATAATAATGCAAAAAAAATGTTAAAAATTGACAATAAATTATTAACAAATTATAACTCGATAAATAAAATATAACTGTGACGACCCGGACCAGAATCAGCAGTATGATCAGCTATATTCGTGAGCTACGGCGTAGTCGCAGAGTTGCGACAGTTGTTTTAATCGCCGAAGCTTCTTAACGACTAGATTATTGGCCGAGAATTGGAGCTGGGTCTCTTCTCGAGAGTCGTTCTATATGTGATATTGAGTTCATGGGCAGTTCCGGATCGTTATTTGGACGACCGAGGAATTAGTTATGAATATTTGAAGTTCAGATTTAAATGGTGGGCTACTTAACGACTAAATTACCGGACGAGAATTTGGTTTCGGTTCCTTCACGGAAGTTGTTCAGAATTTAATTTCGAGTTTGTGGGAACTTCCGGAGCATGATTTTGAGTTACGAAGATTTAGTTATGATTATTTCCGATTGTTGATTGTTTAGTCGATTTAAATGGGTGTTGATTCAAGGGTTGACTTTTTATCCGTTTGACCGATATGTTTGACTTCGGGTAATATTGGAAGAATATGTTGAGACGAGTTTGTGGCCGCGAGAATTATCGGGATCAGAATTACGACGAGAAAGTTACGCGTGTTTGAAGTTTATCGAAATATGAATTATGGGGTTTCCTAATTGGGAAAACATTTAATGAGTGTTTAATGAGGGGTTTCCTTAATTAGTAAGTCAACTGTTCATTATTGGCTTTGACTGAGTCAACGCGGGCTAGGAGGAGGGCGACGTGGTGCCTCACGGTGGTCGGCGGCGAGCTGCCGTCCGGCCATCTCCGGTCATGGGAGAGGATCCATTCGACTCGGCCCGGTGTCCCGATCCCGTTTCCAACCATCATGTATGGCGAGGCTCGCCGGAAAGAGGAGTTTTTACCGGTTAAAGTTTGGAAATTTTAGTGTTAATGGTGGTTTGTGATTTTGGCCGAATTGAGCTACATCAAGCACTGGGTTTTGTAGCCCTCATCTCCATGATTCTAACCATATAGGTATGGAGTTCTAATTTTTCTTGTGTGTGGAGAATTTTGGATGTGAAATTTTGGGAACAATTCGGTTTTGCTTGAAATTGGATGTGTTAGAGTGAGAATTGGCCTTTGATGTAGTTGACAAAGTTGCTCAGTGGGTGGTTTTGCATGGAATAGGGGTTGCTCCGCCGTGAATTCTTCCGGTCAACAGTGGCGCTGCCGTGGACGGCGGTCAATGGCGGTAAACGGTCAACGGGTTGACTTTTTGACTTTCGACAAGTCCCATGTCATTTGACTCGAAATCGCGCCCCGATCGCAGTGGGGAGGTTCATTTTTCGAGTTGAGCGTCCGAACATAAAGCGAGGTATTGAAGTGGTATATACGGATTTTCGACGATTCGTCGACTTTAAATTATCTGTTTCCGAGAACGGTGGTTTCTCGTGGTTTGATTTGTATTGTCGGATTATTACTTTGAATAATGAACTTTGTGAATATTCAGGAGTTTCGTTATCGTTCGTTTGGCGAGGGACATTCCGCCAGATCACGGGTTAACGCGATACGCGTTACGCTAGTCTGTGAGTGGACATTTCTTTTCACAGATTGATTGCGAGTCCTTTTATAAATGATTTACGAACTTGAGCATGCGGAATGATTATGATTTTACGAGCATGTGTTTTACGATTATGCTTATATGAATATACGTATACGAATATATTCATACGTACATCTTATGTTTTAAGCATGTGCATAGAAAAGATTTATGATTTGGTTTACACAGAGTACAGTCTCAGTATATGTTGTGGTATCGATACACATTGGCTTCTCGGCTGATCCCCGAGTACGCTCCGGGGGGGACAGATATCCTGACCCGAGGCCTTTCTGGCTAGGATCACGTGTGGGTCTGGGATCCCGTGATTCAGACTGTGCTATCGCGTGGAAGCCCACGAGAGTCTCCGCGATATGTTTTACGTTGCATGCTCTGTACGTGAGTGGTAGCCAGAGTCTCCTCACGTAGCATTTGATTTTCATGCATTTGACTCGCATATGATTTTATATGTATATATTACTTGGTGAAAGACATTTATTTTCGTCCACTCACTCTAACGTGTTTATTGTCTTTCCCCTGGGTTTTTCGGTTTCCGTGCCCAGTTTGCAGTTCAGGTTCTGGTGTCGCACGTCATGGTCGGAGGCATAGTGCTCCAGCTACTTTGTTTCATCCAGTAGGTTTATTGTTCTACCTACTGTGGTATGCATTTACAATTATGTATTAGATGTCGCTCTGAGCTTCCTATTGAATACGTTATACGATTTTTCACTGGATTTCAGTAAAGTGCATATATATTTACTACTTTACTTTACTGTTGATATATTGAGAAATCCGGATGGGATTGGTGCCCACGGTTTGCTTTTTGTGGCATAGGACGAAGTGTATTTTCCGCGTGCAGGTAATGGTAATTCCACGCTAGTAACGAAACTCTGCCCAAATTTCGAAAAGTTTTTGTTGGTTCGTGTTTTCGAAGGGGTTTGATTCCGATTTAGGGAGTTAAATCGGGGTTGGGTCCTTTCAATAACTCAACTCCCATCACCTTTTTCCTTGCACGTCATTTGCCCATGTGCACTTGAACTTCTCTGGCACAATAAACCACACATGTAAATGTACATATAAATGATAATATTTATTTCTTTATTCGGATTTAATTAATAAGGGTAGACATACATAATTAATGAATATATAATTAACTCACCGACATTGCATTATTCACCATGTCCTTCACACACTGTAGCACGAAGGACTAGTCTGCCCATAGAACTGGGACTCTGTCACGTATGATACTTCCTACTTGACCGGAGTACCTACGTGCATTCTTTTCCAAAATTACTGAACCATCCTGCCTAGTCTCTATGACCTTTTTTCCACTGTCACTGATCATCCTCTCAAGTAGCTTGCTGGTGACGGGGCCTCAAGTCTTTTTTTGTTGCCTCCGGCCTCTATTTTAGCTAAAACAAGGTAAAAAGATTAAAACATAAGCACCTAATTTAATATACAAATTATTAATAAGTTTGAAATTAAATAACCAAGGTTGTTAATATTTACCCGATTCTAACGTCAATGTTTTTGATACCCTCGCACTATGTAGAGGTGTATCAAACAGCACATATATGTATACTTTTTCCGGGGTAGTGAAACCAAGCTGTGTTAGAAAAGATACTCCCTGATCATCGAGAGTAGGTATGGCAGGTATCTTTCGGGGCAAGAAAAGATGAGGCGGCAGACCACGTACCCTCACTGAGGAACTACCTGAAGCACCAGCCTCAGACGAATGCAGAACCTGACCTGTAAAAGGAGAAGGTTTCGGCCGACGAATGTGTGGCATACAGACACCCAAAGGAACGAGGCACGTAGAGCTGGCCGGTGAGGGCCTGGAGGAGCCATCTTCGTTCCCGTGCTACCTCGTGTTAGCGGGTCAGTGAGCCACTACATCCTGCTGCGACGTCTGCTGAAGCAGTTGATGGTGTCGAGAGGTCCTATGGCCACTATAAGTGTTGCTAATAGAGGTGGACGAGGAACTATCGCCGCTAGACCCGTTTCCTTTCTTAGATCCCTTCGAATTCTTCTGGCTTAACCAATTCATGATTCTTAAAATAAAAACCACCCATAAATCATACAAATTAATAAATCGGCCAATACCAATCTAATCAAATATAACACAACCATCCAACACTTTCAAGCATACACAATATTATTCACATACCTCAATCACAATGCTAACACAAAATTCAGAAAATCACATCTCAAATTCATAAATTCACAAAATTCACAAAATCACATCTCAAATTCACATAACCTATATATAATTTCATAATTACATAATCACATAACTCATATATAATTTCATAATCACATAACTCATATATAATTTCATAATCACATAACCCTAAACAGTATGTGTTTACAATGCTAACACAAAATTCACAAAATCACATCTCAAACCCTAAACATATATAATTCATAAAATCCATATCTAATCCATATATAATTCACTAAATCACATAAAATTCACAAAATCCATAAAATTCACATAACCCATATATAATCAAATTTCATAATCAATCACATAATCAATAACCCATAATCACAACATCACATTTCATAATCACATAATATAACTATATATAGAGAGAGAGAGAGAGAGAGGACTGGCTGGGCTGCAACGACAGTGTCGGGCGAGCTGGGCGAACAACGGCAGCAGGCTGGGTGACTCACGGTCGTCTGGCGGAGGTTTAGAGGTTTTTAAGGTTTTGGTTCGGCTATGCGGCATGGGCTAGGTGATTCAAGAGTTATAAATCCAATAACTATAGCCGACGAGTTAAAAAGTCGTTGGCTATACCATAGCCGACAATATTCATGTACAATGTCGTCGGTTATAGTATAACCAATGACATTGACTTATCTCGTTGGCTATACTAACTATACCCGACAACATAAGTCAAAAGTCATTGGTTAAAGTGTGAATTTTTTTTTAAAAAAGTAGGCTCATGTAGAAAACCGTTTTCCACAAATACATGTTTAACTAATTAAAGAACATAATCAAATCATCGCTATATTTAGAAGTGTGAAAATACTTTACAAAATTAGGCTCATGATCAACAAACACGTTTAACACAAATTCATGTTTAACTAAGGCTCATAATCAAAATCATCACTTGAGTCTTTCTCGTGTGTCCGAGCTAATTTATGATAATATATGCCGCTCCTCATCACTGGAGTCTTTGTTATCTTCATTTGGATTAACATCAATAAGGCTTACATATGCTCGAGCAATTTGAGCCACACTACCCGGTTTCACAATATTAAGGCGAATTGTAGAGGATTCAGGAATACCAATTGCGTTCGACTCTTGGTATGCTGCAACTTCTTCATTATCTGTAGCCTCACCAAGTGTAGCAACACTGTATATGTTTCTAGGAAGAACATAGTTGACTACTTTTCACGCCTTTTGTACACAAGATCATCAAGATAAAACATTTGTTTTACTGCTATGGAAAAAATAAAAGGGTCATCTTCATACCAGCTTGTAACAGTATTCACCGTAAATATTCCATACTATTCGGTCATTGTGTTCCCGGCATTAGTATCAAACCATCTACACTTAAACAAGTGCATTGTCATGCCTTCCTTATAAATTAGTTCAACCATTGAATGGAGAACATCGTAATAGTCAATGTCATTCCACCCACCATGCACTCTTACCCTAGAATTCTTTGTTCTCCATCTGTCGTCTCTATGTTGACATATAAATTGCACGCCATTAACCTTACACATCAGATAAACTCTTGAATTTATCGGCTTTATCGCCAAAAGCCTTAATTCGTGTGACCAATGTGGGTCACCATCATGTTATATATGGTTCATCTGAAAAAATAATCGCAATCATTTAATTTAACTATGAACATTGATACTAATTAACATATATAGACGTACTCAGCCACCAAAATAGTTTGCAAACTTCCTATTGTGGTATTCAAGATCACCGACAACTGTATGGCAGTAAATATGGATGTCTTTCAAGAATTGAACTTCTGAACAGTTAATCAATACCCAACAGTGGACAATGACTAGCTCATATAGTTCCAACTTATACGACTTTGACAACTGTCCATAAACTTTAACATTATTGGAGAGGATAGAATGATTGAACTATGGTTCATCTACCAGCATATGTTGTGGAGGGTCCTCCAACACTCCAAAATACAACTTGGTGTATGTTACACACTCGTGCGCAAGATATGCTTCAGCTATACACCCTTCAGGTGTGGATTTATTAGCCACATAGTCTTTGTAGTCCTCTAGTTGTCTATCAAGTTGCAAAGTGCATGTTATGATTATTGAAAATAATTTTATATAAAAATAGACACAAATTCAGATGTTGAATCGTACAGACCTTTCCATGGTATACATCTAACTGTAGTGTACTGGATCGGTAAGCAACAATTATTCAGGAAGATGGATCATCAGGTGAGGCATTATGTCAAAGTTTTTTGGGGAAAATATCCTCTCAAATTTGCACATGATAAAAATGATGTTCTCCTTCAAGTCCTTCAGGTATGATTTTTTCACTTCTCTAGTGCATAACTTATGAAATAATCTTAACAACGCTACTAACGGCTCCACCACCTGACGAGGTAGGTATGATCGAATGAAAACAGGGAAGAGACGTTGAAGTAGTATATGACAGTTATGACACTTTAATCCGTACATCTTATTGTCCCGGAAGTTAACACACCGGCCTATATTTCCTGCATAGGCTGATGGATACCTAACATTACCCATCCACCTAAGGAGGTTGGTCAGGCTCGATGGTGTAAGGAGGTTGATGCATTTTTTTTCTTCCCTTCTCTCAACCACAAATATTTTCGTATATCCATTTTTTTAGATCAATGCGTGCCTTTAGGGCCGTCTTTAGTTTTTTCCTCCCAATTCAGCACTGTGCCCACCACACTTTTACACACATTCTTCTATATATCCATGAAATCTAGGTAGTGCCTGATCGGTAACTTGGACCAGTACGGGAGTTCCTAAAATATGCTTTTGTGTGTCCTGAATTTATACTTGTCGGGTCTGTCAAGTAATGCCGCCATTATATCAGGATGATTGCTGAGCTGCCCAAAATCATACTCATTCAACAATTCCAAAATTCCATCCCCCGTCCATCTCCTGGGTTGCACGTCAGTTTCTACAGTCCCATCAAATGCCTGGTCATCCTCCCACCATGGGTGGTCAAGTCCAAGCTAACAACGATGACGTATTTGCACAATCTTCCTGCAATGAAGTATCAACAGTCATGCACTCTGGACAAGCTCTGTATCTCCTGGTAACGTTGCTCGACAACATCCCGCGGGCAGGAAAATCACTGATGGTGCCAACAAGCATGTCATGCATATGAAATATCTCATTTTTGTACTTGTCATAAGTGGGATGGCGAACGTTACTCAGGTTCTTAAGCTCCTCAATCAAGGGTCTCAAATACACATCGAGACACTTTCTTGAATAACGTGACCCTGGAATTAACATAGTTAGCATATTGTATTCCTTATTCATGCATATCTATGGAAGAAGGTTGTACGGTACTAGAATAACTTGCCATATACTGTATTGAAGACTCATCTTGCCAAAATGGTTGAATCCGTCAGATATGAGCCCGAACCAAACATTTCGGACCTCTGATGCAAAACAAGAAAACTCCCTAACCATGTGCTTCCAAGCCTCTCCATCAGCAATGTGTATAAGGGTATCATCGTCAAGCGAATCCCTCTCAGTGTGCCATCTCATAGCTTTGGTCGTGTGTGCACTTTCGCACACATTCTTCTCTATGTGCATGACATTTAGGTAGTTCGTAATCGACAACTTGGACTAGTACGGGAGTTCCTAGAATATAATTTTGTGTGTCCAGAATTTATACCTGTCGAGTCTGTCAAGTTTTGCTGCCATTATATCAGGATGATTGTTGAGCTGCCAAAAATCATATTCATTCAACACTTCCAAAATTTCATCCCCCGTCCATCTCCTGGGTTGCACATCAGTTTCTACAAACTCATCAAATGCCTGGTCATCCTCCCGCTATGGGTGATCAAGTCCAAGCCAACAATGATGACGTATCTGAACAATCTTCCTGCAATGAAGTCTCAACAGTCATGCACTCTAGACAAGCTCTGCCCCTAGTACGTCGCCTAGCAATATCCCACGGGCAGGAAAATCACTGATGGTGTCAACAAGCATGTCATGCATATGGAACATCTCATTTTTGTACTTGTCATAAGTGGGATGACCAACGTTACTCAGGTACTTAATATCCTCAATTAAGGGTCTCAAATACACATCGAGACACTTTCTTGGATAACCTGGTCCTAGAATTAAGATAGTCAGCATATTATATTCCTTATTCATGCACATCTATAGAGGAAGGTTGTACGGTACCAAAATAACTGACCATATACTGTATTGAAGACTCATGTTGCCAAAAGGGTTGAATCTGTCAGATGAGAGCCCGAGCCAAACATTTCGGACCTCTGATGCAAAACGAGAAAACTCCCTAACCATGTGCTTCCAAGCCTCTCTATCAACATAGTGTATAAGCGTATCATCGTTAGGCAAATCTCTCTCATTGTGCCATCTCATAGATTTGGCCGTATATGTAGACATGAACAACTATTCCAGCCTATCAATCAGCACGAAATACCGAAGTACCTTCACAACTTTCTTATTCCTTGCAGGAGTCAACTTATACCTATCCATGTGACATACCGGACATACATCAAGGTTTTCAAGATCATTCTCTTCAACATCTTCACCCCAGAAGAAAATGTAATCATATCTGCATGCATAGATTTTGATGTAGGTAAGGCCAAGATATTTCAGAATATGTCGCACCTTACAATGAGTGGTAGGAAGGCGATGACAGAGGGGCAGCATCGAAGCAGTCAACGCCAGATAATCATCAACAGCCTTGACACTCAATTTGTTCTCCACTTTGACCTTCATTACTCCCATGACACTTTCAAGAACAATCTTATTACACTCATTGTACAACGGGGTCAATTGGAAGGCAATCAACTTGTTGTACTTATCAATACCAACAATGATGATAGCTCTAGATAATGGCTGGATTGGCTCAATTGGAGAGACACCCTCAACGACGGAAGGGATATCTTGTGCTTGAGCAAATACACTAATCTCATAAAGAAACATATCGTTGATCAACCTCGTTGTTGGATCATTTGGATGTACTGGCTCTCTCAGAAAATTGCACATGATCATGCTGACCCGCTCATGATGTTTCACCGTGATAAATCCAACATGTGCACTTATCCCAAAATCCATTTTTCATCAGGTGCTCATATACTATATCAATGGAAAAACGATACAAATCGCTGCGACACTGACATTTTGTACACGGGCAATAATGAATTGTATTCTCGTTAGCATTAGCCTTCACATATTCCACAAAACTCCACATTCTGATGCCATATCTTCGATCCCATTTTGGAAGGAAATTCCAATTGTATATATATATACATGCACCAATTAAAAATTCATCATTATATCTATATATATCGATCTTTAAATTACAAATTACATTAATTCTTCTACTCCTTATTTACAAATTAACATATATATATGCATACTATATATAAACAATTAACATATAATTATATATAAATATATTTTCATTAAATTCAACTCAAAATCAACTCAACTAACTCAACTCAAAATCAACAATCAACACAAAATCAACAATCAACACACATATGTATATGTACTTATATATATGTAGCGGGATATAACTTCACGAACTCATTTTGGACAACTTCCGACAACACCCAATGATTTGAGAGTGTTTTGTGTTTTTCTCACCGAATTTTTTTTTGAATGATTGAGCTGCTCTCCAGATTTGTAATAAAGAACTATAATCGTCGGTTAATAATATCATCGGGTATAGTTAAATATGTCGTCATCTTTAGTCAAACTATAGCCGTCGATTTTCGCTTGACAATCACTGACAACTTTTTTTTCATCATCGGCTATAGTATTATAGTCGACGATCGAAAACTATAGCCGACAAACCATTTTTGTCGTCGGCTATACTAAAGCTTAGCCGACGACAAAAAAAATCATCAACCTATTTTTTTTCATTTCGTTGGCTATAGTACTTATTCTGGTAGTGATATATGTAATTTGGTTCCTCATGATCACAAGCTTCTTGATACCCATTATAAGGTAAGAAAGATCTTAGCCAAACTTGGTCTTGCGTATAAGAAAATTCACGCATGCAAAAATGATTGTGTCCTATTTTACAAAGAGCATGAAGAACTGGACTACTGCACTATATACAACGCGTGCATATGGAAGAACAACAAGAAGAAGCAGTCTCCAATCAAGGTGCTTTGCTAATTTCCGTTGATTCCTAGACTGTAGTGTTTGTACATGTCTCTATACATAGCTGAGGCAATGGGATGGTACATGGAACATAGGATAGATGGCGATGTGCTTAGACACGTGGTATATGGGGAGGATTTCAAAGCTTTTGACAGAGAATTTCTAAACTTTACAGAAGAGGTTCGAAATGTTAAACTCAGACTTTCTATATATGGGTTCAATCCCTGGGGTAATAATAGCACTAGAGTCGGTAGTTGGCCAGTTATCCTCATGTCGTACAACCTACCTCCTTAGATGTGTATGAACAAGGAATTTAATTTTCTTACTCTGCTAATTTCAAGTCCAAAGTCTCCAAGAAAATGTTTAGATGTGTACCTAAGACCTTTGATTGACGAGCTGAAACAGTTATGGGAAAATGGAGTATCAACTTATGACACATTCATTGGAACAATGTTCATGATTAGGGTAGCAGTGATGTGGACCATTAGCGATTTTTCTGTTTATGGAGTGTTGGCATCTACCATAAATAAAGGATACAAGGCTTGTCCTATATGCTTGGAAGACGTCAACTCTAGTTGGCAAGCGAGGAATGTGTGTTTCATGGGTCACCGTAGATGACTTCCTGAGGATCACGAATGACAAAGGGATAAGGATAAGTTCCTTTGGACAATAGAGAATGATCTGAACCCCCGAAATGGTTTTGTGATGAGATTCTTGAAAGGTTGTCAAGCTTCAATTTTGGTGTATTGAGAAATGATGATTCTATGATAGCCTATAATCCATTCCCTCCCAAACATCTTAGATATAAGACTCACATGTGTATATTCTTTGAACTCCCTTATTATCAAAATTGAAAATCAGGAACAACCTAGATGTCATGCACATAGAAAAAAATGTGTGCGACAACGTGGTGTGGCCAATTCTCGGTATCAATTTTAAGACAAAGGATATTACCAAAAGTGTGTAAAAATTTAGAATCTATGCGTTTACGCCATCACTTGTGATTAAGAAATAGGGACAAGATGTCAGATGCACCTTACATAGTGAAAAGGACATTGAGGGGAGAAGTATTCAACTAGTTTAAAGGTGTTCGGTTGTGACGGCCCGAACCTGAGTTAGCAGTGTATTCGGCACGATTCATGAGATTGGTCATAGTCACAGTTTTACGTTATGTGTGTGGTTTGTCGATTCTATTCGCGACTATATTTTCGGCCGAGAATTTGAGTTGAGTTTCTTCACGGAAGTTGTAGAGTACATGATTTCGAGCTCGTGGGCAGTTCCGGATGATTTTTCTGATAACCGAGGAATATAATACGATTATTTGAAGTTTCAGTTTTCAACGAGTATATTCGATTGTTTCGTGTTTATCCAAATCGTGATGGTTATCCATTTTGAATCGTCAATCGACCCGAGGTGCGAGTATAAATATCGAAAATAGTCGTAAAATTTCCGAAAACACTGTTGAAGTTTGACCGGACCGTTGACTTTCCAAAATTGGAAACTGGACCGTTGACCCGAAGAGGAAAGTTTCCCGTTTTGTCTTCGCCGTCCGACCTGCTTATTCCGGCCACCTCCGACCTCATGAAGGGTATGGTTCTTACCCTCTCATGATTTCGAGTTGGTTTGTGTTTGGATTTATGAGAATTGATGAGGTTTTGAATGGGTTCGAGTCGGGTCGAGTTCGTGGATATCGCCGGTGTTAGTTGCAGCTCTCTGGCGAGCCACGGTGGTGGTGGTTAGGGGGGTTTGACTCCCCTTGCCCTAGTGAGTCTCCCTATATGATTAGTTTTGGATAAGATCGAGTTTTGAGGGCAACCCGATTAGGTCACCGGAGGGAGAAATTTCGTTCGGATTTGGGTAAAATTGGAGGTGCTGTGGTTCGATTTGATGCTTGTGGTAGTTATGAAAGTCACTGGGCTTGAGGAGAACTTCGTTTCTGGAGCTTCCTCGTTGTGAAACTCCACCGTTGACGGCGCGCCGCCGCCGCTGGCGGCGGTCAACGGCGGAGCTCCAGTGAGGGGTTGACTTTTCAGATTTCGGTGTTTTTAATGTCGTTTTTCTCGTAATCGGGCCCTGATTATCATCCAGAGGTTTTTGTAGTGATTTGAGTATCGGATTTTCAGTCGAGAGTTCGAGTGGAGATTTCGGGAATTCCGTTAATCATTTTGTACTGCATTGTATATTTCCGGGAACGATTGGTTGCCGTGGTTAAGTACAGAGTTATGAGCTATGGTTTTGATCAGTATTATTTTATGAATGTTCAGGAGATCGAGATCGTGATCGTGCTTTGGGCGAGGGATCTTCCGCCGGGCCACGAGATTAGCGCGAGTGCGCGTTACGCGAGTCTGTGAATGGACATTTCTTTTAACAGATTGATTGCGAGTCTTTCATATATGATTTACGAACTTGAGCATGCAGTTTGATCATGATTTTATGAGCATGTGTTTTACGATTACGAATATACGAATATACGTATACGAGTATACATACATATATATTATGTTTTAAGCATGTGCATGGAAATCATAAAATCCACAAACTCGCAAATCAACTGTGAAAATATAAACTTATCCACTCACAGTCTGGCGTAACGCGACACGCGTTAACACGTGATCCGGCGGAAAGTTCCTCACCAAACGAACGATCACGAACCCTTGAATATTCACAAAGTCCAATTCTCACAAACATAATTCGACAATAAAAACCAAATCACGAGAAACCACCGTTCTCAGAAACATGTACTCCAAAGTCGACGAATCGTCGAAAATCCATATATAACACCTCAATACCTCGCTTTACGTTCGGACGCTCAACTCGAAAAACGAACCTCCCCACAGCGATCAGGGCACGATTTCGAGTCAAATGACATGCAACTTGTCGAAAGTCCAAAAAAAATCAAACTTTCACCGTTGACCGCCGTTGACCGCCGCCCACGGCGGTGCCATCGCTAACCGGAAAATTTCACGGCGGAGCAACCCCTATTCCACTCAAAATCACCCACTGAGCAACTTTGTCAACTGCAACAAAGGCCAATTCTCACTCTAACCATGTCAATTTCAAGCAAAACCGAATTGGTTCACAAATTTCAATTCCAAAATTCTCCATACACAAGATGAATTAGAACTCCAAACTTACATGGTAGCTGGCTAGTGATGAGAGCTTCAAAGCCCACTCCAAATTGTAGCTCGAATCGGTGTAAAACATGGAACCCGAATTCACAAGTTTTCCCTCCATTTTGGCCAGATTTTTCTTCCATTTCCGGCGAGCCTTGCCGTGAAAGGAGGCCGGAGTCACCCTCAAGGGACCAAGGCGCGTCGAATGGGACCAACCCCGTCCCACGGGGTGGCCGAAATTGATCGCCAC
The DNA here is from genome assembly GCA_946800695.1 of Geum urbanum. NCBI lineage: Eukaryota > Viridiplantae > Streptophyta > Magnoliopsida > Rosales > Rosaceae > Geum > Geum urbanum. The sequence goes on along the minus strand of OX327017.1, from coordinate 17,685,984 downwards.
CGCGAGCCGCCGTGCATCCCGTCTCTCCACCGAGTTGACTCGGTCAACTCGGTCAAATCCCAATATGATAAGTCTTTGACTTGCCCAAATTAGCAGGTTCTATTTATAGCCTTTCCCAAAATGGAAACTTGTAATTATCCTTTTCGACGAACTTCAAACGCGCGTAACTTTCTCGTCGTAATTCCGATTCCGATAATTCTCGCGGCCACGAACTCGACTCGACATGTTCTTCCAATATCACCCGAAGTCAAACACATCAGTCAAACGGATAAAAATTCAACTATTCCAATCAACATATAATTAAATCAACCAAACAATCAACAAACGGCAAAATTCGCAACTTAAACTCCGTAACTCAAAATCATGCTCCGGAAGTTCCTGCGAACTCAAAATTAAATTTTGAACAACTTCCGTGAAGGATTCGGAGCCAAATTCTCGTCCGATAATTTAGTCGCGAACAAACCTGCCATTTAAATCCATTTCCGTCGAAACTTCAAATATTCATAATTAATTCCTCGGTCGTCCAAATAACGATCCGGAACCGCCCACGAACTCGTAATCACACGTACAACGACTCTCGAGAAGAGACCCATCTCCAATTCTCGGCCAATAATTTAGTCGTTAACAAGTTCGACGATTCGAATAACTGTCGGACAGCTGCGACTACGCAGTAACTCACGTATATAGCTGATCAAACTGCTGATTCTGGTCCGGGTCGTCCACCAGAGTTGAGAGGTCCTCAAAGATCTCCCACCAATCTGAGGATAAAAACTGGTACCAAACCGTAATCTGGTCCCCAATGCTCGCTGCAAAGCTCGTCAACACTTTGTTGTAGCTGATTATCTCGATCAGCGAACTGGGACACAGGTACGCCACGTAGATGGACAACCTCCATCAAATACAGCCATGACAGCTTGCCACTGAAATCGTCTCCGAAAGTACAAGGAAACGTACTAAATTCATCAAACGGTCCACAAAGGCCTGACAACTGGTATCACAAACCAAAGTGTACAAACACACACAATCACAGCATCAACCGCCACGTCTAACCGGAAATCTCAAATGGTTGACACATCTCAGCAAGTCTCTGCCTCCTAGCCATCGCCAGTCAACAAATGTGGCATCAGCACACACAGGCTGCTACATTGCTCTTCATGTTGCGTCACTAGTAGTAAACTCGAAGTACCAGACACGTCTCTGTATCACTAGCGCTAAATGCGCGCAAAACCACGAGCATCAACATCATCATACTCAAACTCAGCTCTCGTAGCCCATAACTCGGCTAACACGGAAACTTGAACCACACACACATGGAACACTGAAGCTCCTGTCTCTCGACTGAATGCATCAACAACAACATCCCAGATGGATGGTCAAAGTACAACCACTAACTTTTCCGAACAAACTCAAAGGTACAACCATGGTCATGAGTCGACCCCATCCATCTACACTGCCTCAAGCCCAAATCTGGCCGAAAATGCAAGTGGATGAAACTCAATGGTTGGTGTACATCCTACACTGCGCTGCACGCCATAGTAGTAGTATCTCGAACTATCTGATGCTAACATAAAGACAGCTACACCCAAAACATACACAGAATACGTAGCTACATAAAGTCTCCAATGCCTGAAATCATGAGCCACCGCTCTGCTACACAACATCAAAACATAACCAAATCTATACCCCGATGCATCGCCACAACCCACGATCTCATCGCGATCATCGGTAAGGTCAAAACCGAAGCAACGGTCAACCATCCTTTAGGAGTAAATAACTCTCCTCGCGTGCATCGAACCACTCGAACTTGACGCCTTCTTCGTCAATCCGGAAAGTAGAGTGGCAATCCGGAAAAATCATGTACAAGCCGTCGGTAATAGCCTGCCAACTCAAGAGACCTCTGATCCCTGGTACAATGGTAGGGCAATCCCCAAATCAACACGGCTTCAATCTGGTCAGGATCCACGCCAACTCCCTCGGATAACATCTCATAGCCCAAAATCTTCACGCTAATCTGCCAACACTCACACTGGCTAAACTTACAAACAGCTAATCGTCTCGCGAAGTCTGCAAAACTGCTCGCATTTGCTTCAGGTACTGGTCCACACTCCTGGAGTACATCAGGATGTTGCTGACTTACATAACCGCAACTCGTCCAGAAACCGTCTGAACATCTGGCCTATCAAGTTCACACGATCTACGGGGCATTGGTCCACCACATGAAGTGACCAAGAACTCCAGATGCTCACACCGAGATCCGAAAGCTATTCAAACCACATCTGACTCTTTCAAATCTCAACTGATGGTATCCAGACCCAAAATCAATCTTCAACAAGACTGAAGCTCTCGCAAGCTGATCAACCAATCGTCAATCCGAAGCGGAGGATACTCACACTCCTCTGAAGCAATTCGAGCTTCCGGTAGTCAATGCACCACCTCGTCAAATCATCTAACATTCGTGTAAACAATGCAAGAGCACACCACGCAGATACGCGGGGTTGCACGAAATCTCCTGAAACCTCCTCCAGCAACTCCTGGAGTCGAAACTGTAATTCCATCAGCTCCGTTGGCTCAGAACGACAATGTGTCGGTAAAATGAGTCCAGCGCCAGGTACAAGCTCAATGGTGTGGTCGGTCTCCCAAACTGGAGGAACACCTGGTAACTCCTCCGGAATACACCTGGAACCTCTGGAACAACCTCGATGTCGCCAATGTCAAGCACAGCAACCGTAGTATCCACATCATAAACTAAGCAACAACACAACTCGTCTCCACAAACCGCTCGACCATCACCAAGAAACAGCATCTCGGGAAAATCTGGTCGTCGAAACACAACCTCCTTCTCGAGGTACTCGATCACAACCAAACACATCGTCAGTAAGTCCATACTCACAATCACACCAAAACCACAATGTCAGCTATAACAGATCTGCGGCTAAGCCATATCCTCCAACAAGGATCTCGCGACCTCCGAATGGATACAACACTCTCCCAAAACCTCGGAAGTGGAGATGCAGGTACAGTCGCTATGGATATCAAGCAACAGTAACCTTGGAGAAAAGTCTGTCCTCAAACAAGGTCATGGCACAAACTCCAACATGCCCAACTAGTCACCCACGACAATTGCGACTTGCTGAATAACTCGTCAAAAGGGTACATTGGTCAGATTTCAGGAACAACATAAGGATCTCCTCGTAAACTCTGAGCTGTCGAACCGCAAACATAGCTGGCTGAGGGCGCTCCCTCACAACGTGACCCACCTGGCCACCGAAACAGCAACTAAGGGTACTCCTCGAACACAAATCACCGCAACACCTGCTGCGTGAAAGGATCACTAACGATCGCCCAACTCATGCCACAGGAGCAAGTCCGCTACACTGTGATCTCCGCCACTGTCAACGGATCCTCTGCCTGATCTGATGGCCCTCAACAATATCGAAGAGACCACAACCTGATGAAGTTACTGATCCCAAGGTGTGTCGGAACTCAACCTCATCAAAATCTCGACTAAGTCCACTTTCCTCAAACCATCACATCGAAAACCGCACACATCTTTTCCTCACAATAGCCTCGCCACTGAGTGCAGCACACCAAGCTCCTCATGGATATCTCGAGGCACATCAATTAGACTCTCTCTGATACTCAAATTCAAACTCATCTCGAACCTCGTGTACTGCTTCCTCTGAAGCCACATAACTCGTGCAAACCGAAACAACATAGGAACAATGCATCTCTGCCTCAGGTGGGTAAACACTCCACATTCAATTGTTGGGTAGCCTGATAAAACCGTTACCGCATAAACAACACCCTGAATGTAGGCCGTGGAGTTGCAACCGGAACTCACACAATATCAGCCCACCAAACATAATAATCTGAATCAGGCAAACATCACTGCCACAAATCTCAGCTCTGAGGCAACATATAGACGCTCATATACACATCCCCAGGCAAACCGTGCCACACAATTCTCTGAACTCTGAATACTCATTTGAATCCACTGTTCTCTGGCAAATCGCGCGTCGATTGATCCTCAACATGATCTACAACCGAAACGACACAAAAAGCACGTCAGGAGGCATCCTAATAAATACAATATCATTCACAACAAGTGGAACGTAATCATGGAACTTCAAATATTTGAAAGCATACAACACCCGGAATATTGATGATTATCCGCCGGCCGGTCGGGTCACCATTCCAGACATGCTGTACATTCTCAAATACCCTTAGTAAACACGACTACAGAAGTCTACAGAACCTATAACCTAATGCTCTGATACCAAGCTGAAAGGACCCAACCCCGATTTAGCTTCCTAAATCGGAATCAAACCCCTTCGAAAACACAAACCAACAAAAACTTTTCAAAATTTGGGCAGAGTTTCGTTACTAGCGTGGAATTACCATTACCTGCACGCGGAAAATACACTTCATCCTATGCAACAAAAAGCAAACCGTGGGCACCAATCCCATCCGGATTTCTCAATATATCAACAGTAAAGTAAATCAGTAAATATATCTATACTTTACTGAAATCCGGTGTAAAATCATATAGCATATACAATAGGACGCTCAGAGCGACTTCTAATACATAATCATATACGCATACTACAGTAGGCAGAACAATAAACCTACTGGATAAAACAAGATTGCTCGAGCACTATGCCTCCGACCACGACGTGCGACTCCAGATTCCGAACTGCAAACTGGGCACGGAAACTGAAAAGCCCAAGGGAAAGGCAAATAAAAACGTTAGAATGAGTGGACGAGAATAAACATATGCCTTTCACCAGTTATATACATAATCAATATAAAACAGTGCGAGTTCGGAAAACATATACATAAGGAGGTTGTCGGGCGACCTCTCAAACCCGACGTCAGGTGAATCGCTCAAACCTGACGGTGATAGGCCAGGGGACCTCTCAACCCTGGCGGCATACAGGGGACCTCCCAACCCCGCCCAGAGGACCTCTCAACTCTGGTGGACTACCGGTGATCAGCCGAGTAGTCGAAGCATCGATGCAGTAATGCCATCACCAATAAATATAAAACAATACCTCTGAAAACAATACATATCACAATATCGTATAACGTAAATACGAAAATCATAAAATTCACAAACTCGCAAATCAACTGTGAAAATATAAACTTGTCCACTCACAGTCTGGCGTAACGCGACACACGTTAACCCGTGATCCGGCGGAAAGTTCCTCACCAAATGAACGATCACGAACCCCTGAATATTCACAAAGTCCAATTCTCACAAACATAATTCGACAATACAAACCAAATCACGAGAAACCACCGTTCTCGGAAACACGTAATCCAAAGTCAACGAATCGTCGAAAATCCATATATAACACCTCAATACCTCGCTTTACGTTCGGACGCTCAACTCGAAAAACAAACCTCCCCACAGCGATCGGGGCACGATTTCGAGTCAAATGACATGCAACTTGTCGAAAGTCCAAAAAAAATCAAACTTTGACCGTTGACCGCCGCCCACGGCAGCGCCATCGCTGACAAGAAAATTTCACGGCGCCATCGCTGACCAGCAACCCTTATTCCACTCAAAATCACCCACTGAGCAACTTTGTCAACTGCAACAAAGGCCAATTCTCACTCTAACCATGTCAATTTCAAGCAAAACCGAATTGGTTCACAAATTTCAATTCCAAAATTCTCCATACACAAAATGAATTAGAACTCCAAACTTACATGGTAGCTTGCTAGTGATGAGAGCTTCAAAGCCCACTCCAAATTGTAGCTCGAATCGGTGTAAAACATGGAACCCGAATTCACAAGTTTTCCCTCCATTTTGGCCGGATTTTTCTTCCATTTCCGGCGAGCCTTGCCGTGAAAGGAGGCCGGAGTCACCCTCAAGGGACCAAGGCACGTCGAATGGGACCAACCCCGTCCCACGGGGTGGCCGGAATCGATCGCCACCACGAGCCGCCGTGCATCCCGTCGCCAACTTCTCTCTCCACCGAGTTGACTCGGTCAACTCGGTCAAATCCCAATATGGTAAGTCTTTGACTTGCCCAAATTAGCAGGTTCTATTTATAGCCTTTCCCAAAATGGAAACTTGTAATTATCCTTTTCGACGAACTTCAAACGCGCGTAACTTTCTCGTCGTAATTCTGATTCCGATAATTCTCGCGGCCACGAACTCGACTCGACATGTTCTTCCAATATCACCCGAAGTCAAACACATTGGCCAAATGGATAAAAAGTCAACTGTTCCAATCAACATATAATTAAATCAACCAAACAATCAACAAACGGCAAAATTCGCAACTTAAACTCCTTAACTCAAAATCATGCTCCGGAAGTTCCTACGAACTCGAAATTAAATTCTGAACAACTTCCATGAAGGATCCGGAGCCAAATTCTCGTCCAATAATTTAGTCGCGAACAAACCTGCCATTTAAATCCATTTCCGTCGAAACTTCAAATATTCATAATTAATTCCTCTGTCGTCCAAATAACGATCCGGAACTGCCCACGAACTCGTAATCACATGCAAAACGACTCTTGAGAAGAGACCTATCTCCAATTCTCGGCCAATAATTTAGTCGTTAACAAGTTCGACGATTCGAATAATTGTCGGACAGCTGCGACTACGCAGTAACTCACGTATATAGCTGATCAAACTGTTGATTCTGGTCTGGGTCGTCACAGGTAGTCCATGAGAGACTCCGCGATATTTACGATGCATGCTCCGTAAGTGGGTTGGAGTCAGCGTCTCCTCACGTACCATTTGATTTTCATGCATTTGACTCGCATATGTTTTTATATGTATATATATTACTTGGTGAAAGACATTTATTTTCGTCCACTCACTCTAACGAATTTCATGTCTTTCCCCTGGGCTTTTCGGTTTCTGTGCCCAGTTTGCAGTCCAGGTTCTGGTGTTTCACGTCGCGGTTGGAGACTAGTGATCCGAGCTACCTGTGCTTTCCAGTAGGTTCTTGTTTCGCCTACTGATGTATATATTGTATATATTCATACTAGAGGTCGCTCTGATACATTCTGATACATGTTTTATGCGGATTTTCTCGGATATATATTATATATATTACAATATGTTATTGTTTATTGATTATGATGATATTGAGAAATCCGGATGGGATTGGTGCCCACGGTTTGGTTTTTGTGGCATAGGATGAAGTGTTATTTTCAGGGTGCAGGTTTATGCAATTCCACGTTAGTAACGTTACTCTGCCAAAATTTTGAATGATTTTTGTTGGTTCGTGTTTTCAGAAGGGGTTCGATTCCGGTTTAGGCAACTGAATCGGGGTTGGGTCATTTCATCGGTATCCGTCTAATTATGCAATGAATATATATCAATATGTCAAAGTAAGCGAACACAAGTTCAATGGTCTAAGGACTCATGATTGTCATGTTATGCTACAACATTTTATTCAGTGGTAATTCAAACATATTTGCCTCGTGATATCGTTAACTCAATAGTACTATTGTGCAGATGGTGACATAAGTTGCTAGAGAGTTGAAGAAGTTAGATGTGGTCAAATTGAAAGAAGAGATTGTCTACATTCTTTGCAAATTAGAGAGAATCCCCCCTACTTTCTTTTGACGTCATTATTCACCTCATGATCCAACTTCCTCAGTAGGTCCAATACACTAGACGTGGATGTATCCTTAGGAAAGCTACAATATTTCATGTAAAATAATTTTTTTAAACATGGTTTTCATCATTTATATGTATTCGTCTTACATATTAATTTAAAAATTTTGCAGACAACTCAGACAATATAAATGATTGCTCAAAAGTTGTTCTACCCCGTATGACTTTATAGCATAAACATACCTTGCACATGAGTGTGTAACCTACTACGACATATACCTCAAAGATCCAATCCCTTCCACTGCCTCCAATACACATGATCGCTACAATCTTTCAGTTGTCACAAATTTTGTACAATCGTCTAGAGCAGTATTAAATGAAAGCTTAAAGAGGAACTCATTGAGGCTCATTGGGTAGAATTGCGGGACTGTGATCAGGTTGATCCATTCTTTATGGAGTACAGGTTCAAAATTTAGAGAGACGATCCGAACAAGAGTCTGAACTGGTGTGATAAGGAGCATAAGAAGAAGTTTCCTACTTATTTCAAGAAATGAGTATGTTAATTTATTATTAGTTTAATATTTCATTATTTTGAACATGAGAAACCCAGATGGGAATAGGCTATTCACACAGTTTTTTGGAATGTGGTTATTCGAAGTATTTTTCTTCGTGCAGGTTTTTGATTTCCTTCAATTTTAGGGAAAACTATGTCAAATTTTCAGTAGACATTAACATTCATATTGTACAAGTTTACAATTTTGCAGATGCTCGAACTAGAAAAAGAATCCTACAGCGGATGATGGTCATTTAGGTCGCACTTATTGTCCCATAATCCAGTGGCACATAATATTTATAAGAATAGGTAAAGCTTCTGTCATTAAATTGATATGAAGGCAAAAGAACACAAAACAATGGAATTATGGTAGGGAAAAATAATGAAGTATACTACGGGGTGCGTTCTTGATAAATTCGTTGATATACAATATGGGAATAGAATGCCTCCTGTGCTTTTCAAGTGTAAATGGTTCAAGGAAGATCTTGGGTTTTTATCAGTCGATACAAACACAAGTTGGTATAAAGATGAGCCAATCTCTCTTGCTACTTTGGTCAGGCAGGTGTTCTATCTGGATGACTCAAAGGAGGGTGAAGGTTGGAAAGTAGTTAACCATATGTCTTACCAAAATATATAGAGTGACACAAAACTTGAAGGGACGCCTAGTACTACCAAGAGTGACATTGAAGCGAATAATGTCGATGCATATTAAGAACCTAATATTGCTGTCATCCCCAACACCAACCAACTTATTCGCTTGAATGAACACTTACCCAGTCCTAAAGGTTACACGAATCATTCTCCAATTGAGATCAGACAGTTAGCAAATATCAATGCATCTAAATAGGAGCCGGAGGATGACAATGAATACGAGCCAGATAAGGAAAATGAGCTAGGTAAGGAGGATGATTCACACGATGTAGATTATGCTGGCTATGATTAATGATTAATATTGTCGTCTAAATGTTTGTAATAAATAGTATGTTTATAATTAAATTAAGTGTCTTACAAGAATTAAATGGGGTTTAGGCTATTTGTAATAGTTAGATTATCTTACATGAATGATTTAAGAATAAGCTTAGATGGTTTTATATTTACAAGGACAAATTAGACAGAAAAATGGTGGAATATTCGTCGTTTAAGTCACACTTAGACGATGAAATGATGAACTATTCGTCGTCTAAAAGCTTACCCTAAATTATAAACCTAAACCCTAAACCCTGAACATTTAGACAACGAATATGTGATTTTTTGTCGTCTAAGTTCATCTTACACGACGAATTTCAAATACATTGGTCGTCTAAGATGAGTTTCACAATCTGACCTCTTTGAGCACGATTATATGTACCATGTTAGAATATAATTTTTATTCATCAAGGGTAGAGAGTAAACAATACCTAGACCGTGAGTATCGATGGTTCAAAAAATAGAATTATGAGCATTCATTTATGAATGCTTCCGTTTCGTTGAAATTTCGGTATTATGGTTAACTAGGATTATCAAACCCTTAACAAACTTAGTACTGATCAAAATTTCGTCTATCTACATATCATGTTTTGATGAATATATCTAATGGATATTGTTTTTCAAATTCAATGTTGATGTGGAGTGAATATAGACGTACGAACAGTTAAGTTATACAACATTAGTAGATGTATAACAAGTATTTAGTATTTCATTAAATTTTCATGTCAACTTTCAATTAATTTCCATGCATTTGATATATTTAGTTTCTATGTCAGTGGAAACGCTTGTGACTTCGGAAATGGATTGACGAATTATATTTTAGCATCGTTTCCTTCATTTGTCTGTTTGTCGATAATCACTAAATTAACTCGATTAAATCATACACTAATCTGATTTGTGTTGAATTTTTTCTTTACAACACCGTATAAATGTAATTAATGCTTATATTTGACGGTTGATTTACGATGATTATTCAGTACGTAACCTAAAATAAATTTTCAGATATCTCTGGAAAATACAGCAAATGATTTAACTCTTAGGCGATGAACACTATTCGACCAAATCCCTAAAATTCTCCCTCTCTCCTCTCTAAACCCAGTCACCAATCTTAGCCACATGATCGCTGCTTGGTGCCACACCGGCTACCACAGATCCACATGACCGCTAACCCGAGTCTCTCTGGCTCTGAGCCACACTTCTAGCCACTCCGAGTGTCTCTGACCCTGAGCTATCGATTACGGCCTCCCTGACCCCGACGACCTCTCTCTCACTCTGATGCAGTCCGAAGCCGACGCCAACAGGTTTCTTCTCTCTCTTCTCCTTCTTTTAATTAGAAAATAATAGGTGATTATGATTATGATTTAGGATTGATTGGTGGATGATAGGATTAATAGAGATTGATTGGTGATTACATGTCAATGATTTTATTTGATGATTTTGATGCATATGTGGGCCAAATTGTTGTGGTTGAGAACCCAAATGAGGATAAAGCTTCGGTTGATGATTAATTTATTTATTTCATATAGAATTGGTGATTTTGGTAATTGATGAAACAAGTTAGAAGCATGATAGGTAGTTTAGTGATTGTTGGTATCAGGCATAATAGATGTTGTTTATTCACTTGATGTTTTTTTTTCTCTAGCGATAAAGAGGTCTGGCGGGAAGAAGAGGCAGACCCAAAAAGAGAGGGAAGAGGAATTCAAATAATGCTGCGGTGTTTGCATGGGGTTGATGACACTATTACATCTGCTCAAAGGCGAATGATTCCTCCTCATGCATCCTATGAAGCGACGACAACCTAGACAAAAGCGCCAGTGACACCCTCGACGACCATGCTAGTGAATTCATCTTCAGAATCTAGGGTGTCACAACATTCAGCATCTACCAATGATTTTGTGTACTATAGGGCATAATACAAAGTGAACAAGGACACCTCAAGACCTCCCCGAAACGCACTCAAGGGTTGGTGAAGGGGGCTAAAGTTGATGTGATGGTAAAGTCAACGGGGCGAAGATCAATGTGTCATATGACAAATAGACTAGAGGCCCTCCAACGAAGGAGATCATTAGCTTGTTTACGAAAATCATCAGGTCTATCATACGGAACAAGATACCTATGAAAGCAGTGAGTTGGAAAGATCTGGAGCTGGATGATAGATTCCCATTATACCACGAACTCACGGTAAGAGTTTTGGTCTATTTAATTTAATTTAACTTCTAATTTAATTTTAATAATTTAATCTCGGTAAGAATTAATACTTAGTTTTAATTATTTTTTATTTTTTTCGTAGCTTGTATATGAGATTGGTCAAATACAGGCGATGCATGACTTCATAGAGTCGGAAGCACATAGAATTTTCAAGGATTGGAAGCACGATCTACATAAGCACTACATTGCGCATGGCTCCATCCCACTAGAGTTGAAGGAAAGGCAGGAAGAGTGGGATTGGTTGGTCACGCACTTCAAATCTGATGAGTATAAGGTAATAGTTTTTTTAAGGTAATAAATTACTAGTTTTAAAATAATAGATTATTATTTAATTTCTTTTGTTGTGAAACAGAAAAAGACAGTGACCAACAAGCGTAACCATGATAAGAAGGCATTGTCGCATCAGACAGGTTTGAGTCATTTTTCTTTGAGGAAAATACTCACATAGAGAAGGGTTTGAAGCACTGTTATGTTGATCAATACGAGACTACGTACGTGAGGATCCGGAAGGACGATATTGCGAGTCAAAATCTTATAAGTAACCCTTTTCCACAAGTTTAAAAAAAGTTATTCAATTGAAGTTTAAGAAACTGCATCATGTTTCGGTCCAACGAACCAGCTAATTAATTCAATTACAAGACCCCACATAGTATGAAAACGGAGTAGCATTAAGAAAGTGACAATTTCCTAACAAATTAGTTTTTTTCCTCGAGAAATCCTGATGGGAATCGGTGTCTATGGTTTTTTATTTGGGAATTTGATTATTCGAAGTGTTTTTTTCGTTCAAGTTTTTGGTTTCCTCTACTTTTAAGGGAAACAATGTCAAATTTTCAATAGAAATTAACTGTGACAACCTGAACCGAAAATTGTATGTTTATCAGCTTGATTTGCGAGTTTCATGAATAGTCGCGGTTTTGTCGAAATTGGTTGATATGGCGGATTTGTTAATGACTAAATTATTGGGCTAGAAATTGATTTGAGTTCCTTCACAAAAGTTGTAGAGAATTTAATTTCGAGTTCGTGGGAATTTCCGAAGGATGATTTCGAGTTACGTGGAATAAGTTATGAATATTTTCGGCCATTGGATTTAGTCGCGTTTATCTGTTTGATTTCGATACAATTTGGACGACACGTGTACGGTATAAATATGGCATGAATACAGGACGATTTTGGAAACTTTCCATTTTGGGAAACTGGGTCGTTGACCGCGTTGACCACAGGTCAAAACTGACCCATTTCAGGCCGAGCTTTTGTTGCCTTCGATGTGCCTTATTCAGGCAAATTTTTGGCTTGGTGTCTTCATGAAAGTTGTTGGGCTTGAGCTCCTCTTTCTTTTAATAGGTGGATCACTCATTTTGGTTACCGGATGAAGAAGTTATGACGTTTTAAAGATGGGAGAATTCCGGCGAGATTCGGCGGCGGTGGCGGCTGAGTTGGAGGTCGACCCTATAAGGGTTTTGAAGCCCATGGAGAGGTCAGTTGAACCCAAGTGGTCTTGCACCTTGCCATGGCCGGTAATGGCCGATCGGAGTTAATGAATTCCGGCGAGAGTTTTCGACTTCAAGGTGAGTTTTGGAGGTTTTTCGGTCAAAATTGGACTTAGCATTGAACTACAAAGTTTTTGAAAATGTCAAGATCTTCAAATCCATGTATAGGTTGCAATTTTCTAGGCCGATTAAATTTTCCAGGCGGTGGCAGCGTCCCGGCGCGACGCCGTGCACGGCGGTTTTCCGGCAGAGATGATTTTCGACAAGTTTTATGTCGTTTTGCACATAATCGTGCACCGATTGCAGTGGAGATAGTGATCGTTTGTTCGGGGAGGGATTTTCCATCGGATCATAGGATTAACGCGTTTTGCGATGTGCAAGTCTGTGAGTGGACACATTTCTTTTCACTAATTGGTTGCGAGTCTTTATTATACGTTTTACGAGCATGAGCATGCGTAGGCGATTATGATTTATTCGAGCATGTGTTTTATGATTATGCATTTACGAATATACATCTACGAATATGCTCTTATAATTATGTATTACGAATATGCATTTACATTATGCTTTATACATTTGCATGAAAAACTATTTATGATTTGGTTTACACAGAGTACAGTATCAATAGTAGTTGTATCGATATACTTAGCATCCCAGCTGATCCCCGTGGATGTTTACCTGGGAGGACTGTTACCTTGTGTTGAGGTCTTTACCGAGTGGGAACAGATACCCTGACTTGAGGCCTTTCTGGCTAGAATCATGTAAGGGTCTGGGATCCCGTGATTCAGACTATACTAGCGCGAATGTGTCCATGAGTGACCCCGCGGGATTTCTGATGCATGCTCTGTATACGTGTGGAGTTAGAGTCTCCCTCGTGTACCATTGGATTTTCATGCATTTAGATTCGCATATGTTTTTATAACATATATATTATTCGGCGAATGACATTTATTTTCGTCCACTCACTCTAACTGTTTATATGTCTTTCCCTGGGCTCTTCGTTTTCAATACCCAGTTTGCAGTTTGAATTCGGGTGTCGCACGTTGCAGTTGGAGGCTTAGTATTCGAGCTACGTACATTTCTTTTATGGTAGGTTCCTAGTTTGGCATACTATTTGTATATATGTATATACTAGAGGTCGCTCTGAATACCGAATATGTTTATATTTTCAAATGATTTTTCAGGATTTCTCTAAAGCTATAGTTTTGTTTATTGCTTTACATTATGCTATGTTTTTGAGTAATCCAGATGGGATTTGAGCCCACGGTTTGGCTTTTGTGGCATAGGATAAAGTGTATTTTCCGTTGCAGGTTAATGGTAATCACGCGTTATAGAGGAAACTCTGTCAAAATTTTTGGTTTTTGAAAGTTCACATTTTTAGAAAGGGTTTGATTATGGTTTAGGAAACTAAATCGGGGTTGAGTCCTTTCAGCTTGGTATCAGAGCATTAGGTTTTAGGTTCTGTAGACTTCTGTAGTCGTGTTTACTAAGGATATTTGAGAATGTACTGCATGTCTGGAGCGATGACCCGACCGGCCGACGGATACTCATCAATGCTCTGGGTGTTTTATGCTTTCAAATGTTTGAAGTTCTATGATTAAGTCCTATTTGTTGTGAATAATGTTTTATTCATTAGGATGCCTCCTTGACGTGGTTTCCGGGTCAATAAGGTTGTGGATCTTGTTGAGGATCAGTCGACGCGCGACTTGATAATATGAGTTCTGGGTTTGGATAAGCATTCTGGATTCAGAAATATGTGTGGCATGGTTTGCCCGGTTGTGCGTGTATGGGTGTCTATATATTGCTTTTAAACAGAGGATTGTGGTAGTTGATGGTTTGCTTGAGTCAGATCATTGCTTTTGGTGGGTTAGTATTGTGTGAGTTCCTATTGCGACTCCATGACCTACGTTCAGGGTATTGTTTATACGGTAATGGTTCAATCAAGCTACCCAACAATGGAAATATGAAGTGCTTACTAGTTTGAGGCAGGGATGTATTGTTCACATGTTTGTCCCAGTTTGCACATGTTATGTGGCTTCAGAGGAAGCAATGCAGGAGGTTCAAGATGAGTTTAAACCTGAGCATCAAAGGGATTTTGACTATTATGCCTCGAGACAACCGTGAGGATTTTGTTGTGTTGCACTCAGAGGCGAGGACATTGAGAAGGAAAAGCATATGCAGTTTCAGACATGTCGGTTTGAGGAAGGTGAACTTAGTCGAGATACTTTGATGAGGTTGAGTTAGGCACCTTGGGATCAGTAACTTCATCAGGTGGTGGCCTTTTTGATTATATTGAGGGTCATTTAGACAAGGTGGAAGATCCGTTTGGTGGAGAAAGATATCACAGAGTAGTGGACTAGTTCCTGTGGTATGAGTCAGGGTGGTCGTTGGTGATCCTTCCACACAGCAGAAGTTTCTATTGTGCAACTTTTACAACAGGCGTCACTATGGTTTGTGTCAGAGGGGCATTCTCAGTTGCTATTGTGGTGGCCAGGAGGGTCACGTTACGAAGGAATGTCCTCAGTTAACTGCTTTTTGTGGTCCTGCAGCTCAGAGTTCAAGAGGAGGCCAAGGTACCATTTCTAGAGTTTTACCAATGCAGACTTTTAGACAAGTCAATCAGCAAAGTCGCAATCAACATGGACGGTTAGTTGGACATGCCAGAGTTCATGCCACGACCCTGTATGAGGGCAGTGTTTCCCTGAGGTTACCGTTGCTTGACATCCATGGCTATTATGCTTGCATTTTCACTTCTGGGTTTGTGGAGAGTGTTGTATCCATTTGATGAGATTGTGAGTATCAAGTGGGGTATCGAGACTATGAGGTTTGCAGGAGGTTGTGGACTAGCTGCAGAGTTGTTGTTGCTGGACATTGAGGATTTTGTTATGTTTTTGGGGGATGGACTTCTTGGTGACTCATTAGACTGTGGTTGTTCGTCGCAAGAATGTTGTAGTCCTTTAACGTCCAGTCGTGCCAAAAGATCTTGTTTAGAGGTGAATGAAATGGTTCTCTACTATGTGTGGTTTCAACAATGAGGCTGAGCTGATGATGAAGCAAGGATGTATGCCGTACTTGGCACATGTTCGTGATGTTGAGGTTGTTGTACCTGATGTTTGTGATGTTGAGGTTATCTGTGAGTATCCAGATGTTTTTAAGAGAATTTATCAAAGTTGAGGGAGTTGCAGATTCAACTTCAGGAATTGTTTGAGGAAGACTGTATTTGATTCAGTGTTTTACCTTGGAGTGTTCCAGTATGTTTTATGAGGATGTAGGATGGTTCGATGAGGTTGTGCATCGTCTACCGGAAGCTGAATCAGGTTTTAGTGAACAACAAGTATCCTCCACTTCGGATTGATGGCTAGTTTGATCCGCTTAATGGAGTTTCAGTTTTCGGAGATTGATTTCAGATGTGTGTATTATCAGTTTCAATCAGAGGGTCGAGTTTGAAATGGTCAGGTACCTGTGAGGAGAGTTACGTGTTGTGGTTAAAGGAGAGGTTGATTACTGCACCATTGTTCACCATTATGTGATGTCAGTGAGGAGTATGTTATGTATAGTGATGTTTCGAAACTAGATTTTGGTCGTGTTGGGATGCAGCATGGCAATATGATGGTATATAATTCTAGGTAGTGGAAGCTTTATGAAGTTACGTATCCTATGTTTGATTTGGGAGTAGCTGTCTTTGTGTTAGCAATGAAGAGTTTGAGACACTACTGGTATGGCGTGCAGCACAGAGCAGGATGTACACTGATCACTTGAGTTTCATCTACTTGCGTATTCAGCCAGATTTGAGCATGAGGCAGCATAAATAGATAGGGTTGATTAACGACTATGGCTGCACATTTGAGTTCATCCAGGAAAGGCTAATGTGGTTGCACTTTGAATATCATTCAGGGGAGACCAACGTTGTTGCTGATGCACTTAGTCAGAAATTTGGAGTTTCTATTTTTCGTGTATGTGTTGCAAGAATCTCATTGTTAGCTGAGTTGCGAGCTACGGGAGCTGAGTTAGAGTGAGATGATGGAGCATTGTTGGCTAGTTCTAGGATCGACTTGTGTTACTTGATCAATTCTGTGAGGCTCAGGATGTGGATTCCTACTGGTTGGACAAGAAAAATGCAATTCAGAATGGTGTTCCAGCAGAGTATCAGTTGAGAAACGTTGGCATTTTATCGTGCCGAAGGAGACTATGTGGGCCCAGAGACGATGAATTGAAAAGAGAGATGCTTATTGAAGCTCATTGTTCTACGTATGTTATGCACTAGTGGTACGAAAATGTATCGGATACTTAGAGTTTACTACTGGTGGCGCAATATGAAGAGGGAAATAGCAGCTTATGTGAGCAGATGCCTCCTTTGTCGGCAGGTGAAGGCAGAGAGACAGAAACTTGTTGGGAAGTTACAGCTATTGCAGATTCCCGATTAGAAGTGGGAGCATATCACTATGAATTTCGTGTATTAGTTACCGCGTACTTCGGTTGGTAATACTAGTTCTTGGGTCATTGTGGACCGTTTGAGGAAATCAGTCCATTTCGTTGTACTTCTAGGAAAGATTTCAGTGGGCAGGCTGGCAGAGTGGTATTTGGCAGAGGTTGTCCATTTGCATGGTATGCCTGTGTCCCGGGTCGCTGATCGAGATAATCAGTTACAACAGAGTTTTAGCAGGCATTGCAGTGAGCATTGGGGACTAGATTACAATTTAGTGAAGTTTTTCATCCTCAGATTGGTGAGCACTCTGAGAGGACTATTTAGACTTTGGAGAACATGTTGTGGTTCTGTGTATTGCAGTTCAAAAGGATTTGGGACCAGCAGTTTCATTTGTTCAAGATTGCTTGCAATATCCATTTGCAGACCAGTATTGTTATGGCATTGTATGAAGTTGTGTATGAGAAACAGTGTTACACTCCATTGTGTTGGAGCGAGGTAGGAATGAGATGGCTTTGGTCCTGGTTTAATGATATGCGCTACTGTAGACTTCCAGATTAGCAGAGACAGGTTGATAATTGCTCGAGATCGTTAGAGACGTTATGCAGATGGGAGTAGGTTGAGTCATTGAGTTCAAGGTTGGTGATTAAGGTTTCCCTTGGATGGTATGATTTGTTTTGGGAGGTGTGGTATACTTTACCATGTTATATTGGTCCGTATGTGATCATGGGGCGAGTTAGTATTGTGACATATAGTTTGGCATTGCATGTAGCGTTGGCCAATGTGTATATTGTATTCCATGTGGTGGAACTACATTTCAGATTTATTGCATTTTTAGCACCCTATCAGTTCCCTATACAGGAAGACTTGACATTTGTGGAGGAGCCAGTTCAGATTCTGGATTTAAGGATGCAGGGGTTACAACACAGAAATATTTTCTATTGTGAAAGTCTGTTGGCAGAGTCATTCAGTTGAAGTAGCCACTTGGGAGTTTGAGCAGTATGCAGAGGCAGTATCCCTACTTTTTAGTTGGCAGGCTTGGAAATTTCGAGGTCGAAATTTTTGTAAGGGAGGTAGATTTGTGACAACCCGAACCGGAAATTGAATGCTTATCGGCTTGATTTGTGAGTTTCGTGATTAGTCACGGTTTTGTCGAAATTGGTTGATATGGCGGGTTTGTTAACGACTAAATTATCGGACAAGAATTTGATTTGAGTTCCTTCATGAAAGTTTTAGACAATTTAATTTCGAGTTCGTGAGAATTACCGGAGGATGATTTCGAGTTAAGTAAAATAAGTTATGAATATTTTTGGCCATTGGATTTAGTCGTGTTTATCTGATTGGTTTCGATACGATTTGGATTATATGTGTACAGTATAAATACAGCATGAATACGTGATAATTTTGGAAACAATCCATTTTGGGAAACTGGGTCGTTGACCACGGGTCAAAACTGACCCATTTCAGGCCGATCTTATGTTGCCTTCGATGTGCCTTATTCCGGATTCTTTTGGCCATGGTGTCTTCATGAAAGTGGTTGGGCATGAGCTCCTCTTTCTTTTGATAGGTGGATCACTCATTTTGATTACCGGATGAAGAAGTTATGACGTTTTGAAGTTGGAAGAATTCCGGCAAGATTCGGCGACGATGGAGGGGCGGTGGCGGCTGAGTTGGAGGTTGACCCTATAAGGGTTTTGAAGCCCATGGAGAGGTCAGTTGAACCCAAGTGGTCTTGCACCTTGCCGTGGTCGATAGTGGCCGATCGGAGTTAACGAATTTCGGCGAGGGTTTTCGACTTCAAGGTGAGTTTTGGAGGTTTTCCGGTCAAAATTGGACTTAGCATTGAACTACAAAGTTATTGAAAATGTCGAGATCTTCAAATCCATGTGTAGGTTGCAGATTTCTGGGCCGATGAAATTTTCCGGTGGCGGCGGCCCGACGCGGCGGTTTTCCGGCCGAGGTGATTTTCGACAAGTTTTATGTCGTTTTGCTCGGAATCGCGCACCGATCGTAGTGGATCACAGGATTAACGCCGGATCACAGGATTAACGCTTTTTGTGATGTGCAAGTCTATAAGTGAACACATTTCTTTTCACTGATTAGTTTCGAGTCTTTATTATACATTTTACGAGCATGAGCATGCGTAGGCGATTATGATTTATTCGAGCATGTGTTTTACGATTATGCATTTACGAATATGCATCTACGAATATGTTCTTATAATTATGTATTACGAATATGCATTTACATTATGCTTTATACATTTGCATGGAAAACTATTTATTATTTGGTTTACACATAGTACAGTCTCAATAGTAGTTGTATCAATACACTTAGCATCCTGGCTGATCCCCGTGGATGTTTACTGGGGGGGGGGACTGATACCCTATGTCGAGGTCTTTACCGGGTGGGAATAGATACCCTGACCTAAGGCCTTTCTGGCTGGAATCACGTGAGGGTCTGTGACCTCGTGATTCAAACTCTGCTAGCGCAGATGTGTTCATGAGTGACCCCGCGGGATTTTTGATGCATGCTCTGTATGCTTGAGGAGTTAGAGTCTCCCTCGTGTACCATTGGATTTTCATGTATTTAGACTCGCATATATTTTTATAACATATATATTATTCGGCGAAAGACATTTATTTTCGTCCACTCACTCTAACAGTTTATATGTATTTCCCTGGGCTCTTCGTTGTCTATGCCCAGTTTGCAGTTTGAATTCAGGTGTCGCACGTCGTAGTTGGAGTCATAGTATTCGAGCTACATTTCTTTTATGGTAGGTTCCTAGTTTGGCCTACTATTTGTATATAAGTATATATTAGAGGTCGCTCTGAATACTGGATATGTTTATATTTTCAAATGATTTTCCCGGATTTCTGTAAAGGTATAGTTTTGTTTATTGCTTTACATTATGCTATATTTTTGAGAAATCTGGATGGGATTGGAGCTCATGGTTTGGCTTTTGTGGCATAGGATGAAGTGTATTTTCTGCTGCAGGTTAATGGTAATCGCGCATTATAGAGGAAACTCTGTCGAAATTTTTTGTTTTTGAAAGTTCACGTTTTTAGAAAGGGTTTGATTCTGGTTTATGAACATAAATATTTTCGTCATTCAAGTGTTAAAACCTAGATGACAAATCTCTTTCTTTTGTTGTCTAAGTGTAAACATTCCAACGACAAACAAAAAATTTCATCATCTAAGAGTTGTCATGCGACAAACATTTTCATCATTTTGAGATCCAATTTTTTGTCGGCTTATTTGTGAGACAACGAAACATGTTTCGTCGTCTTAGAGCACACTTAACAATAATTAATTAATGTTTTGTCATCTAAGTACCTAGCTCACAACACTTATATGACGAAACTTAAATGACGAATATTTCGTCGTCTATGCTTTCGGAGTACGAAAACTTTCTCTTTGATGACGGATTTGGTGTGTTGTCTAAGTTGTTTTTTTTGTAGTGTGTGTAGGGTATTCCATCGGTGCTTGGGAACTAAGGGATCACTTAGCGATCTACCAATAGAAGCATGGCCGGATTCTTTTTTTTATTTCAATGCTTGCAGGAGTGTAACAAGATCTTGCATGGTGGCCCTTGACATGTCAAAAATTGCATGCTATTCTTAGCCCCTTACAATGGAGTAAGTCACCTTCATGATGTGCCTCTCTTTGAATTGGAAATATGGGTAACAGTGAAGGGCTTGTCACCGAGATTACACACCAAGGAATTGTTAACATAGATGGGAGCATCACTTGGGAGGTTCTTAAGGCCAGACAATATTTCCCTCAACAATGCGGCGACGGTTCAGCAATTTAGGGTTGTGCTCGATTTGCCTTAATGATTGTAGACAGCTAGGGCCTTTATTTTTTCCGGCATAGCGAAAGTGAAGATGGAGTTGGAATATGATAAGATGAAGGGTCTTTTTCGACAATATAGGCATCTCTCTCACAATAAACAAGGATGTGATTCTTTTATTACAATGAAAGAAGATGAGTTGAAGTTGACGGACACCATAGTAGCTCCGTTGTTTGAGGGCGGTGGGAAGTTGGGTCGACTCGGGATGAAACAGGAGCATATCCCTTTGTTTACTAACCCTAACTCTACTCTCCTAAGGGTGTTAATTAGGAATAAGAGGTATAAATGTAAGACCAGTGATACCTCAAGCTTCTAGGGCAAATATGTTTCAAGTGGCAGGTTTCAATCCAGCACTAATGGGAAAAATCCCAGGTTGGGAGGCTATGGTTCAAGCGGCGGCAACAACATTGGCAGAAGCATTACATCTATTTAAGGTGGCACGTATGGTTTCAGATATCCCATAACTATCTATTTTTGGCTGGTGGGTTGGAGAAAAGCTTACTCATGAGGGCGAGCGCTTGTGTTTGATGGGGGCTGAGCTTGAGTCTAAGTTGGTGAATGATGTGGAGTTTGGTATTCCCAATGCCAATAGTGCTATCATTATTTCTCCGACCAAGTGCAAGAGAGGCTAACCTCATAGTTCTAAGACCAAACATAAGAAGGTTATTGCGAAGGAGATAGTTTCGGTTGACACATTGAAGAGGAAGAAACGACTCCCATGGAAGCTTGATGTAGGGAATGAGCAACTTGTGGTGGAGACTACGACTTCAGAGAGTGAAGGGGCTTTGTCTACAATGGATGTGGTGCAAAGTGCTAGTGTCGAAGGATCCTGTTCCAGTCCTGTTTGAGAATACATCGTAGGTGCCAGTTCCGGTGGTAAGTGAGCTGATTCCAAAAGAACTTGTACCGGGATTGACTATGGATTTTTGATTGACATCACCAACTATCTAGTGATTAATTTTTAGTAAAATATGTTTGTTTGGAGTAGTCGCTAGATGATTGGATGAGTTTCATAGAAGGTAAGCTAGTAGTTTATCGCTAGTAGTCTAGTTTTGGGTAAAAAGATAGTTCTACTTAGGTAACGTTTCTTTTGTCAGTCCCACATGATGATCAATGAGTTAGTTGATATTGAATAAAAAAGACACTAAATAGCATGTTTCACAAAGATATTCGTAGTTCAAGATCTCCTCACAATGTCTTTAAACAACAACAACAACAAAAACTTAGTTTGTAAGAAGAGGTTTTATGGAGAGAACATGATCTTTAACATGGTTTTATACTATTATAAAATTTAGATATATTTTGGTGTAAAAGGCTTTATCAAAAATTATGAGGCAGCGTAACATGAACCACCCACAATAACTCTAAATCCAACATGACTAGGGTTTACACAAATTCACAAGAAACATGAAATCTACCAGGTAGTTTATAAAATCTCATAGTTTTTCTATATGAAAAGATGACATTAAGGGACAATCCACCTGCTCTTTAATCCTTCGAAGATTTATCTTATATTTCTATATATATATATATACACACATATAAATATATATCTTTGATGACTATGTAGGATTAAATCTACTGTGATAACAGCCCCACGTTTGAAGTTAATTCTGGATTTTTCTTGCTTATGTCTGGAATGATTTATTCTGATTAAACTGTTTGATTGATGAATAATGAATTAAACTTTATTTTGATGTGAACTTAACCACAAATAAGAAAGAAAACAAAGTTAGGTCGATATATTGTATGATTTGTATCTAATATATATAACCCGTTGAGAATGATCCAAACCCTTTCTATTATGTATGACATTGTCAATGGAAGTACAAAACATGTTACTCTGATCCGTGTCGAATGTAATGTATTCCCTTGTTTATTGATGCAAATAGGTACTCAAATCTTCATCCTTTCTGGGTTTATTTTATCAATATGGGTCAGTTTTGGCCACCCTGAGTTGGGGGAAGATAGGTTTGACGGATCAAATTTTGGATGAGGTCTGATAATGTGAATAATGACATGGGTTTGGACGGCTAGGGTTTTTATTAAAGAAAAAATTATCTAGAGATTTCTAGAAGTATCTGGAACATTGTGAAGGCTACTAGAATGTTCGATGATATAACAATCCCAAGGTAAGATCAGACCTCGAGGGGCTGTACGATTGCACCTCGGGGGATTGCATGGTCGAACCTCGGGGGATTGGCATCTACTTACCACCAGGTTCTAAATTACCCAACCCTCAAGGGCCCGATTATCATCATGGGGGATAGAGCTGTAATACGACTGTGCAGGGTTCTCGCCACTAAAGGGGTGAAGAAGGAAGCAGGCAAGGGGACTAGGGGCACGACGGCCCCAACCCCTCCAGCATAGTAATCACAAGCTAGAGATCGGGGATAAGAGATCAATGAGTTAGACATAGATATCGACACCCAAGAGCTACCTTTCAAGGAAAAGGAAGAAGAATACGTGGTTCTTAAACCATTCAATCAGAAGAAACCCGATCGGTGTGCAAGGATAAAGTCTGGATTGAGCGCAACAGAGCATAAGAGCCTAATAGACATGTTAATAAAGTACAAGGACATGTTTTCAAGGTCAGCAAGGGACATGTCGGGGATAGACAGGACAATCATTGAACACCAGCTTCCCGTGGACCCAAAGGCCAAGCCCGTGGCCCAGAAAAAGAGGACCTTTGTAACAGAATGTAATAAAATAATTGAACAAGAGGTCGAGAAACTGCTTGCAGCAGGGTTCATCAAGGAGGTCCAACATTTGGAATGGCTATCCAACGTGGTTCTAATAAAAAAGAAGAACGGAAAGTCTAGGGTCTGTGTCGATTTTACAGACCTTAACAAAGCATGTCCCAAGGATGGTTTCCCCTTACCCAAGATAGATCAGTTGGTGGACTCAACGGCAGGCCATGAGCTTCTTAGCTTCATGGACGTATACAGTGGTTACAATCAGATTAAGATGACAAAATACGATCATGCAAAGACGACGTTCGTGACAGAGAAATGGGTATATGCCTATGAAGTGATGCTCTTCAATTTGAAGAATGCAGGGGCGACATATGAAAGCCTAGTATGCAAGGTGTTCAAGCCTCTGATAAGGGACACCATGGAGGTATACGTGGATGGCATGCTGGTGAAGAGCAAGAAGAGGCAAGACCACGTATCAGACCAAAGGTCGTGTTTTGACCTTTTACTAAAGCATGGGATGAAGCTAAACCTAGAGAAGTCCACTTTTGGTGTAGGGTCAGGTTAGTTCCAGGGGTACCTGGTGACTCAGCATGGGATAGAGCTAAATCTTGACCAAGTGGCTGCGATCATCAAGATGAAGTCCTCGTCGAAGATTAAGGAAATCCGGAGCTTGCATGGAAAGCTATTGGCCCTAAGCAGATTCTTATCTAGATAACCAGACAAGGGTAAACCATTATTTGAGGCCCTCAAGAAAACCAAGGGGAAACTCTTCACGGAGGAGTGTTGAAAGACGTTCTAGGCCCTTAAGCATTACTTGATCTCTCCTCTTATCCTAAGTAAGCCCATGTTGGGTGAGGACCTATACCTGTACCAGGCAGTTTCAGAAGTGGCTGCGAGTGGAGCCCTGGTTCGAGAAGATACTTAGGGTCAGCTACCCATGTATTATGTATCTAAGACTCTTCTTGACCCAGAGACTCGTTATCCCAAGCTAGAGAGACTGATATTGGTACTCGTCAAGTCATCATACAAGCTCATACCTTACTTCTAGGCTTTCAAGGTAGTCGTCATGACCGAGTACCCACTAAAAATGATTGCGCATACTTCTGATTCCTCCAACAGGGTAACCAAGTAGGTATTGAATATGCACAACATGACATTGAATATAGGATCTGAACAACTATAAAGGAACAGGCGTTAGTAGATTTCTTGGCCGAATTCACAACACTTGAACTGGAAGTACAAGAGAGAAGAGAGAAATCCGAGAAAGCTGACGAGTAGGGGGTCGATCTTTGGGACTTATATACGGATGGGTTCTCAAAGGAGCAGGAGAAGGATTGGTGCTCAGAACCCCATATGGGACGATCATGGAACAAACCCTAACCCAAGGGTGGAAGGATACCAATAATGGAGCTGAGTACGAGGCATTCTTAACAGGATTGAGATTGGCTCGGGAACTAAATGTGAAAAATATCAAGCTATTTTGTGACTCCCAACTGATTACAAACCAAGTACTGGGAAAATATGTAGCTCATCATTCATCCATTGAGGTGTACTTTAGTTTAGCAAAGGGATTGATCAACCAATTTGAAGAGTTCTCAACCATGCAGCTCCCTAGGTCAGAAAACACACACGCAGACGCTTTGGTAAAGCTGGCCTCTAGCATAGAGCACCTACCCAACCCAAGCACGGACAAGGAAGAAAATGATGGCAATGATGCTAGTGCAGCTGGGGCCATCATGAATGAACAAGATAACAAACTACATAGAAACTGGAGCCCTACCTGGGGGACGGGTTGAGGCCAAAATGGTCATTCATCAAGTAGTAAGGTACAACGTTAGAGATAGAAAATTGTATTGTCAATCCTTCAGCAGACCAGATCACCTAGCATTCCACCCCACTCAGGCCAGAACGATAGTGGAGGAATTGCACTCAGGGATATATGGCATGCACATTGGGGGCAGGAATCTTGTGGTCAGATGCTTGACTGAGGGGTACTACTAGCCCACGATGAAGAACGATTTCAGGGAGTATGTTAATGTTTGTGAAGCTTTTTAGAGACACGCCCCTCAACTACCGTTGCACCCAAAAGAGTTACACCTAGTCTCGCTCTTGTGTACATTCGCTCAGTGGAGGTTAGACATAATGGGTGAATTCCCAACCAAAGCTGGGGGTGGACAAAAGAAGTATCTCCTGGTTGCCACGGACTATCACTCTAAGTGGATCGAAGCTAAGGCTCTATCAAAGATAAAGGGAGCAGAAGTAAAGAATTTTATATGGAAGTTCATCATATGCCGGTTTGGAATTCCACAGACGATCATGGTAGATAATGGTCGTCAGTTCAACTGCTAAGAGGTCAGAGACTATTGTGCTGAGCAAAGGATCAAGATCAAATTCTCTACCCCGAGGTATCCTCAAGGTAATGGACAAGCAGACACTTCAAACAAGACTATCCTGTAGGGTTTGAGGAGAAGAGTGGATCAGATGACGAATGGGCAGTGGGTATCCCAGCTACCAAACATGCTTTGGGCGTACAGAACGACCAAGAGGAAACCCACTGGAGAGACTCATTTCCCTTTGGTTTACAGAACTCAAGCTATCATCCCTATCAACCACAAGGTCCCTAACCTCAAGGTTGCAGAATGAACGGCAGTAAGGAATGCAAATCTTCTTACACCTTTAGCTTCTAAAGAATGTCATTTGATAATATGTGATAAGTGAGATGAACTAATTGACATATCAATTTGCAGATGCAAAGTGGTTGATCGGTAGGAGATTCAGTGATGACTTTGTTCAAAATGATAAGATGCTCTGGCCATTTAAAGTGATTGAAAGTTCTTCTAATGACAAGCCTATGATTGTGGTCAAGCACAAAGGTGAAGAGAAACATTATGCTGCCGAAGAAATATCATCCATGGTTCTTGGAAAGATGAGGGAAATAGCTGAAGTATATCTAGGATCAACTGTGAAGAATGTAGTAATCACAGTCCCTGCTTACTTCAATAACTCACAGCGTGAGGCTACATAGAAAGCAGGTACTAATGTCAGACTGAATGTGTTGCACATCATAAACAAACCGACTGTTGCATCCATTGCTTATGGGATTGACAAGAAGGCTGGTTGGTATAGCAAGAGAAACGTACTCATATTTGAT
The DNA here is from genome assembly GCA_946800695.1 of Geum urbanum. Taxonomy (NCBI): domain Eukaryota; kingdom Viridiplantae; phylum Streptophyta; class Magnoliopsida; order Rosales; family Rosaceae; genus Geum; species Geum urbanum. Next base: position 17,659,065 of record OX327017.1, on the reverse strand, counting down.
TTGGGAGGAGGTACTTTGGATGTGTCACTACTTACCATAGGTGATGGTGTATTTGAAGTGAAGGCCACTATAGGAGATACTCACCTCGGAGGTGAGGACTTTGACAACAATATGGTGAATCACTATGTTAAGGAATTTGAGAGGAAACATAGTTTGGACGTGAGTGAAAACATGAAAAACCTTAGGAGGTTAAGAAATGCATGCAAAAAAGTAAAAATGAGACTGTCATTCACATCCACAACTGACATTGAAATAGAATGTTCGCATCAGGGTATTGATTTTTCATGTGACATTCACCCGTTCCAAATTTGAACAACTCAACATGGACTTCTTCACCAAATGTATGGAGATTGTGCAAAAGTGTTTGGAGGATGCCATAATGGACGCAGAAACCGTCGATTATGTAATTCTTGCTGGAGGATCATCAAGAATTCCCAAGGTGCAACAACTTTTACAGAATGTGTTCAATGGAAAGGAACTATGCAAGTGTATTCATCCTGATGAGGCTATTGCATATGGAGCTGCTATTCAAGCTGCAGTGTTGAATGGCAAGAAGCTTATTGGGAATCTTCAAGACTTTACTCTCTTGGGTGTCACCCCTCTCCCACTTGGGGTGGACACTCATGAAGACTATTGCGAGACATATATGTCAGCTGTGATCCCAAGAAACAGCAGAATGCCCATAAGAAAGACAAGTGGTCTAACTACACGTTATGATTATCAAATTGTAGTCAACTTCCAAAAAATTTGAGGGTGAGAGTTATACGACCATAAATAATAACTTCCTTGGCACGTTCAAGCTTGAGGATATTCCTTCAGCTCGCAGTGGTGTTCCAAAATTTGATGTTTGTTTCGATATAGATGCCAATGGTATTCTTAAGGTTTTTGCTGAGGACAAGTCTACCGGCCAGAAGAAAGGGATTACAATCATAAAATAAGCCAAGGAATTGAGACGGTGGTGTGATGATACTTGTGGGATTTTGATGTTTGAAGGAAAGCTACTTTGCCATTTTTTGAGTGGTATTATGTTATTTATGTCCCTCAACTCCACATTCTCCCAATATTCTTTATTTACAAATTGAGGAATTATCATCAATAGTACCTCACACATGAGTCATTCATCACTTCGGTACCTCACTTTTGAAAACTATCACTTCGGTACCTCACTTTTGAAAACTATCACTTCGTTACCTCACATTCAAATCTCTACCTAGGATCAATACCCGTTGTTAGTAACACTGTTAACTTATTAAAAAAATGTCAAACTTTGACAAACATAACCGAACTTCTTCTTGTAGTGGCACAACATTGAATGTTGTCGCAAAAAAGCATAGCAAATTGAATTTTTTGTTATAGTGATGTTTGCATGCATCCCTACGCTTAGCACCAATTGCGTAACTTGTATGCAGCAGCGGGGAGAAGGAGAAAATCAAGGCGGTTCACATAGCAATAGGAAGTTATTACGGCTTACTAGAACTATAAATAAATCATTGTCGTTTCTGGTCTATGCATCACTTCGATTTGTGTAGCGTATGATAAAGATGGGCAGCTTGTCACTAAAGAGAAGCATGGAGGCATGGCCGGACCTGAGATTTTGAAGAAAAAATAGTGCCCCATAGTTCAATTTCATGCGAGAAAGGAAAAAAATCAACAAAACTATAATATCTCATGACTATCAAATAATAGCACGTATAATCTATTAGTTATAACCCAACTAGAGTGGATGTCCGCGAGCGAGGGGCGGATGTTGAAGAAAGAAACTTCAATGTTAAAACACTTAGGTTAAATACTCGCCGTGTGGTTTGCAACAATGTCAAATTAAAGGAAGAAACTTCAATTTTAAAACATAGGAAATTAAATATATTGTTTAAACATCTTATTTGAAAATTCATTGGTGGTAATGCATACACCATAAGTTTTTATAGAGTACTCATGTATAGTTTCCTATAGCACCAAACCAAACCTTTATTGTGAGCAACATAATGTGGTAAACTGATGCTTGCCCTCCCTCCCAATAAATGTGCACTTCATGGACACACATATGCTAATCTTACATGAGCAGAACTCGACTAAATGTTAAGAGAACTATATACATTCATGACATAAATACTTCCTAACCAACTGCATCATAGATTGTGCAATTACATATCATCCATTCACATTGAAAATAATCACTCTGACTTGATTCACAATATACAAATATGTAATATTACTTTAGAAAAGCAAACCTCTACTCTTTGTACAAAGAAAAAAATGGTCAACCATAAATGATCACATTGTAAGTCAATGTCTACTATACATTATGTAAAAATTAATTACACGAAATAATTCAATCTAATTTTTTATTTTTTTATTTCTCCATTCAAAAACTTGTTTGTCAGATTGGTACACTAGTATCTCCTTTTCACCAAATTCAGGTATCATCACCAACTTTGAATGATACCATGATCAAGTTTTGGAAGACATATAAACTTCATTTATAGTTCATATAAAAAAAATTATGTGACAACACACACAATCGAATGTCCAGATATAATAACAATAAAACCAAGCTGTAAATATATCAAAGACAATCTTATGACTATTCATTCTACATTTATTGATAATCTCAGCTTGCACAAACACCAACTCTATGGAAAAGCCTATAAAAACCATAAAAAAATATTATAAACAAATAATCATGGACAATAAAATCCATGTCACAAACCAAAAGCTTAATATTATGCACAAATCGTCCAATCCACATGGCTCATAAAAGCAGTTCCATATACAGTGTCATCAAAACACTAAAGTAAATTAAATAATAAATCACATTCAAACAAACCATCACTTGACTTCAATTCCCTTTTTAAGAAATAAATAAATTTGTTAACCCATGACAAAGTTAAAACAATGAACTACATTCCTTTCTTTTTTTCCATAAAAATAATATAAAATTGTCTCACTGTTCTTCAGTTATATATGTTACAAGTCATCAAACACAGTTGTGTGAGAGAGGGCTTTACCACAAATAACTACAGCCTAATAGAAGCTTCACAATGCACCTACACAAACAATGACGAATTAATATTCAATAACGAATTGTGTACACAGTAAATTATTTTGTAGTAAAAAAATCGTAATATGCACCCTAAATAAGTCGACAATGAAAATGGATGTTTTTCCGACAACAATGAAAAAAGTCTCCAATCCATTAAAAAAAAGACGAACAATATCATTCACTTCATCTGAAGATCAACAAAGAAAAGAAGAGAAAAAAAATAATATATATATATAACCATCAAACAATAAAAGAACAGTAAAATCGATGTATACCTAGCTACATTGCATATAGCAGCACAATAATATCAACAAAAGAAACCTTGGGACAACAACACAACTGCATATTAAAACTTTAAAAACAGTTGTACGTTAAATTCTGCTGGAGAAAGATTATATTTTGGGATACCAAACCTTTAACACACATCAAATATATCAATAACCATAAAACAAAGTGAAAGTCTCAAACTTTATTCGTTATTAACAAATAAAAAACTCTTAGTCAAAGAAGATGAGGCCTATATCCAACAGAAGCAAAGAACAATGTATTTAGAATAATTTATGCACACACAGATAGAGGCAATTTATAAAGAAAGACAACATCATATCAATATCATTTAATTTTTCTTGGGTCAATTACACTTACGGTTTATAAAGTAATCAATTGCAAGTAATGGAATGATGGCTATTAATTGATTTTTTTTAAATAATTACATACTTTCTGGGTGCATTCCGATTTGATCTATATATTTTATGATTGCAACTACATGACGCTACAAATAGTTCTACTAAATCCTTATGAATACAACATGCTCATATATACAATCATTGATATTGTCATATTGTCATAGTCAAACGAGTCTCGAGAAAATCGAACATACCTACACAAACTAAAGTTCGTACTTGCTCACCGATCACAGTTCCAAGCAGTACACTGTCCACAATTGAACCCAACTATAATAATAATCAAATGATTACAAACCCAGCACCAAACGTATAAAGCACAGAACTGTATCAAAATCACATGAGAAACTTTCTATGTTTACCAAACCCAGCACTCAAACGAATTGAGAGATTGGGATCAAGAAAGCTTACCCTGGGATACCTTCGATGGATCGAAGAACAAGTCCTCGATGGATCGAAGAAATCTAAAATAAATGTTGATTTTTCGATATTGATTTTTAATTGGTCGAAGAGTTAGGCTTCAATGGATCGAAGAACTGACCCAAGGCATTCCTTCGATGGATCGAGGAAGAAATCCTCAATAGGTCAAAGAATGCAATATAAGGACAAGAGGATAACCTTCGATAGATTGAAGTAGAATTTTTTTATGGATAAAAAAATGTCAGAAACCGACCCATGGGAGTGCTTCGATGGATCGAGGAACAATTCCTCGATGGATCGAAGGCTCTCCGAGTTCAAAATAACATCCTCTCATTTGTGTCTTGTTTTTTTTTTTGTATCGTTGTGTCTTTATGTCATATGTTAATGTAATCAAACCAGACACTAAATTGGTATAAAAATAACATTCTCAACACTTTCATATACCAAAAATAGAGAAAATTCAATTAATCGCCAACAATCAAAAGTTACATCTCAAATGTTCTTATCCAAAAGAAAACCAAGATAAAAAGTCTACTAAAAATAACTGAAATAAATCCCAAAAAAAATAACTTGAATACATTACAGATATAACCGCCTTTTACATAAGCTATTCAAAATTCGGAGTAGCTATGTCCTTCTCATTATCCTTGCAAGAATGAGATTGGTGTCAACTTTCATCTCTACATCTCCAGCATAGTTGGACTCTTGATTCAAATACTGCTTATGCCTCTTGTAGATGTTCTGGATTTCTTTGCTAACATGACACTACTTGTGCATTTGTTTTGTTCAACCACATCGATAACAGGTGAATTTTCCAGAATTTGAATACCTTTATCCATCATTAACCGAACCAGATTGGTTCTTGTTGAAGTTGGCGTTCTGATCTCTATGCCAAGTCAGATTTTGGCTACAGCCTTGGCCACGCCCATGTTCTCCTCTCCCACCACGTGGAGCATGTTCTCCACGCACATAAGGTTTCGAACGAACGTTCTTCTTAATTTTACAGGTATTTCCTCCAGTTTGGTAACTTCAGGATTTTTAGTACCAGCCGATCTTGAGTTATTATTTAGGATGTTCTCGTGATGCCTTTTTTTTCAGTTAGGCTATTAATAAGATCATTGAAGGTAAGAATCATCCCCTATTCGTACTCGATCATGTATTGATGAGCAAGAGTGCTCATAGAGATTGGAAATGAGTTCAACAACCTTTTAATCATGCCGTTCTTAAACTTTTCCACCCCACAGAAACTCAACTCCGACTACAAATCCAACATTGCTTTATTGTAATCTTGGATCTTTAGAAAATCCAGAAGTCTGAGATTTTTCAATCTCGCAGTCAACTCATGAAGTTGTGCATCATGCACATTGTTGAAGAGTTGCTTCAGAACATCCCAAAATTCCGGGGGATCGGTCTTTTTTAAGTACTGCTTCTAAAGAGTTAGATGAATATGATGCCTTAAAAACATGAGGGTTTGAGCTTTTGATTCATCTCTGGGTGGGATAATATTTTGTCCAGGACCACCGGGTTTGATGGTGTTGGTAAGTCTCTTGGCGATGAATGTATTTTTCACATCGAAGACCCAACGGTGGTAATCCTTTCCTTGCAGATCAAGGATGTCAAATTGTGGCCTAACCGGCTTGTTCGAATTCATCTACAAAAATACATAGAGATTTGATTAGTATCGATCGAAGAACCATGATCACTAATATCAAGTTTTAATGAATAAGAACGTGATCCATGATCTATGGTCACAAAAATCGATTATCAACAAACTGTGGCTCGAAATCACACCCAGCAACCGTGACAAACCGTCACATAGTATCGATTTTCTTTTCTTTTCTTTTCTAAACCGTAACCCTCCCAGGACCATCACTTATACTCTATGGATATAGGTCCATAGGAACTAGGGTATAGATATTCAATAATCACAAATCACAATTTTAGATCTAGGGTTTTGCAGGAAGTAAGTTTTAATCCTAGATCTAAAGATTGACGGTTTAGAAAAATTTACCTCGATTGGTGTTATGATCAGTATGACCGGTACAAAGTTTGGACAACGTTGCAGAAGAGTTCTTCTGAAGTACTTCTTTGCAAGTCGAGCAATCTTGTTGAATTGAGAGATTCTTTGAGCGTATGTGACACAAGCTTCACGATCAACGGATCGGTGATGTCACAGAAAACCGATTGTGGCCGAAAAATAGAGATCACATGGAGAAGGAGGAGCCAATTTTGGTCGAGATCTGCGGTGATAATGGTGTCGACAGTGGAGCTTGTATTTTAGAGGTTAGAGTTTTTTTCTATGGTGATGGCTGGCTATCAACTAAGAGTGTGTCTGATAACGAGTTTGAGAGGAATACAATCTGTTACAATAACTGTCCCGATGAATCAGAGATTCTGTCTATCTCTACCTACACTAATATGTATCTAACTAGGACACGACACATACCAGAAGTTACGAAGAATAAATCTCCTTAAACAAATACATTAAACTTTTTATATATTAATTTTTCTCAATTTAAGGCTCATCTTGGCCCGGTCCATTAGTCTAGCCTCTTTAGCCTCATTAGCTTAGCCTTAACGGGTGGGCTAGAGTTTATAAATTGTGGCCTCAGTCCGATCTAGTCTGACCTATTTATGTTTGAACGTTGACCAAGCTCAGTCCAACTCAACTCATAATGAGCCTTGTCTTGCAGACTCACGTGGACAGCACGTGATCCAAGGAAATAATGGGGGATAAAGATCCTGGAAGAGATTCGGTGGATGATGGGGGCTTTTAGATTGTTGGGTTAGGTTGACGGGCAGTGTTGGTTGGCAATGGAATGGAGTGGTGGTGTGTTGTGGGGTTGGAGGCAGAAGGCTAGCTAGGTTACTTTTTTAGGATATGGGTTAAGTTGGTAGGTTTAGGGTAACTCTGTTTTTCTACCTATAAACACTCGTGACTTGTGGGGATATGTACGTATGACATTTTTGCTTAGGTTTCGTATTTCATTAAGAATTTACACATAATCCACCACTCGAGCACCATTGTAATTGTACTGATTGTGGCATGACTAATATTCATTATCTAATCCTTTCCAAAAAAATTATCCATTATCTAACACAATAAACTCATATCTGGCGGTATGTACCACAAACTGTCTTCTCGAAACAAATAAAATGTTTTCCACCATATCTGGTTTCTTCATTAGATAAAATAATTCGTTCTGAAGACACATTTATGAGGTATTAGAGCATATATAATAGATATCCCAAAATTTACTATGACAAGATACTACCAAGTTACTAAAAAAATCGACATTTTAGCCTCCCTGAGAGGGGCGGGAACAGCTACCCACCCACCTTCATGGTGATCTATAACCCAATATTTTTCCCTTCGGCCCTAAGAAACTCTTATAAGTGATCGAAAGCGACTGGTCATACAGTCATATCTCAACTGGGACGAGGAGACGACAGTAGCAAGTTTTGAAGATGATGATGGATGAGGGGGAACTTTTGCTTTGTCGTTGTGATCAACTGAGCTTGAACTTTTAGCAATGCACATGGACTTTGTACGGTCTTTTCTTTTATTCCTCTTCTCAGAAGGAAACATAGCTTAGACGTACTGACCCTAAAAAATGCAATGAAAGAATTGTAAGCTTGTGAAGAAAAATAGTTAGACCACACTGGCTCCTTGGAAGGAGTTCCATCTCCATAAATCAGACTCGTCTTCCTCAGCTTTTGTACTACTGTCCCTTGTATGCAAGAAGTTTTCGTATGCCCGGCTTGGAGGCTGCTGCATCAGATCAAGTGTCAAGTGTTCACCAGTTTCATGGAACCTGTCCCAACTATGCTGATCATCAGAAAATATCTGCTGTTGATGCTGATGGTGGGATTCAACAGAAGTAGACGGCCATGATTGGCTAGGATGGTCACCAAATTCTTGAGTGGAATGGTTATTATAATATGATGAGTCCTCCCAGTTTGAGTTTGATTTGTTTGAAGAAGAAATGAGTTGGCGAGCCAAGATGGCTGCACGGTTTTCTGCAATGAGCTCCCGAAGTGCAGCGCGGGATCTTGAGGAGATATCAGATGGAGATAGTACCCAAGAATCACTACTACTCTTGGAAGATGACAGAAGAGAGAGAGCATTACGTCCTGTCGGTGATGATGGTAAGTATGGAAACCTCCCTGCTGCAGCCATCATCAATTTCTTCTCTATTGATCACAAAAAATAAAATAAAATAAAACGCCACATTATTAGCTTGTATGTAAACAACACATCAGACCTAAACAATATGTGAAATTTAACTTGTATTGAAGAATGACACTTGCAGCATACGATCTGGGGATTCCATGTTCCAACTCGAGTTAGATTATCCCACCTAAACTAATTGGTAATGATTAAATGCCTCAAGATATTAATACAAACTTTTGAGCGCGCAAGTAGTCTAATATTTTTGGTGATTCCCAACAATACTACATCTAGAACTTGCGCACTATCATTTCCTTTCAACAGATAAGTTGTTGCAGAATCTATTAAAACAAAGTTGCCTGACCTCATGGTAAATCTTTCACATGAAACCAGACAATACTTGGAAGAATTAGAAAGATTTATAAACTTACAATCTTATGTCTTTTTATTTCTTTCTCTACTTGTTTTTGAAAGTAACCAACTAAACAAATAGATTTACTGAATAGAATACAACGCCACAATGAGCTAGCAATATGTGTCGTTATTAGTGCACCTAAAAAGTTCACAACTTACAGCAGATTGATTTCAAGATTAAATGCATGATCTCGAGCAAATAACCTAATTTCACATGAAAAATAGTGAGTGAAGGTGAACTTAAATGAAACATTATATGGAGAAGAGAAGAGTAGACGTGTAGCCTCCGTTTCCCTAATCAAATATTTCCAGATAGTGAGTGATATATAGGTGAGCCAATAATTTACTCTTGAAGAAAAAGTATGTTAATGAAGCAAGGCTCTTAACTTCGGTTTGTAATCGATGCTTTAAACCAACTTAAAGCCTGTTTTCGGAGGATTTTGTATACAAAAGAAATCAATTAAAAAGTTTATTGGGCTTCTAAGTTCTAACTAGTGGTACTGACGCCCTTCGGATTGTTGACAGGAACTACTTTCAAACAACTAAAGTTCATTGTATAACTTCATATGGATATTAGCCAAAACTTGAAGCTCAATTGCATCATTTTCCTTATTTGTGTCTGCAACTTTATGTATACTATTTGCATTGAAATATATTTATCATGAATATGTCATATATTCAAGGTTAAATTAATCTAGCTATTCTTCTAATTAGTAATTCTCTTGGTTTAAGAATTTTTCAACTTCTAAATTTATAATTCATTAGTGTTTACAATTACAAATAGAAGTCTTGTTTTATTGAGGTCTAGGATGGGTAAGGCTATGCAAGAGGAGATTTACGTAAAAAATTTATTTACAATTAATTGAACAAAATTATAACTTTTTGAATAAGAATTTACTATTTTTAAAACAAACATACGACCACTTTTTATATCATTTATAAACTATTGAACTAAATTACAATATTGTCAACAATTTGTTCTCAAGTTTGTAAAAATGTACTCATTTTTGTACTTACAAAAAATTAAACAAAACAATATAAAAATAATCTGATTTTACAATAATAACAACAAAATTATAAAATTAAGTTTAGTTAGATGCACTCCATCCTAAAGTTTTCCGGTCTTAGGATTGAAAGGTATAAAAATTACGAGGTTCAAGACATATATAAAGGAAGAAATGTTGCTAAGTCATAAATTTGTCGATGATTAATTTAGGAAGTTGATGAATCACTTATAACTTATATCGACTTTGTGGGGATTGAAATATCGAGTTCTTTCGGGAGGTAAATGAAGCAGTGATTAGTAAATGAAGATTATCTAAGGAGAAGCTAATAAGATTGAGATATGCACACCTTGAGAAGAGCTTCTGGCTAAAGATTCATGGGTGCACTTTCTTCTTCGCTCGTTATGTCCTGCTAATCTCCTCCTGCAACTCCTCTTTGACTCGTCAAACTCTTGTACCACATGAAACCTATACCCATTCACGTACCATCATTAGAGAATAATTAGGGTTTATCCTAATTTTAAAAATTTATCCCAAGGACACTTATGTAAAATGACGCCATTCGAAAACTTTGGAAAGAAGTAGCGAAACAAAACAAGAAAGTAAACAAGTCATTTGTGTGGGACTGCAACGAGAGGCCGCTTAGCAAAGAAGAAAATGATGATCCTTACTCCTAAGCCTCATGAATCATTACAAATATTGCAGTCACAGCTGGTTAAATCCAAGTTGTGGGCGAGCAGAGAAGAAGGGCTTGTCCCACGAAGATAGAAAAACCTTCGATCGAGAAGAGGGGTTTGTCCCACAAGGATGTTTCGGAAATGGATTACTTCTGTTATTTTGACTCAAAGATAGTTGGTCGGATACACAAAGCATAGATGAGGCATCATTTTCATTTGCATCTAACTCAACAAAATTTAATTACAATATTTACGTATTTAGAAAAACTAAGGCCGATTCGTTATCGTTCCATAAAAATATTTTTTGTTCTTTTTTATCTACAAAACAAATAGTAAAACCTTTTCAAAAAAAATTCTAAAAGCATATTTCGTAGACTGTTTCCAGAATTGTTTGCAGAAAATGAATTCCATTAAATGGGAAAACGAGCATTTAAGGACAATCCAAAAATAAATTGAAAAATAAATCTATTCATTATCAGTTACCAATTTTTCGTACTTTACGTACGTATATAAATCATTCATGTGAGATCAAACAAATATTAATTAATTTTTTGTAGAATTTATTAATGTTTACCCGATGCATGTGTTTTAGTGTATTCATTGAAAGAAAATTATAATTTAATTTAACTTTCCATAATCGTTCTCAAATCTTGAAAATACATAATTTGTTTTCGTTGTACAAAATGATTTTATGACAATACCAGACGCAACAAATACTATTTATGATATATACATATAGAACTAGTATTAACCGGCCACCGATAGTGCAGTGGTTGATCACCTGATATTATTCTCATAGATTGGGAAGTCAGTCGTTCAATTTTTCATAAAATTGATTTTCAAGAAAATTGAATTAAAAAAAGAAGGAAACTTAGAGTACAATTTCCCCAAAAGTTGTAACTAAACTTTTAGTTAAACTTCGAGTACAATTTCTCTAAAAGTTGTAACTAAATTTTTAGTTAAAGTAGTACTCTCATATAGAACTAGTATTACACGGAAAAGAAATCATATTACACCAATGACAGCAATACTCTAAGGACATGATGAATACTGAAGAAATTCGCGAAACTTTTATTGTTCACTCTCAGAGTCTCAGATCTACGACAAATCAAAGTTTGAGACTGAGATTTTTTTTTCTTAGACGGTATAAGGATCAGCTCCTCGCCCAAGCCCATGCCAAAAAAAGAAATACAAATTGAGTCCAATAATCCAGTAAGTTAATTTGAATGTTTGGTTTCAGTTTGCAACTCACAAAATCTGTTCCTCCAAGTCTCCAAGAAAGAAAGAAAGAAAGAAAGAAAATACTAAAACGAAAGAAGAAAGACAAAAAAAATATTGAAATGAAAGACCGATATTTCGATCCCCATTTATTTGATGGTAAGCACTAAGAAAGAAGTCCTTTAATTTTGAACATATTGAGCTAAGATTAAACTGACCTGCTGCACTGTTGACAAAAGCGCTGCTCCAACCCTAACACCACCACCTTGCAAGCCTTGGAGTGCGTCTCACAAACCTTGTGCCTCCGGTGGTACTCCTTCGCGCTCACCAGCACCACCTTGCACCCCTCCACCTGACACCGCGGCACCTTCAACGATGATGAAGCCGAAGCCCCGCCACCTCCTCCGTACAAGCTCTTGCCTCTCTTCATTCCCCCCATGGCCGCCAGAGGGAATGCCGCCACGTGTTGCCGGTTATCGAGCAGAGGTGGCGGAGGAGGAGGAGCATCCTCGAAGTAGTGCCTCTTCCCCAGCTTCAAGCACATCAAGTGCGGATCCGGTAGGTAGTGAGACCCACGAATATGACGATCCTCGCTGTACATATTCGAGAAGCCCGGCTCTTGGTGCACTGCTGCTGTTAAAACGCCGTTGTTGTTGTGGTGTTGCACGAGCGCGTGACCTAGATTCGCTTCGGAGCACGTGGCAGTGGAACAAGAAGGCGGCTCGGCTAGGGTGACGGCCGCGGTGGCGGCGGTCATGTACAATATGTCGTTGTTTCCATTGCTGCTTCTACTACTGTTCATCGCCCATATATCCCGAGCGAGATTCGCCGCGTTGTTGTTGTTGTTGCTGCTGCTGTTATTACCATTATGCCCTGATGATCTGCTGCCAAACATGCTACTCCCACCTATTTCCATGTCTTCGATAGTTTTAGGTGGTACAGAATACGGAGAAATGGATATAAAAAATGGTACTTTGTATGAGAGCTAGAAGCTATAGCAGTGAGGCTACTAGTGTGAATACACACACACAGAAATAGGGAGGTGTGGTTGGTTTGGTGTGTATGGATGGATGCGTTAGTTTAGATATAATAAGGGAAAAGCTGAGGAGGAGGAGGAGGAGGAGAGCAGCGAAGGGTCTCTGGTCTTCCTTTGTTCTACACCAATAGGATTAAAAGAAAAAGCTGCACCAATTTTGCGTTGTTGCGCAGACAGACATCAAGTGAAAGGAGCCACCCTAGCCGTGCCACGTGAGAGACATGGGAACGCACGTGGGAATAGTGAAGGGTGGTGGAGCCTGGAGTCTGGACACTGAGCGAGCCTCTGTGGAAGCGATTTGATGGAAGAGAGGCAAGAAAGTGGTGACTCATCTCTGAGTTACTGAGAGAGAGAGGAGAAGTGATGATTACAGAGAAGGAATCATAGAGAGGATCCGCACTTATTTATTTAGGATTCTTTTTAGTTTAAAAATTTTATTTGAAGAAGCGTAATTACTATTTATCGAAGATGAGGTTTAATTCTTATTTTCTTTATAGCAATACAAAAAATAAAAAAATTTATTATTATTTATTAATTATAAATATACTTGCTTTATAAAGACTGTTACCTCCGCGCTCCAGATGCAGCAGACATCACTCGACTTCTACGAAGGGCAGGGAAGCGGGAATTTCCTGGTATGATCGAAAACATCAACTGTATGCACCAGGAATGGAAGAACTGCCCAACAGCTTAGCAAGGGTCATACTCAGGGCAGAAGGTTCGTCCCACCATAATCTTAAAGGCGGTGGCGTCATATGACACATGGATATGGCATAGCTTCTTCGGGATTCCTGGAGCACAAAATGATATTTATGTGCTCAATTACTCGGAAAGAGCCCGTCATATCTTTAATGCGCTTCTTGCCGGAAGGAGCCCGCAATCAACTTATAAAGTCAACGGTATGACGTTACACAACACTTATTATCTAGCTGATGGAATATATATGAGGTACTCCTCATTCGTCAAAACAATTTTCAATCCTCAGAATCTACAACAGAAGCTGTTCGCAAAGAAAAAAGAGACATAGCACAAAGATGTGGAAATGTGTTTTGACATCTTGCAATCTTGTTGGGAAATTATTCGTCATTCAGCTATGTGTCATCACATATCGACATTGAAAATGATCATGTTGACTTGCATCATAATGCATAACATGATTGTTGAGGAAGAATTTGTGGAGAACAATTTTGAGGAGAACGAAGAAGAAGATCTACAAAAATCAACTAGTACTTTCACAGTTTATGATAGGTCAGTAGATCAATATGGTAATTGAATTCCTTTTGAGTCAGTTTGAAGAGATCAAGATCAACAACGGTTTAGCGACCGTCTCTTCAATATTCAATCAGTTTATCTCCATGGAGAGCTTCAAAAGGACCTAATGAAGCATAACTAGTTTCTTGAAACCAGTGTACAACTCTAAATAACGTGTTTTAATTTTTTGTGTTTGCATTTTATGTTGTTTGAGTGAAATTTATTATGTTTTAATGTAATGTGTTTTAATTTTATCTAAATAAATAAAGTGCATTTTGTTTTTTGAAAATATAAATTACATAATGACAAGCGAAACATAGATTTATTATTAAGACAAACTAAACTAATCACTGAAATCAAGGTTGTATGGGCGATAACAATTTGTAAAATTTGCATCGCCATCTTCTTGTTCATTGCCATCTACTTGCTTAAGGATTTCTGCTTTCCTCTTCGTGAAGTACCTCTTTCACATTAGGCTCATAGCCTCCAAATTCATTGTCATGGTCATTGTTTCTTCCTCTTGGTCCCTCAATTTGTACTTTTTCTCATCAAGCATTCGTTGCTTTTCATCACTTGCATTTTGCCAATCGACAAACATTTTTTGATTAGCCGAAATGTTTTTTAAAATCTCATCTCTAACCTCATTTGTAAGTGTCATGACCTTTTTTCCCCTTCTTTTTGCTTCTTTGGCCCCCTTCACTCCGAGGTCTAGCTGGACTCGAGGTACCTTTAAGGTTGGTTTGTGGTGTTGGAATCACTTCATCCTCACTCCGGTAGGAGACACTTCACTAACGGGATGAGTAGCTTCGAAGTTGGAATGGTAAGAAGGTGGAGTCCTAGTTTTAACGGTCTAAAAGAAGGATGATTCTTGACCGCTTCCCAACACTCAAAGTTCGTAAACTCTTTCTTCTTTTTTGCCACATAAAGTGTTTGAGCTTTCCTTAACTATAAAAAAAATTAACGAATTAATATGTCATAATAATATCAAATAAAATAGACTTGACATTTTTTATTTCATAAAATAAAATAAAATTGAGAGGACCAATATAAATAAAACTTTACCGCATCTTGCAAATTTCTGCCGGATTCTGGATTCCTTTTTGTGTATGCAAGCTAAGTTTTCAAAAGTGTCAAGTTTGGCTTCAACTTAGCAAAACGGGAAGTAAGTGCATTTTGGGTCCTAGCCTGCGCCTCGATTCACTATGAGTCATCTCCCGATTTTGTTCGTAATCGGCATAATGTTTTTTTCACAATTTGTCGAACTTTTGTTTGTTTCCAGAGATAGGACACACATTTTGACGACAATAAGATATGCACAATTGTACATCTTCGGAAAGAAGCCAATTGGTAGACATTTTTTGCAAAAACTAAAAGGATTGAGAGAAGAGATGGAGGAGGATGATAAATTTTTTGTGCACAAATTGGTGTGAGGTGTTTAGAAAAATGAAGGTAATACTTATAGAAAAGTGGTATGGGATTATTTGAATTTTTTTGTGATTTTTTTTTTACAATTTTTTAAGGTTTTTTTAAGCAAAAAATAAAAATCAGCATGTTATAACCTAAAATAGCTATTCTGTTTGAATCTGGGTCATCAGATTAAAAATTCGATTCAAAATGGACAGCCTAGATCAAGAGAGAAGTTGAACAGCAAGTGGGAGACAACCTGCCACGTAGCGGGCTGTGATTGGCTAGTAACAACCCAGTTAAAAAAATCACTTTTTACGACGCGTGTATTACACACATCGGGTTGAAAAAAAAGGTCGCGTCCTGGCGTCACCCACGTGCATGGGCTCCACTAGGGGACACTTCCTCTGTCGATGTCGATTGCTGAACACCGGAGAGGAATTCCTCTCCGTCAACGTTCGGTCGTCGGCCGCATATCGCACCACTGCACCAATTTTTGGGCGAGGAATTTTGATTTTCGGCGAGCCCCAAGTAGGGGACGTTCGATTTGGACAGACTTCCTTAGCCGGTACAGACGCTCTAAGTGTCGATGTAGTTGGTAACATGTGGAAGGTTTTTTTATTTCTAACAAAATGAGGAAAACTACAAAGAAAATTTTGTATTGCATTCTTTGTTCAGTTATCAAACAATTGGAGGTGAGTAGCAGCTGCAGGTAGATAACTGCTCCATGTTTTGATGTTACCAACACCATTTCCAACATTAGCAAGGTTATCAATAATGAAATTGGTCTCTTTGAAGATGTGTTTGAATCTGATGTTGTTGAAGCTATTAGCCAAGCTTTGAATATCTCTGATAATTGAGGAGATTCTCCAAGGAGATTTCCAAATATTGAGGACACAATTGATGATGAGTAAAGAGTCTCTTCTACTTGAATGTTGTTAATTCCTGCTTGTTTGACATTAACAAAATTTTGTTTGAGAACTTTACCTTCGACCATAAATATTGTCGAGTTGTCAAAATCATAAAATTCCGC
Organism: Geum urbanum; assembly: GCA_946800695.1. Classification (NCBI taxonomy): domain Eukaryota; kingdom Viridiplantae; phylum Streptophyta; class Magnoliopsida; order Rosales; family Rosaceae; genus Geum; species Geum urbanum. The sequence goes on along the minus strand of OX327017.1, from coordinate 17,642,714 downwards.
CTCAATAGATGACCACTAAAATTCCTGATCACATGCCTCTACCAGCTCATGGGGAGGGCTTATTTCATTAGCCGAAACAAACTTGACGAGTTGGAGACTTTGGAGGCTGTACTATAAGTAGACGTATGTACGTACGTAGAATAAATATTGGTGCTGTATACGTACGTACAATTACGGCATTACTACTAATTTAACATGAAATTGGCTAGAGACGTACGCATGCATACAGGACATGCTAGATGTACACTTTACAATGTGAGCGGCGGAGTGACGTGGTGTGCAATAAGAATTAAGTACCTGAAAATAAGTCATACTATTGAACTATTCTCTTATGTGACATGAAAATTGTTCTTTTCCAAACCACACAAATGAAATAAAATAAATCATTTTTCTTTCTCAAAACCATAACTCGAACCCTGAGCAATTGTCTATTTGAATTAGATTATAGGTAGGTGATACAGAATTTAGTTCATATGCATTTTGCTGGTCAATAAGTGCCATAGTGGGATCCGTCGCAACCACCCAAAGATCTTACTCCATTTACAGATTATCACCAAAGATTATTCCAGCTGTCCTGAATCAATTGTGACCATTCCTTGCTCTTGTTTTGAATGGTCATGCAATTTGGAACCGGATCACAGGAGACATTTTCCAAAGTAAAGGAAAAAGATAGATGACATGCAGCTTCAGCCAGAAAAATCGTGAATTGAAAACCTCCTCCCTATATTGGCCCTAACGTGCATGTCCATATATCACCGATTCAGTGATTCACAGTGCACGTCCAGAATGCAAGAAAGGGTATTACTATTTTTGAATGCAAGAATGCATAGATATTACTATTTTTGAACAGCTCTAACTTCCCCAAACTGTACCCAGATTGCACGGTGTAAAAGTATAGACCAGTCAATTAATGTCCCTTTAAGCTCTTTTGGATGATGGAGTGAAATGGTATGAAAAACCCTTCATTGAATATAGTTAGAAAGTTTGCAGCTATACATGGACGTAAAGAGGCCTGACGATCGAGCCAGTAAGATAAGGTTCCCAAAGTCCAAACTCAAGACTCGAGAGGCCAGATCGAGGACGACTTTTAGCTGCGGAGTTCAGTGGTTTTCTGTTCTGGTTTCTGCGGCACCAATCTGATTTTTGTGCATGCCATACACATACTGGCTGACACTGATGGCACTTGTCAATGTTTTTTTTCTTTTTTCTTTTTCGTCCTTCAACTTTCGTCGTGGAACTAGGTGAACCATGAACCTACTTAAATAGTATTTTCTCTTTGAAATGTAACTAATATTTACAGTTAAATATTTATTTTTAATATAAACAGTTATTTTTTATATTATAATTTTTATATTTTAAAATTACTTTTCTTAAGAAGAAAGCTTAAATTAATTTAAAATTTTTATTGATAATAACAAACAAAATTTAGATTTTTAAAAAAATTAAGAAGTAAATTTCCTCCTCAAGAAAGAATAAAAGTTAAAAAAAGAATTGCAATATAGCAATCTTTTTTAGCTGCTTATCGAAAAGATAAAGTCAAATTTGAAGAACAATTGCATGAACTTTCATATGACCTTTTGGTTAGATCCGCAGTTTACTAGTATCATAACTTGCTATAGCTCAAAAATTCTAAAGATGGGATCACCATATGAGAGGATAACAGAGAAACTAGATTCTCTATTAGACTGAACAAATGTAAAATAGCAAGTATCTTTATCGGAAATTTCTAGATGCAAAAAGTGTAGAAATTCTTCCAGCAATTAGTATTCAATTATAGGAATTTGAAACTAAAATGGATTACATCCAGAATCAGCCGGAAGAAAAGAAAGAACTATTAACAAAGGTTAATAGTAACGTCAAGGGACTAAATTTTCTACAGATGAAGATCTTTGATTATGTTCAAAGGATAGCCAAAGAATATAAAAAATCAAGTGATAGTCCACCTCAAACAGTCATTAGATAAACTAATGACTTCAAACCTCTGTAAGTTCCAAAAGGGAACTCATTGCCAAAACCATTTTTTTCAAGATTCTCCAACAAATCTATCAAGTATCAGATTTAGAGAACCTAAAAATGAAGATATTCGTGACATGAACATGTTAAGTATTTTCAAGAAAAAATCGGTACAGCTGTTGAATTCAGAAGAATTTGAATTCAAGGAAATTGAAAATAATGTCAGAAATGCTTCGATCCCGAAGTTTGAATTCAATCAGATATACAAAAGAGAAAATTTTGACATATTTGATAGCCATCAGTTCAAAATTCTTGAATTCACCACCCTAACAATAACAGAAGAAACAGATCTCCTTCTGGTAACATCTGAAGAGGTTGCTAAGGCCAGAAAAAAAGAAACTTCAAATTTATGCATATTGGAGCAGTCCAAGTTGGCATAAAATTATCTTCCAGAGAAGACCTAAACTGTTCAGTTCTATGTGTCTTACAAGATAATATGCTTATCAATTTTCAGAAAAGTCTACTGGGAACCTTTCAAGCATCGATATGCAATCAGGTTTCATACTTTAATTGCTTCCCAAACTTTTCAACCAGCCTATCTGATGCTGCTCATTGTTTATGACTAAGAGTCAACGCAGATGGCACATACATGAAAGAAGACATGCAAGATCTTGCAATAGTTTATAGAATCTACTATAAACTAATGAGCATAATAATAGAACCAAAAACAAGGATAACAAATATCTCAGGTCTTACTACTAGTTTCCTCATAATTCCCAAAAACCATTCAGAGCAAATTCACAAGGTTACATGGGATGAGGTAACTTTCCCACTGGAGGGGAAATTATCAAGTCCTAAGGAAAAACTGAAAAATATAAAAGCAGCAGTATATGAAAACAAGAGAATTGAAGATGTTAACCTCAAATTCAAAGGACACATAAACAATGATGTTTCCTTCAAAAGCTTCAGAGGCGAAAGCTCTAGATCGCTCAGAAGATATAGCTCTACTAGAGAAGGTGGTACCAAAAGTACCAGAATTTTGATAAGAGAAAAGAAGCAATTCCTGTAATGGAGGAAGACTTAGATGCTGAGTTACAAAGAGACATTAGCATGCTAAGATCAGAAAGCTCAAAATCGGAAGATTTTGAGGAAGCAAAAGAGTGTAAAGATCCATCTCGTCTAGAACAATTGATTAAAGAGATCGAGAGATTCACATTCAAAAAAGAAAGAAATTTTTTTCCTTATCAAGATCTGGAGATGGTGGAAATATTGCACCATCATCAGAGTTGGTTGAAATCTTTCCTTAGTTGGTGGTTTCTGAAGACTAGCTAACCCAACTAAAGAAAGGAAGAATTGGAGGTGTAAGAAAAGCTCCAATAACAATAAAGAGAAGCAAAATCACAAAAAGAGATTTTTCAAGAAGATAAGATTCCCTTAAGAATCAGAGAAGAAGAAAACATGCAGATGTTGGTTATGCAAGGCCGAAGGGTACTAGACTAACGAATGTCCCAAGAAAGAAAAAAGAAGTTTGAAAGCTCTTTTTAAGGAATATGAAGGAGTCATAGAGATGGAAAACATGAAAGGCTACGAGTAGTCTATTCAGAAGAAGAAGACGATATATCTGTCTATTCAGTCTGGACAGAAGATGAATCGTCTGAAGAGTCAGAAATAAATTCCGAAGAAGACTACTGTCACTGCTATGAGAAGGATGGTCTCTCCATATTTTGTGAAGCATCAGAAGAAACGTATCATAAAGAATGCTTCATAGTTGAAGCAAGGAGAAAAACAAAAAATGGTTCAATAAACCTGATTATTGAACATGAATACGAAGATTAATTCTATGAGATAGAAGAAATGCAAAAAATTCTAGAAAGAGATCTAGAAAGAATAAAGTTCGATACTACTACTAAAGAAGAAGTAGTATCCGCAGAAAGTCCAGATTGTAAGGAAAAACAATGCAGGCCTTTTACAGAAAGGGAAGAAACTTCTCCAAAATAGAATCTGTGCAAGGTAGCAACTATTTCTACAAGTAGATTCAGTAACTACATGGAGATTGGATTAAAGTTTCCAGAATACAAGAAGTATCATCTATATGCCTTTGTAGATAACGGTTTTGATTTCAGTCTAGCAAAAAAGTTTGCTATACCAGAAGAGTTATGAATAACTAATCCAGAAAGAGGTGTGATTAGAAAAACTGTAGAAGGAAGAAGAATCTCCATGAATACAGTTGTCAAAAAGGTTCAGATCTCGATAGGAGGAAGAACCTTTGTCATTGAGATTATATGGCAATCAGAAGGTCAAGACTCTTATGTGTTAATTGGCAATGATTTTCTTCTACAACAAACTTTCATCCAGAAGTCAGTAGTGAACTTATTAGGATTCGAAACAAAAATTATAAAATCTTTTGGACAAAGAGGCTAAAGGAAGCAAAAAGTGTAGTTGGTCCAAGATTCATAAAGCAATATTAAAGATCACATCGAAATAGTGGTAGATATACAGCAAAATTAGAAACGATACTACAATATAAGCAATAAGAAGAGTTGCTTATTGAGGAATCATCATCATTAGAAGAAGATTATGATAGTATGGAGTTCTGTAGGTTCCATGGCAATAGAGAATTCAAGCATCCTAATGCTCCATCTCATGCCCCTACTACAATTTAACTCAAAAAACACACTGTCTACAACACTCAAGAGAGATTGTGACAAGTGTAAACAAGAAAAAAAATCCTCAAGAAGAAAGTGAAGAATTCCAAGAAACCTTGTACGAAAAGAAGGTTTGAGAATGAAGATCCTACCATTTCTCCGCTTCATGATCAAGACAAGTACCATTACTATGTGTCTTATAATCCTACTGATAATCATCACATATAACAAGAGTTGTCTAGTGAAGAATTATCAAAAGACGAAGAGGAAGAGACGATTAAAGCCACCTTCATAAAGGAACATAATCTCAAGCATTTCAAAGCCAAGCTTGAGAAACAGAATAAGCATACCCTTAGAGAAATCAAAGAAATGCTAAAACAAAATCCTCTGAAGTTCTGGAAAAAAGACCCAGTGGTCTGTGAGCTCAAGCTACATGATATGAATTCCATCTGTCATGTAAAGACAATCCCTTAGTACAAAGAAGAAGATAAAAAATAATTCAGAAAAGATATAGCTGATCTTTTACAGAAAGGATTGATAAGACTATCAAATAGTCTTCATCACGCTCCAGCTTTCTATGTCAGAAATCATGTGGAAGAAGTTTGTGGAAAAGCAAGAATGGTGATAGACTACAGATATGTCAACAAGAAAACTGTAAAAGATGGTTACCAGATAGCACAAGCAAGAGTGCTAATCAACAAGTTTAGAGGAACCAAAGTGTTCTCAAATTTTGATGCTAAATCAGGATTCTGGCAAGTAAAAGTGTATCTTGACAGCATTCCCCTAACTGCATTCGGAATTCCACAAGGACATTCTGAATAGTTAGTAATGTCTTTTGGGCTAAAACAAGCTCCATCTATTTTTCAGAGCAAAATGGATAACATATTCAAGCAAGTGGCAAACTTCTGTGTCGTCTATATAGATGATATACTGGTGTTCTTAAAGAATAAAGAAGACACATGAATTATCTCTTTGAAGTAGTCAAGCTCATCGTCCAGCATGGAATCATTCTAGGAGAAAAGAAAGTCTTTCTCGTCCTAGATGAAATTAATTTCTTAGGGATTAAAATAAGAAATGGGGTTATCAAACTTCAACCTCATATCTAAGAGAAGGTATGAAAATTCCTAGACAGAATTTCTAACGCTAAAAGTCTACATAGATTTTTAGGAGTCATAAACTATGGAAGATACTTCCTTCCTGAAATTGTTGGATTAACAGCAATAGTGTCGCCCAAAAGAAGTTCAAAGAGAGCTTAAAAATTCACAGAAGATGACGAAAAGATTGTCAGGCAAATCAAAAAACTATGCAAAAATTTGCCACCACTACTCAACTTGAAGAAAATGATAAGATCATTCTTCAAACTGATGCTAATAATAACTTTTGGGCAAGTGTAGTGCTAACAAGAACGCCAAGCACTAATACTGAAAAGATTTTGAAATTTTGTAGTGGAAAGTTCAATTCTACAGAACAAAATTATCCCATAGGGGAGAAAGAAATTATGGCATCAAAAAGACAATTGAAACTTCTTCCGTCTTTTCAGGAAAACCATTCATAATGAGAACAGATTGCACAAAAGTGAAAAATTTCAAAAATTTCAAACTTGATAAATCTGCTGATAGGGGAAGATTAGTAAATTGAAAATTATTTCTTAACCAATATGATTATGATGTTGAATTAATTGCAAGAAACAAGAATTATCTTTCAGACGCTTTGACAAGAGAGATTGCAATGTTTCGAAGGAATGAAAAGGACGATGAAAGTTTAACCCCAAGAGCAGAAGGCAAGGAAAAGAACCTAATCAACAAGAAGAGTCCATTGAGAAAGTTCTGAAGAATTTTTTGTTTTATCCTAAACAACCAGCCTCAACTGACCAATTTCAGGGGAAAAGATTGGCTAGCCTGTCTCAAACGGCAGACGGTAAAGGCACATCAAGACCGTTGAGGGCTGCTGCTTTGCCAAAAACAAAATTTTTCCTATAGGGTTCGTGAATATCTTTATTTACCAGCTAAACACTTTCTCTGAATCAGTCTTCCAGACGGACCTATGTTTAGTTTTTCATCAGAAGGCGTAGTTAGACAACTTAATAGTTTCCTTCCAAGAATGAGATAAAAGGCTTATGGTAGAAACCATAGATGCCTTAGTAGAGGAACTACGTCAGAAGAATAAACAACAGAGTGTTGTTAATGAACCAACTTTGCTATATATCAGAACCTTTGAAAGTGCAAAGGTACCTATTTAGGCACTGAAAGAAACAAAATGGTTCAAGTTCCACAAACTCATTGGCAGACATTCACCAAATTCAATTCTTCCTGATACCCTCTTTATAGTTCTAGGACCATTCCTGAGAAGATATTTGGTGAATGTTCAAAGTGAACATCCTCAAGAGCATAAACTATGGCTGGTTGAAAATGGATTTGCTCATAACCTGTGGACAAAGATAAATGAAGATCTCAAGAGACTACCAACTATCATCTACAACACTGTCAAGAATATAAGAAAGTCTAACTGCATTCTTAGACTCAAGTTAAGATATACACCTCCAGAGTGGGTGTAGAAGTCCAATGGAGAAACCGAGTAGGTTCCTCCATTCCACTATGTAAGAATCATCCAAGGTCAGTATCTAAAACTAGCACGTGTCAGAGGCAATAGAGATCCAAACTCTAGTATCCCGTGGATGAAAGCGATTACATTAGAGTATGTCAAGAAAATAATTGAAGAAGATCAAGAGATTACTTTTCTTACATAAGGAGAGAAAATAATTGTCACTGCTTATGACCACCCAGAGGTCGTAACTAGTGATCTGTTTATGGCCCTCAAAAGAAAGAAAATATATTCCACCCTTGCATGTGCTCAGTGGCTTGAAAAGATCGAGAAAGAAAGGCACTACAAGATGTATTATGATACCGACATGGAAGAGAATAGGACAAGAAGAAGAATCGAATATGAAGAACCCTATCTTGGGGAAAACTCATAAATATACGATGACTGTAAAAACAGGTAAAATCATATTGTCTTCTTCTTCTTCTTCAGTAGAAACATCTTTTATCATGAAAGAATTTGCTTTCCAAAAGAAGACAATGGAGGAAAGTGGAAGTCTGATCAGCATGGGGGCAGTACCCTAAGTGGAGTCATTATTAATAATGTGTGTTTGAATTCCATTTTGAGTTCCGTTCCCTATATAAGGAGCCTCGAGTCTTAGTGTTAGGCATTGAAAATCAGAATATGAGAGATGTATTAGAGAGTAGAAAGTCGAAGAGTCTAGTTTGTGAGAAAAGAGATAAAGTGGAAGCAACTGATCAGCTTCTATAATTCAAAGTAAGTATGTCTATTACTATGAGTGGCCACCAAAGAGTGAGGTTCTGGATCTATAGTCTGTACTTAGGTTAGAATAAATAAGCTATGGTTTCCCACTACAAGTTTTTCAGTTTGTTATAAGTTCATCAAACTCATCAAACTCCCCTGAGAGGTGGAATACCGCCCAGAAGGAGGAAGAAAATGGGTTGCTCTTACTTATTCATACTTATTTTGATCCCCTAGGTTGCTGATTGTAGGAGTACTTCGACATTCATACTATCTCATGCATTTAACAAGGTTGTTGGATATCAAAGTTATCGTATAACTCTGGCCTCAATTTACTAAAGATGACCTAACATTATGAAAAGACTATATAAGTTAGAGGTAACTTATACGATATTCATGAGTTATACTGTCATAACTTAATTAAGTTATTATTTTGTAGATCATAACTTATAGGGATATTCATGAGTTATACGATAACTTCGATATTCGCTAACTTATTTAGTCTTTGCATAATGTTAGGTCATCTTTATATATTCATAACCACTGTTGTTGCTGATTATAGGAGTACTTCGGTGAAATGTGTTTTGTATGATCACCCTTAATGTAACCCAACTTCATTTGTTCAATGCAAGCCTCATTATCCTCAAACATGCCAGTTGGAATTGTCGTAGTAGATAATAATCTACTAGACCCTTGAATGTGATGTATTACTGTCTTAAACTAGACAAAAATTTTAACCGCTTCATGCAAAGCTGTTTTCATAATGATTCGAGGAAGTAGCAACGAGAGTTTGCTTTGTTTATCTTCAAGAAATCACCGTGTTCCCCATGGTGAATACATAACTTGTGTGGGAATGTTCTTTATGTGGATCAGAGAGATACCCAACATCAGCAAAACCAATTAAGACATCACACTGTGTCTTTGAGTAAGGGACCACACTGAATGAAGTATCAATGCTCACAACCTATGTAACCTTCGACAGGATGAAAGTATTTCTCGACGGTTTGAGAGACATGTTCTGTCTGATCTAGGAGCTATCATTCGATGGGTGGAGCTCCATGTTCGACAGGTCGAGTTGGATAGAATTAGATAGTTGCGTTTCAACCATTCATTTTTCTTGAATTTCATGTTTCTCTCTGGTTTCTTTGTAGGGATAGAATATGCCCAAGTCACTTGATCTCTTCACATACCCGAAGTTATGTTTTACTCCATTCCAATAATTTTGAGTAGGCGCATACTAAGAATTCAATGTCTGGATGTGTGCACTAAGCTATATATAACTAAGCTCCAGCCATACTAAGATATGGAATCATAACTCCAAAAGTTTCTCAACATCATCGTTCAGATAAAATGGATTATTTTGGATTCCACACTACAAATAACCTTTGGTGTGCTAAAAGAGTATGCTTTGTCTGTTGCCTAATTTAGACATAAGAAGACATGGTGATTAAGAATTCAACCAACTGGATGTTCCATCTCTAAATTGAGACAAAATCGAGTCCTACCAAGGTCTATCATCTCAAATAACTTGTTCGTTTACCGAACTTATATGGGAATAACTTACATTCTTATATCTCTTCCCAATCAAGTAGTCACTTAGAATAGTGAACGTCTCAATTTGAACACATGAGCACTCCTTGGTTTAGAGTTACTTGAATTGAGTCTAACCATGTCAAATAGGCCTTGAGAGAAGACATGAACAATAAATTCACAACCATTTTTATTGACTTTTGTAGACAAAGAGATGAAAAAAGTTAGCCTACAACTAGAGGTAAATTTGACTTGAAAAAACAATAGTAATGTGGTTAGAAATCTGATTTAAATGTGCACTTGATGCTATAGACATGTACGTAGAGATGTGTGAATGTGAATGTAGACTAAATGGGTGAAGAAAATATGTGGCTTTACTAATAAAGTGTAATATAGTATAAAAATGAAAAACACACAAACCAAAAATAATTAGCACCAAATTAGTATTGAATTGATATATAAGCATGACCTCTAAAAGTATTAAATAAAATCTTAAAACACAAAGTTCGATTCAGAAAACAAATACTAATAAGGGAAATTTGGTCATTTCGCTAAAATTTAATTTCTGAAAATCGGCTATATGAAATTAGGATTTTCTTACCGTTTCTAGCTTGAATAATTTATTTATTTTACTAACCTATGACATAGAATGTTTCGCGGATCCACTTTCGTGGTCTTGAACCCAAGACCAAGGAGTACCTAATTTAAACTTGAGTATCCATTGAACCATTGACTTCATTCCGTTAATGTTTATCTAAAACTCATTTTTATACATTGTCTTTGCCAGACAATCTGTTATCAAATTTCTTAAGTCTCTAAGGATAAACTAAATTATGTTAATTTCTAAGTTTAACGAGTCATATAATAATCTAAATTATTATACTAATTTTTAGGGTATTACATTATGCTTCTAAACAAAAACTCATTTGTGTCTAACCGGCTTACCATTTGGTGGTTATAACACTACAATACCAAAAACTAGCATTTTGTAAGAGTTTAGTTTGACTTGGATTACAACTTTCCATATCCGTCAATTAGCCCTACGTTGATAATCCGCAACTAAGCAACGTTTCACTTCATCGTCGTCAATTCCTGAGCGACGAAATAATTAAATGCATCAATGACGAACCTAGAAGAACCATCCATAATACCACTAGCATTGTTTAATTTGGTGATATTTCGTTGTTTACTGGCATCGTCATTGACTCTGAAGCGTCCCCCATTGTTTGTCAATGTCGACTTCTAGACACAATTGTAGTCAGAAACAATCTCATGTGTTGATGATGAACGGTTGTGCCTTGACAACTTGCCTTTTCACCAACAACGCACCCCCACTATGGGTAGGAAAATGCTATATTGCCCGAGTGTTGCGTTAACTTACACAATTCTAGGGACTTCCAAACTTGCAGAATTTGCAGCAGGTATAACCAATCTCGTCACTTTCTCGATATCAGTAAAAGAGTCAGGTATTGAATCTGCTACTTTCTAAAGATCGAGAATACATTGCACTTCAATCTCACACTGAGATGTGTGGGGATCATGATGAGACATAGTGGGGATATACAACGTCAATTTTTGACGTTTCACTAGAATAGAACCATTCATATCTCCCCCTAACGACGGGAAGTATGTCTCATTAAAATGACATTCTGCAAAACAAGCAGTAAAGAGATCTCCTGTCAAAGGTTATAAAAAGCAAACAATCATTGGAGAATCATAATCAATATAAATGCTTCATCGTCGTTGATGATCCATTTTCATATGCAGTAGAAGCGTAGTAGACACATGTACCGTGCAACCAGAGATGCATAGATGTGAGATATCAGGCTCATATTCAGTTACCAGTTGGTATGCAATGAATCATTGGCGGGTTACGGAACGCAAGCAAATAAGCATTGTTGCGTATAACTTTGCATGTCCTCAAGCAGATACCAGTAAATAGTATGCATAACCAGAGCTCTAGCCACAAGATATAACATCTTGATTTTTGCCTCTGTAAGACCAATCTATGAATGAACATGGGGAAACCGGGATGTACAACTTTAGTCCCCAATCGACATGCAGTAATCAACAAAAGATTTTATGTAAATCTCCTGCATTATCCAATATAATAAACCTGATTGGATTGTCTGGGTGGTCATCCCAAAGCTTAATAATATGTGCAAGGAGTTTTTCAAATGCAACATACAATGTGAATAACAAATTGACGTGTAACCAATGTGTTAATGCAGCAACCAAAACCATAACAAAGTCCTCATACCAGTTTGATTGGTCCACAAGTATATTCTCTGAATTTGTGGGGGAATGGAAGTTGTGTCTACATCAAAATAAATTCATGCCTGTAAACATAATTACAGGTAATGAACAAACTTTCCAAACCCAGTGATGTCCATTGGATTTTATCATATAGGCATCAGGTGGGAAAGTGTTGTACTTGTCTTGGAGACCGAGCCTAAATTGAGTGGAGTAGTCTCATTCAACCCATCTAAACCGATGATTTTAGATATTCCCACATGCTTCTTTGCTCTTAAGAACTGATGACCATGAGAATTTCTCAATATCTTGATCATCATCATACAAAAGATTATACGACGCCGAGTCACACATAGTAATATAAGTGACTGCATTAGATTTAATGATCCGAACTATAGTAAGATATAAACCACTACAAATCCTCATGAACTTTTCCAAATTGCACACAAAACTCTTTTCCATTCTCACAATTTTGTTCCAATTGAAAACTATTGTCATCAATATTTTCAAAACTTAGCATGTGATTAGAGTGATGATTGTAGCAACATCTAATAACTGATGTAAAACATCATATGGCCAGTCGAAATGATCCTTGTAGATTGTGTTTCATAGCATGACAAAACCGATGTAAAATCACATCTGATGTATATTACTGACGTCGTAGGTATTGGTCATAATTTTCCAAAGTCGATACACCTAAAGGAAAATTATGTTTTTTTTTCTTCTGAACCTTGATTTTTCGAAAAAACTAATGAAAAAAGACATCAAAAACACCACATTTGGTTATGAACCTCGACAGGTCGAGATAGTCCACTCGATGGGTCAAAAAATATTGAAATTGTGTCCAAAACACTATTTTCAACTGGGCAAGAAAAAAAATTCTCAACGGGTCAAAGAAAAAACCTAAACAGATATAAATTTCTAATATCAATTTTCGACGGGTCAAAAATTTCCTTCGATAGGTCAAAATGGGGGTACTTTGGAGACATTAGCTAGGCTTCGACATGTCAAGACTAAGCTTCGATGGGTTGACAGAGCATTTTGGTGACTAGAGGACATACTTTCGGCGGGTCAAAAAGGAATTAGGCAAAATTTTCGACGGGTCGAAAAAATGTCAAAACTAATTGAGGAGGTAGTCCAAATAGGTCGAGAGAAAATCTCGACGAGTCAAAAATTCCCTGGATCAAACCGTCCTCTCTTTTTGTCTAGTTTTCTTGGTGTTTTGTTGTCATATTGCCATATAATATTGTATATTTCGAACAATGCAAGCAATATGTATAAAAATAACCATTCTTAACACTTTCATATACCGAATGGAAGAAATTTTTATTATTTTATCAACATAAAATTACATCAAAAATGTCTTATTCCAAAACAAAGACTAAAATAAAGTCTCAAACCACGACTAAAAACCAATTCAAAAATAAAGATAAACTTGATTACATAGTAGAAGCATGAGCCTAATACATAGACTAGTCAAAAACCGCAGTCTTTAGACTTACTTTTGTGTCATCTGTTACAATAATATTGGCTTCACCTCATAGTCTTTAGTGCTTCAGTGAAATTAGTCTCATGTGCCAAATATTGCTTGCACGTCTTGTAGGCATTCGGAAAATCCTTAGGTGCACGACATTGTTTGTGTATATGCTTCGTAGAACCACACCTATAGCAAGGTGACAAGCTTGTAGAAGAAGAATTTGAAGAATTTTCACCATTCCTAGGTTTGGAATTAGAGTGATTCTTGTTGGAGTTACTTTGGCCTATGTCTTGGCAAGTCCAAAACAAATTTCGACTATATCATCTACCACGACTTCTGCCCCGTCCTCCATTCTCACCATGGGTATTTTTAAGGCTCAGAACAACCGTTCTTCTTATCCTTACGTGGCTTTCCACCAATCTTATATGTCTCATGAGATTTCTTTATACCGGTTGGCCTAGCATTGTTATCGAGAAGTATCTCACGATATCTCTCCTTTTTGGCCAACACATTCATGAGATCACTGAATGTTCTAATTCTTCCATTCTCGACATTTGTGTGATATTGATGTGCAAGAATATCCATGAAAATAGGGAAAGTGTTTAAAGACTTCTCGATCATGGCTTGATCGGTCTTTAGAATACAACAAACACTCAACTCTGATTCACTACCAGAAATACACACTTAGACGACGAAACCTTAACTGGTTTGTCGTCTAAGTAAGTGTTAGATGACGAAAAATTAATTCGTTGTATAAGAAAATATTTCTTCGTTTATGTTGGACTTAGAAGACAAATTTTTCAGTTTTGTCGCCTAAGATTATACTTAGATGACGAAACATGATGTTCGTCGTCTGAGAGTTTCCTTAGATGAAGAATTATTTATTTCGTTGCTAAGTTGAGTTTTTAGACAACGAATAAAAAAGGTCTGTCATCTACGTTTAACCTCTTAGACGATGAATATATTATCCGTCGTTTAAAAGCTCAACTTGGATGATGAATTATGTATTTCGTCGTCTAACAGCTCACCTAAACGACAAAACTATATTCGTCATCTAAGTACAAACTTAGACGACGAAATATTTCGTCTTCGAAAAAACTCAATTATTTAGATCAGATTCTATTTCCAAATCGAGCATTTCATCCCTCTCTCTCTCATCTCTCAACTTCTCTCAAAACCTCTCAACATCACATCCGGCCAACATTTCAAATTATACGGTTTTCCACCTTCAAAATTTTAGTTTACCCACTTATCTTCTTATCGGTGAAGGTATTAACTCACTTTTCTCGATTAATTTTTTTTTAAAATTTAATTACATATGTAATAACATTCGGTGATGGAGTTCTCCGGTGAAATATTCCAGCGAATATAGTTTCCGGCCACCTTGTTTGCATATTACATTAATTAATTGTTTAATTATTAAGGTAATTGCATACATGTGTTGATTAATTATATATATGATTATATATGTTAGATTAATTAGTTAAAAAATTATATATAACATGTAAATACATATTATTGTGTTATATAATTTAATAATGTAGTATATTAGATTAATTAGTTAAAAAATTATATAATATGATAATTAACTTATGCAGAAATATGGACAAGAGTTGGAAACAGTTGGTGAATAAAAGTGATGAGAGGTATATGGACGGAACCAGAGAGTTTATATTGTTTGCAATGCAACATTGTCAAAGAAAGAAACGTTACAGGTGCCCATGCAGAAAATGTCTTAACCATTAGTTTGTGGAGATTAGTGTTATGTCTCAACACTTGTATTGACGATGGTATGATGTGGAGTTACACTACATGGAATGAGCACAGTGAAGTAGTAGACTACAGCTCAGGACCAGACTTCAGCTCAGGGCATAATTACAAGGGTGTCACATCCAGGGATAGTGTTGCTCATTCTTGGAACCCCTCTATGGATTTGGTCCATGATGCTTTTTCCGAATTTAGTCATGTTAGACACCAACACGAAGAGGGAGGTTATGATACTCCTTATTATGACACAATCCTTACAGCCTTGGCCATTGACACTCCTCATAACTAAAAATTGTAACTCTTTCATTGATAGAATGATTTATATATATGCTGATACAATCTGTTACAATAACTATAGTGATAAAACAGGGATTCTCTATATCTCTATCTACACTAAATCATATCTAACTAGGACAAGACACACACCGGAAGTTACGGAGAATAAATATCCTTAAACACTCCCCTTTGTGTCAATGGCCTACTGCCTAATGAATGATGCATGACTTGTTGTATCACTAAAAAAGTTGCCAAGCGAACAAAAACCTCATGGGTAAAACAAAAGTTTAACCTAAGGAAAAAATAGTACAACATATCAACTACGAAGTTTAATACATGTGATGTAAACTCCCCCTGATGTCTACAGAAATGTAACTCACCCTGATTGTAAACTCAGTCATGGAGTTCAGATAACCTACGTATACCAATGTGTTTCACATGTTTCACAAATGTTGATTTAGGTAATTACTTGGTAAATAAGTCTGTAACATAATTTGCTGAACCAACCCGGTTCACATGGATATTCAAAAGTTGTTGTTGATGCTGATCGAAGAAGAATTTCGGCGATATATGCTTTGTATTGTCACCCTTAATGTAACCCAACTTCATTTATTCAATGCATGCCGGTGTAGCATTGAATAAAGGTAACCCAACTGATTTTGATTATTCCACCTTTTTGAATTACTATTACTTCAATAATAGTAGGCGACGCACCCCATTTTTCCCAACCATTCTTCTCATCACCTAAAAACATAAAGGTGTAGCATCATGAGTCACACCGACCCAGTAAGTAAAGCTTACAAGCATATACTAGATTATCTCTAAGAAACTCAAACCGAACAACTAATTCAAAAAGGTGGAATAATCAAAATCAGTTATTATCTTTAATACTTATACTTGCATCTTTATGATATTTACATATCAGTATATATAATATACGTTCTTGCACAAATGCAAATCTACACACAAACACGCTAATAATTGCATAGTGAATTGTTTTGGTTTAACTGGTAATTACTCAAAAATCTTGTGCTTAGTCTCACAATACCAACACACATGTAAAACCAAAACATTCTAAAGCTACCTGCCAAAGCATGTATACTCCCGGTTTCACACAATCATTCCTTAGAGTATAATAGTGCACTATCTATAAGGGACTAGGGCCCCTGGCTAACTCCCATAATAACAAAATAAGTTACCAGCAATTCACTTAAGCACGAGTTAATTCGTACTATGCAGTTGATTTCACACATCAACCATAACGATCACAAACAAGTCTTTAATTAAGACTATATCTATATAGATCATAGAGTATATATTTATATCATAACCTTCTAATAAATATATACGTAATAGAATTCCTAAAGAAATGATGATCAAACTTAAGCGCATTAAGCTAGTTAACAATTTTGGTCCAAAAGTTTTATTTGGCAGTAGTCCGCACAAAATCCTCCATTTGCCCTAGATTATACTTGAAATTAAATAAGCGATTAAATAAACTTGAAATGAAAGTACAAGGAATGAAATTAGTTACCACCGGTCCAAAAGTTTCATTCGGCAATAGTCCGTCCAAAATTTTCCATTAGTCTCAAATCAAACATAAGAAGTAAAATGTAAGTAAGTAAATGAACTCAAAGTAAAAATAAAGAAGATAAAATTTATTAATCATTGGATCAAAAGTATCATTCGGCGGAAGTCTGCCCGAAATCCTCAATTTGACCCGTTTTATAATTAATCCAAATTATGTCTAAATTAAAGAAGTAAGTACACCATCTTGAAGAATTTTTTGAGAGGAATCCAATGGAAATAGTCATAAAGTCCGATAGAGAGTTCTCAAGTCCAAAAACAAACATGCTTAACAACTATCCAGAAATACTTATGCTTGGTATTAAGCTCATTTGCAGGAATTAATTAATTAGTAAGTATTACCTAATGCCTTTCAAACTTTCCAGTTTGACTGTTGAACTCATAATCTTCTTTTGGATATAAAGAACACTAAATTTGGTTAAAAACTGAGTGAGATATGAATATTTCGAGTTAAGAGCATTTTAAGAGTTTTCAAACAAGATTAAGGAAAAGATTAGCAAAAATTATTTTAGCCATAACTTTCTCATTACTTAACATTTTTGAGTGATTTATAAATCAAAGTTGAATAAGTTTTTATGTAGAATCTAAATATTTAAAAATATTTGACTAATTAAAACTTTAACGGAAACAAAAATATTAAATTTACACTAAAGCTCATTATTTCCTTTTTATTCTTAGCTATGCACTTTGATGTAATCCTACAGATAAAGAAGTATTAGAATGTACTCATGTACTTACTCAAAAATTGTAGTAGGTGAATGAGAGATTTGATTAAGTTAAGTGACCCTCTTGAAGCAAAGGTAATAGCTTCTAAAATGTTTGGAAGAAAGATTGTTTGGTGTGAGATTTACTTCAAATCTGTACGTAATGGTGCAAAATCAGATTGAACTCAAGAGTGTTTTATATCGGCATGGGATGAGACATGAGAAATAAATTTACACCTATTTTTATTGACTTTGCAAGGCAAGTTGATAAGGAACTATAGCCTTAATTTAGGGTAAATGTCTCACTTGTAAAAGAATTGTAATATGGGTAGGAAATCTGATTGGTTTTGGCCACTTTATAATATAAAATATATAATTATATGTAGGTAAATTAATGAGTAGAGAAAATAATGTAGTTTTACTGATAGATAATAAGTAAGCAAAACATGTAATCTAACAACAATTGGCACAAAGATAACATATAAGCATGGCCATGGAAATATTAATGGTACACTCAAACATAAAAGTCTAACTGGAAGAACACATACAAACAAGGTGAATTTAGTCATTTCGCTAAAATTCCATTTCTGGAAATCGGTTATTTGTTATGTAATTTAATAATATAGTATATTAGATTAATTAGTTGAAAAATTATATAATATGATAGTTAACTTACGCAAAAAAATGGACAAGAGTTGGATACAGTTGGTGAATATAAGTGATGATAGGTATATGGATGGAATCAAAGAGTTTATATTGTTTACGATGCAACATGGACAAGGGAAGAAGCGTTACCCGTGCAGAAAATGTCTTAACCATCTGTTTGTGGAGATTAATGTTATGTCTCAACACTTGTATGACCATAGCAGGATGCAGAGTTACACTATATGGAGTAAGCAAAGTAGTAGAGTTCAGCTCAGGACCAGACTTCAGCTCAGGGTACAGTTACCAGGGCGCCTCATCAAACGGTAGTGGCGCCCCTTCTTAGAACCCCACTGTGAATTTTGTCCATGATGTTTTTCCAGAATTTAGTCATGGTAGACACCAACACGAAGATGGTGGTTATGATACTCCTCATTATTACACAGTCCCTGCAGCCTTGGCCATTGTCACTCCTCATAACTAAAAATTGTAACTCTTTTATTGATAAAATACTTTATATATAGGGTGATACAATCTGTTACATTACTGGCCATTGACACTACTAAGATGGGTAAGTACAACATGATGCGACTTCAAGCCCAGACCCCAGTGTACCTTGGATGTCCAGAGAACATGTAATCGAGGAAATTCAAATAAAAGTGAAGAACAAAATGTTAGACCGTACTTTTGACGAAATGCAGGAGCATATATGTAAGTTGCTTCTCAATCATCACAAACTTCCCAAAACCCATTATAAGGTTAGAAAGATCTTGAGCAACCTCGGCCGAAAGTACAAAAAAATTCACGCTTGCAGAAATGATTGTGTGATGTTTTACAAAGAGTATGCACATTTGGAATACTTACTTATATGCAACCAGTCCAGATATTTGCACCCTAATAGGAGGAGTTCGAAGAAGCAAATTTCCGTGAAGGTGCTTCACTATTTTCTGTTGATTCCAAGACTACAATGTTTGTACACATCTCTATACACAGAAGATGCGATGAGATGGTACACAGAACAAATAATAGATGACGATGTGCTCAAACACGTGGCAGATGAGGAGGCTTTTAAAAATTTTGACAGGGAATTTCTACACTTTGCAGCAGAGGTTCGACATGTTAAACTCAGACTTTCTACAAATGGATTCAACCCTTGGGGTAATAATAGTGCTTCCGTCAATACTTGGTAAGTTATTTTCATGTTGTACAACATGCCTCCATGGATGTGTATGAACAAGGAATTTAATTTCTTTACTGTTAATTCCAATGCTTAAGTCTCCCGGAAATTGTTTAGATATCTACCTTAGACCATTGATTGATGAGCTGAAACACGTATTGAAAAATTGAGTCCCAACTTATGAAAAGTTCAGGAACAAGCTAGATATCATACACATAGAAAAGAATATGCGCGACAACATGGTCAAAACAATTCTTGGTTTTAAGTTCAAGACTCAGGATACTCCGAAAACGCAAAAAGATCTAGAATCTATGAATTTACGTCGTCCATTTGTGGTTAAAGAGGCATAAAAGAGGAGTGTACAACAAGATGTCAGATTCACCTTACACAGTGAATTCGATACAGAGAGATATTGTATTCAACTGGTTTAAAAGTGTTCATTATCTGTCTAATTATGCTACGAATATATTTGGATTTGTCAACGTTGAGGAACACAAGTTCATTGGTCTCATGAGTATCACATTATGCTGCAACGTCTGATTTCAATGGTAATTCGACCACATTTTCCTCGTGACATCATCGAACCAATAGTAACATTGTATAGATGGTGGCAGAAGTTATGCGCTAGAGATTGAAAGAAGTCAGATGTCGTGGAACTACAATATGAAATTGTCAATATCCTTTACAAATAACAGAGGATTTTCTCCCTACTTTCTTTGACATCATAATTCACCTCATGATGCAACTTCCCGAACAAGTGCTGCTTTCGGGTCTGGTCCACTACACTTAGATGTATCCTCAAGAAATGTACAATTAATTATAACTGGGCTTTTCCTCATTTATATATATATATATTTGTGTTTCTACTATTCGTCAAATAATTAATTTAATCATTTTGCAGACAACTCGGACAGTATAAAGGATTCGTCAAAAATAAATCTGCCTCGGATGGCTCTATAGTAGAAATATATCTAATATATGAGTGTGTTACCTACTACAACAGGTACCTCAAGGATCTAGTCCAAACCAGCACCTCCAATCCATAGGCCCGCAACAATTTTTCAGTTGTCAAAGATGTTGTACGACCGTTTAGAGGAATATTAAACAAAAGATTAACTCAATAAGAAGTTAATGAAGCGCATTGGGTAGTGTAGTGAGACTGTGACGAGGTTGACCCGTACATGCTAGCTTACAATGAGAAAATTCAGACAGCCAAACCGGACAAACATCATAATTATGTTGAAAAAGTGCTTAAGAAGAAGTTCCCTAATTATTTCCTCCAATAGATATGTTTAAACCATATAGGTTTGTGATTTCTCTATTTTGAAATAGAGAAATCCGGATAGCAATAGGTACCCATGGTAAATTAGTTAATTTTTTTATTTTGGTGTTTGCTTATTCAAAGTATTTTTCCTTAGTTTGTGCATATAGGTTTTTGGTTCCTTTTGTTTTGGGGGAAACTATGTCCAGCTTTTTGCTGAAACTAAATACACATTCATATATATATATATATATATATATCTTCTTCACGATTTTGCAAATGATCGATCTAGAAAAATTCGGTAACCATGAGGGGTGGTGGTCATATGAAAGAGAGGAGGATGATTCAAACGATGATGATTATGATGATGGAAGTGATTGATATAAAAATATTTGTAATATTTATATATAATTAACTATTAGATTGAGTGAATTCGATCGAGTTGATACTTAATTTGTACGTACGCATACGAATTAGAGTGCATGCGCATTATAAGGCACTAATTAAAAGAAATTTATTTAGATTGTTTGTAATACTTGTTATGTCTTATAAAAATGATTTTATAATAAATGAATGAAAAATACTTTTCTATTAAAGAGGACATCTTAGCCGACAAAATCATAGAAATTCGTCGTCTAAGTGCACCTTAGACGACAAACATTGTTTCTTCGCCTAAAACCTACTTAGATGACGAACATATATTCATTTTGTCGTTTAATTACATTTATAAACCTTATATCCTAATCTCTAAAACCTTTTTCCTAAACCCTGAAAGTGTTAAACAGAGAAACTTAGGGTTTCGTCGTCTAAGAGCTACTTAGACGACGAAATTAAACTACTTTCGTCGTTTAAGTAGAGTTTCATAATCTGACATCTAAAAGCACGATCATGTGTACCATGTTAGATTTTAGATTATATTTATCGAGGGCATAGAGTAAAAAATTCTTTAACTATGAGTGTCGACAGTTCGAAAATCAGAGTTTCGAAGATTCATATTTCAACGTTTCCGTTTGGTTGAAAATTAGTTTTATGGTTGATTACGCTGATCAAAGCCTAACGAACTTCGTATTGGATGAAAATTTGTCTACTTACATATTATGTCGTGATGAATATATCTAACGGCTGTTTTGTCCAAATTCAATTTCGTTAATATGGATGTGGAGTGAATACAGACATACAAACACTTAAGTTATACAACATTAGTAGATGTATAATAAGTATTAGCTCGTCAATCTACTTTTTATGTCAAATTTCAATTAATTTATATCTACTTGATATATAAAGTTTAGACGTAAGTGGAAATGTATGTAACATTGGAAATGGTTTTACGAATTTACGATCGTTTGTCTTTTAAACTTTTTTCGATATTTATAAAGCTATATACATCAAATACCAAACTATACTGAATTGGAATCAAATTTTTTCTACAATAGTATATAAATGTAATGATTACATTTGACAGTTGAATTCTTTGTATTTTTGGCCAGGTACCCAATTTTTTTTCAAATAGCTCAAAAAAATTAATAAAATTATGTCTTAGACGACGAAACGCGTTGGATTCACAGTCTAGGTTCCTTCTAAGACGATGAAATCATGTTATTTCGCCGTCTAACACAAATATTTGGTGGGTTATTTTTTCCGCCAAATTTTTGGGGAATTTTTAAAAAACGACTTAAACGATGAAACACCTAGTGTTTTTCGTCTAAGTCGATAAATCCCTAAATCCCCAAAGACATCTATTTCCTCCTCCTTCCACCTAAATCCGACTACCCACCTCCTCCCACGCACTACCAGAATAATGACCATAGCCGACGATGAAAAGTCATCGGCATATAAGAAGAAGTTGTCGGCTATAAATATAGCCAACGACACTCGTCGAGAAAAGGCCGTCGGTGAAAGAATAGCTGACGACTAAACTATACCCGATGACAACAACGTCGTCCGGTATAGTTTAAGAACTACGTCATCGGTAAAACCTTTCCCGGTGGTCAAAATGGTTGACCATAATATGCCTATAGCAGATGACTCCAAAATCATGTCATCGCATATAGTATTTGGAAATCGTCAGCTATAGTACGCATGTCGTGGGCTATAGTATAAAAATGTAATTTTTTTAAAACACTTTAGCCGAAGACTTTGTCCAATGTCGTCGGCTATAGTTAGTGATTTCTGAAAGAAAAAAATACAGATTCTGGATTTCTATTCCCAAAACCTTTAATTGCACAATTTTATTTACACAATAGCCAACAACAAATATTCATCCATGTCCACATTAGACCTACGTACACTAAGGGTTATCTAAATCTATGTTATGGAAAACATAGTCGTTACTACCAGGACCTTGCGGATCCTTCTACGGCTGCGGCTGTGGATTAACCAAAGGGAACGGAGGTGGGGCCGAGACGGGATTCTAGAAGCCTGAAGCTGTGAAGTCCATTCCTTAAACTAGGAACCTAACGACCGATGCATCTCCTCCATCTATCTCCGAGTATGTTCTAGCTCCCTCTGATGCTCTGTTGCCTGCCTCTAAAGCTGTTCCTGTAGCTAAGAAGCCCTGGAATTGAAGTTCCCTACTTGCGTGAGGAACCAAGAGTGTTCTTCAAGACCTCGTCGCCCTTCTTTTTTACACCCCTGCAGTAGTAGGTGTTCCCTCGTGGTGGGAAAACCTGACCCATGATCCTCGCCGCTACCATTTGGTCGGATTGATCATATTCAAAGATGGCCAGGGGAGGTCCTATTCCTGGGTCTTAGGCCATTGCTCTCTTACGATCTGAGTCAATACTTTTTGATTCACCTCCAACACTCTCGCTTAATTGATAAGGAAATTAGTAATCATACGTAAACAAATTTAGAGAAAATATATATAAGCAAATATGTTATTTAAGTTATAAGGGCATAAGACTTACAATATATTCGGGGCACTGAGGATACGCTTTTTGTAATGCATACTCCAAAAGGGGGACTTCAGGGTATTGGGCGGCCTCCTCCATCCAACCCGCAAAGGGATCTAGAACCGACATGATGGTTCTTCGTGTTTTTCCCCCGATTCTTTGAGTTTATTTCATAAATGACCTTGTTGGATAAACATATATGAAACAAAATTTAATTAGGAAACTATTTTTATCAAATACGATACAAGTAATTAAACACAAATATAATGTTGCATACCCCAAATTTTGGGTTGTTGAAGTGGACGAGAAGCTATTGCCACTCGTATTCCCTATACATAAACTCTCTAGGGGTACCCCAACGGAGGTTGTCGTGGTTCTTTTAGTGCTTTTTGAGCTCAGCTTTCCAGTCCTTGTACCTATATTAATGCGACAGAAATGTTAGAAATTCACAATAAATTATCAACAAAATATAACCCAATATATAAAATATAATTCAGATCCCATCACCTTTTTCCTTGCACATCATTTGCTCATGTGCATTTGAGCTCCTCCGTCACAATAAACCACACCTGCAAATGTATGTATTAATGATAATATTTCTATATTTATTTGTACTTCATTAATAAGGGAATAAATACCATAATTAATGAATATATAATTAACTCACCGACATTGCATTAATCACCATGTCCTTCACAATGTCCACATTAGATCTACGTACACTAAGGGTTATCTAAATCTATGTTATCAAAACCATAGTCGTTATTACCAGAACCTTGCAGATCCTTCTGCAGCTGCGGCTGTGGAGTAATAAAAGGGAACGGCGGTGGGGCCGGGATTAGGATTCCTGAAGCCTGAAGCTGTGAAGTCCATTCCTTAAACCAGGAACCCAACGACCGCTGCATCTCCTCCATCTGATACTCCGTTGCTTGCCTCTGAAGCTGTTCCTATAGCTGAGAAGCCTTGGAATTGAAGTTCCCGACTTGCTTGAGGAACAAGGAGTGTTCTTCAAGACCTTGTCGCCCTTCTGTTCTAGACCCCTGCAATAGTAGGTGTTCCTTCGTGGTGGGAAAACCTGACCCACGATCCTCGCCGCTATCATTGGGTCGATTTAATCAATTTGAGAGATGGCCCGGGGGAGGTCCTCTTCCTGGGTCTCAGGCCATTGGTCTTTCACGATCTGAGACAATACCTTCAGAGTTACCTCCTGCACTCTCGCCTAATTGGCAAGGAAAACAAAATAACATATTAATAATCATACGTAAACAAATTTTGAGAAAATACATATTAAGCAAATATGTTAATTAAGTTATAAGGGCATAAGACTTACAATATATTCGGGGCACTGAGGATACGCTTTCTGTAACGTATACTCCAAAGGGGGGACTTCAGAATATTGGGCGGCCTCCTCCATCCAACCCGCAAAGGATCTAGAACCGAAATGATGGTTCTTCGTGGTTTTTTCCCGATTCTTTGTGTTTATTTCATAAATGACCTTGTTGGATAAACATATATAAAAACAAAATTAATTAGGAAACTAATTTTGCCAAATACGATACAAGTAATTAAACAAATATATAATGTTGCATACCCCAAATTTGGGTTGTTGAAGTGGACGAGAAGCCATTGCCACTCGTACTCTCTAAACATAAACTCGCTAGGGGTACCCCCACGGAGGTTGTCGTGGTTCTCCCAATGCTTTTTGAGTTCAGCTTTCCACTCCTTGTACTTATATTAATGCGACAGAAATGTTAGAAATTCACAATAAATTATCAACAAAATATAACTCGTTATATAAAATATAATTCGGATCCCATTACCATTTTCCTTGCACATCATTTGCTCATGTGCATTTGAGCTCCTCCACCACAATAAACCACATCTGCAAATGTATATATAAATGATAATATTTCTATATTTATTTGTACTTAATTAATAAGGGAATAAATACCATAATTAATGAATATATAATTAACTCACCAACATTGCATTATTTACCATGTCCTTCACACACTGTGGCACGGACGACCAGTCTGCCCACAGAACTGGGACTCTATCATGTATGATACTCCCTGCTTGACCGGAGTACCTGCATGTATTCTTTTACAAAATAACTGATTCATCATGGCTGGTCTCTATGACTACTCTGCCACTGTCGTTGATCGTCCTCTGAAGTAGCTTGCAAGAGACGAGGCATCTAGGCTTTTTTTCCTTGCCTCTGGAGTCTGTTTCGGCTAAGACAAGGTAAACAGATTAAAAAATAAGTACCGAATTTAATAATAGATTATTAATAAGTTTGAAATTAAATGACCAAGGTTGTTAATATTTACCCAATTCAGACGTCGATGTGTTTGATATCCTCGCACTATACAGAGGTATATCAAACGGCTGATGGACGTATGATTGTTCTGGGGTAGTGAAACCAAGTTGTCCTGTAAAAGGCAGTCCACAATCATCGAGAGCAAGTATAACAGGTTTCTCCCGGGGCAAGAAGAGGTGAGCCGACGGACCACGTACAGATGCTGAGGAACTACCTAAAACACCATCCTTAGAGGAATGCGAAGCCCGAGCTGTAGAGGGAGAACACTCCGGCCGGTTCATGTGTGGCATACAGACACCTGAAAGGGTGGGACATCTAGAGACGGCATGTAAGGGGTTGGATGGGCCGTCTTTGTTCCAGAGCTGTCTCGTGCTGGTGGGTCGGCGAACATGTACATCCTACTGCGGCATCTGCTGAAGTAGTTGAAGTTGTCGAGAGGTCCTAGGGCCACTAAAAGTGTTGCTGATAGAGGCGGACGAGGAACTATTGCCACTAGACCCGTTTCAGTTCTTAGATCTCTTCGAATTCTTCCGGCTTAACCAATTCATGATTCCTAAAATTCACCCATTTATAATTTACCCATATATAATCATATTTCACCCATATAATTCACATCTCAAACCCTAAACATATATAATTCACCCATATATAATTCAAAAAATCTATATATAACCCATATATAATTCACAAAATCACATAAATTTGACAAAATTCATAAAATTCACATAACCCAGATATAATCAAATCTCATAATCAATCAAAATTTCAATCACAAAATCAATCACTTAATCAATAACCCATACATAATTCACAAAATCACATAAATTTCACAAAATTCATAAATTCGCATAACCCATATATAATTAGATTTCATAATCAATCACATAATCAATAACCCATATATAATTTACAAAATCACATAAATTTCACAAAATTCACATAATCCATATATAATCAAATCAAATAATCAATAACCCATATATAATTCACAAAATCACATAAATTTTACAAAATTCAACAAATTCACATAATCATTATAAAGTCAAATTTCATAATCAATCACATAATCAATAACCCATAATCACAACATCACATTTCATAATCGTCTACTCAAATTATAGAGAGAGAGAGAGAGAACCTGAAAATTGATAGAGAGAGAGGAGCGGCTGGGGGGCGTAGGGCTAGGTGACTCCCGGCGAGTTGGGCGACGGTTTAGAGATTTTTAGGGTTTTAGTTCGGCTGTGCGGTGCGGGCTGGGCATCTCGGGGGTTATAAACCCGAAAACTATAGTCGACGACTTTGTTTTTAAGTCGTTGACTATAGTATACCCGACGACTTGAAACGTGTCATCGGCTATAGTAACTATACCCGACGACATTTGACTAATGTCGTCGGGTTTAATGTGAAACAAATTGAAAAATTAGGCTCATGTGAAAACGATTCCCACAATTACCTATTTAACTAAATAAAGAACAGGGACTAATCAGAATCGCTATTTTTAGAAGTGTGAAAATATTTTACAAGAAAAGATTCATGACAAAAAAACACATCTAACACAAATTCATGTTTAACTAAGGCTCATAATCAGAATTATCACTTGAGTCTTCCTCGGTGTCCGAGCTAATTTATGGTAATATGTGTCGCTCCTCCTCACCAGAGTCTTATTTGTCTTCATTTGGATTAACATCAATAAGACTTACATCTGCTCGAGGAAGTCGAACCACACTACCCAGTCTAACATTATTAAGGCAAATGTAGAGGATTCAAGAATATCAATTGTGACGACCCGGACCAGAATCAGCGGTATGATCAGCTATATACGTGAGCTACTGTGTAGTCGCAGAGTTTCGACAGCATTTGAACATCCAGTTTTCTTAACGACTTAATTATTGGCCGAGAATTGGAGCTGAGTCTCTTCTCGAGATTCGTTGTACGTGTGATTTCGAGTTCGTGGGCGGTTCCAGATCGTTATTTGGACGACCGATGAATTAATTATGAATATTTGAAGTTTCGACGGAAACAGATTTAAATGGCAGGTTTGCTCGCGACTAAATTATCGGACGAGAATTTGGCTTCGGATCCTTCACGGAAGTTGTTCAGAATTTAATTTTGAGTTCGTAGGAACTTTCGGAGCATGATTTTGAGTTACGGAGTTTAAGTTGCGAATTTTGCCGTTTGTTGATTGTTTAGTTGATTTAATGTGTGTTGGTTCGAAGGGTTGACTTTTTATCCGTTTAACCGATATGTTTGACTTCGGATAATATTGGAAGAATATGTCGAGACGAGTTCGTGGCCGCGAGAATTATCGGAATCGGAATTACGACGAGAAAGTTACGCGCGTTTGAAGTTCGTCGAAATGGATAATTACGAAGTTTCCTAAAATAGCAGGTATAAATAGTGGGTTGCTAAAAGAGGAAAGTCAAAAGCTGGAATTAATTAGGTTGACTGGTGTTGACTTGGTAAACACGTGGAGGAGGAAGGAGGTGCGTCACCTTCACGGCTCGCCGGCGGTGATTCCTTAACCGGCCACCTCCGAGCTTGATCCACACCTCTTTGGACTCGGCTTGGCTGCCCCGTGTGGATGCCGGCCACCGTTCACGGCGAGGTGGACGGTGGAGAGAGAAAGCTTGAACCAAAGTTTGTGAATTTTGGGTTTAATGGTGGTTTTTGATTCGGGCCGAGTTGAGTTACATCAAGCACTGGGTTTTGTAGCCCTCATCTCCATGATTCTAACCATATAGGTATGGTGTTCCAATTTGATTTGTGTGAGGAGAATTTTGGGTTTGAAATTTATGAGACAATTCGGTTTTACATGAAATTGGATGAGTTAGAGTTTGAATTGGACTTTGTTGTAGTTATGAAAGTTGCTCAGTGGGTGATTTTGAGTGGAATAAGGGTTGCTCCGCCTTGAAATTCTCCGGTCGGCGGTGGCGCCGCCGTGGACGGTGGTCAACGGCGGCGGTCAACGGTCAAAGTTTGACTTTTTGGACTTTCGACAAGTTGCATGTCATTTGACTCGAAATCGCGCCCCGATCGCAGTGGGGAGGTTCGTTTCTCGATTTGAGTATCCGAATGTATAGCGAGGTATTGAGGTGTACATATACGGATTTTCGACGATTCGTCGACTTTGAGTTATGTGTTTCCGGGAACGGTGGTTTCTCGTGATTTGTCTTATATTGTCGAGATATGATTTTGAGATATGGATTTTGTGAATATTCAGGTGTTCGTGATCGTTCGTTTAGCGAGGGACTTTCCGCCGGATCACGGGTTAACGCGTATCGCGTTACCCTAGTCTGTGAGTGGACATTTTATTTTCACGGATTGATTGCGAGTCTTTTATTTATGATTTACGAACTTGAGCATGCAGATGGATTATGGTTTTACGAGCATGTGTTTTTACGATAATGCATATACGAATATACGTATACGAGTATACATGTATATATATTATGTTTTAAGCATGTGCATAGAAAAGATTTATGATTTGGTTTACACAGAGTACAGTCTCAGTATATGTTGTGGTATCGATACACATTGGCTTCTCGGCTGATCCCCGAGTACGCTCCGGGGGGGACAAATATCCTGACCCGAGGCCTTTCTGGCTAGGATCATGTGTGGGTCTGGGATCCCGTGATTCAGACTGTGCTATCGCGTGGAAGCCCACGAGAGTCTCCACGATATGTTTTACGTTGCATGCTCTGTACGTGAGTGGTAGTCAGCGTCTCCTCACGTACCATTTGATTTTCATGCATTTGACTCGCATATGTTATTTATACGTATATATTACTTGGTGAAAGACATTTATTTTCGTCCACTCACTCTAACGTGTTTCATGTCTTTCCCCTGGGTTTTTCGGTTTCCGTGCCCAGTTTGCAGTTCAGGCTCTGGTGTCGCACGTCGTGGTCGAAGGCATAGTACTCGAGCTACTTTGTTTCATCCAGTAGGTTTATTGTTCTACCTACTGTGGTATGCGTATATGATTATGTATTAGAAGTCGCTCTGAGTTTTCTATTGAATATGTTATACGATTTTACCCGGATTTCAGTAAAGTATATATTATATGTATTGTTTACTTTACTGTTGATATATTGAGAAATCCGGATGGGATTGGTGCCCACGGTTTGTTTTTTTTTGTGGCATAGGATGAAGTGTATTTTCCGCGTGCAGGTAATGGCAATTCCACGCTAGTAACGAAACTCTGCCCAAATTTCGAAAAGTTTTTGTTGGTTCGTGTTTTCAAAGGGGTTTGATTCCGATTTAGGAAGCTAAATCGGGGTTGGGTCCTTTCATCAATTGCGTTCGGCTCTTGGTCAGTAACTTCTTCATTATCTGTGGCCTCACCAAGTGTAGCAGCACTGTATATGTTTCTAGGAACAATATGGTTGATTACTTTCCATGGGCCTTTGTGCACAAGATTATCAAGATAAAACACTTGTTTTACCGATGTGACAAAAATAAAAGGGTCATCTGTATACCAGCTTGTAGTAGTATTCAGTGAAAAAATACCGTACTAATCGGTCCTTCTGTTCCCAGGGTTCATATCAAACCGTCTACACTTAAACAAGTGCATTGCCAAACTTTCCCATAAATTAGTTCAACCACTGAATGGAGAACACCGTAATAGTCAATGTCGTTCCGCCCACCATGCACCATTACCCCATAATTTTGTGTTCTCCGTCTGTTGTCTCTATGTTGACCAATAAATTGCATGACATTGACCTTACACATCGGATAAACTCTTGAAGTTATCGGCTTGATCGCCAAAAGTCTCAATTCATGTGACCAGTGTGGGTCACCATCACATTGTAAGTGGTTCATCTGAAAAAAAAATCGCAACCACCAACTTTAAATATGAACATTAAAATTAATTTATATATATAGAAGTCAATATATATGTAGATGTACCCAGCTGCCAAAGTAGTTTGTAAACTCCCTATTGTGGTACTCAAGATCACCGACAACCACAGGGCAGTAAAGATGGATATTTTTTCAGTATTGACCTTCTGGACAGTAAATCAATACCCACCAGTGGGCATTGACTTTGGCAACTGTCCATGTACTTTAACATCATTGGAGAAGATAGAAAGATTGAACTGTGGTTCATCTACCGGTATATGTTAGGGAGGGTCTTCCAACGCTCCCAAATATAAATTGGTGTATGTTACACACTCATGCGCAATATATGTTTCAACTATACACCCTTCAGGTGCGGATTTATTAGCCACATAGTCTTTGTAGTCCCTAAATTGTCTATCAAATTGTAAAGTGCATGTGATGGTTATTAAAAATATAATTATATAAAAATAGACTAAAAATTCAAATGTTCAATCGTACATACTTTTCCATGGAATACATCCAAGTATAGTGTACTGGACCAGTAAGCAACAACTGTTCGGCAAGTTGGATCATCAGCTGAGGCATGATGTCAAAAAAATAGAAATATCCTCTCAAATTTGCACATGATAAAAATGATCTCCTCTTTCATTGCACTGAGGTCTGATTTTTTCACTTCTCTAGTGCATAACTTCTAAAAGAATCTTGACCACGCTACTAACAGCTCCACCACCTGATGGGGCAGGTATGATCGAATAAAAATAGGGAAGACACGTTGAAGCAATATATGGCAGTCATTACTCTTTAATTCGTACATCTTATTGTCCCGGAAGTTAACACACCAGCCTATATTTCTTGCATAACCTGAAGGATACCTAACATTAGCCATCCACCTAAAAATTTCATTCTTTTAGTCAGGCTTAACGGTGTAAGGAGCTTGAGACATTTTTTTTCTTCCCTTCTCTCAACCACAAATATTTTCGTATACCCATTCTTTTCATATCAATTCGTGCCTTGGGGCCGTCTTTAGTTTTTTCTTCCCAATTCAGCACTGTGCCAACAACACTTTAGCACACATTATTCTCTATATGCATGACATCTAGGTAGTGCCTGATCGGCAACTTAAACTGGGAGTTCCCAGAATATGCTTTTGTGAGTCCAAAATTTATACATGTCGGGTCTGTCAGGTATTGCTGCCATTAAATCAGGATGATTGCTGAGCTGTCCAAAATAGTATTCATTCAGCACTTCCAAAATTTCATCCCCAGTCCATCTCCTGGGTTGCACATCAGTTTCTACAGTCTCATCAAATGCATGCTCATCCTCCCGCCATGGGTGATCAAGTCCAAGCCAACAACGGTGACGCATCTGCACAATCTTTCTGCAATGAAGTCTCCCGCTATCAACAGTCATGCACTCTGGACAAGCCCTGTATCCCCTTGTAACGTTGTCCGATAACATCTCATAGGCAGGAAAATCACTGATGATGCCAACAAGCATGACATGTATCTAGAACATCTCGTTTTTGTACTTGTCATAAGTGGGATTACCAACGTTACTCAGGTACTTAAGCTCCTCAATCAAGAATCTCAAATACACATCGAGACACTTTCCTAGATAACCCGGCCCTGGAATTAACATAGTCAGCATATTGTATTCCTTCTTCATGCACATCCATGGAGGAAGGTTGTACGGTACTAAAATAACTAGCCATATACTGTATTGAAGACTCATATTGCCAAAAGGGTTGAATCTGTCTGATGAGAGCTCGAGCAAAACATTTCAGACCTCTGATGTAAAAATGAGAAAACTCCCTAACCATGTGCTTCCAAGCCTCTTCGTCAGCAGGGTGTATAAGGGTATCATCGTCAAGCAAATCCCTCTCAGCGTGCTATCTCATAGCTTTGGCCATGTGTGCAGACATGAACAACCGTTCCAGCCTATAAATCAGCAAAAAATACTGAAGTACTTTCATAGCTTTCTTATGCTCTTCACAAGTCAACTTATACCTATCCATGTGACATACCGGACACGCATCAAGGTTTTGAAGATAATTCCCTTCAGCATCTTCACCCCAGAAGATAACACAATCATATCTGCATGCATGGATTTTGATGTATGTAAGGCCAAGATGTTTCAGGATATGTTACACTTTACGACGAGTGGTAGGAAGGTGATGACCGGGGGGCAGCATCGAAGAAGTCAACGTTAGATAATTATCAATAGCCGTGAAACTCAATTTGTTCTCCACTTTGACCTTCATTACTCCCATGACATTTTCAAGAACATTCTTATTACACTTGTTGTACAACGTGGTCTATTGGAAGGCAATCAGCTCGTTGTACTTGTCAATACTAACAGTGTTAACATGTATAGGTAATTGTTAGACCGTCTTAATAAGAGGGAAACCCTCAACGGTGAGAGAGATATTTTGTGCTTGAGCAAATACACAGCTCTCATAAAGAAACATATCATTGATCAACCTCGTTGTTGGATCATTGGATGTACTGGCTCTCTCAGGAAATTTCCCATGATCATGTTGACCCGCTGATGATGTTTCACCATGATAAATCCAACATATGTACTTATCCCAAAACCTATTTTTCTTCAGGTTCTCCAACACTATATCAATAAAAAAATGATACAAATCGCTGCGACACTGACATTTCATACACAGACAATAATGAATTGTATTCCCGTTAGCATTATTAGCGTTCAAATATTCCACAAAACTCCACATTCTAATGCCATATCTTTAATCCCATTTTGGAAGGCAAATCCCATTTCACCGCCTTCTTCTCTCGTCCTCTCTATCCTGCTGCCTTCGACGCTTGTCCTCTCCATCCCACTACACATCCTCTCCATCTCCTCTCCTCTCAAAGCTCCTCTCTTCTCGACCCTCTCTCCAACCCGCCACCTCACCTCATCGGCCGATATTATCACTCCAGTCAGTCTCTCTCTCTCTCTCTCTCTGTGTTGTAGTAAGGTTAGGATTATGGATTGTTGGATTGAATTAATTTAGACCCGATTATGGATTGTTGGATTGTTGATGAAGATTATGGATTGAATGAATTTAGGATTATGGATTGTGGATTTATTGAATTTAGGATTATGTATTGTTGTTGATGGAGATTATGTAGAATTGTTGGTTATTATGGAGATTATATAGAATTGTGTTTCAATAATGGAGATTATGTAGAATTTTGTTCCGATTATGGAGATTATAGAGATTACTAGATTATGGTGATTATCTTCTGATGGTATAACGTTTATGTAGAATTGTTGTTGATGGATCCTTTATGTACTTTGTCGAATGAAATGGATAAGTTATGAACAAATATGGAGGAGCATGTCAAATTTAGTTTGTGTTTGATGAAATTTGGTTGTGTTGGATGCATGTAATGAGGATGTGTTGAATAGGTACTCAATTAGATGATTTTTTTTGTTTTTATTATGGACATGTTTTGAAGAATATGGTTCTGTTGAGTAAATGTTGTTAATTTTCGATGTCGTAGAGCTTAGATTTCTGGTGGGAGGAAGATGCGCACAACACAAGAGAAGAATGCCAAATTTCAATCCATAGGACGACAATTGGGTTAGGATCAAACCTCAGAGGAGACCGTTACGGCCCCTGTAGCTCATACGACTTCTGATAGGTCACAGCTAATACCTAATGTTCCCAATGAAGCTTCGACAACCTATACAGTCAAGCCATGAATTGCAACTTTGGACACATCACAAGCTCTCGAAGAATTCATTGAAGATTCTGTTTGCTATAACGCCTGATACAAAGTGAACAAGAGGGAACCCTCGGCCCTAGCCCCAAAACACACTCATGGACTTGTGAAGAGAGCTAAAATCGAGAAGATGGTAAAGTCAACGGGGAAGAAGATCGAGGTGTGATACGATGAGTTCATTATAAGCCCTCCAACGCTGGAGCTTAGCAGTTTGTACTCAGACAACATCAAATCTATCATATGGAACAACATACGTACGAAGGCCCCTTTTTGAGACAAGCTTCCCCAAGCCGACAAATACAGGGTGTACCGCGAACTCTTGATAATAGATTCTATTTAATTTTATTTAATTTCATAATTAATTAATTACAAAGTATAGGGGTATAGGGTCTAGGATTATTTTTATTTTTATTTTTTCCTAGGTACATTATCAATATGAAGCTAAACCAGAGACGGCTACAAGTATTTACAAAGCACTATAAGGATCATGGCACCTTGAGTGTCCCAAGGGAGTTATTGACGAAAAGGGAAGAGGAGTGAGAATGGTTGATCAGGTAGTTTGAGTCCGATAAGTTTAAGGTTCGTCTTTCATTTATTTAATGTAATGAAAATGAATCATTTCTTAGTTTTAAATATTTATTTATTATTTAATTTCCCTTATTGTGAAACAGAGAACGTCGGCGGCCTACACTGCTAATCCTGAGAAGAAGACGATACACCATAAGTCGAGCTCCAAAAGGATGATCAATATCACAAAGGCTCACAGAGATGCGGTTTTGAAGCCCTATTTTCTTGATGTCAGCGTGTCTTCTTACGTCAGGCTTGGGCAAGAAGATATCACGAGTGAATGTGACATAAATAACCCATTTTTTGAAATTGATTGAGTTTAATCTTACTATTGCTTTTAGGAAATAGAACCATGATTAAGACATTTATTAGGTTGTGTTATTAGAATTTAGTTTAGTTGTCTAAATTAAACTTTATTCTAAACATGAGAAATCTTGATGGGAATCAGTGCCTTTGGTTTGTCATTATGGAATTGATTATTCAAAGCTTTTTCTTTCAAGTAGGTTCTCGGTTTCCTCCATTTTTAGGGATAACTATGTCAAATTTTCTTTAGAAATCGACATTTATATATTGCTCACAATATTAATTTCAAGAGTGGTTGATACAATTGGCCGAGGAGAAATTGGCGAGCGCACATTTGCAGAACCCGGAGATGACACTTGAAGAGCTGCCTCCTCTATCGAAGGTGACTCATATTAATATTGTAGATATATTTTTTGGCCGCTGACATGGTAAGTAGGTTCATAGCCTTGGAGGGATAGTCGAGCGAAATTTGAGCTAGCTTTCGATTTCATTGAGTATGTGTTCGATTGCCGCTCCTGCTGAGGAACGGGTTAGAGCAGCATGAGAGGAGGCTTGAGCGGCCTAAGACTCGAACTGATACATTACATACTCAAATGAATCATATACTCGGGTTCCTCTAGACTAGGCTAGGCTTGGATCCTGATTTCGTTTGTCATCTGATTGTCACCCCTCGGGATTCTGGACATGATGACGATGATTCGAGCACAAGGGGAATCAACAGGGTCTAAACTCCAGCAGATGTCGATATTTCTGTTTAGTTTTGTATGTAGTTTTGTTTATATTTTGATCAGAACTGTATAATTTTTATATTTAATAAATTCAATGAGTATTTTCTTAATTTATTATTTAATTTTTAATTCAATTTATATTTCTAAAATAATTTAAAATTAAAAAATTAAAAAATATACAACTTAGATGATGAAATTGAAAATTTCATCGTCTAAGAAGGACATGTTAGACAACAAATTTTGTAATATTTCATCGTCTAACAAAAACATTCCAACAACGGGAAAACTTTTGTAGTCTCAAATGGAACTGTTAGACAATAAAATATCAGGATTCGTCTATGGTAATTTAGTAAGACGACGAAAATATTTTCGTCGTCTAAGTTAGAACACTCAAACGACGAAAACGTTTTCGTCCTCTAAGAAAATATACAAGACGAAAAATTTCGTCATCTTTTTTAGTAACGATTCGTCGTTTAGAAACTTAGACAACGAAGTAGGTTTTGTCGTCTACAATGTGCCTTAGACGACATAACGTTTTTGGTTTGTCGTCTAAGTACTTGCACTAGGATACTTAGCCGACGAAACTTAAACAACGAAAATTTTGTTGGCTAAGTACATAGATGACGAAAACTGCATCTCAGACGACGAAATACTTCGTCGTCTAAGTGCTTTTTTATGGTAGTGCTTGTAGCTGTAACATATCTTGATTGAATGCTTCAATCTTTAGATAATCTAATAACTGCATTGAATCTCTTTCTTGCAGTTCTGGAAGTTGTGTGTCATGCACATTATTGAATCTTTCTCATAAAGTCGCCCTCAAATTCGCGGGTCATTCTTTACCAAGTATTACTTTTTCAGAACTGGATGCATGTGCTACCTCAAAAATATAAGGGTTTGAGCTTGGCGACTCAAATTGAGTTGGACTTGATAAGGAGTTAGTGCCACGACATTATCACCAACTGGTGGTGGTGGTTGGATAGTATCAATAAGATTTTTACTGAGAAGCGTATTCTTAACATCTGATACCCAACAATGGTATTCTACTCTTTATGGATCAATGATGTTAAACTTTGGGCTAGTCGACTCTGTTGATGTCATCTACAAAAGAAACAAGAGACGTAATTAGTATCGATCGAATAATCACGATCATTAATCTCAAGTTTAGGAAATAAAACCCATAATTATGTATGGTCATAACACATAATATCGATGCAAAATTGGTGGCTTCATACCACACTCAGAAACTGCGACTTTTACAATTAGTTACAAATATCGATTTCCTTTTTTTTCCAATGTGAAATCACAATTAACCGTGATATTCACCAAAACTCGTGACTCCCTCAGAACCGTAAGTACTATCGAAAAGTTTTATAACATGTATTAATCCATAGGAACTAGGGCATAAATAAAATTTACAGTATGAAAATTAAACTTAAATCTAGACCGAGATTTAGGGCATTGCGGTAAGTAAGTTTTGCAACCTAATTTCGTAATTAAAGATAGTTAGAAAATTTAACTCTAAAGTATTATGCTCGGTATAAAAGCTTTGTAAAAAGTTTGAAGAAATCACAAAATCCGGCGACGGTAGAGAGCTCTGGTCACAGACGACGGAATCTAACGGTGAATCGGTGGTGGAATCCGGCGGTGGATGAAGGTTAAGTATTTAGGGGTATGGGTATTGGTATTTCTTTTTTTAGGGTTTAGTGTGATGGCTATCAACTCAAGAGTTGTTGATAACATGTTCAAGGAGAAAATATATACGCAAAAGATATGATCTGATATTGTACTTTATTCATTCATAGATGGTCTTAAAAAGTCATTACAATTTATTACAATCAATATCCATATAAATTAGAGATTGAGAGAATATCTACTTCTAATTAGTACAAGACATACACCAGGATACCAGGAATATTAGTTTCTTAAACAAAACCATATTAAATATATAAAAAAACATAAAAATTAAATTTTCAGCTCATAATTTCTATTTTTCTGATCACTTCAACTATTTCTTGGAATAAAAATATATATTGTCTTATAAATAAAAAAATAAAAAAATAAAATTGTTGTCTGTTTCTTTTGCGCGTCTAGACCAAATTTAACTTTGTATTTAATCTTTTGCAATGTGTGCATCACATTTGATAATTTTTTTTAGTTTGTAGCAATAAATTAATCAAGGTAATTATTTAGTGCTTCAAATGCCTCTTCAGGTAATTTACTTATCAGTATGACAGAAGCGTCATTTGGAACATTCAGATTCATTATCAGTTCAATGATCTCTTTATTAGTAGGCAATTTGATCACATATCGTTTACATTAGGGTAATTCAAAAGTAATAACTTCGTTAAAGTCTCGATAAATTAATAAATTATTCATTTATCGATAAAATAATAACATCGTTAAAGTAATAATTTTCTCCGGTCCCCAGCCAGGTTATTCATTTATAGAGGTTTTACTGTAATATAGTCCAATAAATATTATTTTTTATTATTATTAAATAGTGAACCATGTTTTTTAAGATATGACCAAATTTGATTTGAGTGAACATACAACAACTTGACACTTGTCAATATTTTGATATTTTCTCATCAACTCACATGCATGAATGGTCACCAATTATTTGGCTTGTACTAACCAAAGGGCTTAAATTGACCCTTTCTTAATCCTCTTTATGGCTCTTTGGCTTGGCACTTATATATTGTTAGAGGGATAATGCTGGAATGCACCCTAGTCTAAATAACCAGTAGACTTTTTTTTTAAAGTGACACGTGACAAAATCTCAGCCTTCCAATTTTTAACTTTATTAAGTTTAACTGAGCTTAGGATAAGCTCGGGCTATTTGATAAACTCCTTCTCCAGAAAATTTGTTGTTGCAAAAACATACATTTGTTGCTAGAATACCGCAGCAGCCACCGCGAAAATCCATCTCCTCCTCTGCTGCCACCATCTCTCTCTCTCTCTCTCTCTGCCCCACACACAACTAAATCACACCACCGTCAACTTCATCCTTTCTCTCTTTCTCACTCACTCTCATATTTGTCCTCACAATTCACATTATCAGATCCAGTCCTTAATTCCTCAAATCAAAACTTTCTGATGACAAAATCCCAATGGAGCAGCTGTAGACGATCGAGCGGGATCTCGCGATGGGCTCCCAAGGCAGGTTCAAGCAATCCCAGGACTTGGACCTTGTGAAGTCGATCGGCGAATCATGATTCAAGACCAAAGAGGAGTGCATCGTCCTCCACAAGATTGGAACCCTAAAGCGCCTCCTCGTCCTCAAACGCACTGGCCACCTCAACATCTCGCTCTTCCTCAATGAAGACCACGACCTCAACATCCTCATCACTAGTTTTACTAGAAGTCGTTGTCGTCAATTTTGCATCTAGTATCGTTGTTCTGGGCATAGTGTAGGTGATTATCACATGTACTGAGTTTATCATAAGGTTAGTCAACATGTAAAAAGGATAAAAAGAAAAAAAGCTAACTATTCAGGTTGAGACATATGTTACTCTTGAAATTAGTCTTTCAAGTGAATAGTTTTAGGGTGCATTCTAAAAAATTTCTTTTCTCATTGGAGATCAAAATTGTGCTATACTTTTAGACCCGCTTGCTAAAGTTGGCCTTACATACTGGCTACTACTTATTACTTCATTTTTTTCTTAGAAAAGTTAATAAGATTTTTGTTGTTTCTTGTTAAATCGTGCCTACTAGCTAGTTCTGACTTGTGAATTGAATCTTCATTTCCAATAGCTAGTTGGCAACCAAATTTTTATTCATTTTGGTGGTTGGAACACTGGGTGCTTATCAATGACGTTTAGGTTGAGCATCTGGTTTCGGCATTTCGCCTCTAGAGGTGATGTCGTCTGCTACTTAATAGTTAGTCCATGTTAACGTTTTGGCGGGGGTTCATTTCCTAGCTCGTCAATCCCTTTTTCGTTCCACTATAGTAACGAGGTTTGAAATTAACCTTCCTATGCAAACTTATATATGATTCATATGATGCAATATTGCAAGCCATGTAGCATCTTGTTGGCGGGATTCAAACTTACAAGTTTGATCTCTTAAGTGACATTCTAAGGGATAAAGTGAGATTGACACATCTAACAATTGTGATTCAAAAACACAAAAATTAAAATTAAGTCATGTTAATTACCTTTAATCACAACTATTAAATTTGCTTATCTGTTTTTATTATTTAAAATATCTCTTAGAAGAGCTCTATACAAACCAAATGATAAAAATGACCGATCAATACGGCATCCAAGGAAGTTGGACCTAATCAAGACTGACGCAATAACTCTGAACCCGCCACGTGTGTGGTGACTATAGTGTAAGACAGCGTATAATGGGATTGGTGGGTATCTTTTTATGTACTGGCTTATTGGCCTTAACGTGCATGCTCAGAAACACCCTGGAACTCAAATACTTGTATTTGCTGGAAAAACTAGGACTCTTCTAGTTTCCCCAACAATCAAGATCCACGAAAGAAGGGATTGATTGATATCCATGAGGACGATAGGAAGTGAATTACCAGTTTACCACTTGCACTTGGTACTTGCTTGGCCAACTGGGTTCCCGACACGTACTCGTCCCACAGCTTAAAACCATGACTGAGAAAAATGATACGTACGCTCGAAACAGATCGAAATGCAAACTGTATAAGAGACTCATACATAGGAAGCATGAGATTAGATTGTTTCTTTTAATGAAACACCAACAAAGATTTTACAAAATATTGAGAGGAGGGGGTTCGAGGGGACCATATCTGTTTTTGTTCATCTTTAAGCTAGCTGGGTGGGTAATTCGTATAGATGAGAATAGGGGGACCATATATCAACTACAGTATGCTTTTGATTTTTACAATGAGAATTTTGGCCGGCCTTAGTCAAATATTTTTATGTACGTAGTTGAAATCAAACTAATTCCATTTCTATATCAGGGTTCTTGATCCCGAGGAGTAAACTGTTAACAAACTCCAACGGAATTTGTTTTCATAAGCAAGGAAGGAACAGTACGTATCAACATGAGTGCTCATGTAAAACCAAAACTAGTGTATATAAACTTTAATTTAAAGGCTAGGTATCCATAAATTAAAGACATCCTCATCATCTCATGTGATATCATATCCAAGAAAATTGAAGCAATCTTCCTCAAAGAAAGTACCAAAAGGAGAAGATCTTGAAGATAAGAAGAAGGTAGGCCAGGGTGGGGAAGGACGTTGAATTTAAAGGAGAAATATGATTGAGACCTGTCACGCCCGATTATAAGTTCAAAAATGTTATCGTACACCTGCTAAAACAAAAGATACATGCTGTACAAGATTATTAATCTAAGCTAGATATGATTGCAAAACATACTTTAAGTTCTATACTTTCAATATTAGGTTTACTAATTTCATTTTTAGCATCTCATCTTCTCAAGAAATGGAAGCTAAAGTGAGAGGCTCTAATGGTCCAACTACTAGCTAGGTTTTACATGGATAATTTTGATGGCTAAGAGCATCTGCAGTCGTATCGGCTTTCAGCACGAGCAAGAGGGATCCGCTGAAAAATAGCACGAGCAACATCAAAATTCTGTGCTGCTGGAGGGAGTGAGGCTGGTGACCACTCGTTGACCTCCTCGGCGAGCAGTAGCATGTGCAATCCTTGTTCGTTCGAGAGCACGAGCCGTGCCTGGTGGATCCCATACACGTGGGCGATGCCACTTCTTCATGCATTCTAGTGTTGTTGATTTCTCCATCCTTGTGATTTCAGCACACTGATATGCAGCCGAGCTGTATGCCAACATTCGAAGAGCACTAATCATCTTTTGTTGGGAAAGAAGTTCGATCATTCCAGTGACATTTGCTATTTGATACCAAAATTGGTCGTGGTTGCAGAGATCTGTTATTATATAGTTGAATAAGTTTGTGCGCATTCGGTACCTCCAACAAAAGTCTTGCTCGTTGAAGATAGGGCGTTCGATTAAGTAATCTTCCATTAGATTATATCTCCTTGTCTCCCTCAACCTTTCTAGATTTGGACAGAGGCAATGTGGTTCATCATCAAACGCTGTAGTTACCATGATCGCGTCGGTGACGAACACATTAGCAATTTCGACATTTTGTCAGCATAGTTGTAGCCTTCTCGTGAAAAATTGTTCAAATCGAAATAATTCATCTTACTGATGTGTGAATCTGAAGAAGTGTTTAAAGATCGAAGTGTGTTTACGGATAGAATAACAAGTGCTTTGTAGATGGTGTGAGTATACAAAGGAACCATAGATGAAACTTTTATAACCAATTATAGATTATGTGATGTTTGAAGATGATGACATGTGTCACATCATGATTGATTGAAAATTTCACTGGAAATCTTCTTTAATTATTCAGACGATAATGACATGTGTAAGAGACACGTGCCATCTCGTAATTGATCAGAAATTTGGTTCTATTATTTAGACGATAACGAACCATGAAGTGACAGGTGTTGTCTCGTCATTGGTCAGAAATCTTACCGGGAATGTGGTCAAATTATTTAGACGATAATGATACGTGTCAACTTTTTATTGGGTGAAAATCTTTCCAAAAAATATAAAAAAATTATAATTAATCAATAGTTATAAGCATGTAGTAAAATATCGGATATCGAGTATATATCAACGTTCCAAAATTTGGATATATCGACGAAAATATCGATGAAATATCGATCCAGTGAAAATTCTGACGGAAATGACGGAAACTAATAAAAATACATGAAAATTTGTAATGAAACTTTTGGAGGTTGTTACATGATCAATTATCTACCTTATGTGAAAAGAAAATATTGATCAAACATCAAGACATATGAATTTTCTATATTACTATATGAATTAGTATGTGTTAAGTGCTGATAATTATTAAAATATAATTTATTAGTTCTATTTTTATTTTTTGATGACTAAAACTTATAGGAGGCTAGACCATCACGTCTTTTGTACAATATATTACACATCACACATCACACATCACAAAATCAAATAAATAAATACTTCAAAATCACGTGGGGGACCTATGAGGTTCAAAATTCACACTATTTTCTTCATCTCCTTATGCATAATTATGTGTATATTGTGAAAAATAATCATTAAATGATTGTTCTCCCATGTAATTCGGCATGTATTGGACATGTCACGTGAATGGTAGATTGGACATTGAGCATGTGAAAATTGGACATTTACCAAACTAAATGTTAAATGTGAAAAATTTATGGAAATTTTGAAAATTTCGGAAAATATCGGAAAATATCAAAATTTTTGGGGATATATCAGAAATATCAATAAAAATTAGAAAATTTCAGAAAATTTAGGGATATATTTGAGGATTTTTCAGGTAACTTTAAAAAATCAAAATAACGGTGAAATATGGCCGATAACATCGATTTTACATACCTTAGTTATAAGAGGTACTATTTTTTGCACCATAAAAAAATAGAAACTACACCTCTTATTGTAAGGCCAATAAGAAGTTCTACATGAGTGCATGTACCCTAAAGCAACAACATTGAAGAAGGTATTACTCTTACATATAGCCGCATGTACAGATTCGTTGGAGGATATATGCATCGAGATCTATTCTTTGCACCAAGCTAAGCTATAGATGGAGACTAATGAACTTAGGATCATTTGAGATGAGATAGCAAAAGCAAATGCACCGCATCTGCTTTTGCCGGACCAAGACCAAAACTCTTTGCAGTTAAATCCCTTTTATATACCATAAAAAGAACAAAGGCCCAAGTTGACCACACTAGCCGGCAATTTTTGCCTTTGGTATCGGTCGATCAATTGCTGAGTGGTAGCCCATAACATTTTATTCATTTATGCAAAACAGTCCCTTTGTCAGAACCACTTGGCTCCCAGCGATGCATCGCTCTAAGTATTAATAGCAGAATATTTATGAATACTCAATCGATGATATTGTAAATTAACTATATATGCCATGTGTGGAGGAAAGGAAACACATACAGTATTTGTTCAATCAACCTGAGACAGCTGAGGCTACAAGCAATATGGGTCCCTGAAGCAATTAGTAGTGCTCCGTGCACAACCTTCCATCTTTCTCCAGCTGATAATAGAAGAAAGTAGTGGCAGCTGAGAGTTGCAGACACCAGATGCATAAGTGTACGAACTACACCACTTAATTATATCAAAATTAAAAGACCCTACCAGCTTGCTAATGGTTAACTTGATCTTAATGCATCGTTGTCAAAACTTGAGGCAAAAAATCCCCCCAATTATTTCACATTTTGATCCAACAAGTTTTGTACTAGTTAAGGTACTCATTTGCAGACCAACTATGTAGATTAGAATGGTGATTACATAAAACACAACTATTTATAGTAACTATGTAAATTACGCACTACATAAAAGTCACGACTATTTATATTGGAGTTTTGTGTTAGACAGGAGAGATCCAACATTAGAAGAGTGACAGAGTTAATAAAAACTAATAAATGTATGGTTAACTTTACTATTCACAGAGCCTTTGAAGTAAAACATACTTCCTTAATGTGGTTCAAGTTTAAAAATATCAGTGTTTTATTATAGTCCAAATTCCACATGTGACATGTGTTACCATT
Source organism: Geum urbanum (assembly GCA_946800695.1). Classification (NCBI taxonomy): domain Eukaryota; kingdom Viridiplantae; phylum Streptophyta; class Magnoliopsida; order Rosales; family Rosaceae; genus Geum; species Geum urbanum. The sequence goes on along the minus strand of OX327017.1, from coordinate 17,598,166 downwards.
AAATAGTGACAAAGTTATGTATGCATTTGAAATTTAACCATAATTCTTTTGAAAAAACTAGCATGCTCTGTTTGACGCTAAGATATCCCTCGTAGAGAGATCGTTCTGCAAATCAGTCTCTTTTATTGACTTCGGATAGTTTGACCGTAATTGTCGGTTTATCCTGTATGTGCTTCGTATACTGGCGTGCCACCGTCTCTCAATGGAATATAGAACTTAAAGCTGCCTGACTTCTTGATAAGCGATTAAGACAAGGAGAGCACCAACCTTGCTTAAATGGGTCTTTCTCGCCTAGTAACCTAGGACTTTGGGTTTATGTGTCTCTAGCAGAGCCCCAAAAATCGATACCTCACTACCCTTTACGAGTGCAAAGCAGAGCAACTTCTCTGACGATGTGTTGAGAACACCGCTTCCTTGGATGTCCGAACTCTCACTCGATATGTGACAAGCCCTTCAACCTTCCAGTAGCGTTTACTCCCTTTGGATATCCAAACTCTCACTTGATCGGTGACAAGCTCTTCAATCTTCCGGTCGTGATACTTGTTTCCTCTGATTGCAATACTCTCGCTCGTTTAGTTACAAACACTTTGATCGTCTGGCTGCAAAGATGGAATCTCTCGACGAGATGTCTAGGTGTACTTGCGTATAGCAAATGTTTTTGTATTGATCTGGGACCCTTTCACCAATGCTTTTACTCTCTTTATATAATGCTCAGTAGTTGTCTTTCAATTCTCTTGAATTTCTTCTGCTCATGCTCTTTGAATCTCAATATAACTCTAACACCATCTAGCACACGGGTCTTATCTTTATATAGTTCTAATGCTATCACAACTCCTTTATTTAGAAGAAACCTATCTAAAACAGAAAATGTATGATAGACATTAAGCCGCATGAATTAGCTATCCGGAATCCACAATCCTAAGTCGATATGGAAACAGGCTTTGTTTTTCCACTTGACCTCTCGCCAAGCTACATCTCTTAACTGGGCCGCTTGATACGCGACTTTGCAACTATTAAATTAACACTTAACAATCAACAAAAACGCGTAGACAATTAAAACCCTTTTGTGTAGATGTAGCATTGGTAAATAGGGTATCGTTCTTAACCGGGGATTGAGGGTGCATGCATATTTACGCTAAGGTTTGAAAGGGGGGTTTGAAAGTTGGTTATTTATAATCTACGAAAATAAAGAAAGAAAATGGTTAGTAAACATATAGAGAAATCCTAGGTTCTATCATGCTTCACTCATAGACAAGTAGAAAACAAACAAGAACAAAGAACCCTAAACATGCTTACTAAACCGAAAATAAACACTAAACTATTATATACATGTGATCGACTCATTCTTTCATCCTTTGCCGTTTTATACCTAGACTTCCTAAGTGTCAACGAAATTCTTAACTCTAATCAAAACACACACACATGCTTATAATTGAACAAGACAGCAACCAAAGCGAGCTAACTCTCTAATCCAATTTTATCTTTGTTATTAGTTCGTGAAACATGCTTAAAAGAGAACCAAAGCGAGTATCTACTTAAAAACAGTTTCAAGCATTAAGAACATATAAGCACACACATGTATTCGAATCAAAGTTAAAAACACATGGAAGAAACTTAGAAGAATTTAGAAATATAAAGCCTCTTATCAAAACTTGTTCTCAAAATACAAACAAAGGAAATCCAAACAAAAACCGAAACAAAATAAAAAGGGGTCATGTTACACTTTTAGACTCCGTGAAAGCGCACCGCAAATCTTCAAGTGTAGCTACTCCTTAGTTGATGACGAGCCCAAGAATTCCCAGCCAAAGCGAGCAAAGTCCTTCTTGAGGTGGAGGAGAGTGTTTACGGGATGAAGTTTGGTGGTGTTTCGGGTTTTGAGGGGATGGCCGAGTGTTTGGAGGTTGAGGAGCTGATCTTTGGCAAGCTTAGAAGTCTAGAATGAGTGATGAGAATGAATGAGTCGAGCTCCCCTTTATATAGGAGAAGAGTAGGGCTTTTCCTACCAAAACAAGACTTTCCTTATGTACCCGGGCAAATCTGACAGTCTATCTTCAAACGCGTTTTCCCGGAGTTTCAGATCTTGGAAAATTCCGATTCTTGTTTCATTGGAAAGCTTATTCAAAGGGCTATAAAATCCATATAAGGAACGCCATATTTGGAATTGAATTGGATTTACTACGGATTTTAGAAGTTAAGTGACCTGGCTGCCCTGTTTTCTTCTTCTTCAAGGAAAAGGAAATCTTCATATCTTCAAATCTTGCATTCCTTATTCCCTAATAATTCTTGGCCGAATATACCATATTCTTGCACATATTTTGGCCCTCAAATCAGGTATTTATCTTCATGGAATATCCTCCAAAATTCGTCCATTATATGCTCCATATATTCCGCCATATTTGCTCTTTCCTGGGTCGCGCAGGAGAAATGTCTTCATCTTTTTGTCCACCATTTTGGTATCCATTTCTTTTGGCATTTGGTCTTCAATTCTTGACACCATATGGGAATGCATTTTAGTAACCATTTGAAGACCATTCCTCGGACCATTTCTTTTCCGGATTTGAGAACTTCCTCCTTAATACGCTTTTAGCTCCAAAACTCCTCCTTTATTATTTTCTCCTTTATTTCTACCTAAAAGCATAAAGTAAATTAGAAACATATTTATTAAGCATAAAACAAAGTTAAATGTAGAGAGAATTGCGTTAAGAATCAAGTATGAAATGCGTTGATCAAAATCCCCCACACTTAAACTTTGCTAGTCCCTAGCAAAAACTTAAAATAAAGGAAACGAGAAGGCAAGCGACAAAATTCCAACGATGAGGCTAGCCTTTACGTTGAACATAATTCATGGACTCAAATAAAATAAAAACAACTTCTAAGCCCTTAGCAAAATTTGTCTCAGAAATTTTCTTAAGTATATGGCGATGGAATCACACGATTTTAGAATTTAAAGTTCAACAATTTTCGATAGATAAGAGAAATATGATCATGTCATGAACAAGTAGGACTTGGAGAAAACAATGGTGAAGTTAAAGCTATGCATGTTTCGAAAAAGTTTAAATCAATCTCACATGGATGCACTCATCATATTTTCTCTCATGAAAAGAGGTTCACTCAAAATATATATGCATTTTATCGAAATACCTCATAATTACTTGCACAAATGAACCAAACCATATGCTTACTCATGTAACTTACTCAACCAATCGAAGGCTACTCATCTTAAGGATCATAAAGGACTTTAGAAAGGTTGTAATGGGGCTAAGGCTAAGGCATTCGAAATTTAGATAAGTGGTGGTGTAAAAACGTTCAAAAGACTTAGTTTAGCACTTAAAACTTCTTGAATTCGTGGCTCATCCTTTCTACACTTCTTTATGTGTCAAATTTTCAAGATTGGGGCCAATTTTCATCTTTTTGGGCCCTAACTTCATTCTCAACTTCCTTTGAGCTTTATGAACAGGACAAAGGCCATATTTCTTCACTTTTGGGCCTTCAATTCGTAGCAATCTCCAAATTCATAAGTATAGGGGACATTAATCCAAACTTATACAATCTAAACACAATGCCTCGAGATCTTTATACATTTTTCTTCTTTTTCTTTTTTATCTCAAAATTTTGGCATTCAAATACAAAATTTGTTGGACAAGTCTATCCCTATGCACACATCTTTTCATCATCTTCACGCCACTTTTATTGTGCTAGCTTCGAAATTCTTCACCAAGTCTTTTAGAACAAGGGTAGGAACTCTACACTAGGCTAAGTGTTTAGATATAATGTGGTAATGAAAGAAAAGCTAAACGTGGGCTCAAAGGGGTTAATCTAGGGGTGTCGCAACTCGTGCGCACAATGGGACACAAGGCCATTTGGTTTAAGTGGTGGTAACCTAATTTGCCTTTAATCATATCCACAATCAGAGCATATATCAACTTAAAAGCGTTGTAAATCTATATGAGTAAGTTCTAGTAATCTCTAGTTCATTAAAATCTATGGCAAGTAATTAGATGAAGCATGTTTTGTTTTTGAGAGCCATATGCACGAAATTCACTCTAAAAGAATAATGTAGGCTCAAAAACTCACTTTAAGGTTCGTATGATCTAAACTTATTCTAACATGCGAAATCTGTACCATGTTTAATCAAACCATATCCACTACATGTTATGACAATCAAAATATCTCACTTATCACAAGAAAACAGTTTAGTGCTTATTCATCGCCATATGTATTCTGTTTCCGTCCATTTTCATCATAGACTAACTAAGGGCATCCTAAAAACGAAAAAGACTCTTTGAAAACAATTTTTTTTAGGGCATCATCCGTCGGAAAGTTCCATTGTCCGCCCGGTTTTAACAATTTATGACTCAAATAAAGTTGTAAACCCCTCCCCCACACTTAAACTCTACATTGTCCTCAATGTATTTAAGGGAATCATAGAATTTCGTATGAAGAGAGAGTCCCACGAAAATTTTTAGCTAAGGAAAGTAAATAAGCAATGAAATTAAAAAGATAAGGGAGGAGAGAACAAATCCTTGGCGATTTCCTCCATTGGGTTGCCTCCCAAGAAGCGCTTGTTTTTTAACGTCTTACAGCCTAGACGTAAAGTTCTTCATTCATTTGATGTGGCCGGTTCAAATAGAGATTCTTCCTCCACTGATGATGAAATGATAACCGGCAAAGTGTCATTCTCTCCCAAGTAAGCATACTTCAAATGAGCCGGTAACACTTTGAGTTCTAACTCCGGTGCCTTGATTACGGATGGAACAAGCTTGTTTTCTCCATAGGCCAACGGAATTGGAGGTGGCCTATTAACAATCCGTGGAGCCTCATTGAGTGACATAGCCATCTCAAGGATTCTAGGCTCCAAAATCTCGATAAGTGCATCAAAAAGGGCTTCATTCCCGAGTCGAGTCAGCCCCGCTCCTTCTGGTATGGCAATGTCGAGCACATCATCTCCAATGGTGTCTAAGTGTTGTTGAGCAGCTTCTTCTACCATATCCATCGAAAATATTGCATTGACACTTGCCGTGGGAACCTTCATGGCATCTAAGATGTTGAATTCAATCTTTTCTCCATCGATCTCCATGGAAAACGTTCCTTCGAAAACATCAATCTTCGTTCTTGCAGTCCTCATGAAAGGGCGTCCAAGAAGTAATGGCGTGGTGTTCAATGAACTCTCTTCCATGTCAACAATGTAGAAATCAGCGGGAAAGATTAGGTTGTTGACTTGCACAAGAACATCTTCAACGTATCCCCTAGGATACTTATGCGAACGGTCGGCTAGTTGAATGATGACGTTGTCTTGTTTGAGCTCGCCTAAATCCATGGATGCATATAAGTAATAAGGCATTACGTTGATGGATGCACCAAGATCTAGCATAACATCTTCGAATTTGTTGTCACCAATCACGCAAGGAACAGAAAAGCTCCCCGGATCCTTCAATTTGGGGGGTAACCGACGTTGTAAAACCGCTGAAACGGTTGCATTCACCTTCACAACCTCCTTCGCTCTCGTTTGCCTCCTTTGGGTGCATAAATCTTTGAGAAATTTTGCATAGATAGGCACTTGCTTTATGCACTCGATCAAGGGCAGATTTACTTGCACCTTCCGAAAGATGTCCAAAATGTCTTCGTATTGATCATCTTTCTTAGATTTCGTCAACCTATGTGGGAATGGTGCACGAGCAAACGAAGCATTAGTATTAACCAAACTTGAAGGGATAGAGTTAATACCTTTGTTTGGGGCAGATTGTGATGATGAGGGTTGTGCCTTAGTGGCGTGAGGAGCCACATTCTTCTCGGCTTCTTTAGTAGCCGGATCTTCTTCTAAGTCTTCCTCCTCAAAATAGTGTTAGTATCAAAATAATATACAAGTAATGCAAGACACTAACCAAAAACGTTGAAAATTAAAAGAAAGCAATAAAAACACACAAAATCACACCAAAACAAATCACACGAAGAAAAACAAACCAAAAACACACCAAAAACACACAAAAGCTGTAAAACACTAAGTTAAGACACTTCAAGAATTGTAAACGTGAATGCAAGGCTTTAGACTCCCTAAAATGAATGCAAAGTTTATAGAATAAGTTAAGACTCAATTTACACGTTTTCTGCAAAATTAGGCATATTTACAATGCAAAGATTTAGAAACATATATAGTAATGCAAGCACATAACGTTTCATTCAAATTCATGCTCAAAACACTTAAATCGTCATTCAAATGCATTAAACAAGAGCCTAAGTGAAAAATGACGTGAATGCATAAGAGAAAAACGTTAGAACCTGCAGAAAACACACAAAGTTACGTGTTAAATACATGATGCAACGTGACCATACGTTTGGCCTCATGCCCCTAACTTCACTTAGGTTAGGGTACCCGGTGATGAAATCCGAGTATCACAAAGCCGCCGGCAGGTTATGCAAGCTAAATGCAACGTGGTTAATTCTTTACAAGTTAAAAGGCACACGAAATTTACAAGTAATATGCACAAGTATTTTGTTCATTGAGTTTCGCCCTTGATTTAAAGAGAATACGTTCATTGAGCCTTTAGGTCTTTCATTGGACGTGCGACCCGCGCGATAAAATGTACATTCTCAATCAATCGGCCTTGGTTCAATCGAAAAACATGGCCAGTTGGGGATAGAGATAACGTGAGAGGCAGGACTAATTTCGACGATACACCCCGAGGCTAACCTGGCCAACCGGTATATACTCCAATGGTGTAAGTCTTTCTTAGATCCAAAACCTGTCACCAGTCATAACCCGTTTCTAGACACCATGTCCGACATTCAGCCAAAATCTCGAGAAAGACATTCCCTCAAGTTCTTGTAGACTCCGCCCTCAACCTCATGTCCATAACTTCACTTAGGTTATGGTGTGCGGTGATGAAATCCACACATCACAAGGGGTTAAGGAGATAAACAAGAAAAAGAGGCGCCATCTATTCCAATGAGTGAGACTTAATCAACCGAACTTGCGTACTCAATGTAAATCGAAGACTTCCTTTAATATGTACCTATTTACATGGCTGCAAAAACAAAAAGTTAGAATGGAACGTATTATGAACATGTATGAAAAAAAAAAACTTCGACACTTTACATATATATATACACACTTTACACATATTCACATATTTACAAGCATAAACACACAATTATTTACAATCCCCGGCAACGGCGCCAAAATTGATACAACGCATTTGCAACCATTAAATTAACACTTAACAATCAACAAAAACGCGTAGACAATTAAAACCCTTTTGTGTAGATGTAGCATTGGTAAATAGGGTATCGTTCTTAACCGGGGATTGAGGGTGCATGCATATTTACGCTAAGGTTTGAAAGGGGGGTTTGAAAGTTGGTTATTTATAATCTACGAAAATAAAGAAAGAAAATGGTTAGTAAACATATAGAGAAATCCTAGGTTCTATCATGCTTCACTCATAGACAAGTAGAAAACAAACAAGAACAAAGAACCCTAAACATGCTTACTAAACCGAAAATAAACACTAAACTATTATATACATGTGATCGACTCATTCTTTCATCCTTTGCCGTTTTATACCTAGACTTCCTAAGTGTCAACGAAATTCTTAACTCTAATCAAAACACACACACATGCTTATAATTGAACAAGACAGCAACCAAAGCGAGCTAACTCTCTAATCCAATTTTATCTTTGTTATTAGTTCGTGAAACATGCTTAAAAGAGAACCAAAGCGAGTATCTACTTAAAAACAGTTTCAAGCATTAAGAACATATAAGCACACACATGTATTCGAATCAAAGTTAAAAACACATGGAAGAAACTTAGAAGAATTTAGAAATATAAAGCCTCTTATCAAAACTTGTTCTCAACCTCCAAACACTCGGCCATCCCCTCAAAACCCGAAACACCACCAAACTTCATCCCGTAAACACTCTCCTCCACCTCAAGAAGGACTTTGCTCGCTTTGGCTGGGAATTCTTGGGCTCGTCATCAACTAAGGAGTAGCTACACTTGAAGATTTGCGGTGCGCTTTCACGGAGTCTAAAAGTGTAACATGACCCCTTTTTATTTTGTTTCGGTTTTTGTTTGGATTTCCTTTGTTTGTATTTTGAGAACAAGTTTTGATAAGAGGCTTTATATTTCTAAATTCTTCTAAGTTTCTTCCATGTGTTTTTAACTTTGATTCGAATACATGTGTGTGCTTATATGTTCTTAATGCTTGAAACTGTTTTACATATATATATACACACTTTACACATATTCACATATTTACAAGCATAAACACACAATTATTTACAATCCCCGGCAACGGCGCCAAAATTGATACGCGACTTTGCAACTATTAAATTAACACTTAACAATCAACAAAAACGCGTAGACAATTAAAACCCTTTTGTGTAGATGTAGCATTGGTAAATAGGGTATCGTTCTTAACCGGGGATTGAGGGTGCATGCATATTTACGCTAAGGTTTGAAAGGGGGGTTTGAAAGTTGGTTATTTATAATCTACGAAAATAAAGAAAGAAAATGGTTAGTAAACATATAGAGAAATCCTAGGTTCTATCATGCTTCACTCATAGACAAGTAGAAAACAAACAAGAACAAAGAACCCTAAACATGCTTACTAAACCGAAAATAAACACTAAACTATTATATACATGTGATCGACTCATTCTTTCATCCTTTGCCGTTTTATACCTAGACTTCCTAAGTGTCAACGAAATTCTTAACTCTAATCAAAACACACACACATGCTTATAATTGAACAAGACAGCAACCAAAGCGAGCTAACTCTCTAATCCAATTTTATCTTTGTTATTAGTTCGTGAAACATGCTTAAAAGAGAACCAAAGCGAGTATCTACTTAAAAACAGTTTCAAGCATTAAGAACATATAAGCACACACATGTATTCGAATCAAAGTTAAAAACACATGGAAGAAACTTAGAAGAATTTAGAAATATAAAGCCTCTTATCAAAACTTGTTCTCAAAATACAAACAAAGGAAATCCAAACAAAAACCGAAACAAAATAAAAAGGGGTCATGTTACACTTTTAGACTCCGTGAAAGCGCACCGCAAATCTTCAAGTGTAGCTACTCCTTAGTTGATGACGAGCCCAAGAATTCCCAGCCAAAGCGAGCAAAGTCCTTCTTGAGGTGGAGGAGAGTGTTTACGGGATGAAGTTTGGTGGTGTTTCGGGTTTTGAGGGGATGGCCGAGTGTTTGGAGGTTGAGGAGCTGATCTTTGGCAAGCTTAGAAGTCTAGAATGAGTGATGAGAATGAATGAGTCGAGCTCCCCTTTATATAGGAGAAGAGTAGGGCTTTTCCTACCAAAACAAGACTTTCCTTATGTACCCGGGCAAATCTGACAGTCTATCTTCAAACGCGTTTTCCCGGAGTTTCAGATCTTGGAAAATTCCGATTCTTGTTTCATTGGAAAGCTTATTCAAAGGGCTATAAAATCCATATAAGGAACGCCATATTTGGAATTGAATTGGATTTACTACGGATTTTAGAAGTTAAGTGACCTGGCTGCCCTGTTTTCTTCTTCTTCAAGGAAAAGGAAATCTTCATATCTTCAAATCTTGCATTCCTTATTCCCTAATAATTCTTGGCCGAATATACCATATTCTTGCACATATTTTGGCCCTCAAATCAGGTATTTATCTTCATGGAATATCCTCCAAAATTCGTCCATTATATGCTCCATATATTCCGCCATATTTGCTCTTTCCTGGGTCGCGCAGGAGAAATGTCTTCATCTTTTTGTCCACCATTTTGGTATCCATTTCTTTTGGCATTTGGTCTTCAATTCTTGACACCATATGGGAATGCATTTTAGTAACCATTTGAAGACCATTCCTCGGACCATTTCTTTTCCGGATTTGAGAACTTCCTCCTTAATACGCTTTTAGCTCCAAAACTCCTCCTTTATTATTTTCTCCTTTATTTCTACCTAAAAGCATAAAGTAAATTAGAAACATATTTATTAAGCATAAAACAAAGTTAAATGTAGAGAGAATTGCGTTAAGAATCAAGTATGAAATGCGTTGATCACCGCTCGCCAAGACTTCATCCTTTCAAGCCCAATATGAAATATTTATTTCAGGCCCAAACATTGCCCCTCAAGTCTTGAGCTTAAATTACCCGTGCAAGCGAAAAGACTAGAATATTACCCAAATGACGCGCTGTTAAACCAAAAAGTAACATCACACGCAAGTGCCACGTTACACAACTCCTCTAAAAAGTTGCGTCACTCGACTGACGTAATATAAAAGCATCAGTCCACATCAACCAAATCTCATTCCCCAACGAGACTTTCTCACTTGCCTTGATCCTAAACTTTCAACCTTCTTAGTCAAAAGCTAAGACCTTTCATTTTCGCCGCCGTCCATCTATTCTGATTAAAAGCATGCCTCCACGCAAAGACATCTCCATTCTCTAATCAGACTATAACATTGAGAAATTCTCTAGACACCTCAAGGTCGTCGCCAATCGAAAGAACCCGGCCAGAGGCAATCATCTCATTAAATGTTGACCCAAAATGAAGGCACTGGCCTACTTGGTCCCTTTCTAGACACTCCGATCAATCCAGAACTTTCTAATCTTCTCCGCCATCCTCTTTGCAATTCAATCTTGATAGTCCAAGAATATCCCAAAGAAGAACCCAAAGAATGGACAAACAAAGATACTCTCTGTTTAATTGGAAAATGGCCGCACCCAAACTCAGAGGATCTCGCTTGGTACCGGCACCGTCGCGGACAAGATATCGATCGATGGGAAGCGGTCGGCATCACCAAACTCATCGATTTATGCTTTTCATTCCCTGTTGGTGGCAACAGAGCACCGTTCGCCACAGCCATGTGCTTTTGGGATTGCACCGCCAACTGCTTATGCCTTCCCTATGGTAATGTGAGCATTACTATCCTTGATTTATATACCCTTTTTGGAGTTCCAGCATTTGAAAACTCCTGGTTACATAATCACCAAATCGGGACACCAATTCAAGCCTCCCTTAATCATCCTTCTTCCTACTCTTCCTGGGTTAAGCATTTTGCATAGGAGGAGAAAGACACCGATGAATGAGGCATAACCTTTTTAGAGTATTGGCTATCAAAGTACATCTTTTGTCCTTCTTCCGCAAAGGTCAACAAATGCTGGACCAACCTTGCCGAACGCCTTTTCAATCGTGAACAACTGGGCTTGGTTGAATTCGTTCTCGCCTACATCTACTATGGTCTGAGGCGAGTCGTCCTTTCAAAGCTCGACTTTAATCAACCAGTGCCACTCTGGATGGTATAGTTCTGGTTGCGGATGTACTTTCCTTTCTTTCGCCCTTCAGCAGTTCCTCCTTTTGAAGAAACAAGCTGTTAGGCCAGACCTTGATTTCTGCACCAACTAGGACTAGAGCATGGTCCTATCTACTTTGCTTCAACCACCTCTGCTCGCATAAAGACTTTCCAATCACAGCATGTGACGACCCGGACCAGAATCAGCAGTATGATCAGCTTGATTGATGAGTTTGTGCGTAGTCGCAGAGTTGCGACAGTTGATTTAATCGCCGAAGCTTCTTAACGACTAAATTATTGGCCGAGAATTGGAGCTGAATCTCTTCTCGAGAGTCGTAGTACATGTGATTTCGAGTTTGTGGGCGGTTCCGGATCGTTATTTGGACAACCGAGGAATTAGTTATGAATATTTGAAGTTTCGATGGAAACAGATTAATATGACGAGCTACTTAGCGACTAAATTATCGGACGAGAATTTGGCTTCAGATCCTTCATGGAAGTTGTTCAGAATTTAATTTCGAGTTTGTGAGAACTTCCGGAGCATGATTTTGAGTTACGAAGATTTAGTTGTGAATATTTCCGATTATTGATTGTTTAGTCGATTTAATGTGTGTTGGTTCGAAGGGTTGACTTTTTATCCATTTGGCCGATGTGTTTGACTTCGGGTGATATTGGAAGAACATCTCGAGACGAGTTTGTGGCCGCGAGAATTATGGGAATCGGAGTTACGACGAGGAAGTTACGCGTGTTCAAAGTTCGTCGAAAAGGATAATTATAAAGTTTCCATAATTGGAAAGTCTATAAATAGCAGTTGCCACATTGGGCAAGTCAAACATTTCAATTTTAGGGGTTGACCGAGTTGATCGAGTCAACTCGGTGGAGAGAGGATGGTGGCCGACGTGCTTCACGGTGGTTCATGGCGGCGCGACGATTCCGGCCACCCCAAGGCACGGGGTTGGTTCCATTACGTGCGCCTCAGTTCCCTCTACCCATCTCCGGTCACCGTTCCCGGCATAGCTCACCGGAAAAGAAGGAAAATCCGGCCAAAAATGGAGGAAAAACTTTGTGATTCGGGTTCTTGGATTCGGACCGATTCGAGCTGAATTTTTTAGTGGGCTTTGTAGCTCTCATCACTAGCAAGCTACCATGTAAGTTTGGAGTTCTAATTTTGATTGTGGAAGGAGAATTTTGGATTTGAAATTTGTGTGTACATTCGGTTTTTTCGTGAAATTGACATGGTTAAAGTGAGAATTGGCCTTTGTTGCAGTTGACAAAGTTGCTCAGTGGGTGATTTTCAGTGGAAGAGGGGTTGCTCCGCCGTGAAATTTTCCGGTCAGCGGTGGCGCCGCCGTGGGCGGCGGTCAACGGTCAAAGTTTGACTTTTTTGGACTTTCGGCAAGTTGCATGTCATTTGACTCGAAATCGCGCCCCGATTGCAGTGGGGAGGTTCATTTTTCGAGTTGAGCGTCCGAACGTAAAGCGAGGTATTGAGGTGGTATATATGGATTTTCGACGATTCGTCGTATTTGAATTACCTGTTTCCGAGAACGGTGGTTTCTCGTGGTTTGACTTGTATTGTCGAGATATGATTTTGAGAAATGGATTTTGTGAATATTCAGGTGTTCGTGATCGTTCGTTTGGCAAGGGATTTTCCGCCGGATCACGGGTTAACGCGAACTGCGTTACGCAAGCGTGTGAGTGGACAAGTTTCTATTTTCACTGTTGATTTGCGAGTTCGTGGATTTTATGATTTCCGTATTTAAATTATACGATGATTGAGATATATGTTATTTTCGAAGGTGTTGTTATGTGTTTATGGGTGATGACATTTATAGCATCGATGCTACCAGAGTTGAGAGATTCCTCTGGCCCAGAGTTGAGAGATTCCTCTGAAGCAGGGTTGAGAGATTCCCCTGAGTGCCGCCGGGGTTGAGAGATTCCCCTGGCCTTTCACCGTCAGGTTTGAGCGATTCACCTGACGTCGGGCTTGAGAGATTCGCCCGACAACCTCCATATATATATATATATATGTGTTGTTATGTTTTCCGAACTCGCACTGTTTTATATTGAGTATGTATATAAACTGGTGAAAGGCATATATTTATTTTCGTCCACTCACTCTAACGTTTTTATTTGCCTTTCCCCTAAGCTTTTCGGTTTCCGTGCCCAGTTTGCAGTTCGGACTCTGGTGTCGCACGTCGTGGTCGGAGGCATAGTGCTCGAGCTACTTTGTTTCTTCCAGTAGGTTTATTGTTCTACCTACTGTGGTATACGTATATGATTATGTATTAGAAGTCGCTCTGAGCTTCCTGTTGAATATGTTATACGATTTTACACCGGATTTCAGTAAAGTATAGATATATTTATTGTTTTACTTTACTGTTGATATATTGAGAAATCCGGATGGGATTGGTGCCCACGGTTTGCTTTTTGTGGCATAGGATGAAGTGTATTTTCCGCGTGCAGGTAATGGTAATTCCACGATAGTAACGAAACTCTGCCAAAATTTCGAAAAGTTTTTGTTGGTTCGTGTTTTTGATAGGGTTTGATTCCGGTTTAGGCAACTAAACCGGGGTTGGGTCTTTTCAGCTTGGTATCAGAGCATTAGGTTGTCAGATTCTGTAGACTCTTGTAGTTGTGACGCTTAGGGTATTTGAGTTTATACAGCATGACTGGAGTGATGACCCGACTGGCCAGCGGTACTCATCAATACTTCGGGTGTTGTGTATTCTCAAATATCTGCGGTTTCATGATTACGTTCCACTTGTTGTGAACGATGTTTTATTCATTAGGATGCCTCCTGACGTGCTTTCCGTGTCGGTTCGGTTGTGGATCCTATTGAGGATCAATCGACGCGCGATTTGCCAGAGAACAGTGGTTTGGGATGAGTATTCAGAGTTCAGTGAATTGTGTGGCACGGTTTGCCTGGTTGTGTGTGTATGGGCGTCTACATGTTGCCTCAGAGCTGAGAATTTTGACAGTTGATGTTTGCCTGAGTCAGATCATTGTGTTTGGTGGGCTGTTATTGTGGGAGATCTTGTTGCGACTCTATGGCCTACATTCAGGGTGATGTTTACACGGTAATAGTTTTATCAGGCTACCCAGCATTCGAATGTGGAGTGTTTACCCACCTGAGGCAGAGATGCATTGTCCACATGTTTGTTTCGGTGTGCACGAGTTATGTGGCTTCAGAGGAAGCAGTGTACGAGGTTCGAGATGAGTTGAAACCTAAGCATCAGAGAGAGTCTGATTGTTGTGCCTCGAGACATCCGTGAGGAGCTTAGTGTGCTGCATTCAGTGGCGAGGCTATTGCGAAGGAATGTTGTATGTGGTTTTCGATGCGATGGTTTGAGGAAAGTGGACTTAGTCGAGATTTTGATGAGGTTGAGTTCCGACACTTCGAGATCAGTGACTTCATCAGGCTGTAGTCTTTTCGTTATTGTTGAGGGCCATCAGATCAAGCAGAGGATTCGTTTGACGATGGCGGAGATCACAGTGTAGCGGACTTGCTCCTGTGGCATGAGTTTGGGCGATAGTTGGTGATTCTATCACGCAGCAGGTGTTGCGGTGATTTGCATTCGTGGAACATTTTCAGTTGCCATTGTGGTGGCCAGGAGGGTCACGTTACGAGGGAGCGCCCTTAGCCAGCTGTTGTAGCGGTTCGGTAGCTCAGAGTTACGTGGAGATCCTCATGTTGTTCCTGCAGTCTGATCAATATACCCTTTTGATGAATTAATCAGCAATGTTGCTATTGACGTGGGCGGCTAGTTGGGCATGTTGGAGTTCGTGCCACGACCTTGTTGAGGACATACTTTTCTCCGAGGTTACTGTTGCTTGATATCCATGGCGATTGTATCTGCATCTCCACTTCCGAGATTTTGGAAAGTATTGTATCCATCCGGGGGTTGCGAGATCCTTGTTGGAAGATATGGCTTAGTCGCGGATCTGTTATAGCTAGACATTGTGGTTTTTGATGTGACTATGAGTATGGACTTATTGACGATGCATTTGGCTGTGTTCGAGTACCTCGAGAAGGAGGTTGTGTTTCGACGACCAGATTTCCCTGAGATGCTGTTTCGCGGTGATGGTCGAGCGGATGGGAGAGACGAGTTGTGTGGTTTGCTTTGCTCATGTTATGGATACTATGGTTGCTATGCTCGGCGTTGGTGACATTGAGATGGTTCCCGAGTTTTCAGGTGTGTTTCGGAGGAGTTACCAGGTGTTCCTCCAGTTCGGGAGATTGACTACACCATTGAGCTTGTACCAGGCGTTGGACTCATTTTACCGACATTTTGTCGTTCGGAGCCAGTGGAGCTAATGGAGCTACAGTTTCGACTCCAGGAGTTGCTGGAGGAGGTTTCAGGAGATTTCATGCGACCCCGTGTATTTGTGTGGTGTGCTTTTGCATTGTGTGTACGGATGTTGGTTGGTTCGACGATGTGGTGCATTGACTACCGAAGACTGATTTTCTTCAGAGGAGAGCGAGTATCCTCCGCTTCGGATTGACGAGTGGTTTGTTCAGCTCCAGGGAGCTTCACTCTTTTCGAAGGTTGATTTCGGGTCCGGATACCACCCGTTGAGGTTCGATGAGTCAGATGTGGTTTGGACGGTTTTCAGATCTCGGTGGGGGCATCAGGAGTTCTTGGTCACGTTATTGGTTGACCAATGCCCCCGTAGATCGTGTGGACTTGATGGACCATGTGTTCAGACGGTTTCTGGATGAGTTGCGGTCATGTTCGTTGGCAATGTTCTGATGTACTCCGAGAGTGTGGACCAGTGCCTGGAACAGTTGCGAGCGGTTTTGTGGACTTCACGAGACGATTAGCTGTTTGTGAAGTTCAGCTAGTGTGAGTTTTGGCCGATTAGCGTAAAGATTTTGGGTTGTGTGACGCTAGTCGAGGGAGTTGGCGTGGGTCCTGACCAGTTAGAAGCCGTGTTGATTTGGAGTTTGCCATACTATTGTACCAGAGATCAGGGGTCTCTTAAGTTTGGCAGGCTTTTACCGACGGCTTGTGCAGGATTTTCTCGGATTTCCACTTCACTTTCCGGATTGACGAAGAAGGCGTCAAGTTCGAGTGGTTTGATGCACGCGAGAAGAGTTACTTACTCCTGAGGGATGGTTGACCGTTGCTTCGGTTTTGACCTTACCTGACGATCGTGACGAGTTTGTGGGTTATGGTGTTGCATTGAGGTTTGGATTTGGTTGTGCTTTGGTGCTGTGTAGCATAGCGGTGGCTCATGGTTCCAGGCAGTGGAATTTTGTGTAGTTACGTATCCTGTGTATGATTTGGGTGTAGTTGTTCTTGTGTTAGCATCGAAGAGTTTGAGACACTAAAGCTATGATGTGCAGCGCGGTGTAGGACGTACACTGATCACTTGAGTTTCATCCACTTGCATTTTCGACCTGATTTGGGCTTGAGGTAGTGTAGATGGTTGAGGTCGACTAACGACTATAGCTGCACCTTTGAGCTTGTTCGAGAAAGGCTAGTGGTCGTACTTTGACCAACCGTCTGGGATGTTGTTGTTGGTGCGTTCAGTTGAGAGTTAGGAGCTTCAGTATTGCATGTGTGTATGTGTGGCTCGAGTTTCCGTGTTAGCCGAATTGCGGGCATCGGGAGCGGAGTTCGAGTGTGATGATGAGGCTCGTGGTTTCATGCGCATTTGGCGCTAGTGATGCGGAGATGTATTAGATACTTGAATGTATTACTCGTGACGCAACCTGTAGAAGAATGTAGCGGTTGGTGTGTACAATTGCCACTTTTGTCGACTGGCGATGGCTAGGAGGCATAAATTTGCCGAGGTGTGTCAGCCATTTTAGATTTCCTGTTAGACGTGGCGGTTACTGCTGTAATCTTGTGTGTGTATGTGTACACTTTGGTTTGTGATACCAGTTGTCAGGCCTATGTGGACCGTTTGATGAATTTAGTACGTTTCCTTGTACTTCGGAAACGATTTCAGTGTTAGGCTGGCATAGCTGTGTTTGGTGGAGATTGTCCATTTCGTGATATGCCTATGTCCCAGTTCGCTGATCGAGATAATCGGATACGACTATGTGTTGGCGAGCTTTGCAGCGAGCATTGGGGACTAGATTACGAGTTAGTACCGGTTCTTATCCTCAGATTGACGGGCAATCTTTGAGGACTATTCAGGACTTGGAGGACATGTTGTGGACCTCGGTATTGCAGTTCCGGAGGATTCGAGACCAGCAGTTTCAGTTGTTTGAGATTGCATGTAGTACCAGTTTGTGGACCACTGTGATTTTGATGTTGCTTAATGTCGTTTTGAGGACGATGTTGTATTCCATTGTGCTGGAGTGAGTTTGGTTTGAGTTCGAGTCGATGTTTGATTTGGATTTTGTGGGATGTACTACCACAGATTATCAGATTAGCGGAATGGGTTTGATAATTGCCCGAGTCCGATGTTTGAGCTATGTTGAGATGAGTGTGTGAGTTATGTTGATGTGTGTAAACTGAATTGTGAATTGCCATGTTGTTTTGACCCGTATGTGGTCGTGGGCGAGTTTGTGTTGTTCCGTATAGTTCGGCATCGCCTATAGTGTTGGCATTTGTGTGTGTTGTGTTCCGTGTGGCGGAACTACGTTTCGGGTTTGTTTCGTGTTGTGTACCCTATCAGTTCCTTATGTAGGAACACTTGGCGATTGTGTAGAGCCAGTTCAAATTTGTGATTTGAGGGTACAGGGATTCCAGCACGGAGTTATCTCCTATTGTGGAGACGGTTGTCGGAATTGTGCAGTTGACATTGTCGCTGGTGAGTTGAGCAGTATGCAGAGGCAGTGCTCCTATGTTTGGCCAACAGACTTGGAAATTTCGAGGTCGAAATTTTTCTAAGGGGGGTGGATTTGTGACGACCCGGACCAGAATCAGCAGTATGATCAGCTTGATTGATGAGTTTGTGCGTAGTCGCAGAGTTGCGACAGTTGATTTAATCGCCGAAGCTTCTTAACGACTAAATTATTGGCCGAGAATTGGAGCTGGATCTCTTCTCGAGAGTCATAGTACATGTGATTTTGAGTTTGTGGGCGGTTCCGGATCGTTATTTGGACAACCGAGGAATTAGTTATGAATATTTGAAGTTTCGATGGAAACAGATTAATATGACGAGCTACTTAGCGACTAAATTATCGGACGAGAATTTGGCTTCGGATCCTTCATGGAAGTTGTTCAGAATTTAATTTCGAGTTTGTGAGAACTTCCAGAGCATGATTTTGAGTTACGAAGATTTAGTTGTGAATATTTCCGATTATTGATTGTTTAGTCGATTTAATGTGTGTTGGTTCGAAGGGTTGACTTTTTATCCATTTGGCCGATGTGTTTGACTTCGGGTGATTATGGAAGAACATCTCGAGACGAGTTTGTGGCCGCGAGAATTATGAGAATCGGAGTTACGACGAGGAAGTTACGCGTGTTCAAAGTTCGTCGAAAAGGATAATTATGAAGTTTCCATAATTGGAAAGTCTATAAATAGCAGTTGCCACATTGGGCAAGTCAAACATTTCCATTTTAGGGGTTGACCGAGTTGACCGAGTCAACTCGGTGGAGAGAGGATGGTGGCCGACGTGCTTCACGGTGGTTCATGGCGGCGCGACGATTCCAGCCACCCCAAGGCACGGGGTTGGTTCCATTACGTGTGCCTCGGTTCCCTCTACCCATCTCCGGTCACCGTTCCCGGCATAGCTCACCGGAAAAGAAGGAAAATCCGGCCAAAAATGGAGGAAAAACTTTGTGATTCGGGTTCTTGGATTCGGACCGATTCGAGCTGAATTTTTTAGTGGGCTTTGTAGCTCTCATCACTAGCAAGCTACCATGTAAGTTTGGAGTTCTAATTTTGATTGTGGAAGGAGAATTTTGGATTTGAAATTTGTGTGTACATTCGGTTTTTTCGTGAAATTGACATGGTTAGAGTGAGAATTGGCCTTTGTTGCAGTTGACAAAGTTGCTCAGTGGGTGATTTTGAGTGGAATAGGGGTTGCTCCGCCGTGAAATTTTCCGGTCAGCGGTGGCGCCGCCGTGGGCGGCGGTCAACGGTCAAAGTTTGACTTTTTTGGACTTTCGGCAAGTTGCATGTCATTTGACTCGAAATCGCGCCCCGATTGCAGTGGGGAGGTTCATTTTTCGAGTTGAGCGTCCGAACGTAAAGCGAGGTATTGAGGTGGTATATATGGATTTTCGACGATTCGTCGTATTTGAATTACCTGTTTCCGAGAACGGTGGTTTCTCGTGGTTTGACTTGTATTGTCGAGATATGATTTTGAGAAATGGATTTTGTGAATATTCAGGTGTTCGTGATCGTTCGTTTGGCAAGGGATTTTCCGCCGGATCACGGGTTAATGCGAACTGCGTTACGCAAGCGTGTGAGTGGACAAGTTTCTATTTTCACTGTTGATTTGCGAGTTCGTGGATTTTATGATTTCCGTATTTAAATTATACGATGATTGAGATATATGTTATTTTCGAAGGTGTTGTTATGTGTTTATGGGTGATGGCATTTATAGCATCGATGCTACCAGAGTTGAGAGATTCCTCTGGCCCAGAGTTGAGAGATTCCTCTGAAGCAGGGTTGAGAGATTCCCCTGAGTGCCGCCGGGGTTGAGAGATTCCCCTGGCCTTTCACCGTCAGGTTTGAGCGATTCACCTGACGTCGGGCTTGAGAGATTCGCCCGACAACCTCCATATATATATATATATATGTGTTGTTATGTTTTCCGAACTCGCACTGTTTTATATTGAGTATGTATATAAACTGGTGAAAGGCATATATTTATTTTCGTCCACTCACTCTAACGTTTTTATTTGCCTTTCCCCTAAGCTTTTCGGTTTCCGTGCCCAGTTTGCAGTTCGGACTCTGGTGTCGCACGTCGTGGTCGGAGGCATAGTGCTCGAGCTACTTTGTTTCTTCCAGTAGGTTTATTGTTCTACCTACTGTGGTATACGTATATGATTATGTATTAGAAGTCGCTCTGAGCTTCCTGTTGAATATGTTATACGATTTTACACCGGATTTCAGTAAAGTATAGATATATTTATTGTTTTACTTTACTGTTGATATATTGAGAAATCCGGATGGGATTGGTGCCCACGGTTTGCTTTTTGTGGCATATGATGAAGTGTATTTTCCGCGTGCAGGTAATGGTAATTCCACGATAGTAACGAAACTCTGCCAAAATTTCAAAAAGTTTTTGTTGGTTCGTGTTTTCGATAGGGTTTGATTCCGGTTTAGGCCATTAAACCGGGGTTGGGTCCTTTCACAGCAGTTGAAGTGATTCTGAATCGTCGTTACCTTGGTAGCCTTGCGAGTGGATTTATGCCCTCGCCAGAGTAAGATAACCTTGCGAGAAACTTTTTCCTTCGATGTCACACATGTAAGGACCTGCCAGTCCCTGATTCTTTGAGCCTCGGGTATGAGCTCTATGCTCCAAACCATTTCTCGAGACAACTCGGGCTCACCCAAGATGCCCCCATGCCCCTTGCTTGTTCTATGAACAAATATACTCTCTGGCAAGGGATAAGTCATCCTACATCACTGGATGTGCAGAATGAACACTTTGGCTTTCCAACAGTCACTATTCCTGAATTGACGAAGCCACTTGTGATTTCTCAATCAGTCACTGAGTCATACCAAGTATGGCGCTCCCAACTTTGGGAAAATATATGACACATAGGACCGCTTGCTCGTTTTGTCACCATCTTTTGCGATTTTGGCAAAAGGTTTTGAACTGAAGAGGATCTGGCGATTGTCGGGAAGCTGTACAAGAACACGAGTAGAACTCCCTGGCCACATGTATACTTCTTACATTCTAATGTGCCACATGTATTATCAATTTCTTATATTGTGTATGACCCATCCTTCCTTCTTATAATCAGCACACCCGAGAACCAGACGTGACCGTTGCCGTGCAAGCTCTTAAGAAGAAAAGGTCCAACCCTTCTGGGCAATCAGTAAGTATTGCAAATCATTTACCCAGAACAAATACTTTTTCAACTTTCTCACTGAACCAATAGCTGACCAAATCTTTTAATAGTCTCATAAGCGCAGAAAGACCCACTCCAGGCCTGAGGGGCCATCAAGTGGTATCTAGACAGCTATGGAGATCATCGGCAGGGACAGACAAGCCAAGCTTCAAGCTCATGTCTTCCACGCCTCTTTTGATCAACAGAGTGACAAAGCCTCCGAGGCAAGCGCCTGCTTGGCACTGGTTTTCATTATTGCACATTGGCTATGTGCAAATCCAAATAGCATGCCCACGGTCTCTGAATTTGATGACCTCATAGTCCAAGATTCTTCAGAGTGGCAGAAACTATGCAAGGACGAAGCCCTCGCCAACTCCTACCCGGATCAACATTATGATCTCAAGGTTATTTTGAAGGCCAACATCAGACCTTTGAAGATTTCCTCTGATGACTCCTTCATTAGGTATTTCAACCCAGAGAGGTTTGCAGCCCTGGGTGATCTTGCATCGTTTGATATGATATGGGAGCACATCAGCAAGAGTACCAAGCCTCAGGTGTACCTAGTGAGTTGGAATGATCATTTCTTCATCCTCAAAGTTGAAGATGAGGCCTACTATATTATAGACTCACTCGGAGAAACGCTCTTCGAAGAATGTTGCAAAGCCTACATTTTAAAGTTTGATGATTCCAGCATCATGTGTGGAACTGAAGATCATGAAACAGGACTCGAAGTCATAAAGAACGGGAAAAAGTGCTGTAAAGACTTCATAGCCAGGTTTCTGGCTGGAATCATACTAAAGGAACTCGAGGAAGAAGAGAAGAACAAGCCAGTCGATATTATTATTCTGTTTCGGCATCTTCAGATTGAGTTCCAATTTTGCTTCATTCCTTCCTCTTCTAGCGAAGGCACAAGTTCTCAGAATGACCAAGTCATTCCAGAGCAAGAAATTCAAATCCCTTCCTCGCCAGGGCTCCAAGTCGCAGAACCACAGCCATTTGTTGAGGTTATTCCAGAACCAAGGGACCAAACTCCCCCCTCACCAAAGCATAAGCTTCAAGCGACCAAAGAAACACAACAGTTGTTCCTTGTCTAAGTAAGAATTTCACTCGCTTACTTCGTTTTGTATGTTAATTTCTTTCTGTATTTTGAAGTCATGCAATTGGTGTATCCATTGCATATGTACATCCCAACTATAGATACCTTAGGAGGAATAAGTATGTTTCTAACACACCCAATGTGCGTATACATGGGTTCTTATGGTGTTTGTGTATGTGAGTGTCGAATATTCCCTGGTTTCTTTAGTTGTAGTATCTTTGATTGATATTTTGAGACTCCCTCCATTCTTATCATTCGGATGTGAAATAAACTTTACTAGAGATAAGGATATTCTGTTTCTCTTACTCCATAGATTTTATCCATTACGTTACTAGTAGTGAAATGGAAACGCTCTCCATGTTTAGGTATTGCTGGAGCTGAAGTTTCTTGCTATGTGAGCATTTTAGGGTAATGTCACTCTTGTATTAGAAAATACTTTAGCATGCTTGCTTCGGCTCATGCCTAAGTCCACATTTGTATCGACATAAACTTTTTCTTGAGTTAATCGAATCGCTCTTAACTCAAGGGAATCCCTCTTGATGAGTTCAAAAGGAGACGTTGACTTCAGAGGGAGGTAAAGTCCATAACGTCGTGTCATATGATAAGATTTGATGAGTTGTACTCTTTTTCCTACCAAGTTTCTTTATTTCAAAGGGTCTTATTACTTGGAAAATGTTGTTAATGAGGCAACAAAAACTATTCATATCAAAGTCTCATCGCATTGAAGGCGGGATGCTATAAGTTTTTGCTTTGTCCGAGATTCATTTTTCTCCTGCACAAGTTCTTAGCTCGACAAGATTTTTGATGAGAAGCAACCCGGAATGCCACCGTCGAAGCTGATCAAGATCCATAAAGAAAGACCGAAAATTGTCAATACACCACAAGGGGGAGTGTTGAAATATGTCTTATTATTGTGTGATTATCTTTCCTTATTTGCTAGTCTATATTCTCATGTAATCCTTAGTATATTTGGTCATTATGTACTAGGATTCCCATACCATATGAGGACTAGCATGTAACACTAGATAAAGGCTCTTGGTGCCTTGTATCAAGCTGCACTTCCATAGATGAGCAGAGATTTCCCTGTTGCAATAAAAGTAACGAAGAACTGAACTCATTTACGTTTACCAGAATTTTTTTTGCGGCTATATCACTATGTTCGTGGGACTAAAAGCGGGTTCTATTCCTGTTTTAACTATAACATTTTGACTCGATCAAAGCATGAATGAGCAAAATAAAGGTTGCATTAATGATAAAGATCTCTGGGGAAACTGCTAAAAAAAGATTGAACATGTAGGAAGATCCGAACGAATTCTGCTTTTATCCTTAAACTTCTGTGCTTGGTGGAGAAGAAGCGAACAAAGGTACACTTGCTTGCTTTCTTGTTCTCTGCCGCGAACTGGGATCGCTCGCCAATCAGAATGTTGCACTGGTCAGGTGTGATCAGTCTCATCCATGTAAGAATTAAGAATTCATCTTCCAACTTGTCCAGAAATGGGCATTATGGCAAAGAATAAGAAGAAAACAACAAATTTGTCCAAACAAATTTTATCTTATTGTATGACAAAACTTCTTCAATGAATGTGCTTTCTCTTCTGTCTGATGGAGTTAATAATCAGTGGATAGGCATTTTGCAACACTACAGATTATCAATACTAGATGAGTTTTACCTTCAGCTATTTCCATAAATATTCCAACAATATGTCATTTCTATATCTCATTCATGCATCCTTCTCTCCCTCTCATCGACCGGTTTGTATCACGAGAAGAAAAAACCTAGCTAATTTAGGGTTTTCGTTACTTTCCTGTCGATTGCATAGGTAAATTTTCATATATAGAAAGAAAGAAAAAATGCATGCAGCGTGCATATAACTAACCACGTAGAAATGCATGCGCACAGCTGATCAAATAAGCAGGCAAATTAGCTATAGCTATCTACATCCACGTGCGTTCTCATCAAGAAGTAAAATAATGGATATCTAAGATATATTGATGATTCAAAATATGGATATTTCGACGGAAATATCAATGAATTATCAATCCAGTAAAAATTAGACGAAAACAACAAAAATTAAGAGAAATACATGAAAATTTGTATTGAGACGTCATTAGGTTCTCATATGATCAATTGTTCACCTTATTTATAAAGAAAAATATTAATATATATTAAGCATTGGGACATATGAAATTATGATAATGTTAGATGAATTAGTACATACTGAGTGTTGATAGTTATTAAAATATAGTTCCATACTCATGAATTATTTTTTCGATGACTAAACTGAAATAAAGGTTAAGCTATCATGTCTTGTGTACATTATTTTGTACATCATAAGAAATTTTAGTAGAGTTATTTTGGTTTTGATGTATGGAATAATAAATACTTATTGTGTACGAGAATTCTTACATGAAATACTTAATGACGAAGATTCAAGTTTTAGGAAAATAAAAAGGAAAAGGAATTCAAATTTAGATTCAAATTTTTGTATATATATATAAATAGGTAACAAAGAAACAAATAGGAATCCTAACTTTGTTAGCTAAGGGTTTAAGATTACTTGCAACTTTGGGTTTGTTAGGTTTAATTCCAAACTATTCGATTGGAGTTTGGGTCATGACGTGTTAGGTTGTTGTGAGTGGGTTTTGTTGTTTGAATTTGTGTGACGACCCGGACCAGAATCAACAGTATGATCAGCTTGATTAATGAGTTACTGCATAGTCGCAGTTTGTCGACAGTTATTTGAATCGCCAGCCTCGTTAACGACTAAATCATTGGCCGAGAATTGGAGCTGGGTCTCTTCTCGAGAGTCGTTGTACATGTGATTACGAGTTTGTGGGCGGTTCCAGATCGTTATTTGGACGACCGAGGAATTAATTATGAATATTTAAAGTTTCAACGGAAACGAATTTAAATGGCAGGTTTGTTCGCGACTAAATTATCGGACGAGAATTTGGCTTCGGATCCTTCACGGAAGTTATTCAGAATTTAATTTCGAGTTCGTGGAAACTTCCAAAGCATGATTTTGAGTTACGAAAATTTAGTTGTGATTATTTTCGTTTGTTGATTAATTAATCGATTTAAATGTGTGTTGGTTCAAAGGGTTGACTTTTTATCCATTTGGCTGATGTATTTGACTTCGGGTAACTATTGAAGAGTACGTCGAGACGAGTTTGTGGCCGCGAGAATTATCGGAATCGGAGTTACGACGAGAAAGTTACGCGCGTTTGAAGTTCGTCGAAATGGATAATTATGAGTTTCCATTTTGGGAAAGAGTATAAATAGTAACCTGCCATAAAAGGAAAGCCCATTTAATGAAGTTGACCGAGTTGACTAGGTCAACTCAGTGGAGGAGGAGAGGACTCGCGACGGCTCACGGTGCTTGCCGGCGTCGGATGCTTTTTTGGCCACCCCAAGGCGTGCCTCTGGTCCCATTCGAAGCGCCTTGATGTCCTTGACCCCGTGCCGGCCTCCTCTCGTGGTGGAGCTCACGGTGGAGAGAGAAATGTGGAACCAAAGTTTGGGAAATTTTGAGGTATTCGGGTTCTTGGATTCGGACCGAATTGAACTTCAAGAGGTACTGGGTTTTGTAGCCCTCTTCAATGTGATTCTAACCATATAAACATGGTGTTCTAATTTGATTTAAGCATGGATAATTTTGGGTTTGAATTTTGTGTTTCATTTCGGTTTTACTTGAAATTGGATGTGTTAGAGTGAGAATTGGACTTCGGTGCAGTTGACAAAGTTGCTCAGTGCATGATTTTGAGTGGAATAGGTGCAGCTCCGCCGGGCAATTTCACGTCCGACAGCGGCGCCGCCGTGGACGGCGGTCAACGGCGGCGGTCAAAGTTCGACTTTTTGGACTTTCGGCAAGTTGCATGTCATTTGACTCGAAATCGCGCTCCGATCGCAGTGGGGAGGTTCGTTTCTCAATTTGAGCATCCGAAAGTAAAGCGAGGTATTGAGGTGTTATATATGGATTTTCGACGATTCGTCGGCTTTGAGTTATGTGTTTCCGGGAACGGTGGTTTCTCGTGATTTGTCTTGCAATGTCGAGTTATGACTTTGAGTATTAGATTTTGTGAATATTCAGGTGTTCGTGATCGTTCTTTTGGCGAGGGACTTTCCGCCGGATCACGGGTTAACGCGATACGCGTTACTCCAGCCTGTGAGTGGATAATTTCTTTTCACGGAAATGTTTGCGAGTCTTTTATTTGATTTATGAACTTGAGCATGCGTATGAGATTTCGGATTACATGAGCATGTGTTTACGACTATGCGATTATATTTATACGGATATACGTATACGAATATACATACATTTATATGCTGTTTCATGCATTTGCATCAAACTGTTCATGATTTGGTTTACACAGAGTACAGTTTGTTTATGATGTTGTATCGATACACTTGCATCCCGGCTGATCCCCGAGGATGTATGCCAGGGGTGGCTGTGACTCCTGACCCGAGGTCTTTACCGGGGGGAGGCAGACCTCTGACCTGAGGCTTTTCTGGCTAGAATCACGTGTGGGTCTGGGATCCCGTGATTCGGACTGTACTAGCACGGTGTGTGTCCATGAGTGACCCCGTGGGATTTTTACTTGCATGCTCAGTACACTGGAGGAGTGTGAGTTTTACCTCGTGTACTATGTTGTTTTTATTTACCTGGACTCGCATATGTTATTTTAAACATATATATGAACTGGTGAAAGACATTTATTTTCGTCCACTCACTCTAACGTGTTTTATGTCTTTCCCCTGGGCTTTTCGGTTTCCGTGCCCAGTTTGTAGTTCAGGCTCTGGTGTCGCACGTCATGGTCAGAGGCATAGTGCTCGAGCTACTTTGTTTCATCCAGTATGTTTATTGTTCTACCTACTGTGGTATGCGTATATGATTATGTATTAGAAGTCGCTCTGAGCTTCCTATTGAATATGTTATACGATTTTACTCCGGATTTTCAGTAAAGTACATATATATTTACTACTTTACGTTATTGTTGATATATTGAGAAATCCGGATGGGATTGGTGCCCACGGTTTGCTTTTTGTGGCATAGAGATGAAGTGTATTTTCCGCGTGCAGGTAATGGTAATTCCACGTTAGTAACGAAACTCTGCCCAAATTTCGAAAAGTTTTTGTTGGTTCATGTTTTCGAAGGGGTTCGATTCCGGTTTAGGGAGCTAAATCGGGGTTGGGTCCTTTCAATTTGGTCTTACCAACAAAGATATAAGTCTAAATATCGGATAAATTCAAAAATATCGAGTATTTTGACGATATATCACGAATATTTCAGGAAAATTGGACGAGATAAAAATATATGTAGAATTTATATCAGATAGTGAAAAAACAAAAATATTGACGAAATATCAAGGATAGTTTCGCTTTTTGGCTCTTAGTTCTCATATATATAGAACTGCATCTTATCGATGATCGATCAATCATCTCGATTTAAGTACACGATTGACATGAGAGACCCGTAGCAATTAGGCAATGTGTGTGCGCCCAGATGGAGTGCTTTATGGCAGCTTGAAAGACGTACTAGCTACTTCATGCGTATATTTCTACTGGTCAAGTGATTTTGGGATTATGAAGTACGTGATTGATCAACCAAACCAACCATTCTTCTAAGAACGGATGAATGGATCATTTCCAAAAAAAGAAAAGGAAGGGATGAATGGCTTTCCTCGAGTACGTATTTTGAATGTGTGAATTGGAGGACGAAAACGAATCTAACCTAGCTAGACTTTTGAGAACTTGATGAGAAATATATATATATATATATAATTTCTATTCAGAGCAGAGTTCCATTTTGAAAATAATGAGCGAAGTTTTGATTTTTACAAGATTGAAAATTTTGCTCGATTATTGAAACTATTCAATCTTTATATAATTATTAAATGATCATGCTTACAAAAAATCAGTTCAATCGGAGGTGATTTGACCATTTGATTGCTACGTTAAACTTTTAAGTTATGTCGCATGAACCGTGTTCATCAAAAATTTAATGTGATAATCAAATAACCAAATCGTCTTCGATTGGATTAATTTTTCATAAGCATGATCCTCAAGTGATAATCTAAATGATGATTGATTTCAATGGGCGAGCAACTTTGTCAATCTTGTAAAATTAGAAACTTCGCTCTATTTTTTTTAAAGCGGAACTCCGCTTTAAATAGAGACTATATAAATATATATATATATAACGTGTTTTTGAATTGAATAACGATTAATATGACACGTAAGATTCAACATTGTTTCAATATTTTCCTAACTCAACTATCTTTAAGATGTTGAGAGTTTCACCTCAAAAAGCTCAATAAAACCCACTCACATTTTAATTATATTTTACTTTATCCTATTTTAATTGATGTAAAATCATTCAGTGCTCCAACATCCTTGTGCCAATAGAGTTGGGTCTCGAATTGTATGTGCGACATTAACATAAATTGTTTGAGGTAATCTCTATTTCTCAAGAACCTTCGTTTTTCTTTGTCGAAATCTCTTCTAGAAAAGTACGCGTAATGAGTAGCTAGCCATTTCCACTCGAACCAGCCAGCCATAAGAAAAAAAAATATATATATAATGACCAGCCATTAAAGATGTTACTGAGAGCATATGCATTGGTTTTGCTCAAGTAACCATGAATTCCGGTGGGGGCCAGCTCGAATAGCACGAGCAAGAGGAAGAAGATGGTGCAGCGTTGTAATCGGTGGCCGGCGACCGCTCGTTGACCGAACTCGCGAGCTGCTGCTCGAGCAAGCTTTGCTCGTCGTAGAGGAGGAGCAGCCTGGCGGAGCCCACGCACATGGGTGACGCCAGGCCGCCTGGTTTTTTTTTTCTATACGACGCGTGTAATAGGTTTTTTTTTTCTATACGGCGCCAGTAAAAGGTTTTTTTTTACGGTGAGGTGCTGGACCAATCGGGAGGCAACATGTGGCCAGCTATTGATCCATCTTCACCCTCAATGATCAGTTATCTTGGGCCGTCCATTTCAATTGAAAAATTGAATCTGACGGCTCAGATTCAAAGGCAACGACAACAAACATTTTTCTGAATACCAGCTATTTTTTCTGACGCGCAACACACTCGTTTCTGCCCAAAATTATTCTAAAAATTTTCCAAAATTTACAAACACCACTCAACAATTTTCCTATAAATACTACATCAATTTTACAAACCTCCCACACCAATTTGTGCACAACAAGTTCATTATCTCCCTCCATATCTTCTCTTATTCATTTGTGTTTTTTTCTGAAAAAAATGTCGAATTGGCTTGCTTCGGAAGATTTGCAATTGTGCATTTCTTATATGAATGTTAGCATTGATCCTATCACCGGCAACAAACAAAAAGTCGACAAATTGTGGGAAAAGATCTATGCCAATTATATCAAAAATTGGGTGATTGGTCATGGTGAATCAACCAAGGAAGATCGGACCCAAACTGCAATTTCATCTTGTTTTACTAAGTTGAAGCCGGTTTTCAATCTTTGGGGCGAAACTCTTAGTTATGCACGAAGGAATCCACCACCAACCGACACCTCTCCACAAGATCAAGTAAGTCCTAGAAATTTTTCCATGTCTATTATTTTGATTTTATGAACTAAATGTTGTCATCTCCATTAAACATAAATAAATTGTGACATAGAAATTTGTTAATTTTTATAGTTAAGAAAAACTCAAATTTGGGTTGTCTCGAAGACAGAGAAAGATTTTTCGAAGTTTGAATGTTGGGAAGTGGTGAAGACTCATCATTTATTTAGAAAAACCACGGCTATTACTCCACGTATTTACAACTACGAAGCTACTACTCCTACCGTTAGCGAAATACCTCCCACCGTCAATTTGGATGAGGATGAGGTGATTGCAACACCAACGAGCAACCGCGAAGGTCCTTCGAGTCCCCCTAGACCACGTGGAGTGAAAGCGGCAAAAGAAGCAAGAAAAAAAGGGAAAAAAATCATGACTCCTACAAGTGAGCTACGAGATGAGGCTTTGAAGACCATTGCAGCCAATCACGCCATTTTGGCCGCTGCTTAAAAAACAAGTGAGGATAATGATTTTGCTTTACACAAAGTGCAACTCCTCCTTCAAGAGAAAGACTTCAAATTGAGAGCTCTACAAAAAGAAACAAGGATCATGACCATGGACATGGAGAGAATGACCCTAAATTCAAAGAGGTATTTCACGAAGAGGAAAGCGAAAATCCTTAAGCAAGGAGAAGGAGACGACAACGAATCATAAGATAGCAAGGGAACCTTTTCAAATTGTTATCGCCAACTTTTTCAATAGTTTGGCTTTCGTAATAAATCTAGGCTTGGTTTGTCATTAAGTAATTTAAATTTTCAAGAAATAAAAATGCACTTTTTATTTAGAGATGTTATTAAATAACATTACATGGAATCCAAATTAAAATACACCAAATTAAATTACACCAAATTGAAACAAACATAATGCAAATACATATAATTCAAACAACATTTTTAGATATGTTCATCGGTCTCTAGAAACCAGTTGTGCTTCACCAAGTCCCTCTGAAGCTCTCCATGGATATAAGAAGACTGAAGATCAACAATATGGTCATGAAATCGTTGTTCATCCAGTCCTTCCATTCCAACTATCAAAAGAAATCCAATTACCTTGTTTATCCACTGGCCTATCATAATTTGCGAAAGCACTTGATTGGTTTTGTAGATCTTCTTCTTCATTCTCCTCAAATTCTACCTCATCAAACTCTTCCTCAACTATCATGTTATCTATAATGATGCAAGCCAACATAACACTTTTTATTACCCATGTGTGGTGAGACCAAGCTGCATGATGAATCATTGCTCAACGAGATTGCAAATTGCCAAAACACCTCTCCACGTCTTTGCAGTATGCCTCTTGTTTCTTTGAGAACAACTTCTGTAGTAGAGTCTGAAGATTGGAAATAGTTTTGACAAATGATGAGTACCTTGGATAAATTTCGTTAGCCAGATAGTAAGTGTTGTTGTATGTCATATCGTTGACTTTATAACTCTTTTGCGGGCTACTTCCGGCAAGGAGTGAATCGAAGATATCTGAATGGTGAAGCACGTTGATATCATTATGTGCTCCAGGTACCCTAAAGAAGATGTGCCATATCCACGTGTCATATGAGGCCACGGCCTCCAAGATAATAGTGGGACACTTAGACCGGCTGGAGTATGCCCTTTGCCAAGCTGTTGGACAGTTCTTCCATTCCCAGTGCATGCAGTCGATGCTTCCGATCATACTTGGAAAACTCCGATGCCTGACCCTCTTTAGAATTCGAGTGATGTCAGCTGCATTTGGACTACGAAGGTAAATGTCACTTTAAAGCTCGTGCACTTGGGTGCACCACTTCTTTATACATTTTAGTGTGGTTGATTTACCCATCCTTGTGTATTCAGCACACTGATCTGCGGCTGCGCCGTACGCCAACATTCGGAGAGCATCAGTCATCTTTTGTTGCAGAAGAAGTTCTTGCAATTCAATGGCATCTGCTCTTTGATGCCAAAATGGATCGTTGTTGTAGAGATCCGTGCAGATATGGTTGAATAAGTTCAAACTCATTCGGTACCTCCGACGAAATGCTTGCTCGTTGATGACCGGGCGTTCGATGAAGTAGTCTTCCATAAGATTATGTCCCCTTTGCACCTTCAACCTTTCTTCGTTTGGAATGCGGCGAGGTGGTTCATCATCAAACGCTGTAGCTACCATGACCGTGTCAGTGATGAAGGCGTTAGTTATTTCTGTATTTTGCCGGCGTTGTTGTCATCTCCTCGTGAAAAAGGTGTTTAAACTAAAAGGATACATCTTACTAATGCTGGAATGTGAAGAAATGTTTGAAGAAATAGCAAGTAAGTTGTAGATGGTGTGAGAATATATGAAGCACATTGATCCTTTTATAGCCGATTTTAGGTTATCTGAAATCTGATGATGACAACACATGTCATCTCCTGACTGGTCGGAAATCTCACCAAAAATCTTCGACAATTATTCACATGACAATGTCACGTGAAAGTGACACGTGTCGTCAATTATTTATAAGATAACTATCTGTCGGTGTGACACGTGTCAACTCGTCATTGGTCAAAAATCTTACCTGAAATCTTATTCAATTATTCATACGACAACGACATGTGTCATCTATGTATTGGTTGAAAATCAATTTTAATTTTTTTAATTTAAAAATTAATTTATGAACAGTAATAGGAGGTGCTATTTTTTTGCACTGTTGCGCGAAAAAAAGGAACTGCACCTCCTAATTGATGAATAATGTCTGCTCCACCTCAAATAGTGTATGCTTCTCCTCAAATAGGAGGAGCAAAGCCCTCCCATGGGTGCATATGCTCTGATGGGAGCAGTTCTTTCCTAAGGCTGTCTTGCCGGGTAGATTATAGGGAGAACCAATTACGGGGCTTAGCAGAGGATGAGATGGGGTATTTTGGGGTTTTGACAAGGGAAGAGAGGGGTATTTTGGGTAGAAATGGAGGATTTCTATTGGTTGGCTTGACCATTGTAATGGTTAGGCAGCCCCATTGAAGTGTTGACCTACTGATGGACGACTCTTAACCTAGTACTATTTATTCATCATTAGCAAGTTTAGCAACCATGCGAGTTGTTTGGGCCCAAAATAAATTAAAACATATATTCGGCATTATTGGGCAAAGAATCAACAGGCCAACACATGCGATCCACAAACACTGCGAATCTAGAAATCTCGATTGCGTGCAAGATTCCTAAGCGAGATAGGAAAAGATGCAAAATCTTTGTTTCCTAATCATAAATGTTTCGTTGAGCAATACAAAGAACAAGATCATCAACCTCTATAAATAAGCAAATCAAAGCAGTTTTGAGGACCTCCACACACACACGAACTTACGCACAAATAATTCTTACTCTCTCTCAGCGAGTAAACAACCAAGCGATAGCGAGCTCAGAATCTGGTTCACCTGACAGAGCGTGGAGATTCGAAGGTTCACTCTAGCAACAACCAATCGAAGACGGGGATCATAGGAATCTGGTTCACCCGACAGAATGTGGAGATTTCGGGGGTTTAAGAAGTCACTCTCAATGTTCTCAACACTTGCCCTTAATATTGCTTTGCTTTATACTCACATTACGTATAAAGTATCGATCCTTTATGACTCAGCGAAAAGACACAAAACCTAAGTCTTGAAGCAATTCAGACAAGTAAGACTCAACGAGCGAGGTTGATACTCTTCTCGCTCCAATCGCTTGTAAGGAAGTAGAGCCATACGCGACGCACTACATAACTACATTTTGTCATCTGTAGTGACACACCACACACGACGTATAAGACAGAGAAGAAAGACAGTTTGTGATTTTTTAATCACAACGATCTGGTTGGAGAAATCAAGCCAAACACGAGTAAAAAACGTACAATATATTTGTATATACACACACAAAGAACGTCGCCATATCTGATTGGCAAAACAAAGTGCTTCTTAGTTTCATGTCGTTAGTTTGGTAGGTTAGAGTGGTAGGTTTATTTCGCAACCAATCTCATGAGGATGTTGTTGACTTGGTTAGACTACTTTGGTCGATCATGATTTTTTTAGCAGTCCAACTTACTTTTGTTCAACGACGTACCTACCATTTCCAAGCGTATCTCTCCATCTTACCTTAGCAGCTGGTAGAGTAATTTACACCAATCCACAGCTAGCCATTAAGCAAACTCCAATTGGCTCCGGCCACATTGTATTCCTCAATCTAGGTAGTTCCCTTGTAATATTTCTTTCGATTAGTATAGACGTTGATCAACATACAACCACCAACAAACTTCAAACTAAAGATTAAGGATGCGCATGCATAAAGCAAACCAAAGAAAAGTCCATTGGGCTCAAGTCCTCCCAAGTAACGTAAACTACTTGGGAGAGAGAGAACTCACGTGAGTTGCACATGGATGAATACTGAACAGTGAAAGAAACAGTAAACCCAACTTTGTTATTGGGCCACTATATGCATGCATGCATGCAGTTTGAGCTTAAAACCCGAGAGGGAAGCAGCAAAAAGCATATGAATTTTTGATCAACTCAACTGAGAAATTTTCATGCTATTATTATTCACCTGATCATCTGGCATGAGAAACTCTGCAATTCACCTAAGACATTATCACAAGGCAATCAATAAAAACCATCAAGCTCTCAACTTCTCTACCTTATTAGCTTCCCTTGTTGTCGATTCTCAAAACCCATGTCTTCAAACCCAGAGGCGCGCATTGCTCAATCTCTTACAACATTCCGTTTCGGGCAAACCCATTTTGTACTACAAAGCAATTCATGCCAAAATCATCGTTTCATGTTTTAAAGAAGATGTCTTTAGTGCCAATCTCCTACTTGACGCGTATAATAAATCTGGGTCTGTTGTTTATGCACGGAAGGTGTTTAATACAATGCCCGAGGCGAACTCGGTTACTTGGTCTTCTATGGTTTCTATGTATACCAAGCATGGGAATAGCCGAGAGGCATTGAAGGTGTTTTCGGAGTTTCATAGGAGTTGTGATGATGGGAGACCCAGTGAGTATACTTTACCGAGTGTCATTCGGGCGTGTACGCAATTTGGAGGGGATGTTCAAGGTGCCCAAGTGCATAGTTTTGTTGTTAAGACCTGATTTGAACACGAAGTCTTTGTTGCTACTTCTCTGATTGATTTCTACGCAAAAACTGGTGATATAGAGGAGGGAAGGTTGATTTTTGATGGATTAGAAGTAAAAAGTGCGGTTACATGGGCTATAGTTATAGCAGGGTATGCCAAAAGCGGAAGAAGCACAACGGCTTTGAATTTGTTTTACCAAATGAGAGACAGTAATGTTCTTCCTGATAAATATGTGCTGTCTGCTGTTTTGCTTGCATGTTCTGCCCTCAAGTTCGTTGGTGGCGGCAAGCAAGTACATGCTTATGTGCTGAGAAGAGGAAGCGAAATGGATGTTTCAGTGGTTAATGTACTGATAGACTTCTACACAAATTGCGGTCAAGTCCATGCAGGACAGAAGCTATTTGATGAGATGGTAGTCAAGGACCTTATTACATGGACCACAATGATAGCTGGGTACATGCAAAACTCGATGCACAAGGAGGCTGTTATGCTATTTTCTGAAATGGCCAGACATGGTCGGAAGCCAGATGGGTATGGGTGCAGTAGCATTCTCACTTCATGTGGCTCACTTGAGGCTCTGAAACATGGGAGAGAAGTGCATGCTTATACTATCAGGGCCAGTCTTGTCTATGAATATTATGTGAAGAATAGTTTGATTGATATGTATGCAAAATGTGATTCCCTGGCTGATGCAAGAAGAGTTTTTGATTCCATGACTGATCATAATGTGGTCTCTTACAATGCAATGATTGAAGGATATTGTAGACTGCATATGGTGTCTGAAGCACTGGATCTTTTCAATGAGATGAGGCTTAAATTGTTCCAGCCTAGTATTTTGACATTCGTTAGTCTTCTTGGTGTCTCAGCCGCTCTATTGACATTAGAATTAAGCAAGCAAATCCATGGTCTGACCACCAAGTACGGGTTCTCTTTAGACATGTTTGTTGGCAGTGCTCTGATAGATGTTTATTCCAAGTGTTCATATATTGGTGATGCTAGACTTGTATTTGATGAGATGGATGAAAAAGACATTGTAGTCTGGAATGCGATGTTTTGTGGATATGCCCAACAGGTAGAAAGTGAAGAGGCTCTTAAGCTCTACTCAAATTTTCAGTTATCAGGACAAACGCCTAACGAGTTTACTTTCGCTGCTCTAATCTCAGCAGTCAACAACCTAGCAAGTATTCAGCTTGGTCAAGAGTTCCATAACCAGATCATTAAGATTGGCCTTGAGAACGATCCTTTCATTACAAATGCCCTTGTGGATATGTATTCCAAATGCGGTAGCATTAAAGAGGCTCGCAAGATATTTGATTCCAAAACTGTGAAAGATGTGCGTGCGGAATTCCATTATATCAACATATGCTCATCATGGAGAAGCAGAAGAAGCTCTTGTAATGTTTGAAAAAATGATGGAGGAGGGAATAAAACCCAATTTTATCACATTTGTGGGTGTTTTATCAGCTTGCAGCCATGCAGGCCTTGTGGAAGATGAACTCCGTCACTTTGAATCAATGCCTCAGTTTGGAATCGAACCAGGAGTAGAACATTATTCTTGCATAGTCACTCTCTTGGGACGTGCCAGTAAATTATTTGATGCGAAAGACTTCATTGAGAAAATGCCAATGAAACCAGCAGCAATAATATGGAGGAGTTTACTCAGTACGTGTACAGCTGCAGGTAATGTAGAATTGGGGATATATGCATTAGAGATGGCAATTCAGAATGATCCAATGGATAGTGGATCATATATTTTACTTTCAAATATTTATGCATCTGAAGGCATGTGGGCTGATGTCAAGAGGATTAGGGAGAAGATGGAGTATAATGGTGTAGTGAAAGCAAAGGGATGTAGTTGGGTCTAACACCATCTAGCACCATATATGATGAGCATGTTTTGAGGGAGCAAAAGCATGGTTGACGAACCTATTTGCTGCAAACCAAGTTCAGCCAATCTAACTATCTAGCTTATAAGGGTTGGCTGTGTGCCGGACATTACTTCACTTCTGATAAATGGAGGAGAAATATGGTTTGATTTTTTTTAAAAGTGAATCCAACATTATGAGCTCCTGATGACCTGATCAGTTATAAAATGAAAATTTTGAGGTGCATCCATCTGAGGAAAAGCTCATGCTCGCTATGGACGTAAGTGCAATGATAATGGATGAAGATTTTCTCTTAAAATTGAATCGTGATTCACATCTAAGATGCTGGTGGAAAACATCACTGGAGCCAGACGGCTGATCTGAAGAGATGGAGACGACATGGAAGTTGTTTCTGAAATGGATAGTCGTATCATTCTTGACATGGGAGTAGGACCACATTTGATCTTGAAAATTTAAGATCAACACTCTAGTACTCTTAAATGGCAGACAAGTGAAGCTGAGGTCTAGTGTTTGTTGTATGGACATGTTTTGGCTCGTAACGTCAATCCCCCACACACTCATCTCCATTCTGTAGTTTCCAGAGCTACCTGTGGATTCTTGTGCTTCCCCAATGCTCCTTCTGATCATCGAAAGTGAGGACGAAAGAATAGTTTAGAGAGCTTTGCACTACTGCTATTTTTATTATGACCGTGTACTCAAATTTTATGGAATGATGAAGTTTGCTCTTTACTCTTTAGATCATCAATGACTGAACAATCTCAAAGATAGTCGACAAGACCAGTAGTGAATCTTGGATCTGCTTAGTTTGCATCTGCGAAGCTCTCAACTACTGAAAGGGTTGGCGTACAAGTCTGATGGCCTTATATAGTTGATGAGCAGTACGAATCTTTTGGATATTTCTGCATGAATTGGCAAATTCCCCACAACAAATATGTGAGGCGCTTTATTACGTTGAAACGGAAGTATAAGGACCAAAGAGAAGCAGCCCCGTATTATATATATATATGATATGATGATGATCATGCAATTTATACGATTTGAATTGTGAAATCAGTGTTGTTTCAAGATGTTGCATGCGGTCATTGCATTTCTGTGAGAACTATGTATGAGTAAAAATCACATGACCAGACAGTATAGAAATTGGATGAAAACAACAGGTATTTTTTAAGATTATCTCTGAGATATTGAAAGAAATTAATTTAAATAATTAATTATAGGTATTCTAGGTATGATAACCTTTACGCCTAAGAGTAACTCCAACAGCTTCCTTGTATTTGAGTTTTTCTCCATTTTAGGGAAAATTTTGATTGTTTTGCTCCAACATATTCCCTAAACACATTCCTCATTTTAGAGAATTTGATGAGAGAGAAAACCACATTCCCTAAATTTACAGAATTCTCTATATGTTTAGAGAAATCTTTAAAATGGGGAATTTGTTGGAGTTGAAACACAAAATGCATAGTAAGAGCATCTCCAACAATTTTTGTAAACTATCTAATTAAAATTGTCATTTTAGAGGAAAAACACCATATTTTAGTTCCAACAGCTCTTGTAAAACATCTTGTATCTTATAGAAAATGGAAAAAATATATAGAGAATCTCTATATCTATAGAATTCTCAAAACTTGTATATTTATCTCAAAATCTCTAAAATTTATTGTTCATCTGCCTTAGTTCACTCTCTTTCCTCAAAATGAGCAAGCTTTCGCATTGGATTTTGAGTTTGATATAATATTTATATGGATTCATTAAATTATACAAGAAATCATTATATTTTGTAGTGTAAAATAGAAGAGTTATTAGAGTCTGAATCATTTTATTTTACAAATTTTGTGTTTTTCTCTTATATAATAGATAATTTTTACAAGAGCTGTTGGAGATGCTCTAAGTTGTGTTTTTTTTATAAGGCAAAGACGCGAGGCACTTTTATTGGTCAAGTAGTATATAACGTTAAAACAATAGACACTCAAAGGGTATGTGAGAAAAGACCACTACCAAGCTATTATAGAGAAACCCTAAAATAATTAAATAACATTGTAATCAAAAAGAATATCCAAGTAACCAAGACTATGCCCACGCGTGCCCAGAAAAGCACCAACATGGATAGACCAAGGTAATGTTTGTCTATGCTACTCAAGACCCTAAGCCTGGGGGGACCCCAGGGTCCAGCACATCCACCACCACTATGGCACCATTTCCCTCGCCTTCAGGGGAGGATGCCATGCCTGGTTCCACCAAGTCTGAAGCCTCGGGCTCCTCCGTGGCTAGGCACCTCCCTCGGATCTTCTTCTTGCGCACTCTTGGTGATCCAGTCACCACAGTCCCCACCGCCTGCGACTCATCCTACGGTTTTTTTTTTAACCTAACCGCCAGCGCCCCTCCTGCTTTTCGAGGGAAATAGTTGCACTTGGCCAAACTCATCAGTCAGAGAAGTAGTAAGTGCTTTACGGAGTAGTTCACTCTCTTGTGTTGGATTTGGTAGAGGAACCCGAGCTTGTCGTTGATAAACCTTCACTGCCCAACAAGAAGAAGGAAGAGAGGTGTCAAGAGTTTTCCTTTTGTTGCCAACTTCAGGCCTGGAATCATCCGCAAATCTTACTCCTGGAGTAGCGATTTTTGGTGACTTGAAGGAGAAGGCACCAAGTTGTCGAGCGAGCTCCGTAGTAGAATTACCCGGAAAGGATAAAGTGAAACCGGGGGCTGCTAAAGATAAACCATTAGAGCTTGCCAGAGTTGTAGAGGAAACAGGATTCCTAGTCAAACTAGGAGTCTTAGTTTAACCAGGAGACACTGCTTGACCCGTAACCTCATGGACTGCCCCAACACCAATCTTATTCCTCACTCTCGGGGCGGGGATGTTCAGCACCGCCATGGCTTCCTCCGCCGCCGTCATGTCCGGAGGGCCGCCACAAACCACATATTCGAAGATGCCACATGTTGAACAATAGCCACAGAGGCGATCATATTAGAATTTCACCGAGGTTACCACGCCATCAAATTCGAAGACCTCCGATGGAAAAGCTTGTTTCACCGGTTTGTGTACGTCGTGCCAAATGCGGGCACATATGCGCTTCCCACTCCTTATTCCGGGTTCATCAAGCCGAATGATCTTTCCAA
Source organism: Geum urbanum (assembly GCA_946800695.1). Taxonomy (NCBI): domain Eukaryota; kingdom Viridiplantae; phylum Streptophyta; class Magnoliopsida; order Rosales; family Rosaceae; genus Geum; species Geum urbanum. The sequence continues at coordinate 17,558,208 of OX327017.1, read as the reverse complement.
GGGTTGCAGCAATGTATCAGACGGAGGTGACCGTCTGCAACCATGGTGGTAACCCCATCACTTCAACCCAAACAGGGATCCGGTCTAAGGCAACTTCTCCAACGTTCCCTATGCCATCATAGGCGTTCAAAACCAGATTGGATTTGCCATAGAACTATATCCCCTCCTTCAAGATCCGGTCCCTCTCTGCCTCCACGTCGAAGGAGAAAACAAAACGTCCGCCATGATGCCGGATCGAGAGCCTTTTCTTCAAGTCCCATACTCCGGAGATTGTGCCCATAAAGGCCTTAGGGCTGGTTTCCTTCACTGTCAGCAGTCTACCAATAGCGTAGTGTTTGGAGTTTCCAGAGTCCTTAACGCTAACGAGGTCCTGCCTCTCTTTGTGATTGCAAAAGTAGCCGAGAACCTACAGGATGCACCATCAGAGGAGGCCATGGGGTGCTGCGTTGTTTTGCGGCGCTCTAGGGTTTTTTTTGGAAGTACACTTGTACAATAGTTCTTTAAGTTGTGTTTTTTGTTTCTCTATAATGAAGAAATTATAGGGAAGTTGTTGGAGATGCTCTAATTGAATTAAAAGTTTTCATATGTTTTCTTTACTTTTTGATATGTTATTCGAAACAGTAAATAAGCTAACTTAGAACATCCGACTAGATGACCGTACTTTTTGTATGGTTATGTACCTAGTTGTGCTAGAAGTCCTATTTCCTAGGAATGTGCTTATGATTGTTGCATTTACTGCATTATACATAAATATATATGTTGTGATAATGGATCAGAAACCTAACGGGGTTTTCATTATAATTATTAGCTAGACATAGTAGCACGCTTTTTGATGAGAATTTACCTTAAAAGAACTCGGGATTAGTAGTATTTCTTGGTCTTTCCCAACTATATTCATCCGGCCTATGTATATCTAGATTAGACAAGGTATGAAAAATCGATATTATCGGCAATATTTCGATTTTTTGGAGTTACCTGAAAAATCTTCAAATATATCCCTAAATTTTTTCGAAATTTTTCGATTTTTATCGATATTTCCGATATATCCCCGATATTCCCGATATTTCCCGAAATTTTCAAAATTTTTGTAAACTTTTCACATTTAACATTTAGTTTGGTAAATGTCCAATCTTCACATGCTCAATGTCCAATTCACTCTTCGCGTGACATGTCCAATACATGCAGAATTACATGGGAGAACAATCATTTAAAGATTATTCTTCACAATACACACATGATTAAGCATAGGGAGCAGATGGAGAAAATAGTGTGAATTTCGAATCTCATAGGTCCCCTACGTGGTTTTGAAGTATTAATATATTTGATTTTGTGATGTGTGATGTGTAATATATTGTACAAAAGATGTGATGGTCTAGCCTCCCATAAGTTTTAGCCATCAAAAAATAAAAATAGAACTAATAAATTATATTTTAATAATTATCAGCACTTAACACGTACTAATTCACATAGTAATATAGCAAATTCATATGTGTTGGTTTTTGATCAATATTTTCTTTTCACAAAAGGTAGATAATTGATCATGTAACAACCTCCAAAAGTTTTATTACAAATTTTCATGTATTTCTATTAGTTTTCGTCAGAATTTTCACTGAATCGATATTTCCGTCGATATATCCAAATTTTAGAACGTCGATATATCCTCGACATCTGATATTTTACTCCTTGAGACTGACACTCTTACACGGGAACACTTCAAAAGTTCAAACTAAAAAAGCATGAAATAAGAAATAGTAATAAATCAGAAAACGGATAGACTAAAAATCCCAACTGAGGCATGTCTATTATATCAACCTAAAAACACCTTCATCATCTGGATATTAGACCCCGTAAGACATCAAGACAATTTAGTAATGGATTCTTGATTTCACCTTAATCCTAAAATCATACTGATCATAAGTCATAACTACTGGATACAACCTGCCTGAGCAACATTTCTCTAATCTCCTCAACCTCCACATCCGCAATTGGATCCACTCGTTCTCTTCTTCTTCTTTTTCTTCTTCTTGCTGCCATCCCCACCACAAACAAATATAACCACTAATATCAGTGAGATAGACACCAGAACCATGAAGAGCAAAGGCAACCAGAGCAGCAGCTCTTTCGAGTCTGAGTGGTAGTGTGACAAGTATATGAGACCGAGACGACTCACTCCCGCCCCAAGCCCGAGCTCTCTGGCCATTTTTCTGTAGTGAAGAACAAGATAACTAGATGTGTGTTCATTTTGAAAGTTATTCACTGCATACATAATTTATATATAGATCAGGAGCTTCATTCTCATTGTTGGTATATATAGTACTTACACGGCCAATTACATGTACTTAACCACTAACCACCCTGACACCGCCTAAGACATTAACAAGATGTCACTGAGAGCTACAACTTCGCCAACAAGACCGAGCTCATCGGATCAGCCACATGCCCAATACGACAGAGCGAATGACAAGACAGAAGGAAGAAATTCATCACACATCGAATAGGAAGAGAACAACCTTCACTCAACCACCTTTATTAAGCAAGCACTTAATGACTTTTATAGGTAATCATATCCACTCTACTTTGTACCGCAGTTATACTTGATACATAATCTGAATTAAGTATCAGAACGTTGAAGGCGGATCAGTCCCGTCAAAACCTCTAGCGTCATGTTTGTGTAATGTTTCCTAATAGCAACCTAGCAAGGACAATGGAAAAACGCGTTACATCAGCTACCCTAATCATGCTACCGTGTCTCTATTAGTATCTTAACAGAAACCGGTAGAAACATTTAGCGCCATCTATGAAAAAAATCCAAAGTGCAAACCATATACAACCACCACACTAAAAAGCCTGAAACAGCAAACTCCAGTGAGCGACAGATGGCATTCGAAGAAGAAACACATGAACAAACGACACTGGTAACCCAGAAGAGCCGCGTGATTTCGGCAAGCAACATATTTGGTGACTTCCACGATCTGTCGGAGGATGAGGCAGCGGCACGCCTAGTCGAGGAACTAAAGCAAGCCCGGGCCGCCAGAGATCTAGAGCGACAGACTCGCGAAAGGTTGGAAGAGAAATTGGAGAACTTTATGCGCCAGTAGGAGGCCCGTTACAAAGGAACACAGAACAATGAGCAGAGGGTTGGTAGCGAGAATGTCGTTAGGATCAACCTGCCTAGTGAACTGATGAATTCCAACCTTAATGGACTGTCCCTATTACCCACCAGAGTGGAGCAGATGAACGAGCCAGGTTCAGTTGATATCAATGCAATCTTGCTACTACGAATGGAGGAACTTGCGACAGAGGTAACATTACTCAAAAAATCTTGACAGATGGGGCGAGACGAGATGTTAACCCCGAGGGTGAGCCCCTTCTCAAATAGAATCCTGGAGGAAGGAAGAGACCTTCATGTTAAGACCGTCAAAATAGTGAGGTTTAACAGGAAGGGAAATTCGCGTATCCATATCAACAAGTACCAATCCATCATGGCATAAACCCATTATTCTAACGCTACCCTATGCTTTCTCTTCCAAGAAACCTTGTTGAAGGATGCAAGGAACTGGTTCTATGGGGTGCCTGCCGGTACGATACGGTTATTTGGGGAATCGACGGAGTGTTTCTTGAAAAGATATCGATTACAAGGAAAGTATCATACAGCTAGGCAAGGTTCTAAAAAACGCCGCCCAGGGCCGCCTAGGCGCTGGGCGGCAAGGGACCGTTCCGATTTTGCCCAAATCGTTGAAGCTGGGCGCTGGCGCAAAAAACGGCCGCCTAGGCAGGCTGGGCGGCCCAATTTTTTTTTTTCCTGGCCCGATTATAGTTTTTTTTTTGTTGTAACCTATCTAAGACTAAAATCACGAAGACAGAGACATACAACGCCTCTGTCTCTTTCTCTACTCTAAAAACGCAGAAACTCCATAAAGCCTGCCTCTCGATCTCCTCCGCGCGGCCGCGCTTGCCTCTCCGGCCATCCATATCCGGTCGCCTGGCCGCTCGCCGGCGCACAACACCCCAGCACGGCAGCGCACAACCTCTCTCTCTCTCAGTCTCTCTCGATCTTTTCAGGCAAGGTACTCTTTTTTTTTAAATCTTTAGTTCTTCACTCAATCTTTACATCAATTAGTTCAATGAGTTCAAACTAATTATGGGTTCTCACTTTTCAGTTGTAGGTTTCCAGGTGTTGAAGGGTTCTCAATTTTTTTCAAGTTCGTTCTCGGCAGAAGAAAAGAAAAAGGGTACTTTTCTGGGTTCTTTTTTTAGATAACAGATAAGATTATGCAATTTTGGAGATCTTGTTTAAATGTTTACTTGATTAACTAATTAGCTTGTTCGAATGTTCTGCCAATTTTGGCATGAATGCATGATGCAGTGAGTTCAGTGAGTTGTGATTTGTGAATATATGATTTTGTGAATCAATACATCTGTTTAAGTGGTTTGTTATCTTTGGAATTGCAATTTTGGAATATGACTATATGAGATGTGTTATTCTGCCAATTTTGGTGAATTATGAGGTTAATGAGTTGTGATTACATTATTTAGTTATTTACACATACAGAAAAATGGCTAGAACTACTTCTTCTTTGACATCTAATGCAATGTCGGAGACGACTGCAGCATTGATACGCAACTCAGGTGATATGGGTTGGGAATTTGTGGAGTTGGCGGATGCTACAAATGTAGATAGGTTAAAGTGTAAGTTGTGTGGAAAACTAGTGAGTGGTGGAATACATCGACTCAAACATGTTGCCAACATCAAGGGGAATGTCACCGCATGTAGGAATTCTTCGGATGATCAAAAGGCAAGATGCAAGAAAGCTATTGAGGAAGGAAGAATTAAGAAGAGACAAAAGTATGTGCATGATTTAGAAGTGAGGGAAGAAGTTATCATTGAAGAAGATGAAGATGATAGTGTGAGTGGAGGAAGAAAGCGGCGTAATCTTGGACCTATGGACCGTTATGCATCTGATATCGACCCTGACTTCTCAATGCATGGAAGTGGGAAGATGAGGCAACAAAATATTAATGATGCACTTTTCAAGGAAATAACAAAAAATGTGCATCAATATTTGGCTAGATGGGTGTATGAAGCCGGGATCCCTTTTCATGTTATTGATAATGATAGCTTCAAGAGGTTTGTGGAAGCGGTTGGTCAATTTGGCCCGGGTTACAAACCTCCAAGCCAATACCAATTAAGGGAGCCATTATTGAAGGATGAAGTAGAGAGAACTAAAGGTTTATTGAAGAAGCAAGAAGAAGAGTGGGCTTTGAATGGTTGCTCTATCATGACCGATGCTTGGAGCGACCGAAAAAGAAGAAGTATCATGATTTTGTGTGTCAATTGTGCGGAAGGCACAACTTTTCTTTCTTCTAAAGAGGCATCGGATGAGTCACACACCGGGGCATATATTTTTGAATATGTGGACAAGTGTATTGAAGAAATTGGGCCACAAAATGTGGTTCAAGTTGTGACGGACAATGCTTCAAATAACATGGCGGCAAAAGATTTATTGAAGTTGAAAAGGCCAAACATATTTTGGACTTCTTGTGCAACTCACACCATCAATCTTATGCTTCAAGGAATTGGCACTCAACCTAGATTCAAAGGAGTAATTGAGAAGGCAAAGACTTTCACCATCTACATTTATGCACATCATAAGACTTTGGCAATGATGAGAAAGTTCACAAAGAAAAGAGACATAGTGAGGCCGGGAGTCACAAGATTTGCAACCGCTTTTCTCACTTTGCAAAGCTTGATGGAGAAGAAGAATGACTTGAGAGGTATGATTACTAGTGATGAATGGAATGAAAGCAAACATGGAAAGAGTGTAAAAGGGAAAGCGGCGGGGAATATTGCTTTGAGTGCTGCTTTTTGGAATGGAGCTAGTCTTTGCTTGAAAGTGTTTGCCCCTTTAGTCAAGGTGCTTCGCCTTGTTGATGAGGATAGAAAGCCATCAATGGGCTTTGTGTATGGAGAAATACTTAGAGCAAATGAGGAGGTTAAAAAGGCATTCAAAGATCAAGAAACTCACTATCGTCCAATCATAGACATTATTGATGGGAAATACCGGGATCGACTTGATTCTTCTTTGCATTTAGCAGGCTACATCTTGAATCCTTACTACACGTATGCCGATCCAAGCATTGGAAATGATGATATTGTCATGGAAGGGTTTCTTACTTGTGTTGAGACATTCTTTCCCGATGACATTGAAACTCAAAGTAAGGTGACAAATGTAGAATTGCACAAGTATTTGAAGAAAGAGGGTGTATTTGGTAGAGCTTTGGCTAAGGCGGGATACGCACAAGATAATGAAAATTATAATCCGGGTAAGAAATACTTACTAATTCATTTGTAATTCTTTTGTTATTTTTGCTTTTATAGTTTTTGCTAATTCATAAATGTTGCTTGTTTTTAATATTGTTGCTTGGTGGAGTATTTATGGAAACCAAGTACCGCTTTTGCAAAGAATGGCTAAAAGACTACTTGGTTTGACCACAAGTTCATCCGGATGTGAAAGAAATTGGAGTACTTTTGAGGGGGTAAGTACTTATTTTATTTAGTTATGCACTCATACAAACAAGTAGCAATATAGTTTATCAATTAATTCTTTTTCCCTAATGTAGATACATACAAAGAAAATGAATAGACTAGATACAACAAGGTTGAACAATCTAGTGTATGTCCAATTCAATGCAAGGATTATGAACAAGAAAAGAAGAGAGAAAGAGAAGAATGTGGATGTACTACTTGCTAGTGAAGCAACTATGGCACAAGGATGGATTGTTGATGGTGGTGATGAAGATGTTGAGTCGGATCTTAATAGTGAAATGGTTGGAGATGATTTGGGAGTGGGTAGTGGTTTAGAGCCTCGGAGAAGTTCTAGACTTCAAGAAATTAGAGAACTTCATGAGTATGATTTTGTATCGGATGAAGAGGAAGAAGATGAAATAGACTTTGAGTTTGAGACCGACACAGAAGAAGTGCAAGAGGGATATGGAGAAGAAGAATTTGAGGCATAGCCGCATAGGCTATCAAGAATCTAATTTGTTTCTTTCAAATTGTTTTTTTTTTATAATTTCTAAGAACATTGTTGTTGAACATTTTGTCTATTTTTGAAGTATTTTTGCTATTTTAGAACATAATAATGCTTTTTATAAATTGTATTTATATAATTATTTTAATTAAATAAATAAAATATATAGAAAATAAAAAACCGCCTAGGCGCCCGATTAATCCTCTGAGCGCTAGGCGCTGGCTGTCCGCCCGACTAGCGCCTAGCGTTTTTTAGAACCTTGGCTCCAGGTAATGGCTCGACTGGCTCAATATGGGGGAAACCCTCAACGACGGGAGGGACATTTGGTGCTTCATCAGCAAATACACCGCTCTCATGAGGAAGCATATCATTGATTAACATCGATGTTGGATCATAGGATGGACTGCCCCTCTCAGCAAAATGTCCATGATCATAGCGTGGACTGGCCCTCTCACCAAATTGTCCATGATCATGCGGACCCGCTAACGATGTTTCACCGTGATAAATCCAACAAGTGTATTTATCCCAAAACCCGTATTTACTCAGGTGCTTCTGGACTTTATCAATGGGAAAACGAAATCGATCGCTGCGACACTTACATTCTTTACACGGGCAATAATGAAGTGTAGTGTCTCCACAATTAGCCTTCACAAAATTCACAAAACTCCTAATTCCCTGGTGATATCTCACATCCCATCTTTCGAGGCTCATCCAACTCTTGTCCATCCTGAAAATTATAACAATATTACGTACTATATATATACACATTCATTACTAATTATAAAATAAATCATCATTAATTACATTCGAATTCATCCGATTAATTAACAAAAGTCGACCCATGCATGCATATAAATTTAAAAATATATACATATATATATACCAACAATAATTCACAATTACAAATTAACATGCATGCCTGTATATATAGACATATTAACAATTAATATTCACAAAATCATTTTATATCCGTACATATATATACACAAATTAACATCTTTTCATCGAAATAATCTCAAATCCACTCAAAATCAACAGTCAATCACTCGAAAGCAACAATATATCCACTCTATTTGCGTATCAAACCAATAATCGATATCTCAACTCTAAATCGATCAACACATGCATAGATATATATATCGATCTAATTAAATCAACACATGCACATATATATATACACATACGGTTATATACGTACCTATATATATATAGCTACGTATATATATAGCTTCCCGAGTGATCGAGTTTTCGACGCCTTTTGACAATTCAGAGCTAGGATTTCAGAGCGTTTTCCTTCTTTCGATTTCACCGGATTTTTTTCTATCCAATTACAAATGAATGAGCTACTGCGATTTGCATATGATATAAGAGGCCATTGCCGGCGATTCATTAAATCGCCGGAAATGGAGTCATTGCCGGCGAATTTCCGGCCAAAAGTCGCCGGAAATGTTTCAAAACATTGCCGGCGACCTATTCCGTCGCCGGCAATGATTGGGCAACCATTGCCGGCGATTTTCCGGCAGGAATTTCGCCGGCAATGACTGCCCAATCATTGCCGGCGACGGAATGGGTCGCCGGCAATGTGTACACACATCACCGGCGACTTTTCGGTCTCATTACCTGCGACGGAGCAAGTCGCCGGTAATGATGCCCGGTCGCCGGCCTTGTTTTTAAAAAAATCGTCGGTAATGAACCTTAATGTGGTAGTGGAATTTACTCTGCTTGCTTGCAGCACAAGGAGGGCCTTTAGCTTGGGTGGTTTTCGGGGACATAAACAATATACTCCGATCATCAGAGAAGTCTGACGGTGGAGATAAGTCATCTTGGCTGATAGACAATATGGCGCCAAGTTCCTAGGTTTATGGGTTTTCTAAGTTTTCTGGGAAATGAAGGTTGGAGAATTGTAGGATATTTTTAGAGCTCTGGGTTCGTAAGGAAGTTCATAAGGAATGGAAGAGGCGAAAAATTGAGAAAGATGGGGAGTTTGATTTACACATGGTGATTATGCCAAAGAGTCTATGGTAATTATGTTGTATGATTGACCCTGGATATGAAGATTCATTTCTCAATGGATAGGCCTTTCCGGATGTAAAGTAGTTTGATTCGATAAGGGTTATGTTTAGACCTAATACGATCTATATAAATAGACCATCTCTGCATGGTTCGAGGTAATATTATTTTGTCCTAATTACTCTTTAATTTTTTAGATAAATTCTGACTTAAGCATCAGAGGGTCTAAACAGACCACACTCTGTGCTCCAACTTATTTTGCAAGTTTAATGAGGTGGTCGAAATCTGCTCTCACATTATCCTCACAGTCAATCCCAATACTTCACCCATTGATTCAAACCTTTATTACTTCATTGTTTTGGGCCTCATCGATTCTTATGGCCCGTCACCTGATGGAGCATTTTGAGCAAGCAGATTCCAAAGCTCATCTTCCTGGATACACTCCTCTGCGATGCCTCTACAAATCTTGTACTTCTCATCCAAACTTAATATATACCACAATCAGAAGCACACAGAAATCATATGAACTAAAATTAGAGTATGGTTTGACGTGGTCGGCGGGGACTTCACCGAAATCATATGAACTAAAATTAGAGTATACAAAAAGACAACCCACGAAATCTTACGGCACAATTGGAGAGCCGGAGATCGAGATTGATTTGACGTGGTCGGCGGGGACTTCACCGGCCATGGGGGAGTTTGTTGTGGCAGCAGATTTTCCACTTGAAAGCTGCGGGGGCGTTGGTCAACCCAAACGGCATAACCAAAAACACATAGTGCCCATACCGCGTCCTGAAAGCTGTCCTGGCCACATTTGAATCCCGGATCCTCAACTGGTGATATCCGGATCGAAGATCAATCTTCGAAAAGACTGCTGCTCCCTTCAGCTGATCGAACAAGTCGTCAATCCGTGGCAACGGATACTTGTTCCTCACCGTAATCTGATTCAGCTTCCGATAGTCGATGCACAAACGCATGGACCCATCCTTCTTCCGCACAAACAACACTGGAGCACCCCACGGAGAAACACTCGGTCGAATGAATCCCTTCTCCAATAACTCCTGAAGCTGAATCTGCAACTCTCTCAACTCTGCAGGCGCCATCCGGTACGGTGTCTGGGAAATCGGTCCAGTACCCGGCAACAACTCAATGGTAAAATCAATCTCCCGCACAGGGGGTATACCAGGTAACTCTGCTGGAAACACATCCGGAAACTCAGACACAACCTCAATACTACCAAGATCTGGCACTGCAACTGTAGTGTCCACAACATGGGCTAAGTAAGCAACACAACCCTTCTTCATCAGCCGATCCGCCCTCATCGCGGAAATCAAACATGGTAGGGAAGTGTTCTTCTCTCTACGAAATAGTATCTCGGGTAACCCTGGTCATCGAAACGCGACCTCCTTCCTGTGGCAGTCGAACATGGCCCAATGCGACTCAAGGAAGTCCATACCCAAGATCAAATCAAAGTCCATAATATCAAGCAACAACAAATCAGTGGCTAAACCATGGCCATCAAAAAACACCTCACAGTCTCGGTAAACCCAACTGATGCTCACAACCTCACCTGACGGATACAACACTCTCCACAACCCCGAAAGTGGAGATGCAGGTACCGTAGCCAATGATGACAGTCTAAATGATATGAATGAATGTGTGGCACCTGGATCTAGCAATGCAACTACAGGAATACCAAAAACATGTAACGTACTGATAACGACCTCCGGTGATGCTCTACCCTCACGTAGAGTCATAGCATGAACCCTCGCCTGTCCGGCTGGTCGTCCTCGCTGGGCCTGTCCCTGCTGTCTACCCTGGCCTGCAAACTGTGCTGGTCGCGCTCCCGAAGTAGTACCTCGCTCTCCTCCGGAACTCTGAGCTGTCTGACCATCAGCACCATACAACTGAGGACACGCCCTCGCATAGTGACCCACCTGGCCACAATGATAACAGTTGAGGGTGCCTCGCTGACACGATCCAAAATGATACCTATTACACAAATTGCACAATGGAGCCTCCCTCGGTGAAGCTGGTGTGTGAAAAAGTTGTCGAGGATGACTAGAACCGCTGGTATCCCCACTAGCCTGTGGTCGTTGCGGTCGATCTCTCCTCCATCCCGACCTCCGTCTCGGTACACTAACTGGTGGTCGATATGATCCACCGCCTGAGGATGTAGCTGAACCGGAAGTGTCAGAACTCTGCCTCTTTGAAGTCCCCTGACTCGGTCCACCTTCCTCGAATCGCCTCGGCTGATACCTCTGCTGTCTCTCCTGCTCAATATCCTCGCCTCGGAGAGCTGCACTAACAAACTCATCAAAGTTGTTCCGAGGCATCGTAGTCAGCGTCGCCTTGATGCTCAGATTCAACCCCAGCTCAAATCTACGACACTTGGCTTCCTCAGTAGCCACCATATCCCGCGCAAAACGAGACAACCGGGTAAATCGATCCCGATACTCAAGTACAGACAAACTGCCCTACCTCAAGTTCGTGAACTCCTCGTACTTGCGCTGCTGGGTAGCCTGATTGAAGTACCTCCGCATAAACAAATCACGGAACACAGTCCACGGAGTATCCACAGGAACCCTGTCGGTGCTAACCCACCAAAAGTAAGCATCACCCTCAAGTAAACCAACTGCGGCTACTGACATCTGCTCAGGGGTAAACTGCAGACGCTCACAAACACGCTCAATCTGAACCAGCCATGCCTCGCATATCTCTGGCTCAACTGAACCCGAAAACACAGTAGCACCCGCAGTGCGAGCCTTGACCACGGGGTCAAAACGCTCCTCCAAACGCAGCACTCGCATCAGCAAGTCGCGCGTTCGGCGATCCTCATCAGGATCATCATCCCGATCAACACGGGGACCACGTCGAGGAGGCATCCTACTGATACAAGACAAGCATTAGGCATAAGCAGAAAGAACGTAATCATGAAACCGCAGATATTTGAGGACATACAACACCCGAAGTATTGATGAGTACCGCTGGCCAGTCGGGTCATCACTCCAGTCATGCTGTATCAACTCAAATACCGTAAGCGTCACAACTACAAGAGTCTACAGAATCTGACAACCTAATGCTCTGATACCAAGCTGAAAGGACCCAACCCCGATTTAGCTACCTAAACCGGAATCGAACCCCTTCGAAAACACGAACCAACAAAATTTTTCCGAAATTTGGGCAGAGTTTCGTTACTAGCGTGGAATTACCTTGACCTGCACGCGGAAAAACACACTTCATCCTATGCCACAAAAATCAAACCGTGGGCACCAATCCCATCCGGATTTCTCATCATCAATATAATCAACAAACAGTAAAAATACTGTACTATATATATGTATATCCGAGAAAATCCGTATAAACAAGTATCAGAATGTATTAGAGCGACCTCTAGTGTAAAACATATACAATATGTACATCAGTAGGCGAAACAAGAAACTACTGGAAAACACAGGTGACTCTGATCACTAGCCTCCAAACCGCGACGTGAAAACACCAAACCTGAACTGCAACTGGGCACGGAAACCGAAAAGCCCAGGGGAAAGACAATAAACACGTTAGAGTGAGTGGACGAAAATAAATGTCTTTCACCAGTTTATATATATATACGAATAAAATCGTATGCGAGTCAAATGCATGAAAATCAAATAAAACGTGAGGAGACTCAGGCTACCACTCACGTACTGAGCATGCCACGTAAAACATATCGCGGAGACTCTCGTGGGTTTCCACGCGATAGCACAGTCTGAACCACGGGATCCCAGACCCACACGTGATTCTAGCCAGAAAGGCCTCGGGTCAGGATATCTGTCCTTCCCGGAGCATACTCGGGGATCAGCCGAGAAGCCAATGTGTATCGATACCACAACATATACTGAGACTGTACTCTGTGTAAACCAAATCATAAATCTTTTCTATGCACATGCTTTAAACATAATATGTACGTATGAATATATTCGTATACGTATATTCGTATATGCATAATCATAAAACACATGCTCATGTAATCCGAAATCTCATATGCATGCTCAAGTTCATAAAACGTATTTCAAGACTCGAGCTCGCAAATAATCCGTGAAAAGAAATGTCCACTCACAGATCCGCTAGCGCGAACTCGCGCTAAACTCGTGGTCCGGCGGAAGATCCCTCGCCCGAAGCACGATCACGATCCAAATCTCGATCTCGATCTCCTGAATATATATTAACATAACTGATCAAAATCATAATCCACAACACTGTACTGATGCACGGAAACCAACCGTTCCCGGAAATACGAAATGCAGTGCAAAATGAATTACAGAAATCCCGAAATCCCCACTAGAAACCTCGACTGAAAATTGGCTAACCAAATCAACCCGAAAACCTCCGTACGATAACCAGGGCGTGATTACGAGAAAAATGACACTAATTACATCGAAATCTGAAAAGTTGACTTTTCCTCCGCCGTTGACCGCCGTTGACCGCCGCCGCCGGCGGCGGCGCCCCGTCAACGGAGAAATTACACGGCGGGAAGCTCCAGATCACGAGTTCTCATCCTTGCGAGTCATTCCTTCAACTAGCCCGAAGCCCAATTCCACCTTAAAAACCTCCAAAACTAGCTCGAAAGGCAACGGAAAACATTTCCGGCAACCACCACGGTTCGTCGGAAAACTCAATCAAACTCAAATCAAACCTAAGGGTAAGCATCTCTAGGACATAGGGAACTAAACCCAGCCACCAAAACTCACCGGAACCATTCTCACCGTCACCGGCGAAATCTTCCCCCTCGGCCCGATTCGAAGTCGACATAAACCCCATCAATTCCTCTCAAACTAAGTACAGACCAACTCGAAATGATAAAAGGAAGCGAACCTTACTTCTCACAATCGGAGGTGGCCGGAAAACGGTGACCGGACGGTGGTGCCGAAACGGGAAACTTTCCCCTTCTGGTCAAACCGGTCAGCTTTCCCGTTTTGGAAAGTCAACGTTCAATCAAAGCAAATCAGTGTTTTACGACTATTCCTCGACTATTTTTCGACTTTTCGATATTTATACTCGAGCCTCGGGTCAATCAACGGTCCGGAATGAATATACGATGTGATTCGGATAAGCTCGAAGCAATCGGATAAACTCGTCGGAATCCGAAACTTCAAATAATCATAAAATATTCCTCGATTATCGGAAAAATCTTCCGGAACCACCCACGAACTCGAAATCACGTACTCTACACATTCCGTGAAGACACTCAACTCAAATTCTCGACTGAAAACATAGTCGCGAATCGAATCAGCAAACCACACAATATCGTAAAACTGCGACTAAAACCAAATCTCGAGAATCGTGCCAAACACACATCTAATCCTGGTTCGGGTCGTCACAGACCCACCTAGCCACAATGATAACAGTTGAGGGTACCTCGCTGACACGAACCAAGATGATACCTATTGCACAAATTGCACAATGGATACTCCCTCGGTACAGTAAATGAACCACCAGTACGCCGAGGGTAACTGGAACCGCTGGAACCTGCACTAGCCTGAGGTCGCTGCAGTCTATCCCTCCTCCATCTCGGTCTCTGTCTCGGTGCACTAACTGGTGTGCGATAAGATCCACCGCCAGAGGATGAATCTGAACCGGATGTATCAGAACTCTGCCTCTTCGAAGGCTCCCGACTCGGTCCACCTTCCTCAAACCGTCTCGGTTGGTACCTCTGCTGTCTCTCCTGCTCAATATCCTCACCTCGGAGTGCAGCACTAACAAACTCATCAAAGTTGTTCCGAGGCATCGTAGTCAGAGTCGCCTTGATACTCAGATTCAATCCCAGCTCAAATCTACGACACTTGGCTTCCTCAGTAGCCACCATATCCTGCGTAAAACGAGACAAATGGGTAAACCGATCCCGGCACTCAAGTACAGACAAACTGCCCTGCCTCAAGTTTGTAAACTCCTCGTACTTGCGCTGCTGGGTAGCCTGATTAAAGTACCTCCGCATAAACAGATCACGGAACAAAGTCCACAGAGTATCAGCTGGAACTCTGTCGGTACTAACCCACCAAACAAATGCATCACCCTCAAGTAAACCAACTGCTGCCACTGTCATCTGCTCAGGAGTAAACTGCAGACGCTCACAAACACGTTCAATCTGAACCAACCATGCCTCGCATATCTCTAGATCAACTGAACCCGAAAATACAGTAGCACCCGCAGTACGAGCCTTGACCATAGGGTCAAAACGCTCTTCCAAACGCAGCACTCGCATCAGCAAGTCGCGCGTTCGGTGATCCTCATCAGGATCCTCATCCTGATCAACACGGGGACCACGTCGAGGAGGCATCCTACTGATACAAGACAAGCATTAGGTACAAGCAGAAAGAACGTAATCATGAAACCGCAGATATTTGAGAACACACCCGAAGTATTAATGAGTATCGCTGGCCAGTCGGGTCATTACTCCAGTTATGATGTATAAACTCAAATACCATAAGCGTCACAACTACAAGAGTCTACAGAATCTGACAACCTAATGCTCTGACACCAAGCTGAAAGGACCCAATCCCGATTCAGTTGCCTAAACCGGAATCGAGCCCCTTCTGAAAATACGAACCAACAAAAACTTTTCAAAATTTCGGCAGAGTTTCGTTACTAACGTGGAATTGCATAAACCTGCACCCTGTAAACAACACTTCATCCTATGCCACAAAAGCCAAACCGTGGGCACCAATCCCATCCGGATTTCTCAATATCAATATATGAATCATAAACAGTAAACAGTAATGTAGTATATATATATCCGAGAACACAGGTGACTCTGATCACTAGCCTCCAAACCGCGACGTGAAACACCCAAACCTGAACTGCAACTGGGCACGGAAACCGAAAAGCCCAGGGGAAAGACATAAAAATCGTTAGAGTGAGTGGACGAAAATAAATGTCTTTCACCGAGTAATATATGTTATAAAAACATATGCGAGTCGTAATATAAATAAATCAAATCAAATAATATACGAGGAGACGCTGACTCCAACTCGTAAACAGAGCATGCAAAGAAAATCTCACGGGGTCACTCATGGACACGTCCGTGCTAGTACAGTCAGAATCACGGAGTCCCTGACTTCCACGTGATTCATAGCCAGAAAGGCCTCGGTTCCGGGGTACTGCCCCTCGCCGGTCAGGTAGGGGTACTGCCCCTCCTGGTAGGCCTACCATCGGGGATCAGCCGAGAGGCAAGTGTATCGATACAACAACGTAACTGAGACTGTACTCTGTGTAAACCAAATCATAAATAGTTCGATGCAAATGTATGAAACCATATATATATATGCATATACGTACTATATACTGGTATAGGCATAATCGTATAACACATGCTCATAATAAACATAATCTCGTATGAAATCTCATGCTCGTAAAACCATAATCATACTGCATGCTCAAGTTCGTAAATCATATATAAAATACTCGCAATCAATCCGTGAAAATAAATTGTCCACTCACAGACTCGCGTAACGCGTACTCGCGCTAATCTCGTGGCCCGGCGGAAGATCCCTCGCCTGAAGCACGATCACGATCTCGATCTCCTGAACATTCATAAACATAACTGATCAAAACATAATCCTCGACTCTGAACTGAACCACGAAAACCAATCATTCCCGGAAACATGCAATACAGTACAAAACGAATAACGGAATTCCCGAAACCTCCACTCTAAACCCTTGACTGAAAATCGGCTAACCAAATCAATCCGAAAACCTCTGGACGATAATAAGGGCGCGATTACGAAAAAAACGACATTAAAAACATCGAAATCTGAAGAAAAAAAAGTCAACCCTCCGCCGTTGACCGCCGCCGGCGGCGGCGGCGCGCTGTCAACAGTGACTTTCTCCGGCGAGGAAGCTCCAGAATTGAAGCTCTCCTCAAGCCGAACCATTCTCTCAACTACAACTCAGGCCAAAACCAACTGGAACCCAAACAATTCACTCGAAACAGATCGACGAACCCAGATTCCGGTGACCTAATCGGTCCCCCACAAAAACTCAACTATATCTAAAATCAAGCACACCATGAGACTCAGAGGAACAAGGGGAGTCGTTTCCCCCTAACCACCACCCTCAAAGCTCGCCGGAAAACGGCCAACCATCACCGGCGATGAACTCGAACTCGGCCCGATTCGTGTTCAATCAAAACGGCATCAATTCCAATCAAACCAAATACCAATCGACTCGAAATCACAAGGAGAAGCGAACTATACCTTTCACTTGACCGGAGGTGGCTGGAAAATGGTCGTCGGACGGCAAGAACCAAAATGGAAACTTTCCACTTCCTGGTCAACGGTCAACTTTCCCAATTTGGAAAGTCAAAGCTCGGTCAACGTCAAACAGTGTTTTCGGCAATTTTACGACTATTTCCGATATTTATACTCGCGCCTCGGGTCGATCGACGGTCCAAAATGAATATTCGAAATGATTCGGATAAACACGAAATAATCGGATAAACTCGTCGAAAACCGAAACTTCAAATAATCATATTATATTCCGCGGTTATCGGAAAAATCTTCTGGAACCACCCACGAGCTCGAAATCACGTACTCTACAATTTCCGTGAAGATACTCAACTCAAATTCTCGACCGAAAACATAGTCGCGAATAGAATCGGCAAACCACATATACGACGTAAAACTGCGACTATGACCAATCTCGAGAATCGTGCAGAACACACAACTGATTCTGGTTCGGGTCGTCACAAATCTACCCCCCTTAAAGAAATTTCGACCTCGAAATTTACGTACCTGTCAAGTGAACAGATGAGGATACTGCTCCCGCATACGCTGCTCGGTCTCAACTGAGTGGTTCTGCCACAAGACCTTCACTAGCGGAATCAGACGGTGCCTCAACTCTTGCTCACGACGATCGAGAATCTCCACTGGCTCCTCTACGTACGTCAAATCCTCCCTGATCAGCAACTGCTGTGGGACTATCACATGTGAAGGATCTGAGATGTACTTTTGCAACACCGTAACATGGAAGACGTCATGAACACGAGCCATCTCAGCGGGTAACTCAAGTCTGTAAGCAACAGCTCCAACCCTCTCTGTAATCTCATACGGACCAATGTACCGTGGTCGAAGCTTGCCACGCTTCCCGAAACGCACAACTCCCCTCCACGGAGATAGTTTCAGGAAGACCTAATCACCAACCTCGAACTCTAGACTCTTCCTCTTCACATCCGCGTAGCTCTTCTGCCGATCCTGAGCGATCCTCAATCGATCCCGGATAACCTGTATGTCCTCCATAGTGCTCTTCACCATATCAGGGCCAATGAGCCAACGCTCGCCTACCTCACTCCAGCACAACGGAGTGCGACACTGCTTCCCGTACAAAGCCTCGTACGGTGCCATCTCAATACTGGCCTGATAACTGTTGTTGTAGGCGAACTCAATCAAATGTAACTGCTGATCCCAGTTTCCGCGAACCTACAACACACATGATCTCAGCATATCCTCAAGAATCTGAATGGTCCGCTCGGACTGCCCGTCAGTCTGAGGATGAAAAGCTGTACTAAATCGCAACCTCGTGCCCAAAGCTCGCTGCAACGCCTGCCAAAACTCAGAAGTAAACTGACTATCTCGGTCAGAAACAATGAACACAGGCACACCATGCAAGCGAACAATCTCTGATAAGTACAACTTGGCCAATCTACCCACTGATATCTTCCCTGGAAGTGCAAGAAAGTGTGCAGATTTCGTCAATCGGTCAACAATAACCCAAATGCCAGTGTGGCCCGCCGAAGTACGCGGCAACTGATAGACGAAATCCATCGTAATGTGCTCCCACTTCCAAACTGGAATCTCAAGTGGTTGTAGTTTCCCTGCAGGTTTCTGCCTCTCCGCCTTCACCTGCTGAAAAATCAAACATCGACTCACGTACGCGGCAATCTCCCGCTTCATGTTGCGCCACCAATTGTACGCTCGAAGTGTATGAAACATCTTCGTACCTCCGGGATGCATCGCATACGCTGAACTATGGGCCTCATCCAGAATCTCCCTCTTCAATCTCTCATCTCTGGGCACACACAACCTGCCTCTGAATAACAACGTGCCGTCGTCGCTCAACCGGAACTCTGTAGGCACACCATTCTGTATCATGGTTTTCTTGCCTAACAGGTAAGAATCTGAGTCCTGAGCCTCTCGAACTTGATCAACCAATATGGGTCGAACCTGAAAACTAGCCAACAAAGCTCCCTCGTCATCATACCCAAATATAGCACCCGTAGCTCGAAGCTCGGCTAACATCGATACTCTGGCCACACACATGTGAAACAACGAGGCTCCAGACTTCCGACTAAGTGCATCAGCTACAACATTGGCCTTCCCTGGATGGTACTCAAACGTGCAATCGTAATCGTTGATCAACTTCATCCATCGGAGCTGCCTCATATTCAGATCCGGCTGCGTTCGCAAGTAGGTGAGACTCTTGTGATTAGTGTAAATATTACACTGAGCACCATACAAATAATGTCTCCAACTCTTCAACGCTAATACGATAGCGGCTAACTCCAAATCATGCGTCGGATAGTTGACCTCATGTGGTTTCAGCTGTCTGGAACCATAGGCCATAACTCTACCATGCTGCATCAACACACAGCCAAGCCCCAACTTCGACGCATCACTGTACACAACAAACTCACCACTGTCGTCTGGCAATGTCAGAACCGGTGCGGTAGTCAATCTCTCCTTCAAGAGCAAATAACTCTCCTCGCACGCATCAGACCACTCAAACTTGACGCCCTTCTTCGTCAATCTGGTAAGTGGTATAGCAATCCGAGAGAAATCATGTACAAACCGTCGGTAATAGCCTGCTAATCCCAAGAAACTCCGGATCTCCGGCACTGTAGTGGGTCTACTCCAGTTCAGCACAGCCTCGATCTTGTCAGGATCAACACTGACTCCCTCGACCGAAACCCCATTTATTGCAAAGAAAAACAGATAACGTCACACTAATCCAAACTACTATACATAGTTTATATACCATACTTCACTATACTCCGCATAAATACCTGTTTCATCCTGAGCACCAACATCCACATTATTAATGGCATCAAGACCATCTATAACATTAATTCCTTCCTTCCACGTCCTGTAAAAGTGTAAATAGCCCAAGGTGTAGCTGTCTTATGCAGGCTAGTGATTGTTCACATTTTCCCTCACTAAAATCATTTAAACACGTCCCCATTGATTCATTCTGAAATAGCTAGACGACAAAGCTACATGGCACGCCATAGACTGCTCGCATCTTTCCTCGAGCAGGCCAAGACCTCTCGGGCTCTTGACACTGAAAAAATCACTATTAGGCAGCATACCTAATTTAAAACTAATCAAAAAACCGTGACTGTTAAAGTATAGTGGGATTAACTACAAAAATCATGCACCATATACTCGTAGATAAATAAATAGAAGGATAAATTACGTATAATATTATATACATAAGATGTATACTAAATAAGGTCACTTCATAATTTAAATCTAAATAAGTTCCCCTGACATTAAACATAAAATAGATAAGACCTTAAAATTTAATCTATTTACAAATATGCCATCATATATAAAGATAATAATCAATCACAAAATCGTCTACTCTTTTATTTGTTCATACCCAAAACTCTAGCAGAGCAATCCATCTCTTATATTTTCATTCGCAGCCCTTTCCACACCGTCGCCGCCTCTCTCCGTCGTCCTCCTCTCTCCACCGTCGTCTCTCTCCGCCGCTCTCCTCTATCCGTCGCTCTCTTCTCTCCGCCGAACTCGCCGTCGAGAGGCATTTTTTCCTCCGCTCGTCTCCTCCACGACTCACAATAGTCTCACTCTCCTCTCGTCGCCTTTCCACCCCGTCGCCACCAAGCTCGCCGACGCTCGCCACAATTTTATTCCCAATTTCGATCGATAAAACTCTCTCTCTCTCTCTCTCTCTCGATGATTCTGTCTAACTGTCTAACTCTAAGTTTCTCCCCTACTGCAGCTGCAAACAATGGTGCCTCCCACAGCTACAAACCATAGCCTCTACAAAAAGGGCCTCCCGAAGCCACAAACTGCAACACATATATGTAAAGGATTTAGTGAATTTTTGATGCTGTGGTAGTGCATTTGTGATTCAGTGTTAGTGCATTTGTGATTCAATGGTAGTGTTTGTGTTGTTATGCAGTAGTGTCTAAGTTAGTGTGTAGTAGTGCAATTGATTGGTAGTGTTTGTGTTGTTATGCAACAGTGTCTAAGTTAGTATGTGGAAGTGTCCGTGGTAATCTGTAGTCGTGTATACAAATTTGTATGTTTAGGTTGTTATGCAATAGTGTTTACGATAATCTGTGGTAGTGTTTATGTTAGTCTGTAGTAGTGTATATAGGTTTATGTGTTTTGGTTGTGATACAGTAATGTCTATGTGAATCTGTTGTAGTGTCTGTAGTAGTCTATAGTCGTGTATACAGATTGGTGTATTTAGGTTGTTATGCAGTAGTGTCTACGATAGTCCGTGGTAGTGTTTATGTTAGCCTGTAGTAGTGTATACATATTGGTGTGCTTTGGTTGTAATGTAGTAGTGTCTACGATAGTCAGTGGTAGTGTGTATGTTAGCTTGTAGTAGTGTATATAGATTGGTGTGCTTTGGTTGTTATGTAATAGTGTTAATGATAGTATGTGGTAATGTGTATATTAGTATGTAGTAGTGTATACAGATTGATGTGTTTATGTTGTTATGCAATAGTGTCTACGATAGTTTGTGGTAGTATTTATGTTAGTATGTAGTAGTGTATACAGATTGGTGTACATCGGTGGTTATGCAATAGTGTATATGATAGTCTGTATTAGTGTATACAGATTGATGTACTTTGGTTGTTATGCAGTAGTGTCTATGATAATCTGTAGTAGTGTATACATATTGGTATGCTTTGGTTGTTATGGAGAAATATCTACGATAGTCTGTAGTAGTATTTTGATATCCATTTTGTTGTTTGGTAGAGGAAGAAATGGAAGTAGAAGTTAAAAAGAGGAAGACGGCGAACTTAGACGCTAAATTCAACTACACAACAGGACGAAGGCAACCAAAAGATTCAGTCCAAGTAATAGAAAAAGTGACAATTTTTGCATTGAGTTAGGGTCCATGTTGAAATAGCCTATGTGCCAATTTCTGATGCTTCATTTACTGTCTCAACAAAAACTCAAATGGTTTTATTTTGTTTTTTGTTTCTGGGAGTTTTGTATCTCATTAGTACTCTTCTTGGGTTTGGTTGGAAATTGTGAAAGTGGAATTATAAATATTCAGATGAGTTCGGGTTGTAGGGAGGTTTATTAGGTGCTAAAAATGATCATAGCGTGCTTTATTTGGGTTTCCCATTCTGCTATAGTTGATTTTGGATATCCACTTAAGAAGTGGGTGACTCATTCAGTTCATACATGGTCCCCTTCAGTAGTTTTGCTATTGTGGATATGGGTCGTACTTCCTTTTTCTTAGATTTGGTGAAAACAATACTGTAGTTATACCTTATTTGGTTGTCGATCTTTGTTCATGTAAATTTTGGTAGTATGCGTTATTGGGAGATGAATTATTGAGTGACTGATTCACTTGATCATGTTCTCCATCTCCGTTGACGATCACAACTTTGATCTCCACCTCTGTAGCGACAGATGATCATCACTAGTCCCGACTAGGTATTGTAATATCTCTCGATCTGTCTCAATTCAACGGGTTTTAAGAGGTAGCGGGCTAAGATGTGGGTTATGGGTTTCGTTGTGGTCTATTGATATTTGATGGGTTTTCAAGAGATAAGTCAGATAACCAGGATGTGGTATATTGTTGTGGTTTATTTCATTTTCGATGGATTTTGCTGGTATAAAAGCTATTGATTTTACACAGGAACATTCCTAAAGTTATATCTTCTGTGAATCTCACCCATGTCCCTATGAATTTAAATATGGTCATAACAATTCAGATGAGCGGGATGATTTCTTCATCTTTTAATTTGATAATCTGAGTACTCTTAAAATACCTCTGCTTCATTTATTGTTAATTGTGTTGACATATCGATTGTGATCAATTTCTTCGATGAATAGTTAAACACGGATTTATTGTGTTGCCGACATACCCATTCTATTTTTCTTCTTTCGTTGTTCATCATCTTCCTCATGTATTGTCAATCTTACTCTCTCATGACCAACTAGATTTCAGAGAACTTAATTAACCAATGAAGTGTCGAAGTCAATAAGCGAATAATGTAGTTTGATCATCGATACAAAGTAAGTAAACTCTAAATTTGAGGTCACATGAGTGGTACAGTGATGGGCGGTATGAAGAAAATGATGAGTTTTTAATGAGTCAATGAAAAATTTACTTTATTTAATGGGTTTTTACCTTTCGAAAGGTAGAAAAGGATGTACCGGATGTTGGGAGGGATTTATACTGCAATTGTTGAAAGGGATTTAGAACCTCAAATTTAGTTTCGAAGGATCTATGAGTTTATGACAGTGAAAGCGAAGAACTAACTACCCATGATGATGATCGAGCTATTTTCTTCATTGCTTAATATGCTTTAGCTCTAACCTTTAGACCTGTGATTGTGGTATTAGGAACTGGAATGTGCTTTTAAACATTCTGCTTAATTTGACATAGTTTTATGACTAAACTAAATTATTGGATTGTGTGTGTGTGTATATATATATATATGTTGATTAGCTTAACTCAAATTAGCTTAACTCAAATTGCTATAATTTATAGGCCAACTGATTACTTTATCGAGGAAATCTTATAGGGATTTGTTTTTTCTTATGTTAGATTAGTTAGCTAATTTGCATTCATGTATATAATATATATATATAAGTTTGTAACTCCTGAATTCTAGGTAGATTATGTATGTATTAGAGGCTTCATGGACCTTATTAAGGCCAGCTTTGTAATATATTTAATCAATGGCTATAGTTATTTGTGAATAAAATTACTTTTGTAAAATCTTTCATAAGCACACCGCCCTTTTGTGTGCTTATAATCTGTCAAAGCTGTTTGTTCATCGCGGTTGAAATGTGTTTATGTTTTAGGGTTTCGAAATGCTTTAATTTGATTGCAATTGGTCTATACTGAAAAGCTTTATAATTGCAGATTTGTACATAAGTTACAAACAGCTTGCATATCTAATCCCTGCAACAAGCCATGTTCAACTGTCTAATTCTGCATATCTAATCCCTGCAATCACATGCTATTTATTGGTTGTTGCTAATTGTTATTACTAATAGCCTTCCAACCTTACAATGAAGGCTTACACTTTAGGCTTAAGTGTTTGTAATGATCATTTAATGACCATTTAGGCTAGGTCTGTTATCTGCAATGTTTCCATGACATAGTACAAATATATGAGCGAGCTGTTATCTCAAAACTTTATATTTTTGTTTTGTGATTATCAATTTGCCATAGTATTTGGATTCTCATTGTGCAACTCGATTCTATTGCATTTTCATTTATACGAGGTCTTATCCTTTGTGTCATGGCTTTAGTTTTTGGGGTTAATGGTTTGCCTCTGTTTCACCACTTATACAGAGAAAAAATGGGATAGTACAAGTTTGATTTCGATTGAGTCGTTGCTGCTGTTTTCTCTTCGAACTCGGCTTTCTCCCACAATAAGGAGTCAATTGTCATCAACTGAGGTTAGTGTGATGGTTTATTTGATAAAAGTATTTTCAAATTTTGCTTATTATGCCAATAGATTTGTAGTTGTTTTGGTAGTGGTTGTTTTAGATTTTTAGGCAAGAAAATGAATTTATCAAAGATATAATCCAATGGATTTTCGGTAATTTACTGTTTAAATGTATGCTATATTTTGTCAAATTTGATTACTGTGAAAATACATTTACTCTCATTTGGGTTGCCTATGTTTGCCTCTTTCATTACTGTTAAATATTTCAACCACAAATAATGTGCAATAATTATTGGAATTATATTTTCGGTTGTTGCTTTAGTTTACTTTAACTGAAGTCATCATCGTGTGCATATGAATTGCAATTTGAAATAAGAATTTATCTAAAGTAATTGACTCATGATGTAAAGAAAAAGCTGATAGTTATAATCTGTGCTGTTGTAACTTTAAGAAATTATTTAGTTCGACTTTGTTGAGCTTTGATTCATAATGATGTATACAAAGCCCTATTTTTAATATTCTTATTCATTGCGCTTTAATTATTATAGTTAAAAAAAATTATATCATGCTAATTATATGTGTGTTAGCTTTGTTTACTATTGAGACGAATTGGCGGAAAGTAACAGGTTTAGAGATCGACATTTTCTTCTAAAGCTTATATGTAATTGTTTGGTATTTTCAGTCCAAATAATTGAATTTAATTTTTGCTGAATTTGTGATTTTGGTATACTTGCTTGGTTTGTGTTTTAATTATTGGGTTTTTTCTGTTGATTGATTGTTTAGTTGATGATGAAATATATGAAGGAGATGAGAAACCCACATTTTCGTTTATAGGTTTAACTGAATTCAAGCTCTTTAAACTTGGTTTTAAAAGAGCAATAGTTTAAGTGACTAAACTTGGTTTTAATTCAACCTCTTTTATGTTAATATTGTCGTCGTTGACTTTTTCGATCTTTCGATTCTCCCTATAGCACAACGATTGGCTCTATCCAAAAGCTACTGCTTAAAACACAAGTCAACTTGCTCGATCAGCTCTCTCTCTCTCTCTCTCTCTCTCTCTCTCTCTCTCTCTCTCTATCTATCTTCCGCATCCATTATTAGACCAGCTCCAAAAGCACATAGCCCACCTTATATAACTCTCACTCCCTGTCTCTTTGTTATTCGATCAGAAAAGAAAGAGGTCAGTTACTCAGTTGTCGATTTCTTTATATGTTTTGCATCGTGGTTTTTCTTCGGATTTAAAAATCAAGTGTCTTTGTTTCTTGAAAGGCTTATCTTTTGTGGATGATACCCAACTTTTGCTTTAATTTTGTTTATCTATGTTGATTTTTGCTACAAAGGTTTGAGCTTTTGTTTTAGATCTGTCTTGGTTATGTTAACTTAGTGAGCTGAGGCAATCTATATATGATCTGTAGGCAGAGAGTTAAGAAGAAAAAGGTTGCTGGTTTTCTGTGTTCATAGGGGTCTGCTGGAGCACCCAAATCAAAGGTGAGGGCCCGTTAAACACAGGTGCAGACTTCACAGCTCTAATCATTATAGCTCATGCAATTAGTATAGATTGTTTTTTAAGATCTTTATTGGTTTTCTTCTGGGTCATTATCCCAAGCCTGGTAAAACACGATAACAATACCAAATCTGATGTACAACATATAGGTATAACTATATCATGTTCATAATATTATAACTATATTAACGGGATGATACCTTATGGTATTGTATCAAACAATGGTAATATATTGAACATAATATCATCAGGTATTAAACCTTATGTTTGATATAACACAGTATCCGATTTGCTTGAAAATCTCCCTCTTTTATGTTAATATTGTCGTCGTTGACTTTTTTGATCTTTCGATTCTCCCTATAGCACAACGATTCCGATCTCTCGAACGTGCTTTTCATCTTCGTTGACCGTCGCGCCACCTCAGTACTGATCCTTACCAGTTCCGACTACATCTGGTTTTGGCTCTCTCTATCCAGTAAGAGAAAAA
This sequence comes from Geum urbanum, assembly GCA_946800695.1. Lineage (NCBI taxonomy): Eukaryota > Viridiplantae > Streptophyta > Magnoliopsida > Rosales > Rosaceae > Geum > Geum urbanum. The sequence continues at coordinate 17,531,527 of OX327017.1, read as the reverse complement.
TTCAACCCCGAGTAGAGGAGAAGGAAGTCGTAGAAGCATAATACATACGTGTTATTTTGGTTGGTGAATTGATTCTTCCATTTTCAGGTTAGCATTTTTTATTAACTTCTCTTATGTTTGATTTATGTAATCAGTGTTTTTGGATTGATTTGTATAAACTTATATCCATTTTGATTCGCTTCTTACTCTTCTTCATTTTGCTGGGTTCTTACTCTTCTTCAATTTTTTGTATGACAACTTTCTTTCTTTTTTGGCTCTGTTTTTTTTCTATTGGGGTTCTCAAATTCCTCGACCATTTTCTTCGCTTTAGTTTAATTAGTGTTGCATTGGTGATGAATAGTTTGTGGGTTTGTGTTTGTTTGTACTGAAACGGCGTCGGATCTGTGGTTCTGGGTTTGATCTGTTCGTGCTTATTGGTTGGATCTATGACATTTTTTTTTCCGGGTTTTGGGTAATAAAGTGGTTGCTTTTTGCTGCTTTGGACTTCACATAGAATAGCTGCTTTGGACTTCATTCCACTACACGATTTCGAATGGCTCTAAATGCCTACACCAATACTATCATGGCCACTTTTCCCAGTACTACTACAACTAACTTTGTGATTGAGGACGTTATTATTGTGATGAGAGTGGTCTATGGATGAGTATAGTGAGGTATTTTGATCACACAGTAACTTTGAGATTTCAAGGGTTTCAATTGTTAGGTTTCTGTTGCATCGAAAGTGCGCATCACATTGTTTGTATTCCACTCTTCCTAAGTGTGTAATTTAACAGGTTTAGTTTTTATGAATTTGAGAGAATAAGTTCATACCTTTGAATCTTGCATTGCATTTCTTGCTGAAGAATAGTTATTCAACAGACTATGATATCTCTGTCTCTCTCTCTCAGTCTAGATTTTGATTTAGTTTTTGCTTTTGTTTTCGATTTTTTATTGTTTTAGCCGTTCTGAATGAAGAAGTTTATGGTTTTATAGACTTGATGTTGATTGAGCTGAGGTTTTCACTCTTTTGAGATTTTCTCATGGAGTTTGAAATGAGCCACAAGTGTGATACTTATATTTTTTTTGTTTACCAACTGATTTGAGATTGTTATCACTGATGAGAGAGTGATGTATGCATGAGCTTGGTAAGGATTTTGGATTCCATAAGAATTTTGAGATTTCAACGGTTTGGATTGTTATGATTCCTGTTGGATATAAAGTCCCCATCACAGTGTGTATTACACTCTTCTAGAGTGTGTAATTTAATATATTTGGCTTTTGTAATTTTGAGTAAATGGTTTGAATCCTGGTCTTGCATTTCTTGCTGAAAATTAGTTATTGACCGTGATGTATCAATGTTGCATTTGATGGCATTTTTCATGTGCATTCCTTCATGTAATATGATTGTTTGAGACTCAACAAATATAGAATCAGTTTTTTAGTTAGTTTAATTTTGTAGATTTGAAATGGTATAATAATATATTAAGTTCGATTTATTTATACAGGTTTTATGCGAAAAGTTGTTAGCTGTGCGATTCTATTATTATCTTTGTGGCTGTTCTCAAGCATTATTACAATCGATCATTACAAATTTTCAGGTATGTATATTTATGTCCATGAATAATAATAAGACAAATTTATTTGCAAGGAGTAGTTGATAAGCGTTTTTGACATTTTAGTCATCATGTGGTTGTTGCAAGCAATTAAAAGGATGAAACAACACTTTAACATTTGAATTCCTTAATCTATGTTTTCCCTATTATCTCAATAATCAAAAAATACACTTTTGTGATAGTAAGAGTTTTGTTTCACGACACCACTTTTTGTTTTGTTTCAAACCTGTTCTTTATTAATGTTGTGTCATTCGATTTCTTATAATGTGTAAGACCAAATTGTTGTGTGGTGTGTAGAATTTATCTGCTAATATGTGCATTATTTGTAATTTTGTATAAATAATTATTTAACTGTTAGATGTTATCTTTGTTTTCACTTTCCAGTAATGAGGCCAAAAAATGATCAAAATAAGAGAAAGCGATTTTTTGAAAACGCGGAAAATTTTGAGAAAGGCCTGGCGACCCATGAGACAGTAGTAGAGTCGCACTATTTCGAAGGTGAATGTTCACACAGATCTGAACCATTGCAGAGATCAACCAAGAGGAAGTCTATTTTCGCAGAATGTCGAAATGTTGACCATGTCGAGAATGATCAATCAGGTAACCTAACCGTATGATGCATTAGTAGAAGATTTTTCTTAGCATTTTAGAGCTTTGTGTATCAGTGAAGATGAAGATGTGGATCAAGCTGTATCAGGTAGCGTATTGATATAGTAACTTTTTCTGCAGTATATGATTGCCAATACATTGAATCTAAGAATGCTGTTTTGATTATACATTATCGGTTTTTACAATCATTCATATTACCGAAATAGACTTCGCTTAATGAAAGAAATTGCTGATTGATCTGTGTTTAGTCTCTTATTTAGTTTGTCTCACATTTTGTTGATGTAATTTTTTTTTCCTTTTTGCCATATGATGCATTGTTTGTTCTTCATTAGCAGATGTAGAATCAAACTAACCATAGTGTTTTATATGAATTATAGGTCCACGTGGAACAATTTTTGGGCAAGCATCTTATCAAGGAACCCGCGCAGGTGATGCCAGATTTCAATTTCGATTCATAAAAATTATTACCTATCATTAATTATCTAAAAACAATTTTTTATAATTTCAATTGTAGGTGTGGTTACCAAGTATAACGATTCTGGAGATGACGCTGTGACGACCCAAACCAGGATCAGTAGAGTATTCGGCACGATTTACGAGATTCTGCTTAGTTGCAGTTTTACGTCGTATATGTGGTTTGCCGATTCGATTCGCGACTATGTTTTCGGTCGAGAATTTGAGTTGAGTGTCTTCACGGAAGTTGTAGAGTACGTGATTTTGAGCTCGGGGGCGGTTCCGAAAGATTTTTCCGATAACCGAGGAATATTTTATGATTATTTGAAGTTTTGGTTTTCGACGAGTTTATCCGATTGTCTCGTGTTTATCCGAATCATTTCGTATATTCCTTTCAGACCGTCGATCGACCCGAGGCACGAGTATAAATATCGGAATAGTCGAGAATTAGTCGTAAAAACACTGTTTACCGTTGACCAGCTTTGACTTTCCAAAATTGGAAAGTTGACCATTGACCCGAGGGGGAGGAAGTTTCCGTTTTGGTCTTGCCGTCCGACGACCATTTTCCAGCCACTTCAGACCTTGAGGAAGGTATGGTTAGCTTCCCCTTTCAATTTCGAGTCGATTGGTAATTGGTTTGAGTGAAATTGATGCCGTTTTGGTTGAACCCGAGTTGGGCCGAACTGGGTTGAGTCGCCGGAGTTCGTTGGCCACTTTCCGGCGAGCCACGGTGGTGGTTAAGGGGGTTCGACTCCCCTTACCCCTCTGAGTCTTATGGTGTGTTTGGTTTGAGCTATTGTTGAGTTTTTAGAGGGGTCCGATTAGGTCACCGGAAAGTTTGAATTCCGAACTGTTTTGAGTAAATTGGACGGGTTCCGGTGGGATTTGGACTTTGTGGTAGAAGAGAAAAGGGTTAGGCTTGGTGTGATCTTGAGTTCTGGAAGTTTTGGCCGTGGAATTCCACCGTTGACGGTGCGCCGCCGCCGGCGGCGGCGGTCAACGGTGGAGGGTTGACTTTTTCAGATTTCGACGTTTTTAATGTCGTTTTTCTCGAAATCGCGCCCTGATCATCGTCCATAGGTTTTTGGATTGATTTGGTTAGCCGATTTTCAGTCGAGATTTCGAGTGGGGATTTCGGGGATTTCGTTGTTATTTTGTACTACATTGCATATTTTCGGGAACGGTTGGTTTCCGTGGTTCAGTACAGTGTTGTGGATTGTGTTTTGATCAGTTATGTTTAATGAATATTCAGGAGATCGAGATCAGGATCGTGATCGTGCTTCAGGCGAGGGATCTTCCGCCGGACCACGAGATTAGCGCGAGTGCGCGTTACGCGAGTCTGTGAGTGGACAGTTTATTTTCACAGAATTCTTGCGAGTCTTTTATATATGCTTTATGAACTGGTGCATGCAGTATGATTATGGTTTTACGAGCATGAGTTTTCGTACGAGATTATGTTTATTACGAGCATGTGTTATACGATTGTACTTATTACGTATATACACTTATATGTTGTTATATGTCCACGAGTGGCCCCGTGTGATTTTTATACATGCTCTATACGCGTGAGTTGTTAGAGTCTCCCTCGTGTATATATATGCGTGAGGAGTTAGAGTCTCCCTCGTGCTTGTGTACGTGAGGAGTTAGAGTCTCCCTCGTATACCCGGACGCGTGAGGAGTTTGAGTCTCCCTCGTGTACCCTTTGATTTTCATACATTCGACTCGCATATGTTTTTATAACATATATATTATCTGGTGAAAGACATTTATTTTCGTCCACTCACTCTAACGAGTTTTATGTCTTTCCCCTGGGCTTTTCGGTTTCCGTGCCCAGTTTACAGTTCAGGTTTGGTGTTTCACGTCGCAGTTTGGAGGCTAGTGATCAGAGTCACCTGTGTTTTCCAGTAGGTTCTTGTTTCGCCTACTGATGTACATATTGTATATATTTTACTCTAGAGGTCGCTCTGGTACATCCTGATACTTGTTTATACGGTTTTCCTTGGATATATATATATATACACTACAGTACTGTTTACTGTTTATGATTCATATATTGATGTTGAGAAATCCGGATGGGATTGGTGCCCACGGTTTGGCTTTTGTGGCATAGGATGAAGTGTTGTTTACAGGGTGCAGGTTTATGCAATTCCACGTTAGTAACGGAACTCTGCCGAAATTTTGAAAAGTTTTTGTTGGTTCGTATTTTCAGAGGGGGTTCGATTCCGGATTAGGCAACTGAATCGGGATTGGGTCCTTTCAGCTTGGTATCAGAGCATTAGGTTGTCAGATTCTGTAGACTCTTGTAGTTGTGACGCTTAGGGTATTTGAGTTTGTACAGCATGGCTGGAGTGATGACCCGACTGGCCAGCGGTACTCATTAATACTTCGGGTGTTGTGTGTTCTCAAATATCTGCGGTTTCATGATTACGTTCTTTCTGCTTGTACCTAATGCTTGTCTTGTATCAGTAGGATGCCTCCTCGACGTGGTCCCCATGTCGATCGGGATGAGGATCCTGATGAGGATCGCCGAACGCGTGACTTGCTGATGCGAGTGCTGAGTTTCGAAGAGCGTTTTGACCCTGTGGTCAAAGCTCGCACTTCTTGTGCTACTGTGTTTTCGGGTTCAGTTGATCCAGAGATATGCGAGGCATGGATGGTTCAGATTGAACGTGTTTATGAGCGTCTGCAGTTTACTTCTGAGCAGATGACAGTGGCAGCAGTTGGTTTACTTGAGGGTGATGCATACTTTTGGTGGGTTAGCACCGACAGAGTTCCGGTTGATACTCCGTGGACCTTGTTCCGTGATCTGTTTATGCGGAGGTATTTTAATCAGGCTACCCAGCAGCGCAAGTATGAGGAGTTCACAAACTTGAGACAGGGCAGTTTGTCTGTACTTGAGTATCGGGATCGGTTTACCCGTTTATCTCGTTTTGTGCGGGATATGGTGGCTACTGAGGAAGCCAAGTGTCGCAGGTTTGAGCTGGGATTGAATCTGAGTATCAAGGCTACTCTGACGACGATGCCTCGGAACAACTTTGATGAGTTTGTTAGCGATGCACTCCGAGGCGAGGATATTGAGCAGGAGAGACAACAGAGGTACCAGCCGAGAAGGTTTGAGGAAGGTGGACCGAGTCAGGGGCCTTCGAAGAGGCAGAGTTCTGATACTTCCGGTTCAGCTTCATCCTCTGGCGGTGGATCTTATCGCTCACCAGTTAGTGCACCGAGGCGGAAACCGATATGGAGGAGGGATCGACCGCAGCGACCACAGGCTAGTGGGAGTTCCAGCGGTTCCAGTTATCCTCGGCGTACTGGTGGCACATTTTCTGTACTGAGAGAGTATCTGTTGTGTAGTCTATGCAACAGATATCATTTCGGTCCATGTCAGCGAGATCCTACTGCTTGTTATCGATGTGGCCAGGTGGGTCACTTTTCGAGGGAGTGTCCTCAGTTGTATGGTGCTGGTGACCAGGCACACTACAACATTTTTACACATTGCCGGCGACTTAAAAGTCGCCGGTAATGTCCAAAAACAAGGCCGGCGATTTTTGGACATTACCGGCGACTTAAGTCGCCGGTAATGTAATTTTTTTTTTTTTTTTTTTTACATTGCCGGCGACATGAATTTATGTCGCCGGTAATGTCTCGAAGCTAAAGACATTGCCGGCGACATAAATTCATGTCGCCGGTAATGTAAAAAAAAAAAAAAAAAAAAAAGACATTACCGGCGACATAAATAAAGTCGCCGGTAATGTCTTTTTTTTTTTTTTTTTTACATTACCATCGAGGGATTGCCGGCGACGGACATTACCGGCGACAAAAATCGCCGGTAATGTTAAAAAAAAAAAAAAAAAAAAAGACATTACCGGCGATTTTCCGGCGAAAATCGCCGGTAATGTCTAAAGACATTGCCGGCGACTTAAAAGTCGCCGGCAATGTCTCCAAATGTTGTAGTGGCAGCTCAGATCAGAGTTCCGGAGGAGAGCGAGGTACCACTTCGGGAGTTCGTCCAGCACAGTTTGCAGGCTATGGCAGACAGCAAGGACAACACCAGCGAGGATGACCAGCCGGACAGGCGAGGGTTCATGCTATGACTCTACGTGAGGGCAGAGCTTCACCAGAGGTCATTATCGGTACGTTACATGTTTTTGGTATTCCAGTAGTTGCATTGCTAGATCCAGTTGCCACACATTCATTCATATCATTTAGACTGTCATCATTAGCTACGGTACATGCATCTCCACTTCCGGGGTTGTGGAGAGTGTTGTATCCGTCAGGTGAGGTTGTGAGCATCGGTTGGGTTTACAGAGATTGTGAGGTGTTTATTGATGGTCATGGATTAGCCATAGATCTGTTATTGCTTGATATTGTGGATTTCGATCTGATCTTGGGTATGGACTTCTTGGAGTCGCACTGGGCTATGTTTGATTGTCACAGGAAGGAGGTCGCGTTTCGACGACCAGGGTTACCTAAGATACTGTTCCGTGGTGAGAAGAACACTTCCCTACCGTGCTTGATTTCCGCGATGAGGGCGGATCGGTTGATGAAGAAGGGTTGTGTTGCCTACTTAGCCCATGTTGTGGACACTACAGCAGCTGCACCAGACCTTGGGAGTATTGAGGTTGTGTCTGAGTTTCCGGATGTGTTTCCAGCGGAGTTACCTGGTATACCCCCTGTGAGGGAGATTGATTTCACTATTGAGTTGTTGTCGGGTACTGGACCGATTTCTCAGACACCGTATCGTATGGCACCTGCGGATTTGAAGGAGTTGCAGATTCAGCTCCAGGAGTTGTTAGAGAAGGGATTCATTCGACCGAGTGTTTCTCCGTGGGGTGCTCCAGTGTTGTTTGTGCGGAAGAAGGATGGGTCCATGCGCTTGTGCATCGACTACAGGAAGCTGAATTAGGTTACAATGAGGAACGAGTATCCGTTGCCGCGGATTGACGACTTGTTCGATCAGCTCAAGGGAGCATCAGTCTTTTCGAAGATTGACCTTCGATCCGGATATCATCAGTTGAGGATCCGTGACTTTGATGTAGCCAGGACAGCATTCAGGACGCGGTATGGGCACTATGAGTTTTTTGTTATGCCGTTCGGGTTGACCAACGCCCTCACAGCTTTCATGGACTTGATGAATCGGGTGTTTAGACGGTTCCTGGTCAAGTTCGTGATTGTATTCATTGACGATATTTTGATATATTCCAGGAGTGTGGGCCAGCACAAGAAGCATTTGCGGGCAGTGTTGCGGACTTTGCGGGACCATCAGTTGTTCGCGAAGTTTAGCAAGTGTGAGTTCTGGTTGGATAGTGTGAAGTTTCTGGGCCACGTGATTTCGGCTGAGGGAGTCAGTGTTGATCCTGACAAGATCGAGGCCGTGCTAAACTGGAGTAGACCCACTACAGTGCCGGAGATCCGGAGTTTCTTGGGGTTAGCAGGCTATTACCGACGGTTTGTACAGGATTTCTCCCGGATTGCTACACCACTGACCAGATTGAAGAAGAAGGGCGTCGAGTTTGAGTTGTCTGAACCGTTCGAGGAGAGTTATTTGCTCATAAAGGAGAGATTGACTACCGCACCGGTTCTGACATTGCCAGGCAACTGAAACCACATGAGGTCAACTATTCGACGCATGATCTGGACTTAGCCGCTATTGTGTTAGCGTTGAAGAGTTGGAGACATTACCTGTATGGTGCTCAGTGTAAGATTTACACTAACCACAAGAGTCTCACCTACTTGCGGACGCAGCCGGATCTGAACATGAGGCAGCGCCGATGGATGGAGTTGATCAACTATTATGATTGCACATTTGAGTACCATCCAGGGAAGGCCAACGTTGTGGCGGATGCACTTAGCCGGAAGTCTGGAGCTTCGTTGTTTCACATGTGTGTGGCCAGGGTGTCGATGTTAGCCGAGCTTCGAGCTACGGGTGCTGTATTCGGGTATGATGACGAGGGAGCTTTGTTGGCCAGTTTTCAGGTTCGACCTGTATTAGTTGATCAGGTACGAGAGGCATAGGATTCAGATCCTTACTTTCTGAGCAAGAAGACCATGATACGGAATGGTGTGCCTACAGAGTTCTGATTGAGCGATGATGGTACGTTGTTGTTCAGAGGTAGGTTGTGTGTATGTAGAGATGAGAGCTTGAAGAAGGAGATTCTGGATGAGGCCCATAGTTCAGCGTATGCGATGCATCCCGGAGGTACAAAGATGTTTCGTACACTTCGAGCGTACTATTGGTGGCGCAATATGAAGCGGGAGATTGCCGCATACGTGAGTCGATGTTTGATTTGTCAGCAGGTGAAAGCGGAGAGGCAGAAACCTGCAGGGAAATTACAGCCACTTGAGATTCCGGTTTGGAAGTGGGAGCACATCACGATGGATTTCGTCTATCAGTTGCCGCGTACTTCGGCGGGCAACACTGACATTTAGGTTATTGTTGACCGACTGACGAAATCTGCTCACTTTCTTGCACTTCCAGGGAAGGTATCAGTGGGTAGATTAGCCAAGTTGTACTTATCAGAGATTGTTCGCTTGCATGGTGTGCCTGTGTCCATTGTTTCTGACCGAGATAGTCAGTTCACTTCTGAGTTTTGGACGGCGTTGCAGCGAGCTTTGGGCACGAGGTTACGAATTAGTACAGCATTTCATCCTCAGACTGACGGGCAGTCCGAGCGGACCATTCAGACTCTTGAAGATATGCTAAGATCATGTGTGTTGCAGTTCCGCGGGAACTGGGATCAGCAGTTACATTTGATTGAGTTCGCCTACAACAACAGCTATCAGGCCAGTATTGAGATGGCACCGTACAAGGCCCTGTACGGGAAGCAGTGTCACACTCTATTGTGTTGGAGTGAGGTGGGCGAGCGTTGGCTGATTGGTCCTGATCTGATGAAGAGCACTATGGAGGACATACAGATTATCCGGGATCGATTGAGGATCGCCAAGGATCGGCAGAAGAGCTATGCGGGTGTGAGGAGGAAGAGTTTAGAGTTCGAGGTTGGTGATTGGGTCTTCCTGAAACTATCTCCGTGGAGGGGAGTTGTGCTTTTCGGGAAGCGTGGCAAGCTTCGACCACGATATATTGGTCTGTATGAGATTACAGAGAGGGTTAGAGCTGTTGCTTACAGACTTGAGTTACCAGCTGAGATGGCTCGTGTTCATGATGTCTTCCATGTTTCGATGTTTCGGAAGTACATCTCAGATCCTTCACATGTGTTAGCCCCACAGCAGTTGTCGATCAGGGAGGATTTGACTTATGTAGAGGAGCCAGTGCAGATTCTCGATCGTCGTGAGTAGGAGTTGAGACACCGTGTGATCCCGCTAGTGAAGGTCTTGTGGCAGAACCATTCAGTGGAGGAGGCCACCTGGGAGACTGAGCAGCGTATGCGAGAGCAGTATCCTCATCTGTTCACTTGACAGGTACGTAAATTTCGAGGTCAAAATTTCTTAAAGGGGGGTAGATTTGTGACGACCCGAACCAAGATCAGTAGAGTATTCGGCACGATTTACGAGATTCTGCTTAGTTGCAGTTTTACGTCGTATATGTGGTTTGCCGATTCGATTCGCGACTATATTTTCGGTCGAGAATTTGAGTTGAGTGTCTTCACGGAAGTTGTAGAGTACGTGATTTCAAGCTCGGGGGCGGTTCCGGAAGATTTTTCCGATAACCGAGGAATATTTTATGATTATTTGAAGTTTCGGTTTTCGACGAGTTTATCCGATTGTCTCGTGTTTATCCGAATCATTTCGTATATTCCTTTCGGACCGTCGATCGACCCGAGGCACGAGTATAAATATCGGAATAGTCGAGAATTAGTCGTAAAAACACTGTTTACCGTTGACCAGCCTTGACTTTCCAAAATTGGAAAGTTGACCGTTGACCCGAGGGGGAGGAAGTTTCCGTTTTGGTCTTGCCGTCCGACGACCGTTTTCCAGCCACTTCAGACCTTGAGGAAGGTATGGTTAGCTTCCCCTTTCAATTTCGAGTCGATTGGTAATTGGTTTGAGTGAAATTGATGTCGTTTTGGTTAAACCCGAGTTGGGCCGAACTGGGTTGAGTCGCCGGAGTTCGTTGGCCACTTTCCGGCGAGCCACGGTGGTGGTTAAGGGGGTTCGACTCCCCTTACCCCTCTGAGTCTTATGGTGTGTTTGGTTTGAGCTATTGTTGAGTTTTTAGAGGGGTCCGATTAGGTCACCGGAAAGTTTGAATTCCGAACTGTTTTGAGTAAATTGGACGGGTTCCGGTGGGATTTGGACTTTTCGGTTTCCGTGCCCAGTTTACAGTTCAGGTTTGGTGTTTCACATCGCGGTTTGGAGGGTAGTGATCAGAGTCACCTGTGTTTTCCAGTAGGTTCTTGTTTCGCCTACTGATGTACATATTGTATATATTTTACTCTAGAGGTCGCTCTGGTACATCTTGATACTTGTTTATACGGATTTCCTCGGATATATATATATATACTATAGTACTGTTTACTGTTTATGATTCATATATTGATGTTGAGAAATCCGGATGGGATTGGTGCCCACGGTTTGGCTTTTGTGGCATAGGATGAAGTGTTGTTTACAGGGTGCAGGTTTATGCAATTCCACGTTAGTAACGGAACTCTGCCGAAATTTTGAAAAGTTTTTGTTGGTTCGTATTTTCAGAGGGGGTTCGATTCCGGATTAGGCAACTGAATCGGGATTGGGTCCTTTCAGACGCTTACACATGCAGTCATTGCACTGCTTTATTTTGGTCAGCTGAAGCATTGAAAAGAAAAGTGAAAAATCAATATATATATATATATATACTCATTGTTGTGAAAAAGGGCAAATCCAACTTCCAATATCATATCCAACTCCAATTTTTCTTGATGAATTGCTAAATCCAAATAATGGTCGAAAAAGTGTATTATTTCGTGAAAATATTAGAGTTTATAATTCTATGTTTGCGTTTACTTCTATGGGGGCTAAAATTGAGCATAATATAAACAATGGAGGAGCTCCTTATGTCTTTAAAATATGTGGACAAGTGCATCATTTGATGGGTTCTGTTTTACCTTTGGAAGGAGAACGTCCCACATACGCTCAGTTATATGTATACGGTACTCAAAATGAGATTTTAAACCAAAAAATTGCTATTTATCCAAACAATGTAAATAACAAGATTGATAATGATATTGTAAAAGGATTAGTGGAATTGTTAGATCAATGTAATGAATTAACCAAAGTGTATCGATCTGTGAGAAATAATTTTGAAAATCAATCATTACCCAATTTTGATGTGACTATACTTGGTCGTGAGAAAAATGATAGTAAACAATATGAATTACCTTCAGTTTCCGAAATTGGTGGATTAATTGTGGGTGATATAGGTGAATTTAATTCTAATAGAGATATAATTATTCGATCAAACGAAGGACCATTAAAACGTATATCTAAAATCCATATCCTAAATTGATGTCATTACAGTATCCACTTCTGTTTCCATATGGAGAGAATGAATTTAAAATTAATATGAAATTAAAACCAATTGCAAACAAAAGTGAGAATAAGGATAGAAAATTAACAATGAACAAGTTTGTGTGTTATCAAATTCATGATAGGGCAAACCAATCAAGTACTTTGTTAAAAGGTGTAAGATTATTTCAACAGTATTTAGTTGATGCATATGCAACTGTCGAAGAAAATCGTTTAGAATATATAAGACATCATCAACCAGAGCTAAGGTGTGAAACATGGAATAATATATGTACATTTGTTTCGAATGGAATTGTACAAGGTTCTGATGTCGGAAAAAGAGTTTTTCTTCCTGGTTCTCATACGGGTAGTCCAAGAGATATGATAAATAATTATCAAGATGCAATGGCAATTTGTAGAGAATATGGTAATCCTGATTTGTTCATTACTTTCACGTGTAATGTAAAATGGCTAGAAATTATGAGATATTTTGAAAAAAAAACGGGCTACAAACCAGAAGATCGTTCTGATATTGTATGTCGAATTTTTAAAATAAAAGTGGATGATATGATTACTTACATTAATGATGGAGAACCCTTTGGAGAAGTCTATGCTCATGTATCTACAATTGAATTTCAAAAGCGAGGCTTACCACATGCTCATTTATTATTTTGGCTTAAAGATAAATACAAATGTTATACAGCAAACAATGTAGATTCAATAATTTCAGCAGAATTGCCGGACAAAAATATAAATCCAGAGTTGTTTGAAATAGTTAGCCAATTTATGATTCACGGTCCATGCGGTCAAATTAATCCATCTTCTCCGTGTATGCGAGACAAATTATGTACGAAACATTTTCCAAAATCATTTATTCCTAACACAATTTTCCAAGCAATCAAATCTCCTCAATATAAATGCCGTGATGATGATTCACGTTTTGTACTTAAAAAAGGAATTCATGTTGGTAATAATTATGTTGTTCCATACAATGCTAATTTGTTATTGAGGTATAATGCTCATATAAACGTTGAATCATGTTCTCAGTCTATGTTGATAAAATATTTATTCAAATACATAAATAAAAGACCCGATAGAGCTCGCGTATTAGTTCGTGATAATATAAATGATGAAATCCAAAATTATCTCAATTGTCGATATTTAACTCCTCATGAGTCCGTTTGGCGTTTATTTGAATTTTCCATTCATTCGAGATATCCTGCAGTTCAATATTTGAAAATTCATTTACCTAATGAACAAAATATTTGTTTTCATCAAGCTAATTCTCTTGAAACCATGTTACAAAATTCAGGTATAGAAAATACAATGCTAATTGCTTGGTTTACTGCAAACAAGACTCATAAGAAGGCAAAAAAATTAACATATACACAATTTCCTACAAAATTTGTGTGGAATGATAATAAAAAATTATGGACACCAAGGAAAAAATATCGCGTTCTCGGTAGAATAGCACATGTGCCACCAAATGCGGGTGAATTGTACTATCTTAGAATGCTTTTGAATGTTCAAAAAGGATGTATCATTTTTGAGGCAATAAGAACTGTCAATGAAATAGTATACTCTACTTATCAAGAGGCATGTCAAACCTTGGGATTACTAGGTGATGATAAAGAATGGCTCGAAGCATTGTTGGAATCTACTTTTACTGCCACTTCTCCTCATATTCGTTATTTATTTGTTACGATTACTCTATTTTGTAATGTCTCGGATCCTCGAGCTTTGTTTGATGCATATTGGATTAAGATGTTTGATGACATATCACACAGAATGAAATTAAATTTTAATATGCCAAATCTTATAATACCTGATGATGAATTAAAGAATGCTGTTCTATATGAACTTGAAAAATTGTTTAACATGTCATCCAGTAGTTTAAAAGACCATAAATGTGACGACCCGGACCAGAATCAGCAGTATGATCAGCTATATACGTGAGTTACTGCGTAGTCGCAGAGTTACGACAGTTGTTTGAATAGCCGAATTTGATAACGACTAAATCATTGGCCGAGAATTAGAGCTGAGTCTCTTCTCGAGAGTCGTTGTATGTGTGATTTCAAGTTCGTGGGCATTTCCGGGTTGTTATTTGGACGACCGAGGAATTAATTATGAATATTTGAAGTTTCGACGGAATTGGATTACAATGGCGAGCTACTTAACGACTAAATTATCGGACAAGAATTTGGTTTCAGCTTCTTCACGGAAGTTGTTCAGAATTTAATTTCGAGCTCGTAAGAACTTCCGAAGCATTATTCTGAGTTACGAAGATTTAGTTGCGAATATTTCCGATTATTGATTAGTTAGTCGGTTTAAATATGTGTTGGTTTGAACAGTTGAATTTTTTTCCGTTTGGTCGAAGTGTTTGACTTTGAGTGATAATTGAAGAACATGTTGAGACGAGTTTATGGCCGCGAGAATTTTCGGGATCGGAATTACGACGAGAAAGTTACGAGTGTTTGAAGTTCGTCGAAAAGGATAATTACGAAGTTTCCATTTTGGGAAAGCTATAAATAGTGGAGTTGCCATATTGGGAAAGTCAAACTGGAATTAAATGAGGTTGACCGAGTTGACTGAGTCAACTCGGTGGAGAGAAGATGGTGGCGCGACGGTGGTTCGGTGCTCCACGGCGGCGAGCTTTTCCGGCCACCCCAAGGCTCGGGGTCGGTCTTGATCGATGCGCCTCGGCCTCCCCGTGGTGGTGCCGGCCACCGTTCACGGCATGGGTCGCCGGAAAGGGAGGAAATTCCGACTTGAAAACTTGGTGAATTCGGGTTGCTCGATTTTGGCCGAATTGAGCTACAATTTGTAGTGGGCTTTGAAGCTCTTCTCTCCATGATTCTAACCATATAGTTATGGTGATCTAATTTTGCTTGTGTGTGGAGAATTTTGAATGTGAAATTTTGGGAACAATTCGATTTTGTTTGAAATTGGATGAGTTAGAGATGGCATTGGTCTTTGTTGCAGTTATGAAAGTTGCTCAGTGGATGATTTTGAGTGGAATAGGGGTTGCTCCGCCGTGAAATTTTCCGGTCGGATGGCGGCGCCGCCGTGGGCGGCGGTCAACGGTCAAAGTTTGACTTTTTGGGATTTTCGACAAGTTGCATGTCATTTCACTCGAAATTGCGCCCCGATCGCAGTGGGGAGGTTCATTTTTCGAATTGAGCATCCGAACTTACAGCGAGGTATTGAGGTGTGATTTCCGGATTTTCGACAGTTTGTCGTAATCGAATGATGTGTTTCCGAGAACGGTGGTTTCTCGTGATTTATCTTGAATTGTCGGATTATGATTTTGAGAAATGGTTATTGTGATTATTCAGGGGTTCGTGATCGTTCGTTTGGCGAGGGACTTTCCGCCGGATCACGGGTTAACGCATATCGCGTTACGCTAGTCTGGGAGTGGACAATTTCTTTTCACGGATTGTTTGCGAGTCTTTTATATACGATTTACGAACTTGAGCATGCAGCATGATTATGGTTTATGAGCATGAGATTTCATACGAGATTATGTTTATTATGAGTATGTGTTATACGAATATGCTTATACCAGTATATAGTACGTATATACACTTATATATTGTTTCATGCATTTGCATCGAACTGTTTATGATTAGATTTACACAGAGTACAGTCTTAGTTACGTTGTTGTATCGATACACTTGCCTCTCGGCTGATCCCCGATGGTAGGCCACCAGGAGGGGCGTCGTTACCCCGACCTGACCGGTGAGGGGCGTTTCCCCGGAACCGAGGCCATTTCTGGCTTAGAATCACGTGTGGACTAAGGACCCCGTGATTCGGACTGTACTAGCACGGAGGTGTCCATGAGTGACCCCGTGGGATTTTTACTTGCATGCTCAGTACACTGGAGGAGTGTGAGTTTTACCTCGTGTACTATGTGGTTTTTATTTACCTGGACTTGCATATGTTATTTTAAACATATATATTAACTGGTGAAAGACATTTATTTTCGTCCACTCACTCTAACGGTTTTCATGTATTTCCCCTGGGATTTTCGTTTTCCGTGCCCAGTTTGCAGTTCAGGCTCTGGTGTCGCACGTCGTGGTCGGAGGCATAGTGCTCGAGCTACCTTGTTTTCTTCCAGTAGGTTATTGTTCTACCTACTGTGGTATACTTATATGTTTATACATTAGATGTCGCTCTGAGTAATCTGTTGTTTATGCTATACGATTTTACTCCAGATTTCAGTAAAGGAAAGATAAATTTATTATTTTACATTACTGTTGATATGTTGAGAAATACGGATGGGATTGGTGCCCACGGTTTGGTTTTTGTGGCATAGGATGAAGTGTATTTTCCGCGTGCAAGTAATGGTAATTCTACGTTAGTAGCGAAACTCTGCCAAAATTTCTACGGTTTTTGTTGGTTCGTGTTTTCGAAGAGGTTTAACTCCGGTTTAGGAAGCTAAATCGGGGTTGGGTCCTTTCAGCTTGGTATCAGAGCATTAGGTTATAGGTTCTGTAGACTTCTGTAGTCGTGTTTACTAAGGATATTTGAGAATGTACAGCATGTCTGGAATGGTGACCCTACCGGCCGGCGGATAATCATCAATATTCCGGGTGTTGTATGCTTTCAAGTATTTGAAGTTCCATGATTACGTTCCACTTGTTATGAACGATATTGTATTTATTAGGATGCCTCCTGACGTGTTTTCCGTGTCTTTTCGGTTGTGGATCCTATTGAGGATCAATCGACGCGCGATTTGCCAGAGAACAGTGGATTTGGATGAGTATTCTGAATTCAGAGTTCGTGTGGCACGGTTTGCCTGGTTGTGTGTGTATGAGCGTCTACATGTTGCCTCAGAGCTGAGAATTATGGCAGTTGATGTTTGCCTGATTCAGATCATTGTGTTTGGTGGGCTAATATTGTGTGAGTTCCGGTTGCGACTCCATGGCCTACATTCAGGGTGTTGTGTATACGGTAATGGTTCCATCAGGCTACCCAGCATTCGACTGAGGAGTGTTTATCCACCTGAGGCAGAGATGCATTGTTCACATGTTTGTCCCTATTTGCACGTGTTATATAGCTTCAGAGGAAGCAGTGCACGAGGTTCGAGATGAGTTTGAACCTGAGCATCAGAGAGAGTCTGATTGATGTGCCTCGAGATAGCCTTGAGGAGCTTAGTGTGCTGCACTCAGTGGCGAGGCTGTCGAGAAGGAAAGGTATACGCGGTTTCCGATGTGATGGTTTGAGGAAAATGGACTTAGTCGAGATTTTGATGAGGTTGAGTTCTGACACTTCGGGATCAGTGATTTCATCAGGCTGTGACCTTTTCAAAATTGTTGAGGGTCATGAGATCAAGCAGAGGATCCGTTTGGCGATGGCGGAGATCACAGTGTAGCGGACTTGCTCCTGTGGCATGAGTTTGGGCAATCGTTGGTGATCCTTTCATGCAGCAGGTGTTGCGGTGATTTGTGTTCATGGAGCACTCTCAGTTGCCATTGTGGTGGCCAGGAGGGTCACGTTACGAGGGAGCGCCCCCAGCCAGCTGTTGTAGCGGTTCGGTAGCTCAGAGTTTACGAGGAGATCCTCATGTTGTTCCTGCAGTCTGATCAATGTACCCTTTTGATGAGTTATTCAGCAAGTCGCATTTGACATGGGCGGCTAGTTGGGCATGTTGAAGTTCGTGCCATGACCTCGTTTGAGGACAGAATTTTTCTCCGAGGTTACTGTAGTTGGACATCCATGGCTATTATACCTGCATCTCCACTTCCGAGGTTTTGGAGAATGTTGTATCCATCCGAAGGTTGCGAGATCCTTGTTGGAGGATATGGCTTAGCCGCGGATCTGTTATAGCTGGACATTGTAGTTTTGGTGTGATTGTGAGTATGGACTTACTGATGATGCATTTGGTTGTGTTCGAGTGTCTCGAGAAGGAGATTGTGTTTCAACGACCAGGTTTCCCCGAGATATTATTTCGTGGTGATGGTCGAGTGGATGGTGGAGACGAGTTGTGTTGTGTGTTTAGCTCATGTTGTGGATACTATGGTTGCTATACCCGACATTGGTGTTATTGAGGTGGTTCCCGAGTTTCCAGGTGTATTCCGGATGAGTTACCAGGTGTTTCTCCAGTTCGGGAGACCGACTACACCATTGAGCTTGTACCGGGCGCTGGACTCATTTTATCGACGTCTTGTCGTTCGGAGCCAGCGGAGCTGATGGAGCTACAGTTTCGACTCCAGGAGTTGCTGGAGGAGATTTCATGCAACCCCGCGTATTTGCGTGGTGTGCACTTGCTTTGTTTGTGTGGATGCAGAATGATTTGTCGAGATGGTGCGTTGATTACCGGAAACCTGATTCGCTTCAGAGGAGAGCGAGTATCCTTTATTTCAAATTGATGATTGGTTTGATCAGCTCACGAGCGCTTCAGTCTTGTCGAAGATTGATTTCGGATCCGGATACCATCAGTTGTGGATTAGTGAGTCAGATGTGGCTATGTTGGCTCTCGGATCTCGGTGCGGGCATCAGGAGTTTTTGGTCACACCGTTTGGTTGACCAATGCCCCGTAGATCTTATGGATTTGATGGACCAGGTGTTCAGATGGTTTCTGGACTAGTTTGCAACCATGTTCGTCGGCAACTTCCTAATGTATTCCAGGAGTGTGGGCCAGTACCTGAAGCAATTGTGAGCAGTTTTGCGGACTTCGCGAGATGATTAGCTGTTTGTGAAGTTCATTCAGTGTGAGTTTTGGTTGATTGCATGAAGATTTTGGGACTGTATGATGTCAGCCGAGGGAGTTGGCGTGGATCATGACCAGTTAAAAGCCGAGTTGATTTGGGGATTGCCCTACCATTGTACCAGAGATCGGGAGTCTCTTGGGTTTAGCAGGCTATTACCGACGGCTTGTGCGGGATTTTCCCGGATTGCCACTTTATTTTCAGGATTGACGAAGAAGGTGTCAAATTTGAGTGGTTTGATGCACGCGAGGAGAGATATTTACTCCTGCAGAATGGTTGACCGTTGTTTCGGTTTTGACCTTACCTGATGATCGTGATGAGTACGTAGGTTATGGCAGTGCATTGAGGTTTGGATTTGGTTGTGTATTGAAGCTGTGTAGCAGAGCGGTGGCTCATGTTTCTGCCAGTGGGAACCTTATGTGGTTGCATATCCTGTGTATGATTTGGGAGTTGCTGTCTTTATGCTAGCATCGAAGAGTTAGAGACACTACAGCTATAGCATGCAGCTCAGTGTAGGACGCGCACTGATCATTTGAGTTTCCTCCACTTGCATTTTCGGCCAGATTTGGGCTTGAGGCAGTGTAGATGGATGAGGTCGACTAACGACTATGGCTGCACCTTAGAGCTTGTTCGGGAAAGGTTAGTAGTTGCACTTTGACTATCCATCTGGGATGTCGTTGCTGATGCATTCAGTCGAGAGTTAGGAACTTCAGTGTTTCATGTGTGTGTGTGGCTCGAGTTTCCATGTTAGCCGAGTTGCGAGCTCTGGGAGCTGAGTTCGAGTGTGATGATGTTGAAGCTCATTGTTTGGCGCGCATTTGGCGCTAATGATGCGGAGATGTATCAGATACTTCGAGTTTTCCACTCGTAACGCAACATGAAGAGTAAAGTAGCAGTTTGTGTGTGCAGATGCCACATTTGTCGACTGGTGATGGCTAGGAGGCAGAGACTTGCCGAGAAGTGTCAGCCATTTGAGATTTCTGGCTAGACGTGGCGATTGTTACTGTGATTGTGTGTGTTTGTATGCACTTTGGTTTGTGGTACCAGTTGTCAGGCCATTGTGGACCGTTTGATGAACTTGGTACGTTTACTTGTACTTTTCGGAATAGATTTTAGTGGCAAGCTGGTATAGCTGTGTTTGACGGAGATTGGTCATTCCCGCGGTGTACCCGTGTCATCATGCTCAAGTAGCATCCGGTTGTACCATTTCCGTCGTTCAGGTGGACACCTGGACCTCGGAGTCTTCTCCGTCCTCCAGGTGATCACCTGGACGACGGAGATGGTCTTTTCCGTCGTCCAAGTAACACCTGGACGACGGAGAAGACTCCGTCGTCCAAGTATCACTTGGACCACGGAACAATTACATTTCCGTGGTCTAAGTTCGCTTTTCTTGTAGTGATTGTCTAAGTGACATAAGCTTTACGTTTTGCTTTTTGTTGAATTAATCATATGATTCAAGTAAAGTCTTAATTTCATATATGAACTATGATTGGCGAAACGAAATGCTAAAATAGAATAGAGTGACATAATTGTTTTGTTGGAGCTGGATGGAGTTTTTTTTATAACCATTGGATATACATTTAAAATTAGTATGGTTGTCTCTAGCCTTATGTTTAAAGTTTCAAAACTATTTCTTGCCTTCTGCAATAAATTAATTGCAAATTTATTTGAACAAATGCAGTTTTCTTTTATGCTTAAATAGCTTGAATTCTATCATTATATATTATCTCTGCCTCATGTTGATTTTCATTCTCGCGACTACATTAATTTTGAAATATGCAACAACTACATTCAAACAAAAACTATATTAATTTGTAATATGCAACCACAATATAATTGTAAGTGTGTAATTATATCTTTAAAAAAGTACGCAAATATATTGTACAACCCGCGCGAAGCGTGGGTTCCACACCTAGTAAACAACAGAGCACAAACATAACTAAACCTGAACGATATTAAATGGTTGATACCATATACTACATAATCGCTAGCTCTCCAGTGAATACTAATTCAAAAACAATAGCAGCAAAAAATAATATTGAGATCTTATAATTAATTAATAAACAATTGTAATATAACAAATAGAAATTGTAAAACCATAACACCAATGTAAAACTATTTATCATTAGTACAAAACAATATACAATAAATAATCCATGACATGCAAACACAATATATAACTACTGTAAGTACTATGGATACACACGAGTAAATAACCACAAACAAATACATGATTACAAGTGCCACTGCCACCAACTTGCATAAAGAAACGCAATAAATCAATCCCATAATGCCAACAATATAAGTCTGGCCTCTCCACTAAATATTGATTCAAACAATAGCAGCAAAAAAATTACATTGAGATCTTATAATCAATTAATAAATATAGCAATTGTAAAACCATAATACCAAAGTAAAACTAATGATCATTAATACAAAACAATATACAAAATAACACGACATCCAAACACAATATATCACTACTGTAAGTACTATTTTTTATAATTTTTTTTAGGAAGGCCATAATAATTGAATTGATAATGTGATAGTGATACAAAGACTCCATTGAATTCTCCGACAAGATAATATGAAGTCCTATGCTCATAACTATACTAACAGCAGATTCTCACACAACAACGGAGACTATTAAAACCAGGATAGCAGGGTAGTCAAAGTAGGAGTGTGATCCCTTAAACTAGTCAGGCACCCCCTCTAGACATACTTCACCGGATCCAATTCCTCAGCTTCACTCTCCTCCGACAAGTCCCACCTCACAAACTTCTTCTTTTCATGGAGGGCATTGACCCTCTCCAAAGTGGCCTCAAGGGACAGTTGGCGCAGTTCCTTCTCGTCCATATGCCGTTTTGCCACGAGTTTCAGCATAGGTTTTTCATAGTTTCCCTGTTGACCAACATGTCGTGCAACAAGATACTACATCCTTTAATTCTTGAACTGATCATACATTCGACCTCTTTTTCCTAGGTCATTCCAGAGTCCGGATCAGAAGAGGAGCATCAGCAGGTGCAACCGACAGTGGTGTCATAGGAGCCGGATGCGGTTGCTCACTATCAGCCACTTCCTCCTTTCCATCGTCGATGCTATGGCCAACCCTAGTCAGAATAATCTGAACCTAATGCCAACCCCAACAACCTCCTCGTCTCGAGCCTGTTCCTCTGCATTGATTGCTTCCTTTATGCGAGCTTTCTCCAGCTCCTCCCATTTACCACATTGTATGGGGCACCCATCCCAGAGTGGGATAAGCTTCCAAATACAATATAATAGCCATGTAGAGTAAATATTCAATATCAAACGTAGCCCAAGAGTGACTTCCTAGGCTTAGATTTACCTTCACAAGATGCGGATGCATAAGATCAACTTCCGCAAACAGATAGATCTCCTTGTTATCTTCGAGTTGAGCACGATCGTAGTCGATATACTGACCCAAGGCAAAAAGGAATCCAAGACCAGCTAACTAAACCTTTTGAAGAAGAAAAAAAACTGTGTGAGTTAAGTAATTAACTATGCTCCTATATAGCAAAGATTATCTGTCAAATGCATTTCTCTGTCAGAATACATCCACACACAACATGCAATCAAGACTCAAAACTCATAAACACATGGAAGATAAATTAATTAAACTCAAAAATAGTATAAAACCAAAATAAACATGTATTCTTCACAAACAAAATAAAACAAATACAAGGAGAGTTACGGAGCAAAGGTTCCATGTTTACACTTTTTGATTTCCGGTAATGTGACAACCTGAATCGAAAATTGTATGTTTATCGACTTGATTTGCGTGTTTCGCAATTAGTCACGATTTTGTCGTAATTGGTTAATATAGCGGCCTCGTTAATGACTAAATTATCGGGCAAGAAT
The DNA here is from genome assembly GCA_946800695.1 of Geum urbanum. Taxonomy (NCBI): domain Eukaryota; kingdom Viridiplantae; phylum Streptophyta; class Magnoliopsida; order Rosales; family Rosaceae; genus Geum; species Geum urbanum. The sequence continues at coordinate 17,508,846 of OX327017.1, read as the reverse complement.
TTGATTTGAGATCCTTCACAAAAGTTGTAGAGAATTTAATTTTGAGCTCGTGGGAACTTCTGGAGGATTATTTTGAATTACGAGGAATAAGTTATGAATATTTTTGGCCGTTGGATTTTGTCGTATTTATCCGTTTAGGTTTCGATATGTGTACGGTATAAATACGGGCGAATACATGATGAATTGGGAAAGTTTCCAAATTGAGAATGAAAGGACCAAACCCCGATTTAGCTCCCTAAACCGGAATCAAACCTTTTCGAAAACACGAACCAACAAAAACCAACAAAATTTCGGCAGAGTTTCGATACTAACGTGGAATTACCATTACCTACACGCGAAAAATACACTTCATCCTATGCCACAAAAATCAAACCGTGGGCACCAATCCCATCCGGATTTCTCAATATGTCAATAGTAATGTAAAGTAGTAAATATATCTGTACTTTACTGAAATCCAGAGTAAAATCGTATAATATATACAACAGAATACTTCAGATGTATAATCATATAAGTATACCACAGTAGGTAGAACAATAAACCTACTGGAAGAAACAAGGTAGCTCGAGCACTATGCCTCCGACCACGACGTGCGACACCAAAGTCTGAACTGCAAACTGGGCACGGAAACCGAAAAGCCCCGGGGAAAGACATGAAAACTGTTAGAGTGAGTGGACGAAAATAAATGTCTTTCACCAAATAATATATACGTTATAAAAACATATGCGAGTCCAAATGAATAAATATAATAAAATACGCGAGGTAAACTCATACTCCTCCAGCGTACAGAGCATGCAAGTAAAAACCCCCCGGGGCTACTCATGGACACGTCCGTGTTAGTACAGTCAGAACCACGGGGTCCCTAGCCCACACGTGATTCTAGCCAGAAAGGCCTCAGGTCAGAGGTCTGCCTCCCCCCGGTAAAGGCCTCGGGTTAGGGGTCACAGCCTCCCCCGGTAAACATCCTCGGGGATCAGCCGGGATGCGGGTGTATCGATACAACATATATAACGACTGTACTCTGTGTAAACCAAATCATAAATAGTTCAATGCAAATGCATGAAATAACATATAAGTGTATGTATACTCGTATACGCATATCCGTATATATATATATATATAATCGTAAAACACATGCTCATGTAATCCGAAATCTCATATGCATGCTCAAGTTCGTAAAACGTGTATAAAGACTCGCAAACAATCCGTGAAAAGAAATGTCCACTCACAGACTAGCATAACGCAATTCGCGTTAACCCGTGATCCGGCGGAAAGTCAATCGCCAAACGAACGATCACGAACCCCTGAATAATCACAAAATCCATTTCTCAAAATCATAACTCGACATTTCAAATCAAATCACGAGAAACCACCGTTCTCGGAAACACATAATCCGAATACGACGAATCGTCGAAAATCCGAAAATCACACCTCAATACCTCACTGTAAGTTCGGACGCTTAACTCGAAAAACAAACCTCCCCACTGCGATCGGGGCGCGATTTCGAGTGAAATGACATGCAACTTGTCGAAAACCCAAAAAAGTTAAAGTTGATCGTTGACCGCCGCCGTTGACCGCCACCACCAACTTGAACATTCCTCAGTGGAGCAACCTCTATTCCACTCAAAATCACCCACTGAGCAACTTTGTCAACTACAACAAAGGCCAATTCTCACTCTAACTAGTCCAATTTCAAGCAAAACCGAATTGCCTCACAAATTTCAAATCCAAAATTCTCCATCCACAAGATGAATTGGAACACCAAACTTACATGGTAGCTTGTAGGTGATGAGGGCTACAAAATCCAGTCCAAATCGGAGCTCAAATCGGCCGGAAAAGTGAAACCCGACTACCCCCAAAATCCTTCCATTTTTGGTCGGAAATTCCTCCTCCTCCGGTGTCCCACGCCGTGAAAGGAGGCTGGAATCCACAAGAGGGGACCAAGGCGCATCGAACGGGACCAACCCCGAGCCTTGGGGTGGCCGGACTAGCTCGCCGCCGTGGAGCACCGTGGCTTCCCGTCGCCTCTCTCCTCCACCGAGTTGACTCGGTTAAGAAAATAAATGGCAAGTGTTGACTTGCCCGAAATAGCAACCTTCTATTTATAGGCCTTCCATTTTTGGAAACTTCGTACTTATCTTTTCGACAAACTTCAAACACACGTAACTTTCTCGTCGTAATTCCGATTCTGATAATTCTCGCGGCAACGAAGTCGACTCGACATGTTCTCCAATTATCACCCGAAGTCAAACACATTGGCAAATCCGATAAAAAGTCAACTGTTCAAACCAACACATATTTAAACCGACTAAATAATCAACAATCGGAAATATTCACAACATAATTCTCATAACTCAGAATAATGCTCTGAAAGTTCCCACCAGCTCGAAATTAAATTCTCAACAACTTCCGTGAAGAAGCCGAAACCAAATTCTCGTCCGGTAATTTAGTCGTTAAGAAATCTGACATATAAAACCGATTAAATCAAAACTTCAAATATTCATAACTTATTCCTCGGTCGTCCAAATAACGATCCGGAACCGCCCATGAACTCGAAATCACACGTACAACGACTCTCGAGAAGAGACCCAGCTCTAATTCTTGGCCAATAATTTAGTCGTTAACAAATCTGGCGATTCAAATAACTGTCGGCAATCTGCGACTACGCGCAAGGTCGTAGACTAAGCTAATTCCACTGCTGATTCTGTTCCGGGTCGTCACAAATCCACCCCCCTTAAAAAATTTCGACCTCGAAATTTCCAATCTGTTGACTAAAAGTAGGAGCACTGCCTCTGCATACTGCTCAACTCTCCAATGACAACGTCAACTGAACAACTCTGACAACAGACCCCACAATAGGAGATAGCTCCGTGCCGAAATCCTTGTACCCTCAAATCTCGAATCTGAACTGGCTCTACACAAACGCCAAGTTATCCTGCATAAGGAACTGATAGGGTACAAAACACGCAACAAATCTGAATCATAGTTCCACAACACAACACACACAAAAGCCAATGCTATAGGCGATGCCGAACTATACGGCACAACACAAACTCGCATATGACCACATACGGATCAAAACAACATGGCAATTCACAACTCAACCTGCTCACATCAACATAGCTCAAATATCGGACTCGAGCAATTATCAACCTGTTTCCGCTAATCTGACAATCTGTGGTAGCACATTCCACAAAATCAGAATCAAACGTCAACTCACATCGAACTCGCTCCAACACAATGAAGTACAACATCGTTCCTCAAAACGACATCATGCAACATCAAAATCATAGTGGTCCACAAACTGGTACTGCATGCAATCTCGAACAAGTGAAACTGCTTGTCCCAAATCCGTCAGAACTGCAATACACAAAACCACAACATGCCCTCCAAGGTCTGTATAGTCCTCAAAGATCGCCAACCAATATGAGGATAAGAACCGGTACTAACTCGTAATCTGGTCCCCAATGCTTGCTGCAAAGCTTGCCAACACTCTGTTGTAGCTGATTACCTCGACCAGCAAACTGGGACACAGGTACACCACGTAGATGGACAATCTCCGTCAAACACAGCTCTGCCAGCCTGCCACTGGAATCCTCTCCGAAAGTACAAGGAAATGTACTGAGTTCGTCAAATGATCCACAAAGGCCTAACAACTGGTATCACAAACCAAAGTGCATACAAACACACACAATCACAGCAACAATCGCCACGTCTAACCGGAAATCTCAAATGGCTGACACTTCTCGGCAAGTCTCTGCCTCCTAGCCATCGTCAGTCGACAAATATGGCATCTGCACACACAAGCTGCTATATTGCTCTTCATGTTGCGTCACGAGTAGTAAACTCGAGGTGTCGGACACATCTCCGCACCACTAGCACCAAATGGGCGCCAAACAATGAGCTTCAACATTATCACACTCGAACTCAGCTCCCGTAGCTCGTAACTCGGCTAACACGGAAACTCGAGCCACACACACACATGAAACACTGAAGCTCCCGACATCCAACTGAATGCATCAGCAACAACATCCCAGATGGATGATCAAAGTACAACCTCTAACCTTTCCCGAACAAGCTTAAAGGTGCAGCCATAGTCGTTAGTCGACCCCATACATCTACACTGCCTCAAGCCCAAATCTGGCCGAAAATGCAAGTGGATGAAACTCAAATGATCAGTGCACGTCCTACATTGCGCTGCACACTATAACAATAGTGTCTCGAACTCTCTGATGCTAACATAAGGACATCTACACCCAATACCATACACAGGATACGTAGCTACATAAGGTTCCCACTGCCTGAAACCATGAGCCACCGTTCTGCTACACAACATCAAAACATAACCAAACCTATACCTCGATGCATCGCCATAAACCACGAACTCGTCATGATCATCAGGTAAGGTCAAATCCGAAGCAACGGTCAACCATCATGCAGGAGTAAGTAACTCTCCTCGCGTGCATCGAACCACTCGAACTTGACGCCTTCTTCGTCAATCCGGAAAGTGAAGTGGTAATCCGGGAAAATTCTGCACAAAGCACCGGAAGTAGCCTGCTAAACCCAAGAGACTCCTGATCTCTGGTACAATGGTAGGGCAATCCCCAAGTCAACACGGCTTCTATTTGGTCAGAATCCACATCACTCACTCGGATAACATCACACAGCTCAAAATCTTCACGCTAATCAGCCAAAACTCACACTGGCTGAACTTCGCAAACAGCTGATCATCTCGTGAAGTCCGCAAAACCGCTCACAATTGCTTCAGGTGCTGGCCCACACTCCTGGAATACATCAGGATGTTGCCAACGAACATGACCGCAAACTCGTCCAGAAACCGTCTGAACACCTGGTCCATCAAGTCCGTAAGATCTACGGGGGCATTGGTCAACCAAACAGCGTGACCAAAAACTTCTGATGCCTACACCGAGATCTGAAAGCTGTCCAAACCACATCTGACTCATCAAACCTCAAGTGAGGGTATCCAGACCCAAAATCAACCCTCGAAAGACTGAAGCTCTCGCGAGCTGATCAAACCACTCGTCAATCCAATACGAAAGATACTTGCTCTCCTCTGAAGCAAATCAGGCTTCCGGTAGTCAATGTACCACCTCATCAAACCAACCAACATCTGTATACACAATACAAGAGCACACCACGCACATACGCGGGGTCGCATGAAATCTCCTGAAACCTCCTCCAGCAACTCCTGGAGTCGAAACTGTAGCTCCATCAGCTCCGCTGGCTCCGAACGACAAAACGTCGGTAAAATAAGTCAAGCGCCTGGTACAAGCTCAATGGTGTAGTCGATCTCCCAAACTGGAGGAACACTTGGTAACTCCTCCGGAACACACCTGGAACCTCTGGAACCACCTCAACATCAACAATGTCGGGCACAGCAACCGTAGTATCCATAACATGAGCTAAACAAACAACACAACCCGTCTCCATCATCCGCTTGACCATCACTGCGAAACAGTATCTCGGGAAAATCTGGTCGTCGAAACACAACCTCCTTCTCGAGGTACTCGAACACAGCCAAATGCGTCGTCAGTAAGTCCATACTCACAATCACACCAAAACCACAATGTCCAGCTACAATAGATCCGCGGCTAAGCCATATCCTCCAACAAGGATCTCGCAACCTCCAGATGGATGCAACATTCTCCAAAACCTCGGAAGTGGAGATGCAGGTACAATAGCCATGGATATCAAGCAACAGTAACCTCAGAGAAAAGTCTATCCTCAAACAAGATCATGGCATGAACTTCAACATGCCTAACTAGCTGCCCACGTCAATTGCGACATTGCTTATTAACTCGTCAAAAGGCTACATTGGTCAAACTTCAGGAACAACATGAGGATCTCCTCATGAACACTGAGCTACCAAACCGCTAGAACAACTGGCTAAGGGCGCTCCCTTGTAACGTGACCCTCCTGGCCACCGAAACAGTAACTGAATGTGCTCCACAAACACAAATCACCACAACACCTGCTGTGAGAAAGGATCACCAACGATTGCCCAAACTCATGCCACAGGAACAAGTCCTCTACTCTGTGATCTCCGCCATCGTCAAACGGATCCTCTGCTTGATCTAATGACCCTCAATATAATCGAAAAGACCACAGCCTGATGAAGTCACTGATCCCGAAGTGTCGGAACTCAACCTCATCAAAACCTCGACTAAGTCCACTTTCCTCAAACCATCACATCGGAAACCGCGTACACCTTTCCTTCTCAATAGCCTCGCCACTGAGTGCAGCACACTAAGCTCCTCACGGCTATCTCGAGGCACAACAATCAAAGTCCTTCTGATGTTCAAGCTCAAACTCATCTTGAATCTCGTGCACTACTTCCTCTGAAGCTACATAACTCGTGCAAATAAGGACAAACATGTGGACAATGCATCTCTGCCTCAGGTGGGTAAACACTCCTCATTCGAATGCTGGGTAGCCTGATTAAACCATTACCGTATAAACATCACCCTAAATGTAGGCCAGGGAGTCACAACAGGAACTCACACAATAACAGCCCACCAAATACAATGATCTGACTCAGGCAAACATCAACTGCCACAATTCTCTGTTCTGAGGCCACATGTAGACGCTCATACACACACAACCAGGCAAACCGTGCCAAACAAATCTCTGAACTCTGAATACTCATCCAAATCCATAATTCACTGGCAAATCGCACGTCGATTGATCCTCAACAGAATCCACAACCGAAACGACACGGAAGGCACGTCAAGGAGGCATCCTAATGAATAAAACATCGTTCACAACAAGTGGAACGTAATCATGGAACTTCAAATATTTGAAAGTATACAACACCCGGAATATTGATGAGTATCCGCCGGCCGGTCGGGTCACCATTCCAGACATGCTGTACATTCTCAAATATCCTTAGTAAACACGACTACAGAAGTCTACAGAACCTATAACCTAATGCTCTGATACCAAGCTAAAAGGACCCAACCCCGATTTAGCTCCATAAATCGGAATCAAACCCTTTCGAAAACACGAACCAACAAAAACCAACAAAATTTCGGCAGAGTTTCGATACTAACGTGGAATTACCATTACCTGCACGCGGAAAATACACTTCATCATATGCCACAAAAATCAAACCGTGGGCACCAATCCCATCCGAATTTCTCAATATATCAATAGTAAAGTAGTAAATATATCTGTACTTTACTGAAATCCGGAGTAAAATCGTATATTATATACAACAGAATACTTCAGATGTATAATCATATAAGTATACCACAGTAGGTAGAACAATAAACCTACTGGAAGAAACAAGGTAGCTCGAGCACTATGCCTCCGACCACGACGTGCGACACCAGAGTCCGAACTGCAAATTGGGCACGGAAACCGAAAAGCCCAGGGGAAAGACATGAAAATTGTTAGAGTGAATGGACGAAAATAAATGTCTTTCACCAAATAATATATACGTTATAAAAACATATGCGAGTCCAAATGAATAAATATAATAAAATACGCGAGGTAAACTCATACTCCTCCAGCGTACAGAGCATGCAAGTAAAAATCCCACGGGGCCACTCATGGACACGTCCACAATAGGAGATAGCTCCGTGGCGATTGTGAGTATCAGGTGGGGTATCAAGATTATGAGGTTTGCAGGAGGTTGTGTACTAGTTGCGGAGTGGTTGTTTATCGCAAGAATGTTGTAATCCTTTGACGTTCAGTCGTGCAAAAGATCTTGTTTAGAGGTGAAAGAAATGCTTTTCTACTACGTGTGGTTTCAGCAATGAGGATGAGCTGATGATGAAGCAAGGATGTATGCCGTACTTGGCACATGTTCGTGATGTTAAGGTTGTTATACCTGATGTTCGTTATGTTGAGGTTGTTGTACCTGATGTTCGTGATGTTGAGGTTATCTGTGAGTATCCAGATGGATTTGCATGTTATGGTCCTGTGTATTAATTGCTGTTCAGAAGGATTTGGGACCAGCAGTTTCATTTGTTCGTGATTGCTCGCAGTACCAGTTTGCAAACCAGTATTGTTATGACATTGTATGAAGTTGTATATGAGGAACAGTGTTGTACTCCATTGTGTTGGAGCAAGTTAGGAATGAGATGGTTTTTGGTCCTGATTTAGTGGAATGCGTTACTGTAGACCTTCAGATTAGCAGGGACAGGTTGATAATTGCTCGTGATCGGCAGAGAAGTTATGCAGATGTGAGTAGGTTGAGTGATTAAGTTCAAGGTTGGTAAATAAAGGTTCATTGGAAAGGTGTGATTTGTTTTGGGAGGTGTGGTATACTTTGCCACGTTATTTTGGTCCGTATGTGATCATGGGGCGAGGTTAGTGTTGTGACGTATAAATTGGCATTGCTTGTAGCGTTGGCAAGTGTCTATGTTGTATTCCATGTGGTGGAACTACATTCCAGATTCATTGCATGTTTAGTACCCTATAAGTTCCCTATACAGGAAGACTTGATATATGTGGAGAAGCTAGTTCAGATTCTGGATTTGAGAGTGCAGGGATTACAGCACAAAAATATTTCCTATTGTGAAATCTGTTGGCAGAGTCATCCAGTTGAAGTAGTTGAGGTTGAGTAGTATGCAGAGGCAGTATCCATACTTTTCAGTTGGCATACTTGAAAATTTCGAGGTCGAAATTTTTGTAAGGGAGGTAGATTTGTGACAACCCGAACCAAAAATGGTATGTTTATCGACTTGATTTGCGTGTTTCACGATTAGTCGCGATTTTGTCGTAATTGGTTAATATGGCGGCCTCGTTAACGAATAAATTATCGGGCAAGAATTTGATTTGAGATCCTTCATGAAAGTTGTAGAGAATTTAATTTCGAGCTCGTGGGAACTTCTGGAGGATTATTTCGAGTTAAGATGAATAAGTTATGAATATTTTTGGCAGTTGAATTTTGTCGTATTTATCCGTTTGGGTTTCGATACGTGTACGGTATAAATACGGGCAAATACGTGGCGAATTGGGAAAGTTGGGAAATTGGGAAATTGGGTGTTGACCACGGGTGGGTCGACCCGTTTTGGTCACCGAGTTCGTCGCCGTCGTTGGGCCATTTTCCGGCCACGGTTGGCCATGGTCCCTCGACGAAAAGTATTGGGCTTGTGCCCCTCTTCAATTTAGTAGGTGGATCGCCCTCTATGGTGGCCGGAGGAGGGAGAAACGGCACGGAAAAGATGAGGAATTTTCGGTGAGTTTCGGCGGCGATGGAGCTCTGGGGTTGAAGGGTTTTGTTAGCCTTGGAGAGAGGAAGCTTTTAGAAGTGGTTTCAAGCCTAGTCGTGGCTGGATGGAGGAGATCGGAGGTGGAGAAATTCCGACGAGGGTTTTCGACTTCAAGGTGAGATTTGGACCTTTTCCGGTCAAAATTGGGATTAACTTTGAACTAGAAAGTTGTTGGAAATGTCGAGATCTTCAAATCCATGTGTAGGTCAAATTTTTCTGGGTCGATGACATTTTTCGGCGGTGGCGGTTTTCCGGCCGAGGTGTTTTTCAACAGGTGTTATGTCGTTTTGTTCGGAATCGCGCACCGATCGCAGTGGTGAGGTTTATATTTTGAATTGATCATCGGAAATTATAGCGAGGTTTTATGGTGTGTTTATTGGATTTTTGACGATTTCGTCGATATTGAGTTATATGTTTCCGGGAATGGTTGGATCTCGAGATGTGGTTCAGGATTTTGAAATGTGATTTTGAATAGTGATATTTATGATTATTCAGGGGATCGTGATCGTTCGTTTGGCGAGAGATGTTTTGTCATATCACAGGATTAACGCGTTTTGCGTTATGCTTATCTGTGAGTAGACTTTTATTTACACTGTCGTAGCGAGTTCTTGGATTCAGTATTTATTTCCAGTACGATGTTGAGATTATTTATTGTTTTTGGAGGTAATGTTTTATATTTAATATGGTGATGGCATTTACTTAGCATCGATGCATTGGCTACTCGGCTGATCACCGGTAGTCCAGTTCCAGGGTTGAGGAATTCCCTTGATGTGCCCACTAGGCTTGAAAGATTCGCCTAGTCTATCACCGTCGGGCTTGAGAGATTCGCCTGACACCTCCATTCATTTTAAGAACTCGCATTGTTTTTATATTATATAAATGGTGAAAGGCATATGATTATTTTCGTCCACTCACTCTAACGATTTTATTTCCCTTTCCCCTGGGATTTTCGGTTTCCGTGCCCAGTTTGCAATTCGGATTTTGGTGTCGCACGTTGCAGTCGGAGGCTTAGTGTTCGAGCTACCTTTCTTTTCCAGTAGGTTTCTTGTTTAGCCTACTGTTGTATATTTATATATGTATATACATTAGAAGTCGCTCTGATTATTCTACTGTTATACTTTCATATGATTTTTCCCCGGATTTCTGTAAAGTACAGTTTTACTTATTACTTTACATTATTGTTATGATATTGAGAAATCCGGATGGGATTGGTGCCCACAGTTTGGATTTTATGGCATAGGATGAAGTGTGTTTTCGGGTGCAGGTTAATGTTAATTATGCGATATAGTGAAACTCTGCCGAAATTTCTACGGTTTTTGCAAGTTTGTGTTTTCAGAAGGGGTTTGATTCCTGTTTAGGAAACTAAATCGGGGTTGGATCCTTTCAGGTAAACCCTGTAAAATCTCGAGTGGATGGAGTCTAAGGTGGAAGCTACACACCTTCTAAATGGACTAAGCATATTTAGAAGGAATGTGATGGAAATTTTAGGGTGGTGGTGATGTAACTTCGGCCTAGCACTTGGAGAACTTCGTGGTGGAGCTTCTTTGTGTATTTTGATAGCAAGAGGACATAGAATAAGTGATGATCTGCTTTGAGGCCGAGCCTATTGTATTTATAAGCCTTATAAGAATCATTCTCCTCCTAAAATTAGGTTTTCCTTCTATTCTCGGGCAGATCTAGCAGTCTGTAAAGATTTGCACTTTCCCGTAGTTGTAGATCTCCAAAAATTATGATTTTGGTGTCGTTGAAAAGAAGACTCAAATATCTTTCCAACCATAGGTTGATTGCATCTTAAATCGTCCTGATTTGTTCCCAGTTGTCATTCGAAGTTGGCTCATTTGCACAGGCAGATTCTACTTTCCTTATTCTTCATGATTTCCTTCTTCTTTTGACTTTAGGAATCCTTTTCCTACCAAATCTTGATCTCCACGAAATTGGTTGATTGGATCTTCATATTTGGGCTAACTAAATGGTCTTCTAATTAATTGGACTCATTTTCATTTGTTCTTCTTCAAGATCCTTCCATAAACTTTCAAATCGTAGTCAACATAGGAAAGGTATTCCTAGTCAACAAATGATTTATTTTTTTCTCTTCAATTTTTCTTCTTTCTTCCTTGGAATTTCGAACCAATTTCTTTTCTCCATTACTTTGTTGTGTTTTGCATGCCTGTATACTCCTTTACTCCGTCTCTTTTGGTTAACACCTGAAATTAACAAAATAAGTTAAAACTAAACAATTATAAAAGTAAAAATGTAGAGAAAATATATTAATTAATACGCCTAAAATGCGTAGATCAAATTCCCCCACACTTAGACTTTGTTAGTCCCTAGGCAAACACTAAATTAAACTAAGACTCAAAAAATTTCAACAAAAATACTACTAAGCCCTTTGACTATTAAATTTTGAAATTCATGGCAATCACAAAGTTCAAGCACAAGGAATTCAAGAGTTAATAAAGACATTCTCATGCATGAATAAGTAAGACTTAGAAAAAACCATTGTTGATTTATAAGCTATGCATGCACTAGAAAAGTTCAAAATCCTCACATGGATGCACTCATCATCTTTTCACTCATGAAAAAGAGTTTTCACTCAAAATATATAAGAACAAATGAAATCCTCGTAAATAAAACCAATTACTTGCACAAATGAACCCAAACCATATGTTTACTCATGCGATTAACTCTACAGATCAAAGACTACTCATCTTAAGGATCTTAAAGGACTTTCAAGGGTTGTAATGGGGCTAGGGCTAAGGCATTCCAATTTTTGGATAAGTGGTGTTTCAAGAATGTTCCAAAGACTTAGTCAAGCTCCAAAAACTTCAATTTATTCGTGCAAACCTCATTCACCAACGTTACCAGTGCCAGCATTCAAGAACAATGGCCAAATATCAACTTGTTGGGCCCAAACTTTATTCTAATCTTCCTCTGAGCTTTGTGAACAGGACAAACGCCTTATTTCTTTACTATTGGGCCTTCAATTCAATACAAACTCAAAATCCACAAATATGGGGGACATTTATCCAAACTTGAACATTTAAAACCTATTGCCGGAGAGCTTCACAATTTTTTTTTCTTTTTCTTTTCATGCTCTCGAAATTTTTTTGTTCTTTTTTTTTTGGCAACTACTCTTTCTTTTATCTTGTTGGACAAGTCGATCCCCATACACACATATTCTCATCACCTTCACGCCATATTCATGTCTCTAGCTTTGAAAATTCTCACCAAGTTTTTAGAACAAGGGTAAGGAAAATCTACACTAGGTTAAGTGTTTAGATACATATGGTGATGAAAGAAAAGTTTAATGTGGGCTCAAAATGGCTAACTAAGCGTGTCGCAACTCGTGCGCACAAATGGGACACATGTAAATTTGGCAAAAGTGGTGGTAAAATCCTAAGTGCCTTTAATCATATCCAAAATCAGAGTATGTTTTGACTATAAGCTTTGAAAATCAACACGAGCAAGTTCTAGCAATCTCTAGTTCATTAAAAATAATGGCAAATAATTATATGAGGCATGTAAACATTTTTGAAACTAAAAATCTAAAGATGGAAAAATTCACTCCAAGAAAACATAATTTTAGCTCAAAACTCACTTTATTGTTTAAATAATTTAAACTTATTCTCGCATGCGAATTCTGTACCAAGTTTTACTATCTATATCTACTACATGTCAATGCAATCAAAAAAATTTTATTAACAAAAGAATTCCAAAATTTAATAATATGAAAGCCATAAACTCGAAATTGTCTCAGAAAAATATCATCATAGACGAGTTAAGGGCATCCTAAGACTCCAAAAAACACTAAAAATCACACACAAGACTCTTAGAAAATTCACACTAATAAAACTTATGAAAATTGAAAAAAGATATATATATTAATATTTTTTTAGGGCATCATCCGCTGAAAATCCTTTGTCTGCCCATTTTTTTTATGATTTATGACTCAATAAAGTGTAAACCCCTCCCCCACACTTAAATCATACATTATCCTCAATGTAACAAAGTAAAAGCATAGAATCAAGCATGGAGTAAAGAATTCACCAAAAATAACTATGACAACTTGAACCGGAAATGGTATGTTTATCGGCTTGATTTGCGAGTTTCACGAATAGTCGCTATTTTGTCGTAATTGATCAATATGGCGGGCTTGTTAACGACTAAATTATCGGGCAAGAATTTGATTTGAGATCCTTCACGAAAGTTGCAGAGAATTTAATTTCGAGCTCGTGGGAATTTTCGGAGGATTATTTCGAGTTACGAGGAATAAGTTATGAATATTTTTGGCCGTTGAATTTAGTCGTATTTATCCGTTTGGTTTCGATACGATTTGGATGATACGTGTACGGTATAAATACGGAAGGAATACGTGACAAATTAGGAAACTTTCTAATTTTGGAAATCTGGCACGTTGACCATGTTGACCCGTGGGTCAAAACTGACCCATTCCAGGCCGAGATAGAGGTCGACTTGTTAGGGGTTTTGTAGCCCTTGGGGAGAGGAAGCTTTAAGAACTGGTCTTGCACCTTGCCGTGGCCGGAGGAGGGAGATCGGAGTTAATGAATTCCGGCGAGGGTTTTCGACTTCAGGGTGAGATTTGGACCTTGAACTATAAAGTTGTTGGAAATGTCGAGATCTTCAATACCATGTGTAGGTTGAAATTTTCTGGGCCGAAGGAATTTTCCGGCGGCGGTGGCGGTTTTCCGGCCGAGGTGTTTTTCGACAAATTTTATGTCGTTTTGCTCAGAATCGCGCACCGATCGCAATTGTGAGGTTTATATTTTGAATTGAGCATCGGGAATTATAGCGAGGTTTTATAGTGTGTTTATTGGATTTTTGACGATTTCGTCGATATTCGGGTTATATGTTTTCGGGAATGGTTGGTCCTCGAGATGTGGTTCAGGATTTTGAAATGTGATTTTGAACAGTGGTATTTGTGATTATTCAGGGGATCGTGATCGTTCGTTTGGCGAGGGATTTTCCGCCTGATCTCAGGATTAACGCGTTTTGCGTCGTGCAAGTCTGTGAGTGGACATTTATTTACACTGTCGTAGCGAGTTCTTGATTTCAGTATTTATTTCCAGTACAGTATTGATATTATTTATTGTTTTGGAGGTATTGTTTTATGTTTTATTGGTGATGGCATTTACTTAGCATCAATGCATTGGCTACTCGGCTGATCACCGGTAGTCCAGTTCCAGGGTTGAGAGATTCCCCTGATGTGCCCACTAGGCTTGAGAGATTCGCCTAGTCTCTCACCGTCGGGCTTGAGAGATTCGTCTGACCGTCGGGCTTGAGAGATTCGCCTGACACCTCCATTTATTTTAAAAACTCGCATTATTTTTATGTTATGTAAATGGTGAAAGGCATATGTTTATTTTCGTCCACTCACTCTAACGATTTTATTTGCCTTTCCCCTGGGCTTTTCGGTTTTCGTGCCCAGTTTGCAGTTCGGATTTTGGTGTCGCACGTCGCAGTCGGAGGCTTAGTATTCGAGCTATATTTCTTTTATGGTAGGTTCTTAGTTTGGCCAACTATTTGTATATAAGTACATACTAGAGGTCGCTCTGAATACTCTGATGTTTATATTTTCATATGATTTTCCCAGATTTCTGTAAAAATTACAGTTTTTGCTTCTTAGTTTATATTATATTATGATTTTGAGAAATCCGGATGGGATTGGTGCCCACGGTTTGGTTTTTGTGGCATAGGATGAAGTGTGTTTTCGGGTGCAGGTTAATGGTAATTCCGCGATATAGAGAAACTCTGCCGAAATTTCTATGGTTTTTGAAAGTTTTTGTTTTCAGAAGGGGTTTGATTCCAGTTTAGGAAACTAAATCGGGGTTGGGCCCTTTCAATAACTAACTAATTAACACACTAACAAACTAATTAATAAGGAGGAAGGGAAAAGAAAGCAAATCTGAGCGTCGATTCTCCATTAGGTTGCCTCCCAACAAGCTCTTATTTTTTAATGTCTTACAGCCTAGACATGATGCACTGTTTAGTATTCGAAATGGTCGCTTCTTGCTCAACACCATCCAGGATGTTTATGTGACGTTAGCTTCTTCCAATGATACTTACTGTGCTGGAACTTATGTATAAAAACACACAAAATACAAAAATACACATACACGTGAATGCAAATGATATATAACAAAAATGCAATGCAAATGTATGATGAATTCGATGCAAAATGATGCAATTATGTATGCAATGCATGAATGAAATGATATGCAAAGATGCTTAACTATTCTAAATATTCACAAAAATTGAGCAGCTAGAGCATGACTATTTGCATAATTTTTCTAGACTTAATCAGATGTTAGAACTAGCTGAAATTTTACGAGCAAAGACTAGACACATATACAAATACTTCATAAAAGTTTCAGAATTTTCTGAGACATCTAACTATGTCAGATAAATCACACAAAATATCCTATTTTTTAGCTTTGATTTTTATACTAAGCACAAGAAAACACACATGACAATGAAAATACCAAGACACACTGTACTGGAAACATGAATGCACATGATATATAATAAGAATGAATGCAAGTGATGCAAAAATAAGAAGTCAACGAAAATTATATATATATAGCTAAGTTAGAATTGTTTCACACGTTGGAATCACAAGATTAAACTTGTTGAGGCACTTTTCACACAATGACACACTTTGATTCATCATGTATCACACATTTACTTAATAATAATTAACTAAATGCATCAAACAAGATCAACCTAAATGATAAAATGGTGTGAATGCATAAGAGAAAATTGGTTAGAACCTGCAGAAAACACCCAAGTTACGTGAACAATCATGAATAGAATGACTCATCCCTTGGTCTCATGTCCCTAACTTCACTTAGGTTAGGGTACCCGGTGATGAAATCCGAGCATCATGAAACCGCAGGGGATTTAATGCAACTAAATCCCTGCAACGTTGGAAAGTCATTTACATGTGTAAACAATTTTCGAGATGTTTACGAAACATGTCTCAAATTGATTTCGCCAAAAATTTACAAGGGTTACAAGGCATTGATTTTTCAGTCTTTCCAAGGACGTGCGACCCGTGCGATAAAGTATGAATTCTCAATTGTTCAGCCTTGGTTCAATCGAAAAACATGGCCAGTTGGGGATAGAGATAAAGCGAGAGGTAGGACTAATTTCGACAATACACCCCGAGGCTAACCGGGCCAATGATATATACTCTATTAGTGTAAGTCTTTCTTAGATCCAGATCCTGTCACCAGTCATAACCCGTTTCTAGACACCATGTCCGACATTCAGCCAAACTTTCAAAAATTCACACTTCCTCATAGTTCTTGTAGACTCCGCCCTCAACCTTATGTGTAAAACATAAGGGGTTAAGGAGATAAACAAGAAAAAGAGGCACCGGCCATCTATTCCAAGGAGTGAGACCTAATTAATCAAGCATGTAATCAATGTAAATCTAAGACTATCCTTTAACATGCTTAACAATATATATATATATATATACAAACACCGATTAATATTTACAAAAATTAAAATCTACACTAACATTTATTCACATGTATTATTTACGAAAAATTAAATCAATTAAGGCACATATACAAAGCATCAAAAATTTGTAAGTAAAATTAGCATAGATACTTCGAAAATTCCTGAAAAAGAAAATGGTTAGTAATATGCACAAGTATAAATTTACATATATACACACAAAAATCACAAACAATTAACAATCCCCGGCAACGGCGCCAAAAATTGATACGACCAAAACATGCATCAAATAAACACTTCACACATAATTCAACCATATGCAATTTAAACCCTTTTTGTGTAGATGTAGCATTGATAAGTAGGGTATCGTTCTAAACAGAGGATTGAAGGGTGCATGCAATATTTGTGTAGTAAAAAGGGGGGTATAAAAGAGTTGTTTAATTACCTAAATTTTCTATCTAATTACTACCTAAAACATCGAAACATATAGCAAGAAATCCTAGGAATATAATATGCATTGACTCATAGACAAGCAAACACATAAAAAGATCCCAAAAACCCTTACCATATTTTCGACAAAAACAAACCTAAATTAATTATTTACATGTGATCATCCCATCCCACATACTTTGCAATTACACGAATAATCTCATTTAATTACCTACAAAATCTACAAGTTTTAATTCCGGATTACATGCCATGACTTTGAATTAAAGTGCAACTAAGCGTCTAAACACTCTAATCTCGACTCCATTGATTTAAGGTAAAAAGCGATTGACTAAGCGTTTCATCTTTAGACCCAACCAAAGCATTAAGGATGACACACAACATGCAATCAAGACTCAAAACTCATAAACACATGGAAGATAAATTAAACTCAAAAATAGTATAAAACCAAAATAAACATGTATTCTTCACAAACAAAATAAAACAAATACAAGGAGAGTTACGGAGCAAAGGTTCCATGTTTACACTTTTTGATTTCCGGTAAGCCCTGCAAAATCTTGAGTGGATGGAGTCTAAGGTGGAAGCTACACACCTTCTAAAGGGACTAAGCGTATTTAGAAGGATAGAGATGGAAATTTTAGGCTGGTGGTAACTTCGGCCTAGCACTTGGAGAACTTCGTGGTAGAGCTTCTTTGTGTATTTTGGTAGCAAGAGGACATAGAATAGGTGATGATCTGCTTTGAGGCCGAGCCTCTTGTATTTATAGGCCTTACAAGAATCATTCTCCTCCTAAAATTAGGTTTTCCTTCTATTCTCGGGCAGATCTGGCAATCTGTAAAGATTTGCACTTTCCCGGAGTTGTAGATCTCCAAAAATTATGATTTTGGTGTCGTTGGAAAGAAGACTCAAATATCTTTCCACCCATAAGTTAATCGCATCTTAAATCCTCCTGATTCGTTCCCAATTGTCGTTCGAAGTTGGCCTATCTGCACAGGCAGATTATGCTTTCCTTATTCTTCATGATTTCCTTATTCTTTTGACTTTGGGAATCCTTTTCCTACCAAATCTTGATCTCCACGAAATTGGCTGATTGGATCTTCATATTTTGGCTAACTAAATGGTCTTCTAATTAATTGGACCCATTTTCATTTGTTCTTCTTCAAGATCCTTCAAGAAACTTTCAAATCCTAATCAACATAGGAAATGTTTTCCTAGTCAACAAATGATTTCTTTTTTTCTCTTCAATATTTCTTCTATCTTCCTTGGAATTTCGAACCAATTTCTTTCCCATTACTTTGCTGTGTTTTGCATGCTTGTAGACTCCTTTACTCCGTCTCTTTTGGTCAACACTCTCAATGGTGAGAGTTTAATTGAGAGTGTGTGAAATGACATCAATACCCTTCTCTTATATATTGCTTATTTTTCCATGGAGAAACTAGATAAATTAAATTTTTATGTCAATTTTTTTGACACTATGAGATAAATATGTAATTTACAAGAATGTGTGTTAAAATTTTGATCTTAAAAAATTCCTTTAGGGGTGAGCAATTTACGTTTTAGTTGTATGGGTACTACGGTCACATTTAGCGAAACTCATAGATGTAGGTCTAAATCAAGTCCAAAATTTATAAATTTTTAACGGCATGCTTAGAATATTATGAACAACCAATCTGACAGTCAGTTTTGTAAAATGATGATACATGATCGATTACGTTTCACAAATGTCTTTCAACACATATAACCAAGGAATAAAGGTAAGAACATTAGTGTGCATGTAGAGAATTCAAGCAATATAAGAATTAAAAATGTTTTAACAATAAAGAAGGCCATATATAATAGTTCACCTTGTAATAAAAGACACCGTACGTAAAAATTAGCCTAATCGAAGTACGTTTGGATCCCAGTTAGTACAATTAAACAAAATTTGTGAAAACACTAAAATACACTCATCTTATTTTCCTTATTTTCCTACGGGGGGAGTAGATAAATCAATTTTTTATGTCAATTTTTTTGACACTATGAGATAAATATGTATTCCATAAGAATATGTGTCCAAAATTTGATGTTAAAAAATTATTTTCGAGAGGGGTAATTTCCGTTTTAGTTGTAAGAGTACTATGGTCACATTTGGCGAAATACATGGATCGATGTCTAAATCAAGTCCAAAATTTATAAAATTTTAAAGGCATGGTTATAATATTCTAACCAATCAATGTAACGGTCAATTTTATAAAATAATTAAACATGTCCGATTAAGTTTCACAAAAGTATTTCATTCCATATAACAAATGAACAAACGTAAGAACATTAATATACATATGGAGAATTCAAGCAATATAAGAATTAAATATGTTTTAATAGTAAACGAGGACATGTAGAAAACTCCATCTTATAGTGATAAACATCGTATGTAAAATTTAGACTCGTCGGAGTACGTTTAAACCCCGGTGCATGGATGAAGGTTACGTTTATTTTGAAATGTCTTAATTTTTTAATAATTAAAGCCCGATAGGCCCGGCCCGTAAAAGCCCGCAAAGGCCCGGCTCGTAAAAGCCGCAAAGCCCGCCCGGGCCCGGATCCTTATATAAAAGATAAAGCTCGGCCCGGCCCGGCCCGCAAATATTAAAATGTTGTTGAAGCCCGGCCCGTGCCGGCTATACATGGGCCGGACCGGGCCGGGCCGGGTTTTTTGCCGACCCCTACTAGGGTACAAGGAAACCTAGTGAAATTGGGACTAAAAAGAAGGAAGAGTCGGCTGTCCAAGTTATTCGATCCTTCTTTCTCACGCAGTCACGCCTCTCAACAGCGACGACCACCATGAACGACTGGAACTACGTCGTGACGGCCCACAAGCCTACAGCCGTCACACATTCCTGCGTTGGATATTTTACGGACTCTAACCACCAAAATCTCATCTTAGGGTAATTCTCTCTCTGTACCTCAACGCTTAATATACTTTCCAGAGTTAGGTTTTTCCATAAATTTAGTTACATGTGTACTGTAGGAATTGAGACGACAGAAGTGGAAGTGGAAACTGAAATCATTTATTTCTTTTTCTTTTTCTTCTATAAAATAATTTGGTGATGTAGGCTTAACCTTATTATAGTAAATATATGTACGCAATATTTGATTTCAAGAGTGCTTCGTTATCTCTTAATGGCTGGCTGATTTGTTTTGGTTCGGTTCTGTGTTCAGGAAAAGCTCGCGGATTGAGATTTGGTTACTTACTCAGGAGGGTTGTTTACAGGTACATTTATCAATTATGTTGCCCTTACTCGTAAAACTTTTGAGCTAACACGATCCTTTTCCCAATTAGAATAAACATAACAGTTGAGAAATGAATTTTCTCTTTTTGCAGCTTGTCTTGGATGTGCCAATTTACAGTGGAATTGTAACCCTCGAATTGTTCCGGATACCTGTGAGTGTTACTTGTGGTGCTTTTTTCCTTCATTGGTATTAGTTTTATACACTTTTCTGATATGCTAGTTTTCATCAGGGTGAAACACAGGATTCTCTGTTTATTACAACATATGCAAACAAGTGCTGTCTTCAGTGGGATGCTGAATCAAATGACCTTGTTACCAAGTAATATATGGACACTGGTTGACATTAATAAGCAAAGCTAGTTTTTCATTCTCACGGCTCTTTAACAAACGTAAGCCCCTATATTGTAGGAAATTAAAGGATGTCTCAGTTTGCAAAAAGGGCAACGAAATACCTAGTTGTCAGGTAGGTCTATATCTACTAGTAGCCCTTATGTGTAGTTGTGTATATCTTTTCTGGTCGTTTTTCTTTATGGGTTTATTTTTACACGAACCATATTTCAATTTTAATTGGGCAATTGAAAAGGATATAAAAGAACCACCATATCTAAGGTGCGTGCTGTACAGTTGGCTCTTTTTCTCTACTATGCTTCATTTTTCCCGAATTAGTTGTGTAGACCGGAACCTCACATTTTGTTTGTCTTGTAAGGTTAATCCATTCGAGCAGCAGGAGCTGAAGGTGACATTGAACATTAGGTATTTTTTGTTTGTCATCCCAGTAATATACTAGTAGATTTATCTTTATGTGATTGGAATTAATCACGACATGTTTAATTAATTCATAAAAAGGTAATTGGATGGCGTATACATTGCACGTGAAATGCTATATTCTCAATTGTTTCGTTTTATCTAACTGGTGCATCTATGTAGTTTTCGCTCTAAATACTTTGTTTGATTGTGACTTTTCAGTCTTGTGAATCGGGTCGCAGATATCAAGTTTCTGCATGGTTGTTCAAAACCTACATTTGCAGTTCTTTACGAGAAGGTATTTTCCTCTACATAATTATGGTTCTTATTTGCTGTATCGGTTTGAAGATTGTGCATGCAGTCTTTGGATGCACCAATTGATTAGTGTACATGCAGTCATTGACCTAATATTTTTGTAGAAAGTAGACATGGCCATGTCAAGCACAATTATATGTTTCTACATGTTAATTTAAACAATCTATATTTCTACACTAGCTTGAGAAGGGTGTTGAAACATATGAGGTCCCTCTAGAGGAGTCAGAAAATTTTGTTGTGGGTCCTTGGGCACATGCGGACCTTGATCGTGGGGATGCTGCACTGTTAATTTCGGTTCCTCTACCACTTTGCGGTGTTCTTGTCGTTGGAAAAGAGAGAATTTATTACTGCAACACCAACATAAGTGTGTCTGTAAAAATGCCTCTACATCTGGTAGGTTACAGTTATTATGTGAATTATTTTAAGCATCTGTTTGCAAGAATTTGGAATTGCATTCATATTGGAACGGTCCAACATGTATTATTTTGTCTTTTTATTGCTGTTTCTAGGGTGTCAAAAGTACCTATACAGAAGTGGATGGCTCTACATATTTAATTGGTGATGATCGTGGGGGACTTTTCCTACTTGTCATAACCAATGATAAAGAAAAGTGAGTTAAATATTCCGTATATGTTTTTGTATGTGATTATAGTATTATTTAGTTTGCAGTGGTAGACTTAGTTTTTGGGCTCAAGATGTAATCTAATTTATGTCGTAGGGTGACTGGACTCAAATTCATGAAATTGGGGGAAACATCTGTTGCATCTACTATCTCATATCTTGATGGTGCACGCATTTTTAATGGATCAAGCTATGAGGCAGCATCCATTGAATCTAATATCTAGGATCTTGATGGTGCACGCATCTACATTGGATCAAGCATTGAGGATTCACAGGTATGGTAAAGTCCTACTTACGTGTATGTAAAGAGTTATTAGTCATCTGAAATGCTAATTATAGAAGTCACCTACAAATCACATATCATAATTTACAGAAAACACTGTTTTTTAATAATAAAAAAAATGGTTGTTTGCCCAAGCTTCCCTGTATAAGCTTTGGTATGAGAATTCAGAGTATCATCAGTCTTGTAGGCACACGATTCAGTGTACTCCTTTATGTTCATAATTGAAAGACAAAGAGGACTAACTTGATTTATCAGGTTTATGTAAGAGGATGTAGTAAATTGAAAATAATTGGAGGTGATAGATAGATTGCAAGAATGTATAATAGCGAGGAAATACGTTGATGTCGTTGAAGAAGGAACCTTGCTGACTTCTCATTCTAGCTTTGCTTAGTTCAGGGCTTCAGGCATGGGAAGTTTAGCTACACTTTATATTTTATCTGCCAACCCCAATCCTTTCTTATTTACAATTTAGTTTATATACTTCTATTGTGTATTGGTAGACAAGCACAGGATACCTATTGTCTTTTTTGAAGTTTTAAGTGCACCAAGTACTCACTGTTTTAGCTCAGACTGCATTTGCTCTCTTTCTAAATTTACATTGTATAACACTTAAGTTGACCACAGCTTATAAAAATACAATCTGAAAAGGGAGCGCTCGGTGTCAAAGTTCTCGATTCGTATGCTAATTTGGGACCGATAAATGACATATGTGTGATTGACCAAGGTCAAGTCACTCAAGTGGTAACTTGCTCTGGCACTTCTCTTCGTGTAAGTCAAAAGGAAACTCGAATCAGTGAAGAGGTTTGACTCTTTCAAACATTTCAAGTGTATCCAAAGCTTCATTTCAGCATCTACGTGTTATTCTTCCATGCTGATACAAGTCACTTTTGCTTTTCTAATGACTTGGAACAGGCATCACGTGACCTTGGAGCTACCATCAACGGAATGTGGTCGTTAAGTTCTTCCGGTGACTTATTCTTGGTTGTTAGCTTTATCAGTGAGACACGAATTTTTGGAGTGGCGGAGAATTTGATAAAAGAAATTGAGATACAGGGGTTCTCTTCTAAAGCGGGGACTTTATTTTGCCGTGATGCTGGCTTCAATCAACTTGTGCAGGTAGTTTAACAAATTCTTTTCATCACTTGCCCTTTTTTCATGCAGACTTTTGTTGTGGATTAATACTTGGAATTCATATATGTCTGATAGCGGGCGTTGATTATAATCATGACCGTGAACCGGTTACTACAAAATGCTGTTCTATTTCTTGTAAAAATGTTGCTCACTTTTTTGTTCTGAAATATTGCATCATGTGTGACTTGGGGTAAGGGATTCTCTTTTGGATTAAAAAATAAAGTATGTAGAGTATGCTGATGAATTAGCATCACAGGTCACTTCAAGCTCGGTAAGACTAGTCTGTTCTACATCTAAGGATCTGAAGAGCGAGTGGAATGCTCCAGCAGGCACTTCGATTACTGTAGCAACAGCTAATTCTACCCAGGTTTGGTTTCTGTTTCTATAACTGTTTTTCTTATAATATGCTATTTCCTAGCTTGGTGCATTCTTTGTTTGGTGGAGGTGTCTAGCAGTCGTATAGCTTATCTCATTGTTTGATCTACTGTTGGATTGTTTGTGGTCTTGTATCACAGGTTTTATTGGCAGCTGGAGGAAAGCTTTTAGTTTATTTAGAAATTGGTGATGGGAAATTGATCGAGAAGAAGTGTTCACAGTTGGACATTGAGATCTCGTGCCTTAACATAAACCCTATTGGTGAAGATCCTCTTTCTAGCAAACTAGCAGCTGTTGGGTTGTGGACTGATGTAAGTATGCAAATATACTCTCTTCCCGATCTGAACCGCATGACGAAGGAGCATTTAGGAGAGATTACACCTCGTTCTGCTCTTCTTTGTAATTTTGAAGGGGTATGCTATGTTCGATAAATCTCTGTCATACACATTTTTTTTATCATTTATTTTGAGGACCGACTCTTAGCAAGTTTAACTGGCTATGACCAACTATCTAAAGTTTGCAGTATTTGTATACATGTTTTACGCTTTTATTCCTCCGCTTAATCAAGTGATTGCTATACATGTATAAATTCGCTAAAGTAAATTATTGTTGCTCTTCTCTTTCCTCAGATATCTTATCTGCTATGTTCCCTTGATGATGGCCATCTCTTAAACTTTACTTTGAACAAAGCTACTGGTGAGTTAAGAGACAGGAAGGAAGTCTCTCTTGGGACCCAGCCCATTTCATGATACTTCCTCCATAAAATAAATATTGTAGGGTCGAATTCTGGTTTTCCTTGTTAAAGATGATGATGTCAGAGAGCTACTTCTAATTGCTGAGAAGGAAATCAATGGATCTGTTGTGGGTCTGAAGGCCTTTGATGGAAAACTGTTTGCTTTAATCAATGGAAAGTTACTGTACTTACTACCGTACAAGTGGACAAATTGTGTTGGTGGTACTCATGAGTTGCAACTTGAAAGGGGACTCAAATTTACTCGGTCTACACAAACTCTTAAAGACTTCTTTGCTGCTGATGTTAAATCAATTTCATTTATCTACAAGGTAAGTACCCTCTCATACTAAACCTGAATTCCAAGCCAATTCTCATTGGGCTTGTTAAAAGCACAGTAGTGTTTAGACACAGATTAGCTAAAAGCAATAAGCTTCCTTATCTAAGTATGCAGAAGTTCATTTTCCCCTGCTAGTCTTACATAGCCATGTTAAGGTTCGTCTATTGGGAGTTTTCTTGTTTGAAGTATTAAATCCACTGTTTACTTGAATTTATGCACATCAGTAACATTTATTGTTATCTTCAGCAGGGGGAAGCTGCCATTGGGGAGAGTGCTACTGTAGTCTACAATCACATCGCTCTTCAGCAAAATAGTGAAGATGCAACTGACGATGAACGGAAACATCGTAGAGTGACCGGCATTCCAAGTGTAGTATTCCGCTTGTTGGACTCAGAAGTGGGCCAGATTCCAACTGTAATATTTGGTACTTTTTATGGCTCTATTGGAGTCATGGCTTCACTTCGGCAGGAAGATTATGCCTTTCTAGAGAAGCTTGGGGCAAACTTGAGCACGGTGATAAAGGGTGTTGGAGGACTGAGCCATGAGGAGTGGTGGTCATTCTGCATGAAAACCTCAGACACCACAAATGTGCTGGATGGCGATCTTATCGAGTCATTCCTTGATCTCAACCAGGAGCAGAGGGATGATATTTCGAAACAGATGAATGTTCCAGTGGAGGAGCTCTGCAAGAGAGTAGAAGAACTGACAAGGTTCTCAGTTTGTTAAAGTTGTATCTTTCCCAGTACCCACGTAATGTTGGATGCCAACCGCTTTTGTTTTTACCTTCTTATATTAGAGGGATCTGATATTCTGTGGTGTGAGTGTTTGAATATGAATGGATTGAGTTGATAAATATGCTACATGTGTTCTTCCAAAAATGCATGGTCGTATATGTGGGAATGTAATAATATGGTATCAAGCAGTGGCGGAGCTGTGACCAAGCTCACCAGGTTTAAGCCTGGTCAGAATTTGAGAGGTTTAAAAAAAAAACCACTAGTCTTGAAATAAATAAATAAAGTTACTATAAGCCTATGTAACGGATTTGAGATAGGTGAGCAGTTCATGTTTTCATTGTCTTCATGAAATGAAATGAGTGGGGTGCTAAAGTATTCTTCATGCGTATTGTAAAGTATGCTAGAGTTTTTAGTTCAGGATGAGAAAAGGTTTGCTCTTTAAACTTACTTTAGTACTTGCTATTTGCTAGGAATGTGCCAACATTTGGAAACATGTATTTTTTTCGTCACCATATGGTTACCACAAATTGTTTCTATTTATGTCCGGTGTTCAACCCACAGTAGCATTATCGTTCGAATAATTGAAGAGGATTTCCGGTTAGATTTCCGATATATTAGAATGTGTCACGTGTCATCATCTTCAAAAATCAGATGAGGAGAATTTGGCTATAAATTAATAATCTATGGTGATATGTATTCTCACACCATTTCCAATTCACTTGCTATTCTACCCGTAAACACATTTCTTCAAAAATTTCCTCACATTTCAACATCAGTAAGATGAATCTGTTCGACTTCAGCAATTTTTTCACGAGGAGGCAACAACAACGCTGACAAAATGCTGAAATTGCTAATGCTTTCGTCACTGACGCGGTCATGGTAGCTACGACGTTTGATGATGAGCCCCCTCGCCGCAGTAGAAATGATGAAAGGCGTAGGGATTCCAGGGGACAGAATCTGATGGAATATTATTTCATCGAACGCCCTATCTTCAACGAGCAAACCTTTCGGAGGAGATACCGAATGACTACGAATGCATTCAACCGTTTTTCTGCAACCACGACCCTTACTGGCATCAAAAAGCAGATGCCACTGGAATGCTGGGACTTCTTCCCCAACAAAAGATGACCGGTGCTCTTCGAATGTTGGCGTACGGCTCAGCCGCAGATCAGTGCACTGAAATCACAAGGATGAGTGAATCAACAACACTAGAATGCATGAAGAAGTGGTGCCGGCGAGTGTACGAGCTTTACGGTGATAATTACCTGCGCGCTCCATCTCCGGCAGACCTCACTCGACTTCTAATGAGGGGAAAGTCTCGGGGATTTCCTGGGATGATTGGAAGCATTGACTGCATGCACTAACTTCCCAACAGCTTGGCAAGAGACATTCTCGGGGCGGAAGAAACGTCCCAGTATTATCTTAGAGGCGGTGGCTTCATATGACACATGGATATGGCAAAGCTTCTTCGGTGTGCCTGGAACAAAAAATAATATCAACGTGCTCCACCAATCAGATATCTTCGATTCCCTCCTTGCCGGAAGAAGTTTGCAACACAGTTTTAAAGTCAACGGTATGATGTACCACAACACTTATTATCTGGCTGACGAAATATATCCGAGGTACTCCTCCTTTGTCAAAACAATTCCCAATCCCCAGGAGCTACCATAGAAGTTGTTCGCAAAGAAACATGAGGCATACCGTAAAGATGTGGAGAGGTGCTTCGACATCTTGCAATCTCGTTGAGGAATTATTCGTCATGCATCTCGGTGTTACCACACATCGGTGTTAAAAATGATCATG
The DNA here is from genome assembly GCA_946800695.1 of Geum urbanum. Classification (NCBI taxonomy): domain Eukaryota; kingdom Viridiplantae; phylum Streptophyta; class Magnoliopsida; order Rosales; family Rosaceae; genus Geum; species Geum urbanum. The sequence continues at coordinate 17,481,339 of OX327017.1, read as the reverse complement.
TTGGCTTGCATCATAATGCACAACATGATTGTTGAGGAAGAATTGATGGAGAACGAATTTGAGGAGAATGAAGAGGAAGATCTACAAGACCCATTGGCTGCTTTCACTAGTTATGATGGGCCAGTTGATGGTTCAGGGAATTGAATTCCTTTGGAGCCTGTTGGAAGAGATGGCCTGAATGAACAACGGTTTCGTGACCGTGTTGTGGATCTTCAATTTGCTTATATCCTTAGAGAGCTTCAGAAGGATTTAGTGAAGCACAACTGGTTTATTGAAACTGGTGAACATATCTAAATATGTGGTTTTTATTTTATGTGTTTGCATTATGTGTGTTTGAACTTCCCGTGTTTGCATTTTAGGTTGTTTGATTCAATGTACTTAATTTTAATGTTGTGTGTTTGAATTTTAGCTAACCAAAGAAATCAAACTTTTATTTCTTGAAAATTAAAAATACAGAATGACAAGCCAGACAGAGTTTTATTATAAAGACAAGCTAAACTAATCACTAAAATTAAGCGGGCGATAACAGTTTGAAAGTCCCGGCGCTATCTTCCCCTTCATTGTCATCTACTTGCTTGAGTATGTCTGCTTTCCTCTTCGAGAAATACCACTTTTAATTTGGGGCCATAACCTCCAAATTCGTTGTCATGATTCTTGTTTCTTCCGTTAAACCCATCAAATTGTAGTCTTTCTCTTGAAGGGCGAGTTGCGCTTTGTGTAAAACAAGCGCACTATCCTCGGTTGATTTTTGACCCGCGAGCCACATTTTTTGATTGGAGACAATGCATTTCAAAGCCTCATCGCGTACCTCATTTGTCGGAGTCATCACTTTTTTTCCTTTTTTTCTTGCCTCCTTTGCCGCCTTCACTCCCATTGGTCTAACCGGACTTGAGGGACCTTCAATGCCGGGAAGCGGTGATGAAACCACTTCATTCTCATCCAAATCAATCGTTGGAGACATATCGCTAACGGGAGGAGTAGCGTCGAAGCTTGATTGGTAGGAAGGTGGGGTTGTAGTTTGAACCAACCTAAAATAAAGATGGTTCTTCACTACTTCCCAACATTCAAACTTCGTAAACTCTTTCTTCTTTTGTGTCACATACCATGATTGTGCCTTTCTCATCTAGGAAAAAATAACGATTTTATGTCACAATAAAATTACGTAAAATGTAAATGGCCACATTTATTGTAAATAAATCAAATAAAATGGAGATGCCAAAATTATAAGGAGTTTTACCTCATCTTGCAAATTTGTGCCGGATTGTGGATTCCTTTGTGCATATGCAAGAGCATCGCCCTAAGTTTTCAAAATTGACCTCAACTTAGAAAAATGAGAGGAAATTGCGATTTGCGTCCTAGCTTCCTTGCTTGATTCACCATGACCAAGAGGAATATTTAGCGAGGAGTCTTTGGTGAAAGACTAGGCTTGCTATTCAGGATTCCGTAAGGAATATGGATTCCTCAGGCGTTCAGGTTTAGGATTCCTCAGAGGTTTGAGACTCTGTTAGGCTATATATACTAGATAGGTTATTAGCTAATAGTGTGTGTGATATTCTGCAAATCTGCTAATATCTTTAGATTGGCGTACCTGGTAAAGATATTGGCGTTATCCTGTAGGTTAGGCTTAACCTAGTGTGGTAATTTTTGTAAATCCTTAGGGTGGTATTTCGTAAATCCTTAAGGTGTGAGGTGACATTTTGGTTCCTCGGATAAATAAAACTGTTCTCCCTGTTCTGCCGTGGATGTAGCCAACAATTGGGTTAGTGAACCATGTTAATCTGTGTTTGTGTTCTTTCTTACATTCCATTTTACTTCCACTCTAACAAACTGGTATCAGAGCTTTGAGTCAAGGATGTCTGGTGTGAATGTGAAGATCGAAAAATTCACGAGGAGGAATAGTTTTAGTTTATGGCAGATCAAGATTCGAGCCTTGTTGAAACAACAAGGGTTGTGGGCGCCGCTGACGAAAAAGGCAGAGGGTCCCGAGACTGCTGAGATGACCAGTCTAGAGGAGAAGGCACACTCGACAATCATGTTGTGTCTTGCAGATGATATCATCACCGAGGTCGCAGAAGAGGAAACAGCATCCGGGTTTTGGTTGAAACTTGAGAGTCTATACAAGACGAAGTCTTTAACCAACAAGTTGCTATTGAAGCAATGGCTGTTTGGTCTGCGAATGTAGGAAGGAGTGCCTATGAGGGATCACTTAGATCAGTTGAACACAATTCTATTAGAGTTGCGTAATATCGATGTAAAAATCGAGGATGAGGATGCTGTCTTAATCCTGTTAGTATCTCTACTATTATCATATGAAAATTTTGTGCAATCTTTCATCGTTGGGAGAGATACGGTGACTCTGGAGGAGGTGAGATCATCTCTTCATACCAGAGAGTTGTGCCATAAGGCAACAGGTACAAGTACAGATAATCAGGCTGCTGGGTTAGCAGTCTATGGTAGTTTGGGATATGGAAGCTCAGGGAAGAAGAAATTCAAGAAACCAGTTTCCAAGGGTCCTAAACCGAATGATATCTGTGGTTACTGTAAAGAAAGGGGACATTGGAAAAGGGAATGTCCAAAGAGAAATCAGCATGAGATCCCATCAGGAACTGCTATCATAGCAAAAGATGACACAATTTCAGAGGACACTACCCTAGTTGCTGATGATCATACACATCATATTGGTGTATGGATTCTAGATTCTGGGGTGTCGTATCATATATGTCCGCGAAGGGAGTGGTTCACAACCTATGAGCAGGTAAATAGAAGCAGTGTTTCTACGTCTAACAGTTTTGCTTGCAAGGTGGTTGGAATAGGCTCAGTTAAAATACTGACACATGATGGTAAGTTCTGTATATTGAACGAGGTTAGGCATGTTCCTTGCATGACTAAGAACTTGATATCTCTAAGTTATTTGGATAACAAAGGGTTCAGCTTCAAAAGAGAAGGCGAAGTTCTGTGTGTCTGTAAGGGTTCTAATGTGGTTCTGAAAGGTGTCAAGCGAGGTACTTTGCATATTATGCAAGGTTCTACGCTGTCTGGTTTTGCTGCTATTGCATCATTGGAGGTTCTCAAGGAAGATATGACCAAGCTATGGCATATGAGACTTGGTCATATGAGTGAACGAGGGATGCATGTTCTGTCGCAAAGGGATCTTCTTGGTGGCCACAAGGTAAAGGACTTTGGATTTTGTGAACATTATGTCTTTGGGAAATTATATCGCAGTAAGTTTCCTAAAGCAATTCACAGAACAAAAGCTACGCTTGATTAAATTCATTTTGACTGCTGAGGTCATGCTCGCGAGGAGTCTTTAGGAGGTCACAGGTATTTTGTGTCGATGATTGATGATTTCTCAAGGATGACTTGGGTGATTATGATGAAGCATAAAAGTGACGCTTTTAAAAACTTTAAGCAGTAGAAAGCGTTGGTTGAAAATCAAACAGGGAAGAAGATCAAAAGGTTGCGAATAGATAATGGTCTAGAATTCTGCTAATATGATTTTAATGAGTTCTGTAAGAATGTAGGGATTGTTAGGCATCATACAATCAGGGACACACCGCAGCAGAGTGGTGTGGCAGAACGGATGAATCAAACACTTCTAGAGAAGGCTCGGTGTATGCTCTCTAATGTTGGACTAGAGAAAAGGTTTTGGGCAGAAGCTGTCAGCACAACTTGTTATCTGATAAATCGTGGACCTCACACGGATATGCATCTCAAAAACTCCTTATGAGACGTGGCCTGGAAAGTCTACTGATTACTCAAATCTAGGAGCTTTTGGCTACACTATATATTATCATGTAAGTGAGGGTAAACTTGAACCAAGAGCTAAAGGGGAGTATTTGTACGCTATAGGGATGGAGTTAATGGATATAGAATATGGTCTCCATCTGAAAGAAGGGTTATACTCAGTAAAAATGTAGTCTTTGATGAAAGTTCTATTTTAAACCTACTGTGAAGTCCATCGTTGTATCAGAGGATGGTAGTGTTGAGAAACAAGTGGAGCAGCATGATACTCAAGATGAGAGTGTACCATAGCAAAAAAGTCAACACTTGCCAGAAATAGAGTTGCTAGTAGTCAACCAACATAGTTTGACTCTTGATCCTCCTAGGAGAGCAAATTTTGGGAAGTCTCCCACGAGGTATGGCTTTGAGGACATGGTGGCTTATGCTGTGACGACCCGAATCAGAATCAGATGTGTGTTTGGCACGATTCTTGAGATTTGAGTTTAGTCGCAGTTTTACGATATTGTGTGGTTTGTCGATTCGATTCGCGACGTTATTTTCGGTCGAGAATTTGGCTTGAGTGTTTTCACGGAAATGGTAGAGCACGTGATTTTGAGCTCGTGGGCGATTTCAGAAGATTTTTCCGATAACCAAGGAATATTTTATGATTATTCGAAGTTTCGGGTTTCGACGAGTTTATCCGATTATTTTGAGTTTATCCGATTATTTTGAGTTTATCCGAATCGCGATGGTTGTCCATTTCGAATCGTCGATCGACTTGAAGATTGAGTATAAATAGCGAAATGTCGAAAAATAGTCGAAAATGGCAGTTTGAACTTTGACCAGGCTTTGACCACCTGTTGACTTTCTAAATCGGGAAGGATTTTTGTTTACCCGTGAAGGAGGAGGAGACCCGGTTTAGCTCGCCGGACGACCCGACTTTTCCGGCCATCTCCGACCAGGCCGAGGGTATATTTCGCCTCTCCTTGAGCTTCCCTTTCGTTTCATGTATGAGTTTTTACGATTTGATCACGATTTGTGGGGGTTCGAAGGGAAGCCGACGTGAGTTTGTCGCCGGTATCGGGAGGAGGTCCTCCGGTGGACGACGGTGGTGGAGGATAAGGGGGTTCGACTCCCCTTGTCCTAGGGAGTCTAACCGTGTGCCTTAATTTGATTTTGGTGCGAGTTTTCAGGGAACCCGAGGGTGGCCGGAATCTGGGATTCCGTTTGGTTTCCAGGAGTTTTGGTGAGGATGGAGTGGGTTTTGGCCTGAGGGCTAGTTATGAAATGTGTTAGGCTGACCGTGATCTTGAGAACTGGAAGTTCTCCGCCGGGGAATTTCGCCGTTGACGGCGCGCCGCCGGCGGCGGCGGCGGTCAACGGTGGGAGAAAAAGTCAACTTTTCAGATTTCGATGTAATTAGTGTCATTTTTCTCGTAATCACGCTCTGGTTATCGTACGAAGGTTTTTGGGTTGATTTGATTAGCCGATTGTCGGTCGAGATTTCGAGTGGGGATTTCGGGATTTCCGTAATTCATTTTGTACTGCATTTCGTATTTCCGGGAACGGTTGGTTTCCGTGCATCAGTACAGTGTTGAGAATTGTGATTTTGATCAGTTGTGTTTTGTGAACATTCAGGAGATCGAGATCGTGATTGAGCTTCTGGCGAGGGATCTTCCGCCGGTCCTCGAGATTAGAGCGTGTGTGCTTTTTGCTCATCTGTGAGTGGACAATTTCTTTTCACGGAATTCTTGCGAGTCTTTTATATGATTTTCGAACTTGAGCATGCGTATTGAGATTACGGATTACATGAGCATGTGTTTTACGATTATACGATATACTTACACGAATATACGTATACGAGTATACATACATATAAATATGCTGTTTCATGCATTTGCATCGAAATGTTTGTGATTTAGTTTACACAGAGTACAGTCGTTATATGTTGTTGTATCGATACACTCGCATCCCGGCTGATCCCCGAGGATGTGTACCGGGGGAGGCTGTGACTCCTGACCCGTGACCTGTACCGGGGGGAGGCAGACCTCTGACCTGAGGCCTTTCTGGCTAGAATTGCGTGGAAGTCTGGGACTCCGTGATTCTGACTGTACTAGCACGGTGTGTGTCCATGAGTGACCCCGTGAGATTTTACTTGCATGCTCAGTACGCTGGAGGATTACGGTTTTACCTCGTGTACTTTATTATTTCTATTTACCTGGACTCGCATATGTTTTTATAACATATATAAACTGGTGAAAGACATTTATTTTCGTCCACTCACTCTAACGTGTTTATTGTCTTTCCCCTGGGCTTTTCGGTTTCCGTGCCCAGTTTGCAGTTCAGGTTTGGTGTTTCACGTCGCGGTTTGGAGGCTAGTGATCAGAGTCACCTGTGTATTCCAGTAGGTTCTTGTTTCGCCTACTGATGTACATATTGTATATGTTTTACTCTAGAGGTCGCTCTGATATATTCTGATACATGTTGTGCGGATTTTCACCGATATACATATATACATAGTACAGTTTATTTGTTGTTGTTGATTATATTGATGTTGAGAAATCCGGATGAGATTAGTGCCCACGGTTTGCTTTTTGTGGCATAGGACGAAGTGTTAATTTCTGGGTGCAGGTTATGGTAATTCAACGTTAGTAACGAAACTCTGCCCAAATTTTGAAAATTTTTTGTTGGTTCGTGTTTTCGAAAGGGTTTGATTCCGGTTTAGGTAACTGAATCGGGATTGGGTCCTTTCAGCTTGGTATCAGAGCATTAGGTTGTCAGATTCTGTAGACTGTTGTAGTTGTGACGCTTAGGGTATTTGAGTTAATACAGCATGACTGGAGTGATGACCCGACTGGCCAGCGGTACTCATCAATACTTCGGGTGTTGTATGTCCTCAAATATCTGCGGTTTCATGATTACGTTCTTTCTGCTTGTACCTAATGCTTGTCTTGTATCAGTAGGATGCCTCCTCGACGTGGTCCCCGTGTTGATCGGGATGATGATCCTGATGAGGATCGCCGAACGCGCGACTTGCTGATGCGAGTGCTGCGTTTGGAAGAACGTTTTGACCCTGTGGTCAAGGCTCGCACTGCGGGTGCTACTGTGTTTTCGGGTTCAGTTGATCCAGAGATATGCGAGGCATGGTTGGTTCAGATTGAGCGTGTTTGTGAGCGTCTGCAGTTTACACCTGAGCAGATGTCAGTAGCCGCAGTTGGTTTACTTGAGGGTGATGCATACTTTTGGTGGGTCAGCACTGACAGAGTTCCTGTGGATACTCCGTGGACATTGTTTCGTGATCTGTTTATGCGGAGGTATTTTAATCAGGCTACCCAGCAGCGCAAGTACGAGGAGTTTACGAACTTGAGGCAGGGCAGTTTGTCTGTACTTGAGTATCGGGATCGGTTTACTCGTTTGTCACGTTTTGCGCGAGATATGGTGGCTACAGAGGAAGCCAAGTGTCGCAGGTTTGAGCTGGGACTGAATCTGAACATTAAGGCGACGTTGACTACGATGCCGAGGAACAACTTTGACGAGTTTGTCAGTGCAGCTCTCCGAGGTGAGGATATTGAGCAGGAGAGACAACGGCAGAGGTACCAGTCGAGACGATTTGAGGAAGGTGAACCGAGTCAGGGGCCTTCGAAGAGGCAGAGTTCTGATACTTCCGGTTCAGCTTCATCTTCAGGCGGTGGATCATATCGACCACCAGCTGGTGCATCGAGACGGAGGTTGGGATGGAGGAGAGATCGACCGCAGCGACCACAGGCTAGTGGGAGTTCTAGCGGTTCTAGTTATCCGCGGCGTACTGGTGGCACGTTTGCTGTACCGCGAGAGTACCCATTATGCAATTTCTGTAACAGACATCACTTGGGACCGTGTCAGCGAAGCCCTGTTACTTGTTTCCGTTGTGGCCAGGTGGGTCACTATGCGAGGGAGTGTCCTCAGTTATATGGCGGTGACGGACAGGCATCCCAAAGTTCTGGAGTTGAGCGAGGTGCCACTTCTGGAGCGCGACCAGCACAGTTTGCAGGTCAGGGCAGACAGCAGGGACATCCCCAACGAGGACGACCAGCCGGACAGGCGAGAGTTCTTGCTATGACTATGCGTGAGGGTAGAGCATCACCGGAGGTCGTTATCGGTACGTTACATGTTTTTGGTATTCCAGTAGTTGCATTGTTAGATCCAGATGCCACACATTCATTTATATCATTTAGACTGTCATCATTGGCTACGGTACCTGCATCTTCACTTCCGGGGTTGTGGAGAGTGTTGTATCCGTCAGGTGAGGTTGTGAGCATCGGTTGGGTTTACCGAGATTGTGAGGTGTTTGTTGATGGCCATGGTTTAGCCGCAGATCTGTTATTGCTTGATATTGTGGATTTCGATCTGATATTGGGTATGGATTTTTTGGAGTCGCACTGGGCTATGTTTGATTGCCACAGGAAGGAGGTTGCGTTTCGACGACCCGGGTTACCTGAGATACTGTTTCGTGGCGAGAAGAACACTTCCCTACCGTGTTTGATTTCCGCGATGAGGGCAGATTGGTTGATGAAGAAGGGTTGTGTTGCTTACTTAGCCCATGTTATGGACACTACAGCTGCAGTGCCAGACCTTGGTAGTATTGAGGTTGTGTCTGAGTTTCCGGATGTGTTTCCAGCGGAGTTACCTGGTATACCCCCTGTACGGGAGATTGATTTTACCATTGAGTTATTGCCGGGTACTGGACCGATTTCCCAGACACCGTACCGGATGGCGCCTGCAGAGTTGAAGGAGTTGCAGATTCAGCTTCAGGAGTTGTTGGAGAAGGGATTCATTCGACCGAGTTTTTCTCTGTGGGGTGCTCCAGTGTTGTTTGTGCGGAAGAAGGACGGGTCCATGCGGTTGTGCATCGACTATCGGAAGCTGAATCAGATTACAGTGAGGAACAAGTATCCGTTGCCACGGATTGACGACTTGTTCGATCAGCTGAAGGGAGCGGCAGTCTTTTCGAAGATTGACCTTCGATCCGGATATCACCAGTTGAGGATCCGGGATTCAGATGTGGCCAGGACAGCATTCAGGACGCGGTATGGGCACTATGAGTTTTTGGTTATGCCGTTTGGGTTGACCAACGCCCCCGCAGCTTTTATGGACTTGATGAATCGAGTGTTTCGTCGATTCCTTGACAAGTTCGTGATTGTATTTATAGACGATATCCTGATTTATTCGAGGAGTGTGGGCCAGCACAGGAAGCACTTGCGAGCGGTGTTGCGGACTTTGCGGGACCATCAGCTTTTCGTGAAGTTTAGCAAGTGTGAGTTCTGGTTGGATAGTGTGAAGTTTTTGGGCCACGTGATTTCGGCCGAGGGAATTAGTGTTGATCCTGACAAGATTGAGGCCGTGCTGAATTGGAGTCGACCCACTACTGTACCGGAAATCCGGAGTTTCTTGGGTTTAGCAGGCTATTATCGACGGTTTGTACAGTATTTCTCCCGAATAGCTACACCACTGACCAGATTGACGAAGAAGGGCGTCAAGTTTGAGTGGTCTGATGCATGCGAGGAGAGTTATTTGCTCCTGAAGGAGAGATTGACTACCGCACCGGTTCTGACGTTGCCAGACGACAGTGGTGAGTTTGTTGTGTATAGCGACGCGTCGAAGTTGGGCCTTGGTTGTGTGTTGATGCAGCATGGTAGAGTCGTGGCATATGGTTCCAGACAGCTGAAACCGCACGAGGCAAACTATCCGACGCATGATTTGGAGTTAGCCGCTATTGTGTTAGCGTTGAAGAGTTGGAGACATTACCTGTATGGTGCTCAGTGTAAGATTTTCACTGACCACAAGAGTCTCACCTACTTACGGACACAGCCGGATCTGAACATGAGGCAGCGCCGATGGATGGAGTTGATCAACGACTACGATTGCACGTTTGAGTACCATTCAGGAAAGGCCAACGTTGTAGCGAATGCACTTAGTCGGAAATCTGGAGCTTCGTTGTTTCACATGTGTGTGGCCAGAGTGTCGATGTTAGCTGAGCTTCGAACTACAGGTGCCGTGTTTGGGTATGATGATGATGGAGCTTTGTTGGCCAGTTTTCAGGTTCGACCGGTACTGGTTGATCAGGTACGGGAGGCACAGGATTCAGATTCGTACTTGTTGAGTAAGAAGACCATGATTCGGAATGGTGTGCCTACAGAGTTCCGATTGAGCGACGACGGTACGTTGTTGTTTAGAGGCAGGCTATGTGTACCCAGAGACGAGGACTTGAAGAAGGAGATTCTGGATGAGGCCCACAGTTCAGCGTATGCGATGCATCCCGGAGGTACGAAGATGTTTCGTACACTTCGAGCGTACTATTGGTGGCGCAACATGAAGCGGGAGATTGCCGCGTACGTGAGCAGGTGTTTGATTTGTCAGCAAGTAAAGGCGGAGAGGCAGAAACCTGCGGGGAAACTACAGCCACTTGAGATTCCAGTTTGGAAGTGGGAGCATATCACGATGGATTTCGTCTATCAGTTGCCGCGTACTTCGGCGGGCAATACTGGCATTTGGGTTATTGTTGATCGATTGACGAAATCCGCACACTTTCTTGCACTTCCAGGGAAGATTTCAGTGGGCAGACTGGCTAAGTTGTATTTATCAGAGATTGTTCGCTTGCATGGTGTGCCTGTATCGATTGTTTCTGATCGAGATAGTCAGTTCACTTCTGAGTTTTGGCAGGCTTTACAGCGAGCTTTGGGCACGAGGTTGCGATTTAGTACAGCTTTTCATCCTCAGACTGACGGGCAGTCCGAGCGGACCATTCAGACTCTTGAGGATATGCTGAGATCGTGCGTATTGCAGTTTCGTGGAAACTGGGATCAACAGTTGCACTTGATCGAGTTCGCCTACAACAACAGCTATCAGGCCAGTATCGAGATGGCACCGTATGAGGCTCTGTACGGGAAGCAATGTCGCACTCCATTGTGTTGGAGCGAGGTGGGCGAGCGGTGGCTTATTGGCCCGGATTTGGTGAAAACCACGATGGAAGACATTCAGGTTATTCGGGATCGACTGAAGGTCGCCCAGGATCGGCAGAAGAGTTACGCGGATGTGAGGAGAAAGAGCTTAGAGTTTGAGGTTGGTGATTGGGTCTTCCTGAAACTATCTCCGTGGAGAGGAGTTGTGCGTTTCGGGAAGCGTGGCAAGCTTCGACCGCGGTACATTGGTCCGTATGAGATTACGGAGAGGGTTGGAGCTGTTGCTTACAGACTTGAGTTACCGACAGAGATGGCTCGTATACATGATGTCTTCCATGTTTCGATGTTGCGGAAGTACATTTCAGATCCTTCACATGTGATAGCCCCACAGCAGTTGCCGATCAGAGATGATTTATCGTATGTTGAGGAGCCAGTGCAGATTCTTGATCGTCGTGAGCAGGAGTTGAGGCACCGCGTGATTCCGCTGGTGAAGGTTTTGTGGCAGAACCATTCAGTAGAGGAGGCCACCTGGGAGACCGAGCAGCGTATGCAGGAGCAATATCCTCATCTGTTCACATGACAGGTACGTAAATTTCGAGGTCGAAATTTCTTTAAGGGGGGTAGATTTGTGACGACCCGAATCAGAATCAGATGTGTGTTTGGCACGATTCTTGAGATTTGAGTTTAGTCGCAGTTTTACGATATTGTGTGGTTTGTGGATTCGATTCGCGACGTTATTTTTGGTCGAGAATTTGGCTTGAGTGTTTTCATAGAAATGGTAGAGCACGTGATTTCGAGCTCGTGGGCGGTTTCGGAAGATTTTTCCGATAACCGAGGAATATTTTATGATTATTCGAAGTTTCGGGTTTCGACGAGTTTATCCGATTATTTTGAGTTTATCCGATTATTTTGAGTTTATCCGAATCACGATGGTTGTCCATTTCGAATCGTGGATCGACTTGAAGATTGAGTATAAATAGCGAAATGTCGAAAAATAGTCGAAAATGGCAGTTTGAACTTTGACCAGGCTTTGACCACCTGTTGACTTTCTAAATCGGGAAGGATTTTTGTTGACCCGTGAAGGAGGAGGAGACCCGGTTTAGCTCGCCGGACGACCCGACTTTTCCGGCCATCTCCGACCAGGCCGAGGGTATATTTCGCCTCTCCTTGAGCTTCCCTTTCGTTTCATGTATGAGTTTTTACGATTTGATCACGATTTGTGGGGGTTCGAAGAGAAGCCGACGTGAGTTTGTCGCCGGTATCGGGAGGAGGTCCTCCGGTGGACGACGGTGGTGGAGGATAAGGGGGTTCGACTCCCCTTGTCCTAGGGAGTCTAACCGTGTGCCTTAATTTGATTTTGGTGCGAGTTTTCAGGGAACCCGAGGGTGGCCGGAATCTGGGATTCTGTTTGGTTTCCAGGAGTTTTGGTGAGGATGGAGTGGGTTTTGGCCTGAGGGCTAGTTATGAAATGTGTTAGGCTGACCGTGATCTTGAGAACTGGAAGTTCTCTGCCGGGCAATTTCGCCGTTGACGGCGCGCCGCCGCCGGCGGCGGCGGTCAACGGTGGGAGAAAAAGTCAACTTTTCAGATTTCGATGTAATTAGTGTCATTTTTCTCGTAATCACGCTCTGGTTATCGTACGAAGGTTTTTTGGTTGATTTGATTAGCCGATTGTCGGTCGAGATTTCGAGTGGGGATTTCGGGATTTCCGTAATTCATTTTGTACTGCATTTCGTATTTCCGGGAACGGTTGGTTTCCATGCATCAGTACAGTGTTGAGAATTGTGATTTTGATCAGTTGTGTTTTGTGAACATTCAGGAGATCGAGATCGTGATCGAGCTTCTGGCGAGGGATCTTCCGCCGGTCCTCGAGATTAGAGCGTGTGTGCTTTTTGCTCATCTGTGAGTGGACAATTTCTTTTCACGGAATTCTTGCGAGTCTTTTATATGATTTTTGAACTTGAGCATGCGTATTGAGATTACGGATTACATGAGCATGTGTTTTACGATTATACGATATACTTACACGAATATACGTATACGAGTATACATACATATAAATATGCTGTTTCATGCATTTGCATCGAAATGTTTGTGATTTAGTTTACACAGAGTACAGTCGTTATATGTTGTTGTATCGATACACTCGCATCCCGGCTGATCCCCGAGGATGTGTACCGGGGGAGGCTGTGACTCCTGACCCGTGACCTGTACCGGGGGGAGGCAGACCTCTGACCTGAGGCCTTTCTGGCTAGAATTGCGTGGAAGTCTGGGACTCCGTGATTCTGACTGTACTAGCACGGTGTGTGTCCATGAGTGACCCCGTGAGATTTTACTTGCATGCTCAGTACGCTGGAGGATTACGGTTTTACCTCGTGTACTTTATTATTTCTATTTACCTGGACTCGCATATGTTTTTATAACATATATAAACTGGTGAAAGACATTTATTTTCGTCCACTCACTCTAACGTGTTTATTGTCTTTCCCCTGGGCTTTTCGGTTTCCGTGCCCAGTTTGCAGTTCAGGTTTGGTGTTTCACGTCGCGGTTTGGAGGCTAGTGATCAGAGTCACCTGTGTATTCCAGTAGGTTCTTGTTTCGCCTACTGATGTACATATTGTATATTTTTTACTCTAGAGGTCGCTCTGATATATTCTGATACATGTTGTGTGGATTTTCACCGATATACATATATACATAGTACAGTTTATTTGTTGTTGTTGATTATATTGATGTTGAGAAATCCGGATGGGATTGGTGCCCACGGTTTGCTTTTTGTGGCATAGGACGAAGTGTTAATTTCTGGGTGCAGGTTATGGTAATTCAACGTTAGTAACGAAACTCTGCCCAAATTTTGAAATTTTTTTGTTGGTTCGTGTTTTCGAAAGGGTTTGATTCCGGTTTAGGTAACTGAATCGGGATTGGGTCCTTTCATATGCACTTTAGGTTGATGAAGAGGTGGATCATCGTGAGCCATCCATATACAAGGAAGCAGTTACATGTACAGAGTATGCCCAATGGCTTGCTGCAATGGGAGATGAGATGGAATCACTTCGCAAGAATAAGACTTGGGAATTGGCCAAGCGACCTCGGGAGAGAAAGGTTATTACTTGCAAATGGATTTTCACGAAGAAGGAAGGGATGTCACATGTTGAGGGTATCAAGTATAAAGCTCAGGTAGTTGCAAGAGGGTTTCATCAGAAAGAAGGTGTAGACTACAATGAGATCTTCTCGCCAGTGGTCAGACATACTTCTATCAGGGTGCTACTAACCATAGTTGCATATCAGGATCTAGAACTTGAGCAATTATATGTGAAGAAAACTTTTCTACATGGAAAGTTGGAGGAGGAGATATACATGACTCAGCCAAAGGGTTTCCAAGTTCCTGGAAAAGAAGATCATGTTTGCAAGTTGAAGAAATGTCTGTATGGACTAAAGCAGTCACCAAGGCAGCGGTATAAGAGGTTTGACAGCTATATGATGGAGATTGGCTACAACAGGAGTCCGTATGATTGTTGTGTTTACTACAATAAGGTATTAAATGAGTCTCTCATTTATCTGATCCTGTATGTAGATGACATGCTGATAGCTGCAAAGAACAAGTCAGATATTCAGAAGTTGAAGGGTCTTCTCAGTGCTGAGTTTGAGATGAAGGATTTAGGCGCAGCTAGGAAAATTCTGGGGATGGAGATCTACAGAGATAGAAGTCAGAAGAGACTTTTTCTATCACTGAAGGATTATATTCAAAAGATATTGTCAAGGTTTGGCATGTCTACAGAAAAATCCTTAGATACACCAAGTGCAACAAACATTCATTTGTCTACTGCGTTTGCACCTAAATCTACTGAGGAGAAGGAGTACATATCTCGAGTTCCCTATGGTAGTGCAATACGGAGTTTGATGTATGCTATGGTATGCACTAGACCGGATCTTACACATATTGTGAGTGTTGTCAGTAGGTTTATGGGTGAACCTGGAAATGGGCATTGACAAGCTGTGAAGAAGATCTTCCGGTACCTTAAAGGTACTTTTGATATTGGTCTCATTTATGGAGGTGATACACGGTGCTTAGTATCAGGATATTCAGATTCTGATTATGCTGGAGATGTGGACAGTAGAAGATCAATGACTTGTTATGTTTTCACTCTTGGTGGTTTGGTTGTTAGTTGGAAGGCTACTCTGCAGTCTACGGTGACTTTGTCTACTACAGAAGTAGAGTACATGGCACTGACAGAAGCAGGCAAGGAGGAGGAAATTTGGTAGAAATGACTGGTTAGTGACTCGGGTCTACATCACGATTAGGCTATAGTGTATTGTGACAGTTTGAGAGCAATTTGTTTAGCCAAGGATCAAGTCCATCATGAAAGGACTAAGCACATTGATGTCAGGTATCATTTTTTGAGAAGTGAGAAGAGGATCAAGGTGATCAAGGTGGATACTGCTGATAATCCAGTAGACATGTTCACCAAGCCGATTCCTCATAGTAAGTTCCAACATTGTTTGGACTTGCTGAATGTCAGAAGTTGTTAGTTGCCCTTTGGGGGGCAACATATGGGGCAGAAGGGAGTTTTGGTCATACATCAGGTCTTTGGTTATCTGGGAGAGGATTTAAGTCAAGGTGGAGATTTGTTAGAATATGTCTTGAATCAGGTCTTACGAGGAAGACTCTGGCAAGTCTGGCGAGAAGCCTCTGGCGAGAGGAATATTTAGCGAGGAGTCTTTGGCGAAAGACTAGGCTTGCTATTTAGGATTTCATAAGGAATAGGGATTCCTCAGGCGTTCAAGTTTAGGATTCCTCGGAGGTTTGGGACTCTGTTAGGCTATATATACTAGATAGGTTATTAGCTAATAGTGTGTGTGATATTTTGCAAATCTGCTAATATCTTTAGGTTGGCGTACCTGGTAAAGATATTGGTGTTATCCTGTAAGTTAGGCTTAATTTAGTGTGGTAATTTCTGTAAATCCTTAAGGTGGTATTTCGTAAATCCATAAGGTACGGGATTTTGGTTCCTCAGATAAATAAAACTGTTCTCCCCGTTCTGTCGTGGATGTAGCTAACAATTGGGTTAGTGAACCACATTAATCTGTGTTTGTGTTCTTTCTTACATTCTATTTTACTTCCGCAGTATCCATGGATTAAGGCTGCTACTAAACCTTCTCTAAAAGCTTGTGCCTCTACAACCAAGACTTCAGCAACTCCTAAACCTTTGGTAGAAAGCTAAAATTGGATTGCCACTGTCATTCCTTAAGACAAACCCAGAAGCCACACTGTTGTGGTGTCTTACAGAGCCATCAAAATTTAGCTTCATAAATTGTGAAGGTGGAGGGCTCCACCTAATTCTTTCACTTGGCTGAGATCTTGGTGATTCAGTGTGAGTAGTATACATGTCATAACTTCTGGTCATATTGCCCGCATCATAAAGAATCTGTGCCTAAGTTTGTCCAACATTTTTGAAACAAATTTTGTTTCTAGCATACCACAAGTGATAAGCTATAGTAAAGATTTTTTTCCAAAAGGTCATCAGAAACATTATTTGTCATAAGATAACTAATCCAATCAGGGAAGGAACCTGTCCATGTACTAAAATTAGAAGAAGACATGATTTGCTTCCAAAGGTCTTAAGCATAAGAACAAAACATGAAAAGATGATCATTAGACTCTAAACTATGTAGACAAAAAGGACACATTCTGTCAATAATTGCATTAGTATAGATCTGATCCCTAGTTCTAAGCCTTTGTCTTATTAATTGCCAAGAGAAGACTTTAACTTTTGGTGGCAAGTTTAAATTCCACATCTTTGATAAAAGTGATCGGTGTTTAATCATCCTCAAAGTTACCCTATAATGAACTCAAAATGTTTGTCAATGCAGTACAATAGTATAGGGGTCAATCCACTGGGAAAGATGAGACTCAATACTCTAAACTACAAACACACGCGAAAGTCAGGAATCTGACAGCCTCGACTACTGACACTAACGTAATTAATTAAAATAGCTAAACTCAACCTAAAATCACGAAATTAATACTGGACACTACAGACACAGTGGTGGACTACCACTCAAATTTTCAAGGCAATCAGAGTTGGTTTGGTTGTCAAATAATTTTTTACAAAACAGATTACGAAATTGAAACAGTAAACAAATTAACAGTAGAGTAACAATCAATGATAAAAATGATTAAGGGGGAATGCCATCCACCACCGTCACATTACCTACACCACCACATTTCTTCCCATTGCCCATGAAATGGGAAAAGAAAGGTCGACGATATCATATATCGTCGGCAATAATAAGCATTGCCAACGAAATATTCAATCGCCGGCAATAGTTTTTCCTCATCGCCGGCAATGACATATTGCCGACGACTCATCAGTAATACCTTCCTCGTCGCTAGCAATAATGTGTAGTATTGCCGGTGATGTTTTGGCCAGAATACCAACGATATAATCTCCCTATAGCCGACGATTTAATGAATCGTCGGCAATAACTCTTATATCAGATCTACTTTGCAGTAGCTCATTCATTTTATAAA
This sequence comes from Geum urbanum, assembly GCA_946800695.1. Taxonomy (NCBI): domain Eukaryota; kingdom Viridiplantae; phylum Streptophyta; class Magnoliopsida; order Rosales; family Rosaceae; genus Geum; species Geum urbanum. The sequence goes on along the minus strand of OX327017.1, from coordinate 17,464,149 downwards.
AATCCGGTGAGAAAGAAGGAAAACGCTCTGAAATCGTCGGGTATTGTCAAAAGGCGTCCAAAACCCGCTCGTGAAGCTATATAGCTAGGTACGTATGTATATAAATGTGGATTGATGTATATGTGTGTTGATTTAGATATATGTGTTGATTTAGAGTTGAGATTAATGGTTTGATATGCAAATAGAGTTGATATATTGTTGATTTTGAGTGATTGACTGTTGATTTTGAGTTGATTTGAGATGATTTCGATGAAAATATGCTTGTGTATATATATGTATATAAATTTATTTTGTGATTAATTTTTAATATGTATATATATACATGTAAATTTGTAATTGGGAATTGTTGGTATATAGATATATTTTTATATGCATGGGTCAACTTTTGTTTAGGGACATATATATATATAGACGAAGAATTAATTAAATTAGTGTAGCTAGTTTATTAAATTAGAAGAATTAAATTGTTTAGGGACTTTATTATTGCCCGTGTAAAGAATGTAAGTGTTGCAGCGATCGATTTCGTTTTCCCATTGATAAAGTCCAGAAGCACTTGAGTAAATACGGGTTTTGGGATAAGTACACTTGTTGGATTTATCACGGTGAAACATCGTTAGCGGGTCCGCATGATCATGGACAATTTGCTGAGAGCGCTAGTCCATCCTATGATCCAACAACGATATTGATCAATGATATATTTCCTCATGAGAGCGGTGTATTTGCTGATCAAGCACCAAATGTCCCTCCCGTTGTTGAGGATTTCCCCCATATTGAGCCAGTCGAACCATTACCTGGAGCTCATGTCAACACAAGCGGTATAGACAAGTACAACAACCTGATTGCATTGCAACAGACTCCGTTGTACGACGGTTGTAGTAAGACTGTTCTTGGAAGTGTCATGGGAGTGATGCAGCTCAAAATGGAGAACAAAATGACTGTCAAAACTGTTGATTCTTGGCTGAAGTGGACTGCTTCGCTACTGCCACCCGGTCATCGCCTTCCTACCACTCATCATAAGGTGCGACATATCCTGAAAGATCTTGGGCTTTCCTATATCAAAATTCATGCATGCAGATATGATTGTATTCTCTTCTGGGGGAAAGATCTTGAAGACTTTGAAGCCTGCCCGGTATGTTTTACAGAAAGGTATAAGTTGACTCCTGCAGGCAACAAGAAAGCTGTTAAGATACTTCGATATTTCCTGCTGATTGATAGGCTGGAGCGGTTGTTCATGTGTGCTTTCACGGCCGAAGCTATGAGATATTGGGTTGAGAGGAATTTTCCTGACGATGACACCCTTATACACCCTGCCGACGGAGAGGTTTGGAAGCATATGGTCAGGGAGTTTGGCTTGGGCTCTCATCTGACGAATTCAACCATTTTTGCAACATGAGTCTTCAATACAGTATATGACTAGTTATTTTGGTACCGTACAACCTTCCACTATGTATGTGCATGAAGAAGGAATACAATATGCTCACTCTGTTAATTCTAAGCCCGGGTTATCCAGGAAAATGTCTCGATGTGTATTTGAGGCATTTGATTGAGGAGCTTAAGTACCTGAGTGTGTGTGGCCACCCCACTTACAATAGGTTTAAAAATGAGATGTTCCAGATGCATGTCATGCTTGTTGGCACCATCAGTGATTTTCCTGCCCGCGATATGTTGTCGGGCAACGTTACCAGGGCTTATAGGGCTTGTTCAGAGTGCATGACTGTTGATTATTGCAGTCCTTATTGCAGTAAAATTGTTCAGATGCGTCACCGTTGTTGGCTTCCAGATGATCACCCATTTAGGCAGGATCAAGACGTTTTTGATGGGACTGTGGAAACGGGTGTGGCACCCAGGCGATGGACAGGGGATGCAATTTTGGAAGTGCTGAATGAATATGATTTTGGCCAACTGAGCAATCATCCTGAGATAGTGTCGTCAATTCCAGACAAGCCCGAAAGGTATAAGTTTTGGACACATAAAAGCATATTCTGGGAACTCCCGTACTGGCCCAGGTTGCCTATCAGACACTACCTAGATATCATGCACATAGAGAAGAATGTGTGTGAAAGTGTGGTGGGCATAGTTCTGAATTGGGAGGGGAAAACAAAAGGCATCCCTAAGGCACGCATTGATCTGAAAGCTATAGGACTGCGAAAACATTTGTGGTTAAGAGATGGTAAGAAAAAAAATGCCCCAAGCTCCTTACACCGTCAAGCCGAAGCAAAAACATGAAATTTTTGGGTGGATGAGTAATGTCAGGTATTCTTATGGCTATGCAGGAAATTAATATAATTTTTGCTTATGGCTATATGCAAGAAATATAATTGTTGCTTATGGCTATATATGCAGGTATCCTTATGGCTATGCAGGAAATATAAGCAAGTGTGTTAACTTCTGGGACAATAAGATGTACGGATTAAAGAGTCATGACTGCCATGTACTGCTTCAACGCCTTTTCCCTATTTTCATTCGAGGGTACCTGCCCAAAGAGGTGGTGGAGCCGTTGGTGGCCTTGTCAAGATTCTTTCAGAAGTTATGCACCAGAGAAGTTAAAAAATCAGACCTCAGGGAGATGCAAGATGACATCATTTTTATCATGTGCAAGCTTGAGAGGATATTTCCCCCAAAAATTTTCGACATCATGCCTCACCTGATGATCCATCTTCCCGAACAATTGTTGCTTACCGGTCCGGTACACTACACTTGGATGTATCCCATGGAAAGGTACAAATGATTCATACATTTGTGTTTGCCTCTGTTTTTATATGTAAATTCTTATTTTTTAAGTATCATAACATGCACTTGTTAACTTGTAGACAATTGTGAGACTACAAGGACTATGTAAAGAATAAATCTGCACCTGAAGGGTGTATCGCTGAAGCATATCTTGCGCACGAGTGTGTAACGTACACCAACTTGTATTTGGGAGCGTTGGAGGACCTCCAACAACATATGTCGATAGATGAACCCAAGTTCAACCTTTCTATCATCTCCAATGATGTAGTAGTACATGGAAGCTTGCCAAATTCGTACAAGTTGGATGGAAATGAGGTAGTCATTGCCCACTGGTCGGTACTGATTAACTGTCCAGAAGTTCAATATTGGAAAAACTATCATCTTCACTGCCCTGCTATTGCCGGTGATGTTGATTACCACAACAGGACGTTTGCAAACTACTTTAGTCAATGGGTAAGGGCATATGTGTATATATATATATTTTTTATATCCTTATATAGCATGTGTGTACGTGGTTTTCTTTTTCTATGTTCATTATTTCTTGTGTACGTGGTTTCTTATCTTTTTCAGATGAACCATGTAGCAAATGATGGTTACCCAGAGTGGTCAAACGAATTGAGGCTCTTGGCGATGAAACCGATAGCTTCAAAAGTTTACTCGATGTGTCAGGTCAATGGCGTGAAATTTATATGTGAAAATAGAGATGACCGACTGAAAACACAGAATTGTGGGGTGATGGTCTATAGTGGGCAGGATGGCGTTGACTATTACGGTGTCATTCATTCAGTTGTTGAACTAATTTATGGGAACTGCATGAAAGTGCACTTGTTCAAGTGTAGATGGTTTGATACTAGCCCGGAGAACACAAGGACTGATCAGTACGGAATATTTTCGGTGAATACTGCTACAAGCTGGTATAAAGAAGACCCTTTCGTTCTTGCCACATCAGTAAAACAAGTGTTTTACCTTGACGATCTTATGAACAAAGTCCCGTGGAAGGGGGTTAACCATGTTGCTCATAGAAACATATACAGTGCTGTCACACTTGGTGAGACCGCAGATGATGAAGAAGTTACTGCATACCAAGAGCCGAACGCTTTTGACATTCCGGAATCCTCTACGATTCACCTTAATAATGTGAGATCGGGGAGTGTGGTTCGAATTACTGGAGCAGAACTTCTTGATGTTAATCCAAATGAAGTAGACGATGATTCAGATGATGAGGAGCGGCAAATATTGCCAGAGGTTACCTATGAAACCGAGTCAAACTCAAGTGATGAAGATGATTATGATTATCATCCTTAGTACGTTAATGATGTACGTATTTTAGTATATATAAATGTGCATGTATTTTTGTTATGACCGACGAGTCGGAAATACTATCACCGAAATAGAAGAACTCGCACAGCTTCGTAAATTACAAAAAGGTGGCCAACGTCATGCCACATCAGTGTTTATACTACATTAGACTTGAAATGGAAAATGAACACGGAGCCTTCGTTGATAATGACGTTATTTGTTGCCAGAATTTGGGAATCACACTATCATCGACGAGTTGCTTATTAACTCGTTGGTGATAGTATTACCAACAAGTTAATGCAACTCGTCGGTGATAATCCCCTTTAAATTCCAGCCCGAGACGGGGCAGAACCCATTTCTTCAAACTCCCCCGAAAAAACCCTAAATTTCTCCCCTTCCACCTTCAGTGTCGGATCATACTCCTCTTTTGATTATGATGCTGGAAGCTTCAGTGAAGCACTTTCCTGGATGGATAAAATTATTTAAGTTTGAGGCTATGTGGGCTAAAAATTAAAAGAGTAAGGAGGTCGTTAAGAAGGCATGTAGCTTGGCACCGTTATAGAATCAGAGACCTTTCAGTATCAAATGGTGAAACGCATTCGGAATACTCGATTTGGTCTACATGATTGGGCTAAATTCAAGTATGGCAACCACACGGTAGATATGTTAGAGGTTCAAACAAAGCTTGAGGAGTATCAGAGTAAAACTTTTGATCAGGTAGATGTGGATGAGTGGAAGACACTGTTTGCGAGATTGCAGGAGCTTCTTACTTAGGAAGCTAAATATTAGCAACAAAGATGAAAGAACTTATTGATGACTTTCAGAGACAAGAATACGAAGGTGTATGACAGGATTCTCTAGGAGGAATAGAATTCGTGGTATTGGATTACTATAGTAGCTTATTTTGCTCTGCAGGTACATTTTCTGACCAAGTTCAGGCAGTAGTCTCAAGATTTGGCATGTAGTTACTGGTGAGATGGGAGCAGCTTTGATGGCTCCTTATACAACTGAGGAGGTGAGAGTGGCATTGTCACAGATGCGTTCATCTAAAGCACTCGGTCCAGATGGTATGCCTTCTTTAAGTTTTGGACATTATTGGGATAATGTTGGCATGGATGTTGTGGCTATTGTACATGATTTGTTGTGGTATGGCCAAGTCTTATCTGCTGTAAACATTACAAATGTGAGGCTTATTCCAAAAATTCAGAATCCGAAGAGGATAATTGATTACAGGTCGATTGCTTTATGTAACGTGGTTTACATGATTTCTGCAAAGGTGGCAAACAGGTTAAAGCCATTACTGGACTTGATTATTGACCCATGTCATAATGCTTTTATTTTGGGCAGGCTTATTATTGACAATAAGTTGGTTTCCAATGAGATTGCTCATCATATCTAGATGAGGATGAGTGGTATTAATGGGGTTATGAAACTAAAATTGGATGTTAGCAAGGCATATGATCAAATTGAGTGGTCTTATTTGACGGTTGTCATGTTAAAGATGGGATTCCCAGAGATGTGGGTGGACAATTTGATGGCATGTATGACATTAGTTCGGTATGCATTCTTGATTAATGGCTCACCTCAAGGTTATGTGACTCATACTAGAGGCTTTAGATATGGGGACTCATTATCTTTTACTTGTTCTTGTTTTGTATTGAAGGCTTACTTGCTTTACTACACCACTCACAGAAGGCTGGGGCACTGGCTAAGATTAGTGTTTGTCCACAGGATCCAATGTTATCCCAACTTTTGTATGAAGATGATAGTCTTCTTTTTTCACAAGCTACTGCGTAGGCTTACTACAATATCAAAGCGGTCTTGCAACTATATGAGGAGGCTTCAGGTTAGTCTATTTAATTATAGCAAGAGTAGTGTATACTTCAATCAGCATCTAGTGGAGGAGGAACAAAAAGAGTATGCTTCACTGTTGTAGTCATGTAGATGATGTTAGTGCCTTATCATGAGCAGTATCTTGGCATGGCAGCACATATTGGCCGAAGAAGGAAAGCTATTTTTTCTATATCAAGGATAAACTCTGAGATAAGCTGAAAGGTTGGAAAGGGGTCTTTGCTTAGTGATGCAGGTAGGGAGCTCCTGGTGAAGGTAATGGCCCAAGATTTACCTACTTATGCCATTAATGTCTTTCTGTTACCAAATGATTTCCGTGAGGAATTGTAGTAGATGTGTGCAAATTTCTTTTGGGGGGACAAAACAAACAGGAGGAAGATCCATTGGGCAACCAATCTCGGCCTAAGGAGGGATGGGGACTGGGATTCAGAAATCTTTACGCTATTAGTTTGGCTTTGTTAGCTAAACAGACATGGAGGTTGATTATGCAGCCTGACTCAATTGTTGGACACGTTTACAGGGGTTTGTACTATGATCGGGGTACTTTTATGACGACTCAGCTGAGGCCTACACCCTCTTATATCTGGCAAAGTTTGATAGAGGCTAGGGCAGTGCTAAAGGCTGACAGTAGGTGGACTATTGGCAAAGGAGATCAGGTTAACTTTTGGCAGGATAATTGGCCCTACCTAGACTTGAGCAATTTCGGCCTCAGTAGTAGTTGACTACTCCTACTACTCTGGGTCGATTTTCTCAATTTATTACTCCTTAGAGAACTTGGGACTTGGAGATACTACAACATTTTCTTATCAGGAAGGAGATTGAGCTGGTGCAGGGATTTCCTCTGAGTTGGGCCGCATACCCAGATAGGTTAGTGTGGCATTTCACTAGAAAGGGAGACTACAAATCTAGCAGTGCCTATATGTTGGCTTAGGATGTGATTGTTAACCCTCAGATGGCGGGACCAGATCCACAAAGTCAATTTTGGAGGAAACTATAGGGATTGAAGCGGTCCCTATAGCCAAGATGTGTGCTTGAAAAGCTTGCCAATGATACTTACCCACATGACCTCGCTTAGAAGGTCATCGGGGTGAATGTGGAAGGTGTTTGCTTGTTATGCAAGAAGAGTCTTGAAACTAAGGTGCGTCTCTTTTGGGACTGCACAATTGTCCAACCAATGATCACTTTGGTTGCTTCCGGGATCAGTCTACATGTTATTACTTGTCAGGAGTGGCTTCATGTGTGCTCTCAGATCCTTTCCGTAGATGATTTGGCCAGGTTAGTGGTCTTTATATGGTTTATATAGAAGGGCCAGAATGATGTGTTGTGGAACAGGAAGACTTTTAATGGACATGCCATGCAGGTGTTAGCAAGGCCTTGGCAATATCACTTTGTGATGCTTAATTGAGCCTCGGACCGTCCGACTATGGTGTTAATATTGTGTGTGTATGGATGGTACTTTCGATGCTACTAGGCATAGATGTGGTATCGGTATTGTAGTCAGAGACTGGTCTAGCCAGTTTGTGATGGGCCTAGCTTGTCGAGTTGATGGTATATTCTCTCTTATGACAGTGGAGTTAGTGGTTGCTAGAGAGGCTTTGAGGGCAACCTTGGAGTGTGGATATCATCCGGCTTGATTTAGCTCTCACTCTCTAAATGTGGTAAAGGGGGTGGCGGATACCTAAAGAAAGTATAGCTGGGCTAGATTGGATTGATGGTAATCGGGCCTGTGCTCTAGGGTTCCTTCTCCGCAAACCCGATTACTTATCTAAACTTCCTTCTCCGCAAACCCTAAGGTTGTCGTTTTAATTATGTATATATGTATGCATTTTAATTATTAAGTTGGTGTATGCATTTTAATTATGTATGCATTTTAAGTTGATATTTTTGTGTATATATGTAGAATATATGTAGGACATTTTGTGTATATATGTAGAATATATTTTTGTAAAATTATTTTTTGTGTTGGTTAATTAAGTTTGGGTTAATTGATATTTTGATAATTATATTGGTAATGATATTTTTGATGATTTGGTTAATTGATATTTTTGACAATTATATTGGTAATGATATTTTTGATAATGATTTTGGTAATGATATTTTTGCTTTTTTTGGTTAATTGATATTTTGGTAATGATATGTAGGATATTTTGTGTATATATTTTTGTGTTGGTTATTTTTGGCATATAGAATATATTTTTGGCTGTTCTGTTTAATTGTTGGATGTGCAGGAGATTTTGCGGCAAATTGGCTTGGGGGCAACAAACGGAGAGGGACTAGATCCAGTGGAGGGAGCAGTAGTCAAGCATCCTCATCCACAATCAGCAACACGCGCAGCGGCCCTATTACGAATGCTCGCACACAAATTTTGCTACGTGCGCGAGAACAGGAGGAAGCTGCACGATCCGGATCCTTGCAACCCTTAGTCCAGCCTCGACCCTCAGGCAGCAGACACTCAGGCGAGCGACCTTCAACGGGCGCATCAGAAACTCCCTCCATCCGAATGCCCCATATTGGCCCGGTGTCTACTCCCCTTTCACGGGAATCATCTGAGGCAGATGGTGCATCCGCCTCATCGTCCATGCCTCGTCTATCTCCGCCGTCCGGTCTCTTTGTGCCCGACGAGATTCTTGTCATCCCTCAATTCGATGCTAGGGGGAGGGTTATTTTTATTGAAGAACAGCCGGAGTTCCTGACCGTGGAGGAAGTGTACGTGTTCAAGCCGTTCGACCCCGTGTATCTTTGGAGTGCGAGGTGCATGAACCAGCAAACGGACGATGCTGGTAAATTTTATTTAACAATATTGATTACTTAATTATTACTTACGACTATAAATAGTGTCAATTAATAATTTCGATTTTTTGACATTGTATTATTAGGCAATCTCGTTAATGCCAATGGAAAACGAAAGACTAGAGGCCCCTGCACCGGGAAGAATCTTGAGCAGGCCACCGGGGGAAGGAAAACGATCATTAAGGCCAATGAGCATGGTGAGGTGATCGAGACAGAAAACACCGCGCGAAAGTATGCCAGCATGGCTGGGGCTATCGTGCGGGACAAGGTCCCAATGCTGTGGCCAGATTGGGGTGCTGTGCCTCGCTACGTGAAGTTGCAAGTGCATAATGCACTGACTGTGAGTTAAATCGTATTTTCATTACGTAAATTTTACATTTATTAATTAAGTCTGAATAAATATATAATTTTACCATTTATATATTCATCTTGCAGCTGTGGCTTGACGTGGATGAATGCCTTATTGAGACGTGGGCAGAGCGTCAACTACATATCAGGTGATGTGATTCGAGTTATTTGAGTATATATCGAGTTAGATTTTTGTTTATCAAGTGTTTTAATATCTCTAACATTTGTTTCTGGTGTTAATATAGGTATAAAGAGTGGAAGAACGAGCTTTCAAAACATTACACATAGTACAAGGATCTAGGCCGAGGTGCTACCCCTAGCGAACTCCGATTTAGGGATTACGAGTGGCTGTGGCTGGCAGCCCACTTCGAGCACCCCAAAGTGAAGGTATGCATCCTGAATATATTTTACAACCCTAATGTGTCGTATCACATTGAAATAGTTAGTTACTAATTTTTTGACATATGTTTATCAAACAAGGCGATTTCCAAGACGAACAGGGAGAACAGATTGAAAAACACCAAGTCTCATCATGCAGGTTCACTCAACTATTTGGGTTGGTCGGGTAGGACGCAGAAACAACAAGAAGTCAACCCGTTGGTGTTTGTTCATCAGAAGTTCTATCCGCAGTGCCCTGAAGAAGCGGTAAGTCTTTGGCCTCATTATTTTGTAGTTCACATATGCATGTGTTAATAAAATTATTTTTCTCTTTTAATTTATTTTGTTTAATAATACGTTATTCATGCATATGTGAACTACAAAATAATGAGAGTGGAGGATGCGATCACAGAGGTCACCATGAATATAGCAAGAAACGACCATCCTGACTGCTCGGAGGAAGAAGTGACCCAGTATGCCTCTCAGATCGATACGCTTGATCGCCCTATAACGGCTCAGATCATGGCAAAAGCGTGCGGGACTGGGAAGAATATCCACTACTGCATGGGAATGCGCTCGGCGGGCGAAGGAGTATTGAAGAACACTTCGGAATACTCTAGCGGGTCAAGAACTTCTTCTAGGAACTCTAACCTAGCAGCGGAGCTTCAGAGGACGCAGAGGGAGTTGGAGGAGCAAAGGAGGGTGGTGGAGGAGATGCGGCAATTGACCGAGCAGCAGGCACTCAGAGATGCCGAGCACCAGACGATGGTCGAGCAACACCGAGTTATGGACGAGCAGCAGACACAAATGTTCACATGGATGCAGACGATGTACGAGTGCCAGACTATCGGACACCCGCTCCCCACACCTTCACCGATGCCTGTGTTCCATAGTGTTCCACAACCGCAGCTATCACAGCAAGAACAGGGTAGCCACCAGAGTTCAAATGATTTCGTCAACATGGATTTCGTCGACTCTTAGTGTAGTTGTATTTTATTTTTGTATTGTTGCTGTTTGTACTGTTGGACAATTATGTGTGTACTGTTGGATGTGTATTTGTATGGTTTGTGTTTTTCACTGCAGGTTCTGGAATTGGGCCCAATACAGAACCTGCTTTTTTTTTTGTAAAATGTCACCGGGTATTGCCGACGAGATAGACCTATCTCGTCGGCAATAACTTCCAATTTCAGGCAAGTTTTTTCCTTATCACCGACGAAATTTTGAAGAATGTCGTCGGCAATAATTGTGGCGGTCAAACAAGTTGACCCCGGCGGAGCATCATCACCGACGACTAACTTGTCGGTGATGCTATTTAGCATTGCCGACGACCTCATCTCGTCGGTGATACTTCAAAGGTATCACCGAAGATTTCTTCAATTTCTCATCAGTGATAGTATCACCGACGGGTTGCTTTCGGCGACCTTATAACTGGCGACATGTCGTCGGTTATAAGGATCACCGGCGATTTAAAGAGAAAGGCCGACGACTTTAAGTCGTCGGCAATGATGAGAAATGTGATAGTGTAAACCCAGAAAACCCAGTTTTCAACTTCAATAATAAGATATATATATATATATATATATATGGTTTGACTAAGACAGACGAACTCAGGATAGGAGGTTAGGCAGGCATCCTTAGTCAAAAACTATGAAATGCACATGCTTGATTTACCTGAATACCATTGAGATCAGTAGGTTCTTTATTTTAATCTTCTTCATTTGTTACACCAATCATTCAAGTAAGGTGTATTTTGTCTACAATAAAGATTTCCAATCAATAATATGCCTTTAAAGTCATGATGGGGATGCAAGGCTCGCTAGCAGCTATGGGTTCCCATGTGAACCAAATCATCATTTTGGGTTACAGAGGGGCCCACGAAGAAGATCCTCTTTTGGGTCCTATGGAAACTTTAGGCTTCCGTCAAGTATTACATGGCCTGGTCCATCCTCTTACGTTCTCTAGAATGTGTGTGTGGGACCGAGGTGATTTCATCAATCTCGTTAATTCATCTGATATTGGTATGAGTTATTGGATTGTGCTTATTTCAAACTCCGCATTTGTTGCAAGGCTTCTCCACCATGTCCGATGTGTTATTTTTACGGCACATGATGTGAGATTGGCGACTGAGGAGGTACTTCAAGAAGATGGATTATCTGTAAATGACCGATTATCAAATATAACATGACTATTAACACATCATTGTGTGATTCATGACCCAAAATCATTTTACCAGATGAATGAAGATATTTTGATTCTCATTTTAGTGTATTAGGATCCATTTAATTCTAAGTATTTTTATTTTCGACAATCTTTATTGTCCAATTGTACTCGATTGTATTTCTATAGAATTTTGCGATTACCTAAAGAGAGTATAGCTGGGCTGGACTGGACTGATGGTAATCGGGCATGTGCTCTGGGCTTCCTTCTCCGCAAACCTGATTCCTTATTTAAACTTCCTTCTCCGCAAAGCGGGTTGTTATCTTTCGCTTGGAAAATCAGCAGCCACAATAAACTCCACAATGGCCACCGAAGTCCCCGTCGACCACGTCAGATCAATCTCCATCTCCGACACTCCAACTGTGCCGTAAGATTTCGTTACCTTCGTGTTTTTATTGGGTTGTCTTTTTATATAATCTAATTTTAGTTCATATGATTTCGGTGTGCTTATGATTGTGGTATAGATTAAGTTTGGATGAGAGGTACAAGATTTGTAGAGGCGTCGCAGAGGAGTGTATCCAGGAAGATGAGCTTTGGAATCTGCTTGCTCACAAGCCCGAGCCCATCTGCTACGATGGCTTCGAACCCTCCGGTCGAATGCACATTGCTCAGGTTCTCTTCTTTTATTTTATTTGAATTGAATTGTGTTGTTGCAACTCTTATGACATTATGTGGTCTATGTTTTAATTAGGGTGTCCTGAAAGCGATTAGTGTGAACAAGATGACGGCTAGCGGCTGCAGAGTGAAGATATTGATCGCTGATTGGTTTGCAATGCTGAACGCTAAGATGGGGGGTGATTTGAAAAAGATAGAGACAGTCGGGCGCTACTTCATTGAGATATGGAGGTCTCTCGGGATGGATGTAGACAGTGGAAAGGTGGAGTTTCTGTGGGCTTCCAAGGAGATTAATGCGAGAGCTGATGAGTACTGGCCTCGTGTTATGGATATTGCTGGACAATTCAATCTTCCCAGGATCATTAGGTACCAAAATTTGCAAGAATCTTGGTGTATCTGATCTTTTGATTTTTAATATTAATTTCCTGTTCTTCTAAATGGTCAGGTGTTGTACGATTATGGGCCGATCTGATGAGGATGAGTTAACTGCAGCCCAAATCCTCTACCCGTGTATGCAATGTGCAGATATCTTCTTCCTGCGGGTACTTGATGTTTGAAGTTTTCTTTTACCAATAAATATAGTTTTACTTGAACAAAGCATGCTATCTGCAGGTGAAGTATCTGTTAGGGTCACTTGTTACTTCATGCTTCAGTATACGCTGCTTATAGTGATTTTTAAAACGTTACATGAACATGGAAGAATACTTTTCTAAGAACAGTACCCGAGCTATAGGCTATTTCAAATTTTCATACCTCATGTCCCAGTAACCTAAGTTCTAACCATGTCCTTTTATCATACATAGAGTCGATCATCCCGCCAACTGTTATGCTTTAGTAATTATGTTAAAGGATGACTATAAGCAGCCCATTCTTGCCCTCGCCTCTGTGATAACTCTTCCCATTCTCCTCCTTGAGCTAATTCGAGGTTTAGAAGGTCTGGGTTCTCTTCTCGTTTGTTTCTCTGTTATTTTGTTCAATTTCCAAATCAGAAAAGAGAAAGAAAACATAAAAATTGAAAAAAAAAAATGGAGAAAGAGTTTTTGTTCTTGTGGGATTCAAGAAGAGATTGAATAACTACTGTCAGTTCAGGTCCCTGCAGAGGGCTTGAAACACTATAACCACCAACTGAAGAATGAATTTAGTTATACCACTGTGATGTGTGTGCCACATGCAGACCAAGTGTAATTTGAACCATTGTTTGGTTGATCATCTTAATGTTTGATTTCTGCATTAATTGCAAGTACTGTGATTTTTGAAACCACATCTTTCAACATTCTTCATCTGATCTTTGTTCTTTAACTTATAGAAGAAAAACTCTAGTTTATATTCAAAATTAACAAATATTTGATTATACGTGAAATGTTTTTCTTAAATAGGCTGACATCTGCCAGATGGGAATGGATCAGCGTGAAGTGAATTTGCTTGCACGAGAGTATTGTGATAAAGTGAAGATGAACAAGCCTATAATCTTGTCACACCGTAACATCCCAAGTCTAATGTTCCTATTGCAATGCGTCTTTTAGTACTGATATGCATAGTTTTGGTTTAATCTGCAGAAATGTTAATTTGCAGATATGCTACCTGGTTTACAGCAAGGGCAAGACAAAATGTCAAAAAGTGATCCATACTCCTCCATATTTATGGAAGATGAAGAGGTGGGCTATTAGTAAAGTAGACTTTACGTCTAATTTTATTTGCCTATAAGTGATCTTGTATGCCGCTTTAAGTTTAATTATTCTTATGAATTCATATTTCTTACATGTGTTGGGAACCTTAGGCCGAAGTTAATAGGAAGATTAAGAAAGCTTACTGCCCTCCCGGAGAGGTAGAAGGAAATCCCTGTTTGGATTACATAAAATACCTCATTCTACCTTGGTTTCATGAGTTCACTGTTGGGCGTAGTGAAAAGAATGGTGGAAATAGGCAAGTCACAGATTTTAAACAATTAGAGTGATTGAAGTCTTATACCTTATTTGTGATGGGTTTTGTTGAGCTCTCTGGTTTTTGCTATCTTTTATCTTCCTCCAATACAGGACGTTCGGAACTTTTGATGAATTGGGTGCTGCTTATGAAAAGGGTGAGGTGCACCCTGGAGACCTCAAACCGTCTTTGGCAAAAGCTCTGAACAAGATACTGGAGGTAGGCTAATTTGTTTGAACAAAACACTAAGCTTGTAAATTCTAATGAAAGTGTAATGCCATCATTTGTAGATCAATCTTGCCGATACATCGTACAGTCTAGTGTATTTACTGCCAGATGAATATTGTTAATTTTTCTCTGACAGCCTGTTCGGTCACACTTCAAGAATGATAATTCTGCCAGACAGCTATTACAAAGAGTTAAGGTGAGCTGTGTTTGTTTTGTTTACTTTTCTATATCATGACGCTCTCTCCTTGATTTATAGTTTAATTGGATCCAATTGGAGCAAGTCACTGCGACCAAGTCCAATTGATGTTGTTCGACTCTTCGTTGCAAGACGAGATTCTGAGCTAGTCACCAATGGCCACTGAACCACCCACAGCTTTCTGTAATATATCCTATGTGTCTTGAATTCTTTTTTGTATTCCTATTTTGCAGGCCTTGATTGCCGAGGTTGAATCAGCTAAAAGGGTGGCTCTTCGGAAGCATGCAGTGAAAAGACCTGATGATGAGACTGAGGTCCATGACCTGAAGCTTGAGTTGGAAAGGATGGAACAAGCCAAAAACCAAGCAGTTGAGATGAAAATCCTGGCTGACAAAACCATTCTCGAGCTCCAGGCTCAACTGAGTGCCGAAGCTGCGCACTCCACTCAAGTCCCACAATTCCTATATCAGGTGGAAGATGCTGAAGTATGAGGTGTATGACGATATAGGCTGTTGACGAGGTTTGTGAGGAGACGAAGAAAATTGTTGCCAAGTTCACACTAAAATGCCTCCTTTTCCGAAGACTGAACCTCCATTTATGTTATGATGTAATTCATGTAATAGTAAGGGTTCTGAGGGGTACTGATTAGCGCTGTTATGGCGAATTTATAAGGATGAAAGTCTGTTTTTTTTATATTAGCCTCGTGGTGCCTAAACCCCAA
This sequence comes from Geum urbanum, assembly GCA_946800695.1. Lineage (NCBI taxonomy): Eukaryota > Viridiplantae > Streptophyta > Magnoliopsida > Rosales > Rosaceae > Geum > Geum urbanum. The sequence goes on along the minus strand of OX327017.1, from coordinate 17,448,856 downwards.
TGAGCATTACATCCATCATCAATAATGAAGTCCGGGGTCATGTCCCCTTTTATAAGTAATTCTGTCTGCTACACAGTTTGCTTTGTGGTTGATGTGTGTAGGATCTGAGAGCCTAATAGCTACATAAGAAGACGTCTGCAATCCTCCACAATTTCTGCCGAAGGGCTTTGGTCATGTGGCAAGTATGAGGTTGGATCGAAGGGCTTCAGCCTCCATATGTAGAGCGTTTGCTTTGTGGTTGATGTGTGTAGGATCTGAGAGCCTAATAGCTGCATAAGAAGACGTCTGCAATCCTCCACAACTTCTGCTGAAGGGCTTCGGTCATGTGGCAAGTATGAGGCTGGATCGAAGGGCTTCAGCCTCCATATGTAGAGCCGAGCTAGCGTGGTCGAAACATTTTGAGATTGAGTTTCCTTCGGAATCACGAACAACCACCCTCTCCTGTATCTTCCACAAAGCTTCCGTCACAGTTGATCTCGAGTCTTCCGCTTGGCGGGGCTTGCCATTTTTGGTTGCAGAGGAACCTGTCTAGACGCACTTGTATCTCTCTTCCATTACGTATACCTCGCCAGGTAAACTCTGATCGGGGGAGATCCTTGAGGCCACAGAAAGAAAAGAGTCTCTGAATGCATCCATTTGTCTTTCCTCTCTGGGAGATAGCTCTAAGGATCTCATTAAAATCACCCCCTAAACTCCAAGGGCCATTATACCCTAGGTCCCAAGTGCTGCTTCTATCTTCTTTCCTAGGTTGGCCATAAATCCCAGTGAATCTCCAGCTGTTGGCCATTTTTCTTTGTGATTCTACAGCTAACTGAGAAAATGTGCTTCCAGCCCAGTTGGTTTTTAATCTGGACCATTTCTTGGCTTGCTCTGCGAGTCACTGATAGGAAAACAAACAAACAAGAAGATCTATAGCTAGGGATGATCCACTGGCTTGTGATGAGAGCCACTAGATCGATGGTTTATGACCCATCTGCAAATGTTTACTCATCCACCACAAGCGTAGTGTGAGAGTTGAGATCCTGCCGTCAGATAGGAATGCAAGCTTCTCTTCAATGCTTGTCGGTTGCCCATTTCATTATTGTAGACCTTAAGCAAATCCTTTAGGCTGAGTGGATCCGTTGAACCGAACAACTCCATATCAGGGCCATAAGATGCTACTTCTACATATTCCACCATTTGTAATTGGACTGCTTTGTGGATGTTCAAAGAATCAGCTTCATCCTCCGTTGTGGGAGAGGTATGTGCTGGTGTTTGATCCGATCTACTGGACGTTGATGAGGAGGGTCTGCAAAGTTTCTCATCCTTACCTCGTGGATTCTATTGCCATGGGGCAGGACCAGGCGAGCTCGATATCTTCTTGGTCTCTTTGGGACTGTGAGGACGTCAGGACCTTTTGTAGCTTCAGGTAGTTCAAGGTCAAGACCAACGCTCGCTTCTTCTTGGGAGGATAGTGGATCTCCATGACTCCATCAGAAAGATCTTCAATTATCACCCTATTCAGTTTCAAACGCTTCAGAAATGCTGATATGCATTGGACCACACTTGGGGGGAGTTGGGCTTCTTGGGTTTGGGACTCTATTTTAAGAACCTAGGGGGCTAGGAGCCTTTGAGTGGCTTCCATTGGGCTGGGGTGTTCAATGGGCTTAACTCAATAAAACGGATCACTCTGGTTTTCAGCCCCCGTAGACGATCTCTCAAACGTTATGGTAGTTGTATGCCGGTGAAAACATTCGGAAACTTGATTGGTTCCAGAGTATCTCTTGCTTCGTCAGAGTTTTGTGTTTCCATCTCTTAGGCTCATCAGCTCTTAGCTTCCATCACTTGCTTTCCCTTTTCGACTACTTTCCATTGTCTGCTGTGATTATCGTATCAAAGGTCGGGTTAGGGTACGTTGTGCCCATTCTGCTGGTACGAGTCACTACCACTGCAAGATCATACTTTTCGGGCTCTCTGATGGTGATACCTGCTGGTCTACGGGGAGTACCATTCGTGGGTCCTGTGAATAAGCTTTCGAAGTCCAATGTCAGAGTTGTACATGGGGGCCAGCTGGTATTGTGTTGCTTTTGATCAATGTATGTAAAATCGATATTATCCTCGATATTATCTTCGATATTTTTGAGTTACTTGAAAAATCCTCAAATATATCTCGAAATTTTTTAAAATTTTTCAATTTTTATCGATATTTTCTATATATTTCCCAAAATTTCCGTAAACTTTTCACATTTAACATTTAGTATGGTAAATGTCCAATCTTCACATGCTCAATATCCAATTCACCATTCACGTCATGTCCAATACATGCAGAATTACATGGGAGAACAATCATTTAATGATGATTCTTCACAAGATTATGCATAGGGAGATGAAAAAAATAATATGAATTTCGAACCTCATAGGTCCCCTACGTGATTTTAAAGTATTTATATATTTGATTTTGTGATGTGTGATATGTAATATATTGTACAAAAAACGTGATGGCCTAACTTCCTATAAATTTTGTGATGTGTGATGTGTAATATATTGTACACGAAGAAAATCTGGTGGAAGAACCATGATCTTCAGTCGCCCGTATCTCATGACAATAGAATCCTAACATGCATACTAAGTTGTACACCAAAGCACAGATGCAAGAATTCATACGGTGGCGCAAATAGGGAAAGAAACCTCATTCAATTCGAATAAGCAAAACTAGATTAAAGTATATGAACATAAAGACTTCATGTACGGGGCTTCAAGCAGTCCCTTAACAAAGAGAATTTAGCTATGCATAGTCTTAGATAATAACATCCAGGAATTTCATGTGTTATTTGGTTCGATACATGTGAGGAGAGTTACTTGCTCTTGAAGGAAAATTTGACTACTGCACCGGTTCTAACTCTACCTGACGACAGTGGAGAGTTTGTGGTTTACTGCGATGCATCGAAATTGGGACTTGGTTGTATTTTGATGCAGCATGGCAGAGTAGTGGCTTACGGTTTCAGGCAGTTGAAACCACATGAAGTCAATTATCCTACGCATGATTTGGAGTTAGCTGCTATTGTTTTAGCCTTGAAGAGTTGGAGACACTACTTGTATGGAGCTCAGTGCAAGATATATACTGATCACAAGAGTCTCACTTATTTGTGCACCAAGCCAAATCTGAATATGAGGCAGCGCAGATGGATGGAGTTGATCAATGACTATGATCGCACCTTTTAGTACCATCCAGGGAAGGCTAATCTTGTAGCTGATGCACTCAGTTGGAAATCTAAAGCCTCATTGTTTCATGTGTGTGTGGCCAGAGTTTCCATGTTAGCAGAGTTACGAGCTACATGAGCTGAGTTAGAGTGGGATGATGATGGAGCCTTGTTGGCTAGCTTCCAGGTTCGACCGATATTGGTTGATCGGGTTCGGGAAGTTCAGGATGCGGATTCCTATCTGTTGGACAAGAAGACCATGATTCGGAATGGTGTGCCAACAGAGTTTCGGTTGAGTGATGATGGTACATTACTATTCAGAGGCAGATTATGTGTACCCAGAGATGAGGGTTTAAAGAAGGAGATCTTAGACGAACCTCATTGTTCTTCTTATGCTATGCATCCCGATAGTACGAAGATGTTTCGTACACTTAGAGTCTATTACTGCTAGCGAAATATAAAGAGGGAGATTGCAACATATGTGGGCAGATGTCTTATTTGTCAACAGGTTAAAGCAGAGAGAAGAAACCTGTGGGAAAGCTACAACCGTTGGAGATTTCGGTTTAGAAGTGGGAGCACATTACTATGGATTTCATGTATCAGTTACCGCGTACTTCTGCTGGTAATACTGGTATTTGGGTTATTGTAGACCGTTTGAAGAAATCAGCTCATTTCCTTGCACTTCTAGGGAAGATTTCTGTGGGCAGGTTAGCAAAGTTGTATTTAGCGGAGATCGTTCGTTTGCATGGTGTGCCTGTGTCTATTGTTTCTAACCGAGACAGTCAGTTCACCTTAGAGTTTTGGCAGGCATTGTAGCGAGATTTGGGTACCAGATTGCATTTCAGTACAACTTTCCATCCTCAGACTAATGGGCAGTCTGAGAGGACTATTCAGACCCTCGAGGATATGTTGCGGTCCTGTGTACTACAGTTTAGAGGAAATTGGGACCAGGAACTGCATTTGATTGAGTTTAGAGGAATAGGCGCATAAATATGCGACTATCAGTGGAACATGTTAAAACGTAGGATTTCTTGATATGTTTACTTTGTCACGTTTTGCACTTTAATATTTCATAGATAGTAAACAAACAAACAAACAAACTCTCATACTCCCCCCATTCTCAACGTAGACATATATTTATAAACACCCTTAATTTCCGGTTAAGAACGATACCCTACTTATGAATGGTACATCAACACAAAAGGGTTTTAAAATTGCGTCTTAGCTAGTTTATTAAGTTGTCAAGTTAATAGGTTAGTTTTGGTGAGTCATGTATGCATGTGAATTGTGTGTTGAGTGTCTACTTTGTGTTAATATTTGATGCATATTTCATGCTTATCAATTTTGGCGCCGTTGCCGAAGATTAAAAAATCTATTTTTTGATTTCATTTGTGTAAATATGTCCATTTGTAGATATCATACTTGTGCATATATGTTTATATATTTTTTTTTCAGAACTATACATTGGAATGTTTCGTGAAAATTATTTGACATGGCCAGTCTTAGAGAATATGAAAATTTTCAGAAGTGTTTAGTTACGCGTGTTGTTTGTTCCTGAAAAATCATATTCCATTCGGATGAGCTAATCAATCTGGAAAAATTTGACAAGCTGTTGTGTTCAATTTTGTGTGATTCTAAAAAATTTCATGTGTTATTTGGTTCCAAGCATGTTGTTGTTGTAACTCATTTTAATTATTTTATGTCTAAGTCATTTGTATATTTCTTTGAGTCTATATTCTTGTAAAAAATTGTTTCTCTTGTTGTACAATGTATTGGTCATTATTTTTAGGTTAGAGTTAGTGTCAAATCAGAACTGGGAAATATGCTGTTTTGTGTGATTTATTTGATATAGTTATATGTCTCATAAGATTCTGAAACTTTTATGACGTATTTGTATATGTGTTCCGTTCACACGTGTAAAATTTCAGCTAGTTTCAACAAGGAATTAATTCTATAATAAGTCTGCAAATAGTCATGCTCAAGCAGCTTGATTCTTGTAATGTAATGTTTAGAATATGTACACATCTTTGTATATCATTTCATTCATTGCATAGTTGCATCATTATACATCATATTCATCATTACATGTCATACATTTTTCTATTGGATTTGATTTTTTTGTTGAGTTTTTGAAAGATACGATGGAGCAACATGCTCCAAGTATTTTCTGAATTCGCAGTTTCTATTCAAATAGAACAATCAACTTTGAATGACCATAGTTTTGGCTCGGTTGGAGGTAGACAAAGTGCTTTATATGGTTAGAAAGCTCTAGATGTCAAGTTTCCAACCATGTAAAGATCACAAAATTTGGAAGTCTACAGCTTCTGGAATTACTGTTTGAAGACATGAAGGTCAGAACAGGAAAGCTGAAAAGTGGAAAGAAGAAATGGAGGAGATGCACCTCGAAAATCAGGCTGTTCCTAGTACATAAATAAAGTCTGACGTCTAGGCTGTAAGACATAAAAAAAAAGCATTTGTTGGGAGGCAACCCAATGGAGGAGACGACAACATATTTTCTTTCTTTTCCCTTTCTATTTTAATTTAGTAGCTTTTAGTGTTTCTTTTTAGTTAGTTTCTTTTTTTGTAAATCCTATATTCATGCTTGATTCTATGTTTTACTTTAGTAGATTGAGGATAATATAGTTTAAGTGTGAGGGAGAGGATTACAATTTATTTGAGTCATAAATAGTGTATTTCAAGAGTCTAATTAGTGTATGTGGATGAACACTTGTCTTTTAGTAAGAATATCCTATGTGAATTGGTGTCTAGAAGGACACGGTTGCTAGGACGGGTTTTGGACGTGAGAAAAGACAGGCTCGAAAATCACTTCTACATCTCTTGGTTTCTCTCGCCAACTGGCTATTTCAGTAAGGTTGCCCAAACAAGGCAATGACTAAATCTACGCTTGTTTGAGTTTCTTAAGTCTTTTTATTTTACTTAGTATTTTTAAAGAGTCTTTAGGATGCCCATAGTTAATCTATGATGAAACTTGACCATAAAGGGCATACATTTGGCATTGCATGAAATTTCTTGTGCTAATTGAGATATTTTGATAGTTATGACATGTAGTGGATATAGTTTGCATAAACATGATAAAGGCTTCGCATGTTAGAATATGATTTTAAATCATATAAGCCTTAAAGTGAGTTTTTGAGTCTACATTACTTATTTGCGAGTGAATTTCATGCATAAGTCTCAAAAACATTCATATGCCTCATGAAATTGCTTGTCATAGATTTCAATAAATTAGAGAATACTAGAACTTACTTATGCAGACTTGCCAATCTTTTAAGTTGATTTATGCTCTGATTTTGGATATGATTAAAGGCATTTAGGTGTTCCACCACTAAACCAAACAACTATACATCTCTTATGTGCACAAGAGATGCAACACCCATAGATAGCTAGTCCATTTGAACCCACATTAAACCTTTCTTTCATCACCTTTAATATCTAAACACTTAGCCTAGTGTAAGAATTCTTTACCCTATGTTCTACAGACTTAGTGTGAAGTAATGTTGACAAGAGGAGAAGATGTTATTTTTGGTGATGTTCCTTGATTGCTAAGATGTGTGTATGGAGATAGACTTGCTCAAATTGCTTGAAAATTGTGATTTTGCTAAGAATAGAAAAGAGAAAAAGAAAAAAAATATGAGAGCTAAAAAGAGAGAGAGAGAGAGAGAGAGAGAGAGAGAGAGAGAGTGATGTAGAGAATTGGTTTGGGTTTGTTCGTGGGAAATGTAGAGAATTTGATTTCGAGTTCGTAGGAGCTTTCCGAGGATTTTTTGGATAATCGAGGAATTTAAAAAGAATATTTGAAATTATCGCCGACTTAGTCGTGTTTATCCGTTTGAGTTTGAGTTATCCGAATTGCGGATAGAGTTGATTATCGACGTACAAATAGCCGAATAGTCATAAAGTTATCGCAAAAGTTTGAAAATGGGCTGTTTGACCGAGTTGACTGATTCTGGCCTGGTTGACCGAGTCAACCCGTGTTAACTCAGTGAGTCTAGAGTCACCGTCGTGGTGGCTGCCGAAATACAGAACGGTTGCCGGATTTTAAGGTATGGATTTGAAGCTTGTCTTATGGGCTTTCGATTGTTATATATATGGTATGATTTGGTGGCGGTTTGGTTAGAGATTTTTGAGGAGGAAAGTTGCCGGAATCGGGTTTAACGGTGGGTAGTGCTCCGGCGTGTTTCCGGTGAGTTTTTGAGATTAAATGGTTTAGGCTCGAGTCAAGGGAGAAAACCCCCTTGGTTTGAGGCATTTTGGTGGCGTGACGGCACCAGAATCAGCCGGGAAAGCTTTTCGGCGATTCTTGGCCGTGGGACTTTCAGGGAGATTTTGGGCAGGTTGCTGGCCGAATTGGGTCTTGATGAAGAAGAGTTTTAGGCTTGGATTGAGGAGAGGAAGCTGTAGTGGTCTTGGTCGCCGGAAAATCTCTCCGGTGACGGCGCGCCACCGACGGCGGCGACGGTTAACGGCGGAACTCCGGCGAGGCGTTGACTTTTTGGATTTTATCATGTTTTATGCCGTTTTTCTCGTAATCGCGCCCTGATCGCTGCCTTGAGGTTTTCGAATTGATTTGGATGCCGGATTTTTTGTCGAGGGTTTATGTGGAGTATTTTGGGATTTTCGGCGATTCTTTTGTTATCCGAGTTATATGTTTCTGGAAATGGTTGGTTTCCGAGGTGTGGTTCAGAGTATTGAATTGTGATTTTGATCAGTGATATTTTGTGATTATTCAGGGGATCGAGATCGTACGCTTGGCGAGGAATCTTCTGCCGAATCTCAGGATTAGCGCGTCTGCGCGCTGTGCTTATCTGTGAGTGGACATTTATTTACACTATCGTAGCGAGTTCTTGGTTTTGGTATTTATTTCCAGTACAATATTGAGATTATTTATTGTTTTGGAGGCATTGTTTTATATTTTATTAGTGATGGCATTTGCTTAGCATCGATGTATTGACTACTCGGCTGATCACCGGTAGTCCAGTTTCAGGCTTGAGAGATTCCCTGATGTGCCCACTAGGCTTGAGAGATTCGCCTAGTCTATCACCGTCGGGCTTGAGAGATTCGCCCGACTCCTCCATTTATTCTAAGAACTCGCATTATTTTTATGTTAAGTATATGGTGAAAGGCATATGTTTATTTTCGTCCACTCATTTTAACGATTTTATTTGCCTTTCCCCTGGGCTTTTCGGTTTCCGTGCCTAGTTTGCAGTTTAGATTCTGGTGTCCCACGTCGCAGCCGGAGGCTTAGTATTCGAGCTACTTTTCTTTCTCAGTAGGTTTGTTATTTAGCATATTGCTGTGTATCTATGTATATATATATATACTAGAGGTCGCTCTGAATACTTTGATGTTTATATTTTCATATGATTTTCCTGGATTTCTGTAAAGTTACTGTTTTTGCTTCTTGCTTTATATTATATTATGATTTTGAGAAATCCGGATGGGATTGGTGCCCACGGTTTGGCTTTTGTGGCATAGAATGAAGTGTATTTTCGGGTGCAGGTTAATGGTAATTCCGCGATATAGTGAAACTCTGCTAAAATTTCTATGGTTTTTGCAAGTTCGTGTTTTCAGAAGGAGTTTGATTCCGGTTTAGGAAACTAAATCGGGGATGGGTCCTTTCAGCATGGTATCAGAGCATTAAGTTTTAGGTTCTGTAGACTTTTGTAGTTGTGATACTAATGGTATTTGAAATTATACATCATGTCTGGAGCGATGACCCGACTGGCCAGCGGTAACTCATCAATGCTTCGGATGTTGTATGTTTTCAAATATCTGAGGTTTCATGATTACGTTCCTTGTGCTTTGTAACTAATGCTTTTCTCTTATCATTAGGATGCCTCCTAGACGTGGTCCTCATGTCAATAGGGATATGGATCCTATTGAGGATCGCCAGACGCATGACTTGCTTATGCGAGTATTGTGTTTGGAGGAGCGTTTTGACTCTGTGGTCAAAGCTCGAACTCCTGGATCGACTATTTTCTCGGGTTCAGCTGATCCAGAGATATGTGAGGCATGGTTGGTTTAGGTTGAACGAGTTTGTGAGCGTCTGCGTTTCACTCCTGAGCAGATGACAGTGGCAACAGTTGGTTTACTTGAGTCTGATGCTTACTTCTGGTGGGTTAGCACCGATAGAGTTCCGGTTGATACTCCATGGACTTTGTTCAGGGATTTGTTTATGCGGAGGTACTTCAACTAGGCTATACAGCAGCGGAAGTATGAGGAGTTCACCAACTTGAGACAGGGTAGCATGTCAGTACTTGAGTACCGGGACAGATTTACTCGTTTATCTCGGTTTGCTTGTGACATGGTGGCCTCAGAGGAAGCCAAGTGTCAAAGATTTGAGTTGGGCTTGAACCTGAACATCAAGGGAACACTGACTACGATGCCTCGGAACAACTTTGATGAGTTTGTGAGTGCTTCACTTCGAGGCGAGGATATAGGGAAGGAAAGACAGATGAGATTACAGTCTCGACGATTCGAGGAGGGTGGACCGAGTCAGGGGCCTTCCAAGAGGCTGAGTTCAGGCACTTCCGGATCGGCATCATCATCTGGCAGTGGACCATTTAGACCACCAGTTAGTACGGCTAGGCAGAGACAGAGATAGAGGAGGGATCGACCACAGAGACCACAGTCCAGTGGGAGTTCTAGCGGATCCAGCTATCCTCGACGCACCGGTGGCACTTTTGCTGTACGAGGGAGTATCCATTGTGCAATCTCTGCAATAGGCATCACTTTGGCCTTTGTCCACGAGGCCCTACCATTTGTTATCGTTGTGACCATGAGGGTCACTATGTAAGGGAATGTTTCCAGTCTATTGGTGATGGTGGACAGGCAGCTTAGAGTTCAGGAGGAGATCGAGGTACTACTTCTGGAGCTCGACCAGTATAGTCTTCTGATCAGGGCGGACAGCAGAGTCACCATCAGCTTGGATGACCAACCGGACATGCCAGGATTCGTGCCATGTAATTGCGTGAGGGCAGAGCTTCACCGGAGGTTGTTATTGGTACGTTGCATATTTTTGGATATCCAGTACTTACTTTGTTAGATCCAGGTGCTACGCATTCATTCATATCATATAGATTGTCATCTTTAGCTACTATGCCTGCATCTCCACTTCCGAGGTTATGGGGGGTGTTGTATCCAACCGGTGAGGTTGTGAGTATCAGCTGGGTGTACAGGGATTGTGAGATCTTTTTTGGAGGTTATGGGTTAGCCGCAGATTTGTTATTGCTGGATATTGTCGATTTTGATGTGATTCTGGGTATGAACTTCTTGGAGACACATTGGGCTATGTTTGATTGTCACAAGAAGGAGGCAGTGTTTCGACGTCCAGGTTTTCCAGAGATATTGTTTCGTGGTGAGAAGAATACTTTCCTGCCATGTGTGATTTCAGCGATGAAGGCCGAGCGGATGATGAAGAAGGGTTGTGTTGCATACTTAGCTCATGTTGTGGATACAAAGATTGTTGTACCAGACATTGGTGACATTGAGGTTGTTTCCGAGTTTCCAGATGTGTTTCTGGAGGAATTACTAGGTGTTCCTCCAATCCGAGAAATTGATTTCACCATTGAACTTTTACCAGGCACTGGACCTATATCTCAAGCACCATATCATATGGCGCCAGCGGAGTTGAAAGAGTTACAGATTCAACTTCAAGAGTTGCTGGAAAAAGGTTTCATACGACCCAGTGTATCACCGTGGGGTGCTCCTGTATTGTTTGTGAGGAAGAAGGATGGTTCCATGCGGTTGTGTATTGATTACCGGAAGCTGAATCAGGTCACTGTTAAGAACAAGTATTCGTTGCCGCGGATTGATGATATGTTTGATCAGCTCAAGGGAGCTTCAATCTTTTTGAAGATTGATCTCAGGTCTGGATACCATCAGTTGAGGATCAGAGAGTCAGATGTGCCCAGGACAGCTTTCAGATCACGGTACGGGCATTATGAGTTCTTGGTCATGCCGTTTGGATTGACCAATGCCCCTGCAGCTTTCATGGATTTGATGAACCGAGTGTTTAGGCGATTCCTAGACAAGTTTGTGATCGTGTTCATCGATGATATTTTGATTTACTCCAGGAGTGTGGGCCAACACAAGAAGCATTTGCGAGCTGTTTTGCAAACTTTGCGAGATAATAAGCTGTCTGCGAAGTTCAGCAAGTATGAGTTTTGGTTGAATAGCTTGAAGTTTTTGGGTCACGTGATATTTGGGTTTGGCAGGTTACTATCGGCGCTTTGTGCATGATTTTTCATGGATTGCCGTTCCGCTTACCAGATTGACGAAGAAAGGCGTCAAGTTCGAGTGGTTCGATGCATGTGAGGAGAGTTACTTGCTCTTGAAGGAAAATTTGACTACTGCACCGGTTCTAACTCTACCTGACGACATTGGAGAGTTTGTGGTTTACTGCGATGCATCAAAATTGGGACTTGGTTGTATTTTGATGCAGCATGGCAGAGTAGTGGCTTACGGTTCCAGGCGGTTGAAACCACATGAAGTCAATTATCCTACGCATGATTTGGAGTTAGCTGCTATTGTTTTAGCCTTGAAGAGTTGGAGACACTACTTGTATGGAGCTCAGTGCAAGATATATACTGATCACAAGAGTCTCACTTATTTGTGCACCAAGCCAAATCTGAATATGAGGCAGCGTAGATGGATGGAGTTGATCAATGGCTATGATCGCACCTTTTAGTACCATCCAGGGAAGGCTAATCTTGTAGCTGATGCACTCAGTCGGAAATCTAGAGCCTCATTGTTTCATGTGTGTGTGGCCAGAGTTTCCATGTTAGCAGAGTTATGAGCTACATGAGCTGAGTTAGAGTGTGATGATGATGGAGCCTTGTTGGCTAGCTTCCAGGTTCGACCGATATTGGTTGATCGAGTTCGGGAAGTTCAGGATGCGGATTCCTATCTGTTGGACAAGAAGACCATGATTCAGAATGGTGTGCCAACAGAGTTTCGGTTGAGTGATGATGGTACATTACTATTCAAATGCAGATTATGTGTACCCAGAGATGAGGGTTTAAAGAAGGAGATCTTAGACGAACCTCATTGTTCTGCTTATGCTATGCATCCCGATAGTACAAAGATGTTTCGTACACTTAGAGTCTATTACTGCTAGCGAAATATAAAGAGGGAGCTTGCAGCATATGTGAGCAGATGTCTTATTTGTCAATAGGTTAAAGCAGAGAGAAGAAACCTGTGGGAAAGCTACAACCGTTGGAGATTTCGGTTTAGAAGTGGGAGCACATTACTATGGATTTCATGTATCAGTTACCACGTACTTCTGCTGGTAATACTGGTATTTGGGTTATTGTAGACCGTTTGAAGAAATCAGCTCATTTCCTTGCACTTCCAGGGTAGATTTCTGTGGGCAGGTTAGCAAAGTTGTATTTAGCGGAGATCGTTCGTTTGCATGGTGTGCCTGTGCCTATTGTTTCTAACCGAGACAGTCAGTTCACCTTAGCGTTTTGGCAGGCATTGCAACGAGATTTGGGTACCAGATTGCATTTCAGTACAGCTTTCCATCCTCAGACTAATGGGCAGTCTAAGAGGACTATTCAGACCCTCGAGGATATGTTGCGGTCCTGTGTACTGCAGTTTTGAGGGAAATTGGGACCAGCAACTGCATTTGATTGAGTTTGCTTATAACAACAGTTATCAGGCCAGTATTGATATGGCACCGTATGAGGCTCTATACGGGAAGCAGTGTCATACTCCATTGTGTTGGAGTGAGGTAGGTGAGAGATGACTCATTGGTCCTGATTTGGTGAAGAGCACCATCGAGGATATTTAGATTATCCGAGACAGACTGAAGATTGCCCAAGACCGACAGAAAAGCTATGCAGATGTGAGGAGGAATAGTCTTGAGTTTCTTGAATCAAGTGATGAATTTGGACTTGTGTTTGATGAAGAACTGGGTTACTTGGAGGCTTGATAGTTTTTCTTGGGTGCTTGATGGTCCTTTGAGCGCTTGAGACTTCAGAGCAACACAGTGACTTTCTTGTGCCTCTCAAGTTTTTTCTCTTGGCTTTGTAAAGACATATTTATAGTGGTCGAGCTCCACTCAATTTGGCAAATGTATTTATGATACGGAATCAAGCGATTTGTTTATTTTATTCAATCAATCAGTTTTAATTGATTGCCTAATATTTTAAGGAAGTAAATAATCCATTTAATACTTGATTTCAATCAGAATAAATCAAGTATCATGATTCCCGATCATATTAAAATTTGATTTCAATCGGAATCAATCTATCCAATTTGGTGTTCTTGCTTTAAAGTTGACTAATTGTCGGCTAACATTAAATTAATGATCTTTTGTCAAGGCACGTAATTTATTTATTATCGATTGAAATATGAGCCATGTGTGTCGTTTGTGAAAACTCATAGATCGACAAATTTTGATCATGTGACATTTGAATTATGGACCGGCATTTATTTAATGAATTTTATTTTCATTAAATTTTATGTGTCTACAAAGTCACATAACTCGCAAAACACATTTCTCCATGTTAACCATATACCCAGCAGAAATCTCGAGGTTTGAATCACAAACCTAGCCGGAGACTTATGTGCCCAACAAGAGTGGGATACTAAGGTCGTTATCTATCCTTATGAGTCTGCTAATAGAGCAGCCACATAAGCTCAAGTGCAGAGCTCTTTTTGGACGTTTTTGCTTAGCCAAATATGGGTCATGTGACATATGAATGTTATGGCTAAGTAGAAAGGATAAACTAAGAGCACTCCTTAATAACCTGATTTCAAGACAAAAGTAAAAAGGTTTTTCCCAACCTAACTCTAGGTAGAGGCTAACACATGAACAATCAAAACTCTTTTTGCAGAAACCAAAATATGCCCAGTTGATATCTTGGTTTTCGTATCACAAACCTAGCTAGTGCCTTTAACAAATTCCAAGAAAAGTAAAGTCACGAATTACAAGAGAACACTAACTATAGAAAACTTCTTGGGCACAAAGACAAAATAGTCTGACTCAGCAATATGATTTAAACCCAGAAAACCCAGTTTTCAACTTCAATAATAAGATATATATATATATATATGTGTGTGTGTGTGTGTGTGTGTGTGTGTGTGTGGTTTGACTAAGACAGACGGACTCAGGATAGGAGGTTAGGCAGTCATCGTCAGTCAAAAACTATGAAATGCACATGCTTGATTTACCTGAGTACCATTGAGATCAGTAAGTTCTTTATTTTAATCTTCTTCATTTGTTACACCAATCATTCAAGTAAGGTATATTTTATCTACAATAAGGATTTCCAATCAATAATATGCCTTTAAAGTCATGATAGGGATGCAAGGCTCGCTAGCAGCTATGAGTTCCCATGCGAACCAAATCATCATTTTGGGTTACAGAGGGGCCCACGAAGAAGATCCTCTTTTGGGTCCTATGGAAACTTTAGGCTTCCGTCAAGTATTACATGAGGCCTGATCCATCCTTACATTCTCTAGAATATGTGCGTGGGACTGAGGCGATTTCATCAATCTCGTTAATTCATCTGATATTGGTACGAGTTATTGGATTGTGCTTATTTCAAACTCTGTGTTCGTTGCAAGGCTTCTCCGCCATGTCCGAGGTGTTATTATTACGGCACATGATGTGAGATTGACGACTGAGGAGGTACTTCATGAAGATGGATTATCCGTAAATGACCGGTTATCAACTATAATACGATTATTAACACATCATTGTGTGATTCATGACCCAAAATCATTTTACTAGATTGATTCTCATTTTAGTGTATCACTATCAAGATCCATTTAATTCTAGGTGTTTTTATTTTCGGCAATCTTTATTGTCCAAATTGTACTCTATTGTATTTCAATAGAATTTTGCGATTACCTAAAGAAAGTATAGCTGGGCTGGACTGGACTAGACTGATGGTAATTCTGCATGTGCTCTAGAGTTCCTTCTCCACAAATCCGATTCCTTATTTAAATTTCTTTCTCCGCAAACCCTAGAGTTAACGTCTTTTATTTGGAAAATCTGCTCCCACAACAAACTCCCCAATGGCCGGTGAAGTCCCCGCCGACCACATCAAATCAATCTCGATCTCCGACACTCCAATTGTGCCGTAAGATTTCGTGGGTTGTCTTGTTATATATTCTAATTTTATTTCATATGATTTCTGTGTGCTTATGATTGTGGTATAGATTAAGTTTGGATGAGAGGTACAAGATTTGTAGAGGCGTCGCAGAGGAGTGTATCCAGGAAGATGAGCTTTGGAATCTGCTTGCTCACAAGCCCGAGCCCATCTGCTACGATGGCTTCGAACCCTCCGGTCGAATGCACATTGCTCAGGTTCTCTTCTTCTATTTTATTTGAATTGAATTGTGTTGTTGCAACCCTTATGACATTATGTGGTTTATGTTTTAATTAGGGTGTCCTGAAAGCGATTAGTGTGAACAAGATGACGGCTAGCGGCTGCAGAGTGAAGATATTGATCGCGGATTGGTTTGCAATGCTGAACGCTAAGATGGGGTGGGGGGGGGGGATTTGAAAAAGATAGAGACAGTCGGGCGCTACTTCATTGAGATATGGAGGTCTCTCGGGATGGATGTAGACAGTGGAAAGGTGGAGTTTCTGTGGGCTTCCAAGGAGATTAATGCGAGAGCTGATGAGTACTGGCCTCGTGTTATGGATATTGCTGGACAATTCAATCTTCCCAGGATCATTAGGTACCAAAATTTGCAAGAATCTAGGTGTATCTGATCTTTTGATTTTCAATATTAATTTCCTGTTCTTCTAAATGGTCAGGTGTTGTACGATTATGGGCCGATCTGATGAGGATGAGTTAACTGCAGCCCAAATCCTCTACCCGTGTATGCAATGTGCAGATATCTTCGTCCTGCAGGTACTTGATGTTTGAAGTTTTCTTTTACCAATAAATATAGTTTTACTTGAACAAAGCATGCTATCTGCAGGTGAAGTATCTGTTATGGTCACTTGTTACTTGATGCTTCAGTATACGCTGCTTATAGTGATTTTTAAAACGTTACATGAACATGGAAGAATACTTTTCTAAGAACAGTACCCGAGCTATAGGCTATTTCAAATTTTCATACCTCATGTCTCAGTAACCTAAGTTCTGACCATGTCCTTTTATCATACATAGAGTCGATCATCCTGCCAACTGTTATGCTTTAGTAATTATGTTGAAGGATGACTTGGTCTTTTCTGAGTTTTCTACACAGACGATCATATCAAACTTCCATCCTATGGTAGTTTCTTGTTTATCAGCTTTATCTTCTATACTAGATATCTGTGTGCTGCTCCTGTGTTTGAATAGGTGGGTGACAATGTAGTATTTTATACCTTTATTATTGTTAGTTTGGGTCAATTGTTTCTTTGCCCTCGCCTCTGTGATAACTCTTCCCATTCTCCTTCTTGAGCTAATTCGAGGTTTAGAAGGTCTGGGTTCTCTTCTCGTTTGTTTCTCTGTTATTTTGTTCAATTTCCAAATCAGAAAAGAGAAAGAAAACATAGAAATTGAAAAAAAAAATGGAGAAAGAGTTTTTGTTCTTGTGGGATTCAAGAAGAGATTGAATAACTACTATCAGTTCAGGTCCCTGCAGAGGGCTTGAAACACTATAACCACCAACTGAAGAATGAATTTAGTTATACCACTGTGATGTGTGTGCCACATGCAGACCAAGTGTAATTTGAACCATTGTTTGGTTGATCATCTTAATGTTTGATTTCTGCATTAATTGCAAGTACTGTGATTTTTGAAACCACATCTTTCAACATTCTTCATCTGATCTTTGTTCTTTAACTTATAGAAGAAAAACTCTAGTTTATATTCAAAATTAACAAATATTTGATTATATGTGAAATGTTTTTCTTAAATAGGCTGGCATCTGCCAGATGGGAATGGATCAGCGTAAAGTGAATATGCTTGCACGGGAGTATTGTTATGGCACCAAGAAAAAGAACAAGCCTATAATCATGTCACACCGTAACATCCTAATTTTAACAAAGTTATTGCAATGCTACTTTTTGTGGTGATATAGTTGCATAGTTTTGGTTTAGTTTTGCTGAATTGATGATATGCAGATATGCTACCTGGTTTACAGCAAGGGCAAGAGAAAATGTCAAAAAGTGATCCATCCTCCTCCATATTTATGGAAGATGAAGAGGTGGGCTATTACTAAATTAGACTCTATGTCCAATCAAAGCAGGCAGATTTATTGAACTATATAATGAAATGGAAGGGAAATACAGTATATTGGTCTTGCATACCATTGAAGTTTAATTATCCTTAATTTTTTTCTTTCACATTTGTGATGAAACTTAGGCCGAAGTGAATAGGAAGATTGAGAACGCTTACTGCCCTCCAGAAATGGTTGAAGGAAATCCCTGTTTGGAATACGTAAAGTACCTCATTTTACCTTGGTTTCATGAGTTCACCATAGAGAGCAGTGGAAAATATTGTGGAAATAGGCAAGTCGCAGACTCGCATCAATGTTAGAGTTATTGAAGTCACCTGCCTAATTAGTGATGGGTTGATGTGTTGCACTCACTTTCCGAGGGAACATTGCTAAAAATCTTCTGTTTTGCTCCTATACAGGACGTTCACAACTTTTGATGAATTGGGTGTTGCTTATGAAAAGGGTGAGGTACACCCTGGAGACCTCAAACTGTCTTTGGAAAAATCTCTGAACAAGATATTGGAGGTACTTTCATTTGTTTCTGCATCATTTGTTTGAATGAAAGACTGCTTTCATTTGTTGGAATGGATGCCTTGCCGTTACATTGTATAGTCTAGTGTATTTACTGTCAGGTTAATAATTTTTTTCTTCCTGACAGCCTGTTCGATCACACTTCAAGAATGATAAATCTGCGAGACAGCTATTACAAAGTGGTAAGGTGTGAACCTTTCTATATCATGGTGCTGCTTTCAATCTCCTTAGTTAACTGTTTGATTGATTCAAACGGAGCCTGTCATCATGGCCACTGAAGCACCGGAGCAATTCCCTTTGACCAAGTGAAATCAATGTTGATCTCCAACTGTTTACTGCAAGAACAGCCATCGAGTTTGTTCCGAATGATTACTGAACCACCTCACAACTAGCTGCAACATGTTTCTGTTTTGCAGGCCTTGATTGCTGAGGCTGAATTAGCTAAAATCTCCCAGCTCCGTCAGAAGCATGCAGCGAAAAGACCTGATTATGCGAATGAGATCATTGAGCTGAAGCTCAAGTTAAAAAGGATGGAACACGAGGCAAAGGAAGCTGTTGAGATGCAAAACTTGGCTGAGAAAACGGTTCATGTGCTCAAGGCTCGTCTGAAGAGTGTCAAAGCTGCCAACTCTGCTGAAAAGGATGCCTGCCAGCACTTGCTATGTGATGAAGTTCCTGAGATAGTTGAACTCTGAAGTAGGGTTGTTAATCGGTAGCCAAACCGAAAATCGAATCGTATTTTTTAATCGGTTCGGTTTGATTCAGTTTTCTTGATTTTTTTACAAAAAACCGAATGGTTCGGTTCTGGTTTTTTTTCTTCTGTTTTTTCGGTTTTTTTAAATAAAAACAAACTTTATAAAAAAAATAGTGTTTCTTTCTATTAGTTTCGAAAATTCGAAGATTTTCATTAGCTACTCTTTTCAATAACTTTGTGAAAGTGTGAAATATAGTTTATGTCAAATCGAATCAAACTACAACAAATATAATTAGTCACAAATCACACATTCAAAGTTTCAAAGCATAGCAAATGACCAAATGTTTACTAAAAGTTCACATCACAAATTTAAAGTTTCAAACATCAACAAATATAAACTAAAGTCCACACTCCATAGTCCAAATTTAAAGCAATCTACAATTCATCCAAATAAAAATACAATTCAAATATCACATAAAAACACTCAATTGAATCCATTCTCAAATTATACTCAACTTGTCCACCATTCTCACTTTCTTAGCTATGAGGTTTTTTTTTGGCAACTTAGCATTCATTTTCTTAAACCTACGAGAATACCAATAATCATTATTAAGTATTAAACTATGGCACATACAAAATACTACTTTCATATGGGACAAAAAGAGATACTCTACAACATATCCAACAACATCAAACTTGATTGACGCTTGTAAAACGACGTCGTTTTATTAATTTCAGTTCAAACAGTTTGGTTCAATTTTTTTGGAGCCGAAAATTGAAACCGAACCAAATTTTTCGGTTCGGTTCGGTTTTTTTGTTTTTCGGTTTGTTATTTATTCGATTTCAATTTTTACGATTACGGTTCGTTTTCGGTTCGATTTTTTTTTTCTTCAATTTTCAGTTCGATATTAACACCCCTACTCTGAAGCTCCCAATGTTTTTGGATGTAATTTATGTAACAAAGTTCGTGAGGTAGTTGAACTCTGAAGCTCCCAATGTTTCGGGATGTAATTTATGTAATTGTATTATTCTAAATAACCCTATGTGGTAAGGGTATCGACGAGCACCTTAGCTACATGGCATAATAGAGCGGGGATTTTTTTTCTTTAATTATCTATGCTATTTATTAAGAGAATATAAGTGTTCTTTATTTTTGGTTTTTCTTGCACTTTACCTATCAAGTGTAGTAAAATAATTAAGGGTTTTTATTGTAATTTGCAAATAAAATTATATTATATTTTTCATTTTATCACCCTTATATCTATGATAGTTTTCTCTGGGGTTAGTTTTGATAGTGGTAATTTGATTTGTCCTTTCATGCAACAATTTGTATAGTTCAATTCATTTCAGACTTTTGCCTTCAGTTTCTCATCAATTGTCGCCTGAATCTTCGTAACCATCAATAACACCTACGCGACACAGTAACATAAAATAAATAGAAGTCAACCCCTAAAGTCAGCCCCTGCGAAAATTGCACACCAAACAATCATAACATAATGCAAAATAGGCCTATATAAACAACAGAGCACAAACATAACTAAAACTGAACGATATTAAATGGTTGATACCATATACTACATAATCGCTAGCTCTCCACTGAATACTAATTCAAAAACAATAGCAGCAAAAAATAACATTGAGATCTTATAATTAATTAATAAACAACAGTAATATAACAAATAGAAATTGTAAAACCATAACACCAATGTAAAACTATTTATCATTAGTACAAAACAATATACAATAAATAATCCATGACATGCAAACACAATATATAACTACTGTAAGTACTATGGATACACACGAGTAAATAACCACAAACAAATACATGATTAGAAGTGCCACTGCCACCAACTTGCATAAAGAAACGCAATAAATCAATCCCATAATGCCAACAATATAAGTCTGGTCTCTCCACTAAATATTGATTCAAACAATAGCAGCAAAAAAAATACATTGAGATCTTATAATCAATTAATAAATATAGCAATTGTAAAACCATAACACCAAAGTAAACTAATTCTCATTAATACAAAACAATATACAAAATAACACGACATCCAAACACAATATATCACAACTGTAAGTACTATTTTTTTATAATTTTTTTAGGAAGGCCATAATAATTGAATTGATAATGTGATAGTGATACAAAGACTCCACTGGATTTTCCGGCAAGATAATACGAAGTCCTATGCTCATAACTGTACTAACAGCAGGTTCTCACACAACAACAGAGACTATTAAATTCAGGATAGCAGGGTAGTCAAAGTAGGAGTGTGATCCCTTAAACTAGTCAGGCACCCCCTCTAGACATACTTCACCGGATCCAATTCCTCAGCTTCACTCTCCTCCAACAAGTCCCACCTCACAAACTTCTTCTTTTCATGGAGGGCATTGACCCTCTCCAAAGTGGCCTCAAGGGACAGTTGGCGCAGTTCCTTCTCATCCATATGCCGTTTTTGCCACGAGTTTCAGCATAGGTTTTTCATAGTCTCCCTGTTGACCAACATGTCGTGCAACAAGATACTACGTCCTTTCATTCTTGAACTGATCATACATTTGACCTCTTTTTCCTAGGTTATTCCAGAGTCCGGAGAAGAGGAGCATCAGCAGGTGCAACCGACAGTGGTGTCATAGGAGCCGGATGCAGTTGCTCACTATCAGCCACTTCCTCCTTTCCATCGCCAATGCTATGGCCAACCCTAGTCAGAATAATCTGAACCTAATGCCAACCCCAATAACCTCCTCGTCTCGAGCCTCTTCCTCTGCATTGATTGCTTCCTTTCTGCGAGCTTTCTCCAGCTCCTCCCATTTACCACATTGTATGGGGCACCCATCCCAGAGTGGGATAAGCTTCCACATACAATATAATAGCCATGTAGAGTAATATATTCAATATCAAACATAGCCCAAGAGTGACTTCCTAGGCCTAGATTTACCTTCACAAGATGCGGATGCATAAGATCAACTTCCGCAAACAGATAGATCTCCTTGTTATCTTCGAGTCGAGCACGATCGTAGTCGATATACTGACCCGAGGTAGATCCAAGAGACTTCCACCATTGCTTATCCTCGACCCCATCAGTGAGGTCTCCACCAACCACTTCAGCCCACGCCCAAACACGAGTCTTGTGTACAAGAACTAGATGGGGCAGAATGAAACCATTTGTCTCGACCCGCATGCACTATAATAGCATTATAGAACCATGGACCCCTGTCAGCAGCTCTTCGCAAGCCATCAATGCCCTTGAACTTCCCCATGAAACAATTAGGAGTGCACTGCCAAATCTTAATTGTTCCATGGCCGAGTAGGCCGTCCTAAAGGCGCAACATCCAATGCCCTAAAGTACGACCAACATACTTTGAAAGTGTGCGAAGGGAGAAGACATGGATCACAATAAAGCTGTAGTCGGAGGCTTCCTCCATCGCACCAATAAAGAGTTAAACTTCCTTGCAAGGATGTAGAAGGGGAGGAGACGCCGAAGGTAGAGGAAGGAGAAACTGAATTGGTGTACAAGATAAGGCACACCATGAACTAGGTTTTGATTCAGAGAGAAACGAAACCAAAGAAGACTAGGAATCTTGGTCAAAGTAGGAGATTTGTGATCGTGGGAGACGGAGACCGAATGGGAAAGGAGAATCGGGAGAAGCAGAGGGGTTGATTGGAGGGAAGCGTACGATAGCGGCTATGATTCTAGAGAAACTAGGGTATCGGGAATAACAACGTAGTGAGAATATCTCTCGACTACGACTCCACAGATAAATAACCGCAAACAAATACATGACAGAAGTGCCACTGCCACTGATTTACATTAAAAAAAACATAATAAATAAATCCCATAATGCCAGCAATATAAGTCTGGCCAAAAAATATACAGTAACAACACATGAATTAATCGCAAACACAAAACTGGAAAAACCAATAAATTATCAGAAACAATTATATGATATAAAAATAAATAAATAAAAAAGTACGTTCACCTCGATGACTATACTGATACGATGCTTGACCAAATATTACCAAACATGAAACCCCATTTATTGCAAAGAAATACAGACAACATCACACTAATCCAAACTACTTTATATACCATACTTCACTATACTCCGCATAAATACCTGTTTCATCCTGAGCACCAACATCCACATTATTAATGGCATCAAGACCATCTATAACATTAATTCCTTCCTTCCACGTCCTGTAAATAGCCCACGGTGTAGCTGTCTCATGCACGCTAGAGATTGTTCACATTTTCCCTCACTAAAATCATTTAAACACGTCCCCATTGATTCATTCTGAAAATAGCTACACGACAAAGCTACATGGCACGCCACAGACTGCTCGCATCTTTCCTCGAGCAGGCCAAGACCTCTCGGGTTCTTGACACTGAAAAAATCACTATTAGGCAGCATACCTAATTTAAAACTAATCAAAAAACCGTGACTGTTAAAGTATAGTGGGATTAACTACAAAAATCATGCAC
The DNA here is from genome assembly GCA_946800695.1 of Geum urbanum. Classification (NCBI taxonomy): domain Eukaryota; kingdom Viridiplantae; phylum Streptophyta; class Magnoliopsida; order Rosales; family Rosaceae; genus Geum; species Geum urbanum. Next base: position 17,425,775 of record OX327017.1, on the reverse strand, counting down.
CATATACTCGTAGATAAATAAATAGAAGGACAAATTACGTATAAAATTATATACATAAGATGTATACTAGATAAGGTCACTTTATAATTTTACTTTAAATAAGTTCCTCTGACATTAAACATAAAATAGATAAGACCTTAAAATTTAATCTATTTACAAATATGCCATCGTATATAAAGATAATAATCAATCACAAAATCGTCTACTCTTTTGTTTGTTCATACCAAAAACTCTAGCAGAGCAATCCATCTCTTCTCTTTTCATTCGCAGCCCTCTCCACACAGTCGCCGCCTCTCTCCGTTGTCCTCCTCTCTCCACCGTCGTCTCTCTCCGCCGCTCTCCTCTATCCGTCGCTCTCCTCTCTCCGCCGAACTCGCCGTCGAGAGGCACTTTTTCCTCCGTTCGTCTCCTCCACGACTCACAATAGTCTCACTCTCCTCTTGTCGCCTTTCCACCCGGTCGCCACCAACCTCGCCGACGCTCGCCACAATTTTATTCCCCGTTCCGATCGATAAAACCTTCTCTCTCTCTCATATGATTCTGTCTAACTGTGTAACTCTAAGTTTCTCCCCTACCGTAGCTGCAAACAATGGTGCCTCCCGCAACTACAAACTATAGCCTCTACAAAAAGGGTCTCCCGAAGCCACAAACTGCAACACATATATGTAAAGGATTTAGTGAATTTTTGATGTTGTGGTAGTGCATTTGTGATTCAATGGTAGTGTTTGTGTTGTTATGCAGTAGTGTCTAAGTTAGTGTGTAGTAGTGCAATTGATTGGTAGTGTCTGTGTTGTTATGCAACAGTGTCTAAGTTAGTATGTGGAAGTGTCTGTGGTAGTCTATAGTCGTGTATACAAATTTTTGTGTTTAGGTTGTTATGCAATAGTGTTTACGATAATCTATGGTAGTGTTTATGTTAATCTGTAGTAGTGTATATAGATTTATGTGCTTTGGTTGTGATACAGTAATGTCTACGTGAATTTGTTGTAGTGTCTGTAGTAGTCTATAGTCGTGTATACAGATTGGTGTATTTAGGTTGTTATGCAGTAGAGTCTACGATAGTCCGTGGTAGTGTTTATGTTAGCCTATATATAGTAGTGTATACATATTGTTATGCTTTGGTTGTTATGTAGTAGTGTCTACGATAGTCAATGGTAGTGTGTATGTTAGCCTGTAGTAGTGTATATAGATTGGTGTGCTTTGGTTGTTATGCAATAGTGTTAATGATAGTATGTGGTAATGTGTATATTAGTCTGTAGTAGTGTATACAGATTGATGTGTTTATGTTGTTATGCAATAGTGACTACTATAGTTTGTGGTAGTGTTTATGTTAGAATGTAGTAGTGTATACAGATTGGTGTACATTGGTTGTTATGCAATAAGTGTATATGATAGTCTGTATTAATGTATATAGATTGGTGTACTTTGGTTGTTATGCAGTAGTGTCTACGATAGTCTGTAGTAGTGTATACATATTGGTATGCTTTGGTTGTTATAGAGAAGTATCTACGATAGTCTGTAGTAGTATTTTGAGGTCCATTTTGTTGTTTGGCAGAGGAAGAAATGGAAGTAGAAGTCAAAAAGAGGAAGACGGCGAACTTGGAAGCTAATTTCGACTACACAACAGGACGAAGGCAACCAAAAGCTTCAGTCCAAGTAATAAAATAGTGCTAATTTTTACATTGTGTTAGGGTCTATGTTGAATGTTTACATTGTGTTAGAGAACACTAGTATTTACCATGTTTTGAAATAGTACCCTGAATGTTTTGGAGTAATATTTTCTGTGTAACTCCGTAGTACTTACTAGAGACAGCAATGGTGTTAGTATACTAAATATTTTGAACTAGTATTTAGATCTTACTAGAGAAATCAGTAGTATGTTTAACATTGATGTAATGCGTTGAATATTTTAAAATACTGCTAGCTTTGTTTTTTGATGTGTACTATTGTTGTTGAATAATACTAATGTAGTTGGTTTCATACACAAAACGATGTCACATACAAAAACACACAATTGACCAACAAAAAATCACGAACCGAAGAACATCAATCGAATTAGTATGTCAAACAATTGCATAAAAAAATTACATTAAATTAGTATGTTATACAATGAAGAATAACATCGTATATATTTATCCAAAAACACTCGATAAGAGAGATTCGAATCGAGTGTACTACCAATGACTTGTATTAGTGCTAACTACATCTTGTGATAATATAGTGTGTATGTAAATGAAATGGACATGCCTCATAAAAATTATTTGTTCAGGCAAAATGTACTATTTTAGATTGGTGAAAACACTACCTATGACTATTATAGACACTAGTTACTCAGATTTCAACTGCTGATGACTTTAGTACATGTCAATTTATTGTGTCATCTTTTTTCGCCACAACGACCACATTTGATTAGCCTCGTTGAACATAATTGTATGATTGTTGTAGGTGCACTTCACATGCAAATCTAAATCCATGGCTACCAATCTGCAAATCAAAAAAAAAAACTGCTTACAAAACATAAGAAGTATCTAGTGTACTCACTCAACATTAATAGTACTATTAAGTCTAACCACACACAGAACACACATAACAACTAACTAGTGTTTTCAATGGGATGCAGTAGTTTATTCACTCAACAGTAGTAGTACTATCAAGTACAAACACACACAGAACAATTAACTAGTGTATTCAATGTGATGTAGTAGTGTACTCTCTCAACACACGTAGTACTCAAAGTCTGTAACATCTCATAATTTATACGAAATGTCAAAACACATAAATTAGCCACATCACACACACACACACAAATCATAAGAGAAAACATACAATAATATCACTACAATGCGGCATACATAATTCAAAGTACCATAATCAAAATCGACAAACCGAAATTTGAAATGCGTCATCACTACAAACACAAACTGCTTCCAGAACAGAAGTAGTATTCTTAATAGTCATCAATAATGTACTTACTCAACATTAATAGTACTATCAAGTCCAAACACACACAGAACACACATAATAACGAACTAGTGTCTTTAATGGGATGCAGTATTGTATTCACTGAACACTAGTAGTACTATCAAGTACAAACACACAGAACAACTAACTAGTGTCTTCAATGTGATGCAGTAATGTACTCTCTCAACTAACTGTAACATCTCATAATTTTATACGAAATGTCAAAACACACAAATCAGCCACATCAATCACACACAAACACATAAATCAAAAGACAAAATATACAATAATAACACTACAATGCGCCATACATAATCCAAAGTACTAGAATCAAAACCAACAAACCGAAATCACAAACACAGAGAGCTGATGAAGAGAATCAAGCTGCATTTTGGAGCTCTCTCTGTCTAGCACGATTGCGGCTCTCTCTCTCTCTCTCTAAGCTGTGTTTTGGAGCTGTTAGTAATTTGGAAACTAAAAATTATAAGGAAAGGAGAGATAAGCTTATTTGTGTAAAAAATTTATAATGAGATTTGTAACTTAAGGTAATATGTAGTTTCCTATTAATAAAATCGCGCACATATAAAAACTTCTTATTCTTCTCATATTACTAAATACTATCCATGATTATTTTTACTTACCAATCAAAAAAGACATAAATTAAACTCAGCCCAAGTTATGACCATATAAATAGTTCATACAAATCACACATATCGATAAGAAAAACAAATCAGATCGACATACATTATCATGACATTATAGCTCTCAAAACAAAACAATAAGAGAATGCAGCACTGGAATAACACCTCTTATACAAAATCAATTACTAAACATGATCCAACCGTATTCATCTATTTACCATGCCTGCATCCAATAGCCATATATTAATTCATCGACCAATTTACTCAAACAGCATAAAGAAAAAGCATCAATGAATAAAGTTTAAAATGATAAAAGCATCAGAACCATAACTGTATAATTCCTCCTCGCCATAACAAACATAAAGATAAAAACAATATATGAAACCAAAACCAACTCAACTGAACATCAAACCAGTCACAGTCACAATCACTGGACATAATACAACAATAACATGAACATGAAAACAATTAACTGCTGGCCTGAACAAAAGGAAAGCCAACAAACAATAGAGAAACAGATTCAAACATAAACCATCACCTCATGATACCTCATAAATATACTCTCTTATACTCCTCTTAACCCACTTAAATTACTAGACAATATTCAGCCATATTAATATTTACCATTGAAACATGCATAAATTAACACTCAACCTAATAGATTACCAAATAAATAAGACACACAAAACACACACATCAACGAACATATAAAAATGAAACACACCTTATTATCACAATGAAAGAGTTCCACAATGCGGCAGCGAAACAAATGCTCCCTCATGACACAAAACAACACATAAAACTGAGAAAGGAAAACAAAAGAAGCTAAAGAAAAAAACAGCAACGATCACAAATTACTCACAAAAATAAAAAATAAAATAAGAAGCACTCATCTAAAATAGACACCACAAATCAGTACCAACATATATAATTATCTAAAGCATAAATCATAACAGCAGGTCATCCATTAATATCCCGAAAATTTAAGCAGTCAAAGCAATATGAGGCAAACAAAGCCTGAATTAGGAAAATCCTCAAAATGAAAAATCACCCAACTATACTGGCCCCGACTATCACAATAAAACACAAACATAAAATATCAATTAACCAATACACTACTAATTCAACAATTAATAACAATCAAACAACATTCAGCTATATTTTTATTTACCAATGAAACAGACATAAATTAAGACTCGGCTAAGATAATATCATATAAATATCGCATACAGTTCACACATATCAATAAACATATATACTAATCAGGCATACCTTATTATCACAAAGATATCTATAAACATATACAAATTAGCCATTTTCCAATTGACAATAACGATATCAAGTTGTAGCTCACAACACAATAAACAAACAAAAACTAATTAACCAACCAACAACAAAAACTTCACTACACTTTACACTGAAATAGCTTTAAATGACCATAAGATATTGTCCCACATATTCCAAATCAATTCAACACACATTAAGTCAAAACAACCATCGAAAAATCAATACATCTCAGCAATCAATTACGAAATAAGAAAAAGCAAAACAATGCACACATATTCATCAATTGTACAGAAACAAAAAAGGTTAGTCAATATGAATATCAATTTAGAAAGCTATAATAACATAATGCACCCTGAAACAGTCAGATATCTACCCGTTTGCACATAATGCACTCATGAACAATCATATATGTATTCATTTGCATGGCAACCGCTGATCCCACAGAAATTCTAGTAATTCCTGTCCCCAAAATCACAGATTTTTCGTGAGATCAGTGTTCTTATGCAGTCCATACGCATACGATAATTTTATTCATCATCGTGCTAAATATTAGATATTCACACCAACCATAACTGGAACAAAACCAAAACAAAAAAGCAAATTAAAAAGCACACAAATCATTATTAAGCAATCAAACTCAGCAAACACATATATAAACCTTCAACAAACGAAACTTAAAGAGCCAGATAATACCTTACTTTACAAAGAACTTCCACGAAACCTGCAAACTCAAAAAACAAAAATAAGAAATTCTGATTTGCAGATATTAAGCATATTAATAGTATGATCAATCTATCTTATGCAATCAAAAAAATCCAAACTCATATTTAGTTAAATACAATCATGAAAACAAAGCAAATAGCTACTATCTGACACAAACAGTTACTATCCAACACACTGACAACAAAGCAAAAACAAAATAGAAATTAGCACTACCAAAAAACTCACTCAAGCTGCCCCAAATACACAATATATGCCATATCAAACAAATAAAGAGTTATACCAACTGACCTGGTAATAGACCACAAACTTCAATAGTCAACTTCCCAACACCAAATCCTTCACCCCCTGCCACAAAACTACATAAAGAAGATGGATCAATTAGCACAACCCAGACAGATTTTAGCAAAACCTTGTTCTGAAATAAGGAGTTCTACTCTACGACTGATGTTTCCCAAAATAATGGCTGATCAGCCAAAATAAAGGGTTTCACCTGGAAATAGATCCCAAAATTCAAAACTCAACTTCCCCAACACCTGCCACAAAAACCACATAAAAGGAATGGATCAATTAGCAAGCCTTAGACAGCAATAGTAGAACTTTAGAAGAAAGAAGAGAACTCATCAAACGAAAAAAACCCAACATAAATTGTAAACCAAATAATGAGCCCTCTCTAAACCCAAGGAAGGCAAGGAACACTAACTTTCACAAACCAAATCTTGAACGCAGAAAGCTATAATCAACATACTAACCTTCTTGCACGTGCATATGCGCGTGCGAAAAGCGTCGCGCTCGCGCGTGCGATTTATCTATGTAATACTCAAGAGTATGCAATTATATCGCTAGCTAGTGTATCATTGACCAAACCCATTGTAGTTACCAGATACTATCGTGCACTTTCAGGCATATCTCAGCATTGATCTAATTGAGTATGTGCTTTGAATTACCAATGATTGATGATAAATTGTACAAAATAATATTAACCTACTTCATATTAAGTCAACACTTTGTAAAAAACTAATCAATCATTGATAAGACAACCGGTGAATTTATGGAGGTTGTGCAATTATACTATTTTATGAAATATATAATTCAATGACCATTAATTTTGGCGAACCAAATTATAACTCTCCTTGGCGTATGAAAATAGAACGAAAAACACATGAAGAGAAACTATCAAGGCCTTTCGCATGCGCATGATATACCCTAATTGCTACAAAACTATCAAGGCGTAAACCCTAGACTCGACTACGGTATACTAATGACACTTCGAAACTAAGCTAGACTACTCTAAATGCTACGAAACTTTAACACAATATACTAGACACAGTGGCAGACTACCACAAAAAAATTGAGGGTGTTCAGAGTTGATTTAGTTATCCAAATAAATCGGAGAAGCTACAGCTAAAATAGAAAACAAATGCTGAAATAAATATGTTGATGTATACAAATGAGTTTAAACTATATGATTGATGAGTTAAGAGGAATGCAATGCACCACCGATAATCCATCAATCTAACACATACTTAATCTAACGCACATATCCCATGAATGAAAGTTCTCAGGAAGGACGATAGACACGACACATCCTATTACCTAATCCTTATGCATATGTGAGTTTGTCATGGACCTCCCCCACATCTATCTATTTATTGAACCCACGGTCATGGGCATTAGGGTTTACAAAGAAGAAAGCATTATGATCTAGAAAATGTTTGAGAATCTACAAGGGTTCACGGGTACACTATGGGCATGTCCCGCTAGACCTAGGGTTTCAATCACCCGACGGTAAAATCGGTGTATCACTATAGAGAATCTGGTGGAAGAACCATGATCTTCAGTCACCCGTATCTCATGACAATAGAATCCTAACATGCATACTAAGTTGTACACCAAAGCACAGATACAAGAATTCATACGGTGACGCAAATAGGGAAAGAAACCTCATTCAATTCGAATAAGCAAAACTAGATTAAAGTATATGAACATAAAGACTTCATGTACGGGGCTTCAAGTAGTCCCTTAACAAAGAGAATTTAGCTACGCATAGTCTTAGATAATAACATCCAGGAATTCATGAAAAAGAAACCAAATGAAAGAGAAAACAAAGAACTCTTGTTGACTTCTCTCTTCTTGATCTCCCTTGCAGTCGTCCCCCTTTTCTTGCTTCACAAGGCTATATATATATGATTCGCTAGATCTAGGTGACCTAGCCAATCCACATGCTAGCCAACATGAATTCTACCCAAATCAGGATTCTCCCTAATCCTTGCCAGAATGCTCCTCGCCAGACTTTCCTTGCCAAGCTGCTCCTCGCCAAGCTTCCTACTGCTCATGTCTACCTCGCCAGGCACCTAGTGTCCTTCACAGATTTAGATTCCTTCACTTCTCCAATTAATTTCCAAATTGTAGTATTTAATCTCCTTTCCTTCATTAATCTCCAAAATACCTAAAAACAAATAAACTTAATTAATTCACTCGAATAATAATAATAACAACTAAACATATGGAATAAATTAAATACCGAATAGGCGCATAAATATGCGACTATCAGTGAAGCATGTTAAAACGTAGGATTTCTTGATATGTTTACTTTGTCACGTTTTGCACTTTAATATTTCATAGATAGTAAACAAACAAACTCTCATACTCCCCCCATTCTCAACGTAGACATATATTTATAAACACCCATAATTTCCGGTTAAGAACGATACCCTACTTATGAATGGTACATCAACACAAAAAGGGTTTTAAAATTGTGTCTTAGCTAGTTTATTAAGTTGTCAAGTTAATAGGTTAGTTTTGGTGAGTCATGTATGCATGTGAATTGTGTGTTGAGTGTTTACTTTGTGTTAATATTTGATGCATATTTCATGCTTATCAATTTTGGCGCCGTTGCCGAAGATTAAAAAATCTATATTTTGATTTCATTTGTGTAAATATGTCCATTTGTAGATATTGATACGCGCAAAACATGCATTTAACGTTAACACAAAGTAGACCCTAAAAATACAGCTCACACGTAAAGCAATTTAAAACCCTTATTTTGTCCTTATAATATTGGCGAGTAGGGATCGTTCTATCCGGGGAATTAAAGGGCGCATGCATGGTTTCGTTAAAGCAGAAATCTAAAGGTTTGGGGGGGGGGGATTGGAAATTGGTTAATTAATCTACGAAATTAAAGTACAAAAACATGCAAACACAACAAGAACTCCTAGACTTCTAACATGTTTTACTCATAGACAAGTTTAACAAACAAGACCCTTAAAGTCTAATTATGCTTACTAAAAATAAGAAGTTACACTACTAATTACAAGTGATCATCTCATCTTATTAACCTTACTCTTTTTCATGTCTAAATACTCTAAGTAAGCTGCGAAATTTATAACTTCCAACTAAATATACATGCTTGATATTTGAGTAGGAATGCAACTTAGCGTCTAAACACCCTAAACAAAGTACGATCATCGAAACATGCGAAAGAGAGGGACTTAGCGTATTATCTAACACATGCTTTCGAAGCTTTAAGATTGTATCAAACATGCATAAAAGGCTTGAAATCATAAACACATGCAATTTACGAAAAGGCTTAAGAACATATAACTCAAATCCAAACTTGTTCTTCATTAAATACATCAAAGTGATCCAATACAAAGCAAAAGACAAGAGATTGAAGATCATGGTTACACTTTTTGTCTTGAATGCTTGATGACTTCTTGAAGGTGGTTCTCATTCACAAGGGACTTAGCGTATTGTGAATGATCCGATGGCTTCGGAGGCTGGAATGCTTCGGCTTGGAGAGGATCCTTGAAGTGTTTATGGAGGAGAGGTATTTGTATAGAGTTTTGGCTTGTAAAATGGGAGATCATCTGTTTTATGGCTGGCCTCCCTCTTATATATAGGCAAAGGAATTGCTCACTCTCTCTTCCACCTTGCCTCTTTCATTAAATGCTAGTAATAATCACCAAGGCAGGTCACTCCCCTAGTCATCACTTGTGATCATCACAAACAAGAGTCATCAAGCCTTGTCACACCTTTAGTCACCATTGTGATGATCAAAAGCAAGAGTCACCAAGCCTTGTCACCCTTTGTGATGATCACAAAGCAAGAGTCACCAAGCCTAGTCACAAAGCTTGACAACTTTGACTTTTCCTCTTCCCCAAGTTGCTTCCATGCCAAAATTAATGGGCTTGGGCTGGTTTTTGGGCCAAAACAAACATTGAGAAATGGGCCCAAAAAATGCTATTTGGGCCGGCCCATTCCCGGTGGTCCAAAATCGCAAAAATCGCAAAATCGCCGAAATTCCTCCGAATTGTGCCGTTATTCATCTCCACCGTAAATAACCTAAAAATAACAAATTAAATAAAAAAACATAAAAACTAAGATTATAACATAGCTAAACGTAAAGGGAAATGCGTTAAGAATCAAGCATAAAATGCGTATATCAAATTTCCCCACACTTAGACTTTGCTAGTCCCTTAGCAAACACTAAGTTAAACTAATTAAGACTCTCTACGAATTTAAAACAAAAGAAAGAACACAACTAAGCCCTTAGCTAAAATTTGTCTCAGAATTTTAAGTGTATGGCGATGGCTCACATGATTTTCAACTTTGTATGCTTAACGAATTCAAGAGATAATTGCGATATAATTATGTAATGAACAAGTAAGACATAGAGAAAACAATGGTTATGTTATAGCTGTGCATGCTTTGAATAAAGGTTTAATCAGCTCACAAGGATGCACTCAACATATTTTTCACTCATTAAAAGGGTTCACTTAAAGTGTATATGAATTTAAACAAAAAAAACCTCATGAATGGAGTTAATTACTTGCACAAATGAACCAAAACCATAAGCTTACTCATGCAACTTACTCTACTAATTGAAAGCTACTCATTTTAAGGATCATAAAGGACTTTTAGTGAGGTTGTAATGGGGTTAAGGCTAAGGCATTGGAAATTTAGATATGTGGTGATAAAAACGTTCCAACGACTTAGTCTAGCACCAAATTCGTCCTCCATCTCCACTCGAATGTTACCATGTATACTTCAATCTAAACTACCCTTTTGAGCTTTTCGGACAGGACAAAGGCCATATTTGTTCTATTTTTGGGCCTTCAATTTGTCGTAATCTCCAAATCCGCAAATAAGGGGGACATTAATCCAAAGGGTTTATATTTAGAACACAACACATTGCCATGAGAGATATATAATTTTTTTTCTTTTCATTCTCTCAAATATATATATATATTTTTTCTTTTCTTTTTGGCAATCTAATACTTTTTTAGTTATTTGGACAAGTCTTTCCCCTTACTCACATTAACTGTGACGACCCGAACCAGAATCTGATGTGTGCTTGGCACGATTCTCGAGGTTTGGTTTTAGTCGCAGTTTTGCGATATTATGTGGTTTGCCGATTCGATTCGCGACTTTGTTTTCGGTCGAGAATTTGAGTTGAGTGTCTTCACGGAAAGTGTAGAGTACGTGATTTCGAGTTCGTGGGTGGTTTCGGAAGATTTTTCCGATAATCGAGGAATATTTTATGATTATTTGAAGTTTCGGTATTCGACGAGTTTATCCGATTGTTTCGAGCTTATCCGAATCATTTCGTATTTTCATTTTTGGACCGTCGATCGACCCGAGGCTCGAGTATAAATGTCAAAAATAGCCGAGAGTTAGTCGAAAACTTCATTTTGGGCGTTGACCAAACTGGAAAATTGTTGACTTTCCATATTTGGAAAGTGAACCATCGGACCGAATAGGAAAGTTGCTATTTTGGGAAGTCAATTTCCGGCGACCGGATTTCGGCCATCTTGGACTTCGAGGAAGGTATGGTTAGCTTCCTTGTGTCATTTCGAGTGGATTAGTGTTTGAATTTATGTGATTTGGTGAAGTTTCGTGGGAACCCGAATCGGGTTTTGGTTTCGGGTTTCGCCGTGATGGGGGGAGGCTCTCCGGCGAGGTTTTCAGGTTGGGTGGTTGGGGGTTTCGCTCCCCACCCCTTGGTGATACTCCCTAGGTTCACAGTTTAGAAGGAGATCGAGTTTGGGGTTGAACCCGATTGGGTTTTGGTTTGGAGCTCCGTTGTGGTTTTGTGTGAATTTGGCTATGTTGGACTTTGAATTGAGGTTGGGCATAGTTCAGGATGTGGTTCGCGATGAGGAGGGCTTCAATTCTGGAATTTTTGGCCGTGTTATCTCGCCGTTGACAGCGCGCCGCCGGCGGCGGCGGCGGTCAACGGTGGTCAACGGCGGTCAAAAAGTCAGCTTTTCAGATTTCGACGATTTTAATGTCATTTTTCTCGTAATCACGCCCTGGTTATCGTACGGAGGTTTTCGGGTTGATTTGGTTAGTCGATTTTTAGTCGAGATTTCGAGTGGGGATTTCGGGATTTCCGTAATTCATTTTGCACTGCATTTCGTATTTCCGGGAACGGTTGGTTTCCGTGCATCAGTACAGTGATGTGGATTACGATATTGATCAGTTATGTTTTGTGAATGTATTCAGGAGATCGAGATCGGGATCGTGATCGAGCTTCTGGCGAGGGATCTTCCGCCGGTCCTCGAGATTAGCGCGTGTGCGCGTTTTGCTCATCTGTGAGTGGACAATTTTCTTTTCACGGAAATCTTGCGAGTCATTTATGTGATTATGAACTTGAGCATACGTATGAGATTTCAGACTATATGAGCATGTGTTTACAAATATACGATTATACTTATACGGATATACGTATATGAATATGCATACACTTTATACTATTTCATGCATTTGTGTCGAACTGTTTATGATTTGATTTTCACAGAGTACAGTTTCAGTTACGTTATTGTATCGATACACTGCATCCCGGCTGATCCCCGAGGATGTCACCGGCTGGAATCACGTGTGGGCTAGGGACCCCGTGGTTCTGAATCACGTGTGGGCTAGGGACCCCGTGGTTCTAATTGTGAGATTTTTACTTGCATGCTCAGTACGCTGGAGGAGTATGATATTTACCTCGCGTATTTTATTATTTTCGTTTACCTGGACTCGCATATGTTATTTTAACATATATATTAATTGGTGAAAGACATTTATTTTCGTCCACTCACTCTAATGTGTTTATTGTCTTTCCCCTGGGCTTTTCGATTTCCGTGCCCAGTTTGCAGTTCAGGTTTGGTGTTTCACGTCGCGGTTTGGAGGCTAGTGATCAGAGTCACCTGTGTTTTCCAGTAGGTTCTTGTTTCGCCTACTGATGTACATATTGTATATGTTTTACTCTAGAGGTCGCTCTGATACATTCTGATACATGTTGTGCGGATTTTAACGGATATACATATATACATAGTACAGTTTATTTACTGTTGTTGATTATATTGATGTTGAGAAATCCGGATGGGATTGGTGCCCACGGTTTGCTTTTTGTGGCATAGGACGAAGTGTTAATTTCTGCGTGCAGGTTATGGTAATTCCACGCTAGTAACGAAACTCTGCCGAAATTTTGAAAATTTTTTGTTGGTTCGTATTTTCAAAAGGGTTCGATTCCGGTTTAGGTAACTGAATCGGGATTGGGTCCTTTCAGCTTGGTATCAGAGCATTAGGTTGTTAGATTCTGTAGACTCTTGTAGTTGTCACGCTTAGGGTATTTGAGTTGATACAGCATGACTGGAGTGATGACCCGACTGGTCAGCGGTACTCATCAATACTTCGGGTGTTGTGTGTTCTCAAATATCTGCGGTTTCATGATTACGTTCTTTCTGCTTGTACCTAATGCTTGTCTTGTATCAGTAGGATGCCTCCTCGACGTGGTCCCCGTGTTGATCGGGATGATGATCCTGATGAGGATCGCCGAACGCGCGACTTGCTGATGCGAGTGCTGTGTTTGGAAGAGCGTTTTGATCCTGTGGTCAAGGCTCGCACTGCGGGTGCTACTGTGTTTTCGGGTTCAGTTGATCCAGAGATATGCGAGGCATGGTTGGTTCAGATTGAGCGTGTTTGTGAGCGTCTACAGTTTACACCTGAGCAGATGTCAGTAGCCGCAGTTGGTTTGCTTGAGGGTGATGCATACTTTTGGTGGGTCAGCACTGACAGAGTTCCTGTGGATACACCGTGGACGTTGTTCCGTGATCTGTTTATGCGGAGGTATTTTAATCAGGCTACCCAGCAGTGCAAGTACGAGGAGTTTACGAACTTGAGGCAGGGCAGTTTGTCTGTACTTGAGTATCGGGATCGGTTTACTCGATTGTCTCGTTTTACGCGGGATATGGTGGCTACAAAGGAAGCCAAGTGTCGCAGGTTTGAGCTGGGATTGAATCTGAACATCAAGGCGACGTTGACTACGATGCCGAGGAACAACTTTGATGAGTTTGTCAGTGCAGCTCTCCGAGGCGAGGACATTGAGCAGGAGAGACAGCAGAGGTACCAGCCGAGACGATTTGAGGAAGGTGGACCGAGTCAGGGGCCTTCAAAGAGGCAGAGTTCGGATACTTCCGGTTCAGCTTCATCCTCGGGCGGTGGATCTTATCGCCCATCAGTTGGTATACAGAGGCAGAGGCCGAGGTGGAGGAGAGATCGACCACGGCGACCACAGGCTAGTGTTGATTCCAGCGGTTCTAGTTACCCCCAGCGTACTGGTGGCACATTTCCTGTTCCGAGAGATTATCCATTATACAGCCTCTGCAATAAGCATCATCTTGGACCATGTCAGCGGGGTCCTGTTATATGTTATCGTTGTGGCCAGGTGGGTCATTATTCGAGGGAGTGTCCTCAGTTGTATGGTGGTGACGGACAGGCGGGCCAGAGTTCCGGAGTTGAGCGAGGTGCCACTACGGGACCTCGACCAGCACAGTTTGCAGGTCAGGGTAGACAGCAGGGTCAGCCCCAGCGAGGACGACCAGCCGGACAGGCGAGAGTTCATGCTATGACTATGCGTGAGGGCAGAGCATCACCGGAGGTCGTTATCGGTACGTTACATGTTTTTGGTATTCCAGTAGTTGCATTGTTAGATCCAGGTGCCACACATTCATTCATATCATTTAGACTGTCATAATTGGCTACGGTACCTGCATCTTCACTTCCGGGGTTGTGGAGAGTGTTGTATCCGTCAGGTGAGGTTGTGAGCATCGGTTGGGTTTACCGAGATTGTGAGGTGTTTGTTGATGGCCATGGTTTAGCCGCAGATCTGTTATTGCTTGATATTGTGGATTTCAATCTGATATTGGGTATGGACTTCCTGGAGTCGCACTGGGCTATGTTTGATTGCCACAGGAAGGAGGTCGCATTTCGACGACCCGGGTTACCTGAGATATTGTTTCGTGGCGAGAAGAACACTTCCCTACCGTGTTTGATTTCCGCGATGAGGGCGGATCGATTGATGAAGAAGGGTTGTGTTGCTTACTTAGCCCATGTTATGGACACTACAGCTGCAGTGCCGGATCTTGGTAGTATTGGGGTTGTGTCTGAGTTTCCGGATGTGTTTCCAACGGAGTTACCTGGTATACCCCCTGTGCGGGAGATTGATTTTACCATTGAGTTATTGCCGGGTACTGGACCGATTTCCCAGACACCGTACCGGATGGCGCCTGCAGAGTTGAGGGAGTTGCAGATTCAGCTTCAGGAGTTGTTAGAGAAGGGATTCATTCGACCGAGTGTTTCTCCGTGGGGTGCTCCAGTGTTGTTTGTGCGGAAGAAGGATGGGTCCATGCGTTTGTGCATTGACTATCGGAAGCTGAATCAGATTACAGTGAGGAACAAGTATCCGTTGCCGCGGATTGACGACTTGTTCGATCAGTTGAAGGGAGCGGCAGTCTTTTCGAAGATTGACCTTCGATCCGGATATCATCAGTTGAGAATCCGGGATTCAGATGTAGCCAGGACAGCTTTCAGGACGCGGTATGGGCATTATGAGTTTTTGGTTATGCCGTTTGGGTTGACCAATGCCCCCGCAGCTTTCATGGACTTGATGAATCGAGTGTTTCGTCGATTCCTGGACAAGTTCGTGATTGTATTCATTGATGATATTTTGGTATACTCGAGGAGTGTGGGCCAGCACAAGAAGCACTTGCGAGCAGTATTGCGGACTTTGCGGGACCATCAGTTGTTCGCGAAGTTTAGCAAGTGTGAGTTCTGGTTGGATAGTGTGAAGTTTCTGGGCCACGTTATTTCAGCCGAGGGAGTTAGTGTTGATCCTGACAAAATCGAGGCCGTGCTGAATTGGAGTCGACCCACTACTGTGCCAGAGATCCGGAGTTTCTTGGGGTTAGCAGGTTATTATCGACGGTTTGTACAGGATTTCTCCCGGATAGCTACACCACTGACCAGATTGACGAAGAAGGGCGTCAAGTTTGAGTGGTCTGATGAGTGCGAGAAGAGTTATTTGCTCCTGAAGGAGAGATTGACTACCGCACCGGTTCTGACGCTACCAGACGACAGTGGTGAGTTTGTTGTGTATAGCGATGCGTCGAAGTTGGGCCTTGGCTGTGTGTTGATGCAGCATGGTAGAGTCGTGGCATATGGTTCCAGACAGTTGAAACCGCATGAGGTCAACTATCCGACGCATGACTTGGAGTTAGCCGCTATTGTGTTAGCGTTGAAGAGTTGGAGACATTATCTGTATGGTGCTCAGTGTAAGATTTTCACTGACCACAAGAGTCTCACTTATTTGCGGACGCAGCCGAATCTGAACATGAGGCAGCGCCGATGGATGGAGTTGATCAATGATTATTATTGCACGTTTGAGTACCATCCAGGGAAGGCCAACGTTGTAGCGGATGCACTTAGCCGGAAATCTGGAGCCTCATTGTTTCACATGTGTGTAGCCAGAGTGTCGATGTTAGCCGAGCTTCGAGCTACAGGTGTTGTATTTGGGTATGATGATGATGGAGCTTTGTTGGCCAGTTTTCAGGTTCGACCAGTACTGGTTGATCAGGTACGGGAGGCACAGGATTCAGATCCTTACTTACTGGGCAAGAAGACCATGATTCGGAATGGTGTGCCTACAGAGTTCCGATTGAGCGACGACGGTACGTTGTTGTTCAGGGGTAGATTATGTGTACACCCAGGGACGAAGACTTGAAGAAGGAGATTCTGGACGAGGCCCACAGTTCAGCGTATGCGATGCATCCCGGAGGTACGAAGATGTTTCGTACACTTCGAGCGTACTATTGGTGGCGCAACATGAAGCGGGAGATTGCCGCGTACGTGAGTCGGTGTTTGATTTGTCAGCAGGTGAAGGCGGAGAGACATAAACCTGCAAGGAAACTACAGCCACTTGAGATTCCAGTTTGGAAGTGGGAGCATATCACGATGGATTTCGTCTATCAGTTGTCGCGTACTTCGGCGGGCAACACTGGCATTTGGGTTATCGTTGATCGATTGACGAAATCCGCACATTTTCTTGTACTTCCAGGGAAGGTATCAGTGGGTAGATTGGCTAAGTTGTACTTATCTGAGATTGTTCGCTTGCATGGTGTGCCTGTATCGATTGTTTCTGACCGAGATAGTCAGTTCACCTCTGAGTTTTGGCAGGCTTTACAGCGAGCGTTGGGTACGAGGTTGCGGTTTAGTACAGCTTTTCATCCTCAGACTGACGGGCAGTCCGAGCGGACCATTCAGACTCTTGAGGATATGCTGAGATCATGTGTGTTGCAGTTTCGTGGAAACTGGGATCAGCAGTTGCATTTGATCGAGTTCGCCTACAACAACAGCTATCAGGCCAGTATTGAGATGGCACCGTACGAGGCTCTGTACGGGAAACAGTGTCGCACTCCATTGTGTTGGAGTGAGGTGGGCGAGCGTTGGCTCATTGGTCCTGATTTGGTGAAAACCACGATGGAGGACATTCAGATTATTCGACATCGACTGAAGGTTGCTCTGGGTCGGCAAAAGAGTTACGTGGATGTGAGGAGGAAGAGCTTAGAGTTCGAGGTTGGTGATTGGGTCTTCCTGAAACTATCTCCGTGGAGGGGAGTGGTGCGTTTCGGGAAGCGTGGCAAGCTTCGACCGCGGTACATTGGTCCGTATGAGATTACGGAGAGGGTTGGAGCTGTTGCTTACAGACTTGAGTTACCGACAGAGATGGCTCGTGTACATGATGTCTTCCATGTTTCGATGTTGCGGAAGTACATCTCAGATCCTTCACATGTGTTAGCCCCACAGCGGTTGCCGATCAGAGAGGATTTATCGTATATTGAGGAGCCAATGCAGATTCTCGATCGTCGTGAGCAGGAGTTGAGACACCGTGTGATTCCGCTGGTGAAGGTCTTGTGGCAGAACCATTCAGTGGAGGAGGCCACTTGGGAGACCGAGCAGCGTATGCGGGAGCAGTATCCTCATCTGTTCACCTGACAGGTATGTAAATTTCGAGGTCGAAATTTTTTTAAGGGGGGTAGATTTGTGACGACCCGAACCAGAATCTGATGTGTGCTTGGCACGATTCTCGAGGTTTGGTTTTAGTCGCAGTTTTGCGATATTATGTGGTTTGCCGATTCGATTCGCGACTTTGTTTTCGGTCGAGAATTTGAGTTGAGTGTCTTCACGGAAAGTGTAGAGTATGTGATTTCGAGTTCGTGGGTGGTTTCGGAAGATTTTTCCGATAACCGAGGAATATTTTATGATTATTTTAAGTTTCGGTATTCGACGAGTTTATCCGATTGTTTCGAGCTTATCCGAATCATTTCGTATTTTCATTTTTGGACCTTCGATCGACCCGAGGCTCGAGTATAAATGTCAAAAATAGCCGAGAGTTAGTCGAAAACTTCATTTTGGGTGTTGACCAAACTGGAAAATTGTTGACTTTCCATATTTGGAAAGTGAACCATCGGACCGAATAAGAAAGTTGCTATTTTGGGAAGTCAATTTCCGGCGACCGGATTCCGGCCATCTTGGACTTCGAGGAAGGTATGGTTAGCTTCCTTGTGTCATTTCGAGTGGATTAGTGTTTGAATTTATGTGATTTGGTGAAGTTTCGTGGGAACCCGAATCGGGTTTTGGTTTCGGGTTTCGCCGTGATGGGGGGAGGCTCTCCGGCGAGGTTTTCAGGTTGGGTGGTTGGGGGTTTCGCTCCCCACCCCTTGGTGATACTCCCTAGGTTCACAGTTTAGAAGGAGATCGAGTTTGGGGTTAAACCCGATTGGGTTTTGGTTTGGAGCTCCGTTGTGGTTTTGTGTGAATTTGGCTATGTTGGACTTTGAATTGAGGTTGGGCATAGTTCAGGATGTGGTTCGCAATGAGGAGGGCTTCAATTCTGGAAATTTTGGCCGTGTTATCTCGCCGTTGACGGCGCGGCGGCGGCGGCGGTCAACGGCGGTCAAAAAGTCAACTTTTCAGATTTCGACGATTTTAATGTCATTTTTCTCGTAATCACGCCCTGGTTATTGTACGGAGGTTTTCGGGTTGATTTGGTTAGTCGATTTTTAGTCGAGATTTCGAGTGGGGATTTCGGGATTTCCGTAATTCATTTTGCACTGCATTTCGTATTTCCGGGAACGGTTGGTTTCCGTGCATCAGTACAGTGATGTGGATTACGATATTGATCAGTTATGTTTTGTGAATGTATTCAGGAGATCGAGATCGGGATCGTGATCGAGCTTCTGGCGAGGGATCTTCCGCCGGTCCTCGAGATTAGCGCGTGTGCGCGTTTTGCTCATCTGTGAGTGGACAATTTTCTTTTCACGGAAATCTTGCGAGTCATTTATGTGATTATGAACTTGAGCATACGTATGAGATTTCAGACTATATGAGCATGTGTTTACAAATATACGATTATACTTATACGGATATACGTATATGAATATGCATACACTTTATACTATTTCATGCATTTGTGTCGAACTGTTTATGATTTGATTTTCACAGAGTACAGTTTCAGTTACGTTGTTGTATAGATACACTGCATCCCGGCTGATCCCCGAGGATGTCACCGGCTGGAATCACGTGTGGGCTAGGGACCCCGTGGTTCTGAATCACGTGTGGGCTAGGGACCCCATGGTTCTGACTGTACTACCCAGCTAGGATCACGTGTGGGCTAGGGACCCCGTGGTTCTAACTGTGAGATTTTTACTTGCATGCTCAGTACGCTGGAGGAGTATGATATTTACCTCGCGTATTTTATTATTTTCGTTTACCTGGACTCGCATATGTTATTTTAACATATATATTAATTGGTGAAAGACATTTATTTTCGTCCACTCACTCTAATGTGTTTATTGTCTTTCCCCTGGGTTTTTCGGTTTCCGTGCCCAGTTTGCAATTCAGGTTTGGTGTTTCACGTCGCGGTTTGGAGGCTAGTGATCAGAGTCACCTGTGTTTTCCAGTAGGTTCTTGTTTCGCCTACTGATGTACATATTGTATATGTTTTACTCTAGAGGTCGCTCTGATACATTCTGATACATGTTGTGCGGATTTTAACGGATATACATATATACATAGTACAGTTTATTTACTGTTGTTGATTATATTGATGTTGAGAAATCCGGATGGGATTGGTGCCCACGGTTTGCTTTTTGTGGCATAGGACGAAGTGTTAATTTCCGCGTGCAGGTTATTGTAATTCCACGCTAGTAACGAAACTCTGCCGAAATTTTGAAAATTTTTTGTTGGTTCGTATTTTCAAAAGGGTTCGATTCCGGTTTAGGTAACTGAATCGGGATTGGGTCCTTTCATTAACTCTTTCAATCTTTCTTACCAAACCATCATATTATGTGCTAGTTTCGAAAAATTCTCACCAAGTTTCTGGAACAAAGGTAAGGATATTCTATACTAGGGTAAGTGTTTAGGTAAATATGGTGATGAAAGAAAAGCTTAACGTGGGCTCAATTGGTTTATCTAGGGGTGTCGCAACTTATGCGTACAAATGGGATACATGGATATTTGGCGACGTGGTGGAAAATCCTAAATGCCTTTAATCATTTCCAAAATCAAAGTATGTATCAACTTAAAAGCTTTGCAAATTGACATGAGTAAGTTCTAGCATTCTCTAGTTCATAAAAATCTATGGCAAGCAAGCAAATGAGGCATATATAAGCTAGTAGCTACGAAATGGATGTATATTCAATCAAATAAAGAACAGATAGCTCAAAAGCTCACATAGGGTTCATATGATTAAAAATTTATTCAAGCATGCGATTTCTGTACCATGTTTTGCAATTCATATCTACTACATGTTAAAAACATATAGAATATCTCAATTAGCACAAGAATTCGATGCATGTGATTCATACGCCATATGTGTTCGTATTGGTCCAATTTCATCATTGACTAGTTAAGGGCATCCTAAAGACTCTGAAAAACACTAATTTAGACACAATTAAATTGTAAACCATTCCCCCACACTTAAACTCTACATTGCCCTCAATGTACTGAAGTAAAAGTATAGAATTTAAACATGGAGTATAGGATCTACGAAAATTCTAATTTAAAATGAAAAAGCCAGTAAATTAATTAAAAGGAGGAGAAGAAAACAAATTTGTTGTCGTCTTCTCTATTGGGTTGCCTCCCAATGAGCGCTCATTTTACGTCTAAAGCTTAGACGTAATGCATCATTTTGCTTTCGAGATGGCCGGTTCTTGGAGTTGCATCTCCTCCACGTTATGCTCCGCAAATGCCTCAAAATAGGGCTTCAAGCGATGGCCATTTACTTTGAACTCACTGCCCTTGTCTATTGATCGAATGAGAACTGCTCCATGAGGCATAATTTGAGCAACTATGAATGGCCCCATCCATCGAGAGCGAAGCTTTCCCGGAAAGAGCTTAAGTCTTGAATTGAAAAGCAATACTTTCTACCCAACTTCAAAACTCTTCCCGCGAATCATCTTATCATGGATCTTTTTCGTCTTCTCTTTGTAAATCCACGCATTGTCGAAAGCATCATTTCTGATCTCTTCAAGTTCACAAAGTTGTAGCTTTCGATGCAAACCTGCTGCATCTCGATCGATGTTGAATTTCTTCACGGCCCACAATGCCTTGTGCTCCAATTCAACCGGAAGATGGCACGATTTCCCATAAATTAATCGGAAAGGTGACATACCAATGGGGGTCTTGTAGGCAGTCCTGTAAGCCCACAATGCATCATCTAAGCACTGACTCCAATCTTTCCGGTTTGGGCGGACGGTTCGTTCCAAAATCTTCTTGATCTCACGGTTGGAAACTTCAGCCATTCCATTTGTTTGAGGGTGGTATGGTGTGGAAACCTTGTGTTTTACGCCATACTTCCTCATCAATGCTTCCACCGTGCGGTTGCAAAAATGACTTCCTCCATCGCTAATTAGAACTCGTGGCATTCCAAATCTACTAAAAATGTTAGTTCGTAGGAAATCTGCAACAACTCGCGAATCATTAGTATGGGTGGCCTTTTCCTCCGCCCATTTTGAAACATAATCTACTGCGAGTAAAATATACGTATAACCATTGGAGGTAGGAAATGGTCCCATAAAATCAATACCCCACACATCAAAAATCTCGACATTAAATATGTAGTGTTGTGGCATCTGATCTCTAGGTCCTAAATTACCGAATCTCTGGCACTTATCACATATAGCACAAAATGCATGAGCATCGCGAAATAAACTGTGACGACCCGGACCAGAATTAGTAGTGGAATTAGCTCGATTGATGAGCTTGCACGTAGTCGCAGCTGTTCGACAATTATTAGAATCGCCGAAGCTTCTTAACGACTAAATTATTGGCCGAGAATTGGAGCTGGGTCTCTTCTCGATAGTCGTTGTACGTGTGATTACGAGTTTGTGGGCGGTTCCGGATCGTTATTTGGATGACCAAGGAATTAATTATGAATATTTGAAGTTCGGTTTATAATTGTGGTCTTCTTAACGATTTAATTGCCGGTCGAGAATTTGGTTTCGGTTTCTTCACGGAAGTTGTTCAGAATTTAATTTCGAGTTCGGAGGAACTTCCAGAGCATTGTTTTGAGTTACGAAGAATTAGTTGCGAATATTTCCGTTTATTGATTATTTAGTCAATTTAATGTGTGTTGCTTCGAAGGGTTGACTTTTTATCCGTTTGGCCGATATCTTTGACTTCGGGTGATTATTGAAGAGTAAGTCAAGACGAGTTTGTGGCCGCGAGAATTATCGGAATCGGAATTACGACGAGAAAGTTACGAATAATTGAAGTTTGCCGAAAAGCGTGTTTGTTGGTTTCCTTATTGGGAAAGTTTCCATGTTTGGCATGTATATAAATAGTAACTTACTAAATCAGGAAAGTCAAAGTATTAATTGGTTGCATTGACTTGGTCAACCTTGCATGGAGGAGCTAATCACGACGGCGACGGTGAGCTTCACTTCCGGCCACCCCAAGCCTCGGCGATGGGTCCGTGTGGAACGTCTCGACCTCCTCTTCACCTTCTCAGCCTCCTTTCACGGCAAGGCTCGCAGGACGAGGAGCTATTTCCGGCCAAAATTGATGAATTTTTGGTGATTTCGGGTTCCATAATTTACACCGATTTGAGCTGCAATTCTGGGTGGGCTTTGAAGCTCTCATTCCCTTGATGCTTCCTTGTAAGTTTCGTGTTTCAATTCGATGTATACATGGAGAATTTTGGATTTGAAGATTTGGTACCAATTCGGGTTTTCATGAAATTGAGCTAGTTAGAGATTGAATTGGCTTTCGATGCAGTTATGGAAGTTGCTCAGTGGACGATTTGGAGTGGAATTGGTGCAGCTCCGCCGTGAAATTTTTCGGTCAGAGGTGGCGCCGCCGTGGGCGGTGGTCAACGCGGCGGTCAACGGTCAACAGGTTTGACTTTTTGGATTTTCGACAAGTCGCATGTCATTTGACTCGAAATCGCGCCCCGATCGCAGTGGGGAGGTTCGTTTTTCGAGTTGAGCGTCCGAACGTAAAAACGAGGTATTGAGGTGGTATATATGGATTTTCGACGATTCGTCGTATTCGAATTGTGTATTTCCGAGAGCGGTGGTTTCTCGTGGTTTGATTTGTATTGTCGAATTATGTTTGTGAGAATTGGACTTTGTGAATATTCAGGGGTTCGTGATCGTTTGTTTGGCGAGGGACTTTCCGCCGGATCACGGGTTAACGCGATACGCGTTACGCCAGTCTGTGAGTGGACAATTTCTTTTCACGGAATTTTTGCGAGTCTTTTATATGATTTACGATCTTGAGCATGCGTATGAGATTTCGGATTACATGAGCATGTGTTTTACGATTATACGATATACTTATACGGATATACGTATACGAGTATACATACACTTATATGTTGTTTCATGCATTTGCATCGAAATGTTTGTGATTTAGTTTACACAGAGTACAGTCGTTATATGTTGTTGTATCGATACACTCGCATCCCGGCTGATCCCCGGGGATGTGTACCGGGGGAGGCTGTGACTCCTGACCCGTGACCTGTACCGGGGGGAGGCAGACCTCTGACCTGAGGCCTTTCTGGCTAGAATCGCGTGGAAGTCTGGGACTCCGTGATTCTGACTGTACTAGCACGGTGTGTGTCCATGAGTGACCCCGTGGGATTTTTACTTGCATGCTCAGTACGTTGGAGGACTATGGTTTTACCTCGTGTACTTTATTATTTCTATTTACCTGGACTCGCATATGTTTTTATAACATATATATCAACTGGTGAAAGACATTTATTTTCGTCCACTCACTCTAACGTGTTTATTGTCTTTCCCCTGGGCTTTTCGGTTTCCGTGCCCAGTTTGCAGTTCAGGCTCTGGTGTCGCACGTCGTGGTCGGAGGCATAGTGCTCGAGCTACTTTGTTTCATCCAGTAGGTTTATTGTTCTACCTACTGTGGTATGCGTATACGATTATGTATTAGATGTCGCTCTGAGCTTCCTATTGAATACGTTATACGATTTTACACTGGATTTCAGTAAAGTGCATATATATTTACTACTTTACTTTACTGTTGATATATTGAGAAATCCGGATGGGATTGGTGTCCACGGTTTGCTTTTTGTGGCATAGGATGAAGTGTATTTTCCGCGTGCAGGTAATGGTAATTCTACGTTAGTAGCGAAACTCCGCCCAAATTTTGAAAATTTTTTGTTGGTTCGTGTTTTCGAAGGGGTTTGATTCCGATTTAGGAAGCTAAATCGGGGTTGGGTCCTTTCAGCTTGGTATCAGAGCATTAGGTTATAGGTTCTGTAGACTTCTGTAGTCGTGTTTACTAAGGATATTTGAGAATGTACAGCATGTCTGGAATGGTGACCCGACCGGTCGGCGGATAATCATCAAATTCCGGGTGTTGTATGCTTTCAAATATTTGAAGTTCCATGATTACGTTCCACTTGTTGTGAATGATATTGTATTCATTAGGATGCCTCTTGACGTGCTTTCCGTGTCGTTTCGGTTGTGGATCCTGTTGAGGATCAATCGACGCGCGAATTGCCAGAGACTGTGGATTTGGATGAGTATTCAGAGTTCAGAGAATTGTGTGGCACGGTTTGCCTGGGGATGTGTATATGGGTGTCTATACGTTGCCTCAGAGCTGAGAATTTTGGCAGTAATGTTTGCCTGATTCTGATCATTGTGTTTGGTGGGTTGATATTGTGTGAGTTCTGGTTGCGACTCCATGGCCTACATTCAGGGTGTTGTTTATACAGTAAAGGTTTATCAGGCTACCTAGCAATTGAATGTGGAATGTTTACCCACCTGAGGCAGAGATGCATTGTTCACATGTTTGTCACTGTTTGCACGAGTTATGTGGCTTCAGAGGGAGCAGTGCACGAGGTTCGAGATGAGTTTGAACCTGAACATCAGAGAGAGTCTGACTGTTATGCCTCGAGACATCCGTGAGGAGCTTAGTGTGTTGCACTCAGTGGCGAGGCTATTGTGAGGGAAAGATGTGTGCAATTTTCGATGTGATGGTTTAAGGAAAGTGGACTTAGTCGAGATTTTGATGAAGTTGAGTTCCGACACTTCAGGATCGGTGACTTCATCAGGTTGTGGTCTCTTCGATATTGTTGAGGGCCATCAGATCAGGCAGAGGATCCGTTTGACAGTAGCGGAGATCACAATGTAGCGGACTTGCTCCTGTGGCATGAGTTGGGCAATCGTTAGTGATCCTTTCACGCAGCAGGTGTTGCGGTGATTTGTGTTTGAGGAGTACCCTCAGTTGCTGTTTCGGTGGCCAGGTGGGTCACGTTGTGAGGGAGCGCCTTCAGCCAGCTATGTTTGCGGTTCGGTAACTCAGAGTTTACAAGGAGATTCTCATGTTGTTCCCGCGGTCTGATCAATGTACTCTTATGATGAGTTCTTCAGCAAGTCGCATATGACGTGGACGACTAGTTGGGTATGTTGGAGTCTGTGCCATGACCTTGTTTGAGGATAGACTTTTCTCCGAGGTTACTGTTGTTTGATATCCATGGCAATTGTACCTGCATCTCCACTTCCGAGGTCTTGGAGGGTGTTGCATCCATCCAGAGGTTGTGAGATCCTTGTTGGAGGTTATGTGTTAGCCGTGGATCTGTGATAGCTGGACATTGTGGTTTTGGTGTACTTGTGAGCATGGACTTACTGACGACGCATTTGGCGATGTTCGAGTACCTCGAGGAGGAGGTTGTGTTTTGACGACCAGATTTCCCCAAGATGTTGTTTCGCGGTGATGGTCGAGTGGATGGGGGAGACGAGTTATGTTGTTTGCTTAGCACATGTTGTGGATACTATGGTTGCTGTACCTGACATTGGTCACATTGAGGTGGTTCCCGAGTTTCCTTGTGTGTTTCGGAGGAGTTACCAGGTGTTCCTCCAGTTCGGGAGACTGACTACACCATTGAGCTTGTACCAGGCGCTGGACTCATTTTACCGGCATCTTGTCGATTGGAGCTAGCGGAGCTGATGGAGCTATAGTTTCGACTCCAGGAGTTGCTGGAGGGGATTTCGTGGTGTGCTTGCGTGGTGTGCTCTAGCATTGTTTGTGCGGCTGATAGATGGTTAGTTGAGGTGGTGCAGTGACTACCGGAAGCTTGATTTGCTTCAGTGGAGTGCGAGTATCCTCCGCTTCGGATTGACGATTGGCTTGATCAGCTTGTGAGAGCTTCACTCTTTTCGAAGACTGATTTTGAATCCGGATACCATCAGTTGTGGATCGATGGGTCAGATATGGCTAGGTTGGCTTTTAGATCATGGTGCAGGCATTACGAGTTCTTGGTCACGCCATTGGTTGACCAATGCCCGTAGATCGTGAAGACTTGATGGATTAGGTGTTCAGACGGTTTCTGGACGAGTTTGCGGTCATGTTCGTTGGCAACATCCTGATGTATTCCAGGAGTGTGGGCCAGTACCTGAAGCAATTGCGAGCGGTTTTGCGGACTTCGCGAGATGATCTGCTGTTTGCAAGATTCAGCCAGTGTGAGTTTTGGTCGATTAGCGTGAAGATTTTGGGCTGTGTGATGTCAGCCGAGGGAGTTGGCGTGGATCCTGACCAGTTAGAAGCCGTGTTGATTTGGGGATTGCCCTACCATTGTACCAGAGATCGGGAGTCTCTTGGGTTTGACAGGCTTTTACCGATGGCTTGTGCAGGATTTTCCCGGATTGCCACTCTACTTTCCGGATTGACGAAGAAGGCGTCAAGTTTGAGTGGTTCGATGCACGCGAGGAGAGTTACTTACTCCTGCAGGATGGTTGACCGTTGCTTCGGTTTTGACCTTACCTGACGACCGCGATGAGTTCGTGGGTTGTGGCGATGCATCGAGGTTTGGATATGGTTGTGTTTTGATGATGTATAGCAGAGCGGTGGCTCATGGTTACGGACAGTGGAAACCTTATGTAGCTACGTATCCTATGTATGATTTGGGGGTAGCTGTCTTGTGTTAGTATCAGAGAGTTCGAGACTCTACAGCTATGGTGTGCAGAGCAGTGTAGGACGTGCACTGATCATTTGAGTTTCATCCACTTGCATTTTCGGCCAGATTTGGGCTTGAGGCAGTGTAGATGGTTGAGGTCAACGGACGACTATGGCTGCACCTTTGAGTTTGTTTGAAAAAGGCTAGTGGTTGTACTTTGATTATCCGTCTGGGATGTTGTTGCTGATGCCTTCAGTTGAGAGAGTCGGGATTTCAGTGTTTCATGTGTGTGTGGCTCGAGTTTCCGTGTTAGCCGAGTGTGGGCTACGAGAGCTGAGTTTGAGTATGATGGTGTTGAGGCTCGTGATTTTGCGCGTGTTTGGCGCTAGTGACGCGGAGAAGTGTCGGATACTTCGAGTTTACTACTCGAGACGCAACATGAAGAGCAATGTAGCAACTTGTGTGTGCTGATGCCATATCCGTCGACTGGCGATGACTAGGAGGCAGAGACTTGCTGAGATATGTCAGCCATTTGAGATTTCCGGTTGGACGTGGCGTTTGTCGCTGTGATTGTGTGTGTTTGTATGCACTTTGGTTTGTGATACCAGTTGTTAGGTCTTTGTGGATCGTTTGATGAACTCGGTACATTTCCTTGTACTTTCGGAGATGATTTCAATGGCAGGCTGACATGGTTGTGATTGACGGAGGTTGTCCGTCTACGTGGTGTACCTGTGTCTCAGTTTGCTGGTTGAAGTAATTAGCTACGACCATGTGTTGGCAAGCTTTGCAGCGAGCATTGGGGACCAGATTATGAGTTAGTACCGGTTCTTACCCTCAGATTGGCGAGCGATCTTTGAGGACTATTTAGACCTTGGAGGGCATGTTGTAGATCTCGGTATTGCAGTTCTGGAGGATTCGGGACAAGCAGTTTCACTTGTTCGAGTTTGCTTGCTGTACCAGTTTGTGAACCACTATGGTTCTGATGTTGCGTGATGTCGTTTTGAGGGATGTTGTTGTACTCCACTGTGTTGGAGTGAGCTTGGTTGAGTTTGAGTTGATGTTTGATTCTGATTTTGTGGAGTGTGTTACCCAAAGACTGTCAGATTAACGAAAATGAGTTGATTATTGCCCGAGTTCAATGTTTGAGTTGTGTTGATACGAGTATGCTGAGTTGTGAATTGTCACGTTATTTTGATCCGTATATGGTCGTAGGCAAGTTTGAGTTGTGCCGTATAGTTCGACGTCGCCTACGTTGTTGGCTTTTGTGTGTGAGATGTGTGTTGTGTTCCGTGTGGCGGAACTGTGTTTCAGATTTGCTATGTGTTGTGTACCCTATCTGTTCCTTATGTAGGAACACTTGGTGATTATGTGAGCCAGTTCAGATTTGTGATTTGAGGGTACAGGGATTCCAGCACGGAATTATCTCTTATTGTGGAGTTTGTGATCAGAGTTGTTCAGTTGAGATTGCCGTTGGTGAGCTGAGCAGTATGCAGAGGCAGTGCTCCTACCTTGTAGTCGGCAGACTTGGAAATTTCGAGGTCGAAATTTTTCTAAGGGGGGTGGATTTGTGACGACTCGGACCAGAATTAGTAGTGGAATTAGCTCCAAGATCAAGCATTACGTCTTCGAAGTGTTTGTCACCAATTACGCAGGGAACTGCAAAACTCCCTGGATCCTTCAGTTTTGGGGGTAGCCGTCGTTGCAAAACCGCCGAAACGGTTGCATTCACCTTCACAACCTCCTTCTCTCGTGTTTGCCTCCTCTGTGTGCATAATTCTTTTAGAAACTTCGCGTATATTGGCACTTGTTTTATGCACTTGATCAAGGGCAAATTCACTTGCACCTTTCGAAAGATGTCCAAGATATCTTCATATTGATCATCTTTCTTCTTTGATTTTAATAATCTGCTAGGGAAAGGTGCAACAGCAAACGGAGAATTAGTAATAACCGTATTTGAAGGAATAGGGCTTTTACCTTTGATTGGGGTGGGTTGTGGAGGGGATTGTGCCTTGGTGACAATAGGCGTCACCATCTTCTTCTCGGCTTCTTGAGCTGCCAGATCGATCTCATCTTCCTCTTCGTTGGTTATGTCCTCAATGGTGACTTCATCGAGATGAGATCTCTTGGTCTTTGGTTCTTCTAGTATCTTCCCACTCCTTGTGATAATGGCATTCACATTTCGTTGATTAGGAGTGGTTTGAGGTGGAAGCCGACCAGTTTCTTTGATTTGTCCCATGAAATCAACAAGTTGGCCAAGTTGCTTCTTCACTTCGGTGATGTCTCGGCCATGAGAATCCAATGTCTCTTTGGTCTTCGATTGTCCATCAAGCAGAACTTGTGTGGAGGCCGAAAGTTGTGACAACATCTTGTCATAATCCGGATTTTTGAAGGGTTGAGATGAAGAACCATGCTGCATCGGTGGCCTAGGCTGAAATGGAGGGCATTGGTAGCTTTGTTGAGGTACCGGAGGATTCAAAGTTCCCTCATTGCTGCTCCATCGAAAGCCTGGATGATCTCAGTTGCCGAAATTGTTGTAGTTGTTGTATCGTTGGCCACCTTGATATCCACCGATGGCGTTAGCGTGCTCTATTTCGCTAGCTTGCTCTGGCGCTTAAGGGCATTGGTCATTATGGTGACCTTGTACTTGACATATGCCACAAACATGCCCATGAGTTGCTTTGGCTCTTGTCGTTTCGAGCTCTAAAACCTTCTTTAGCATATGAGCTAGTTTGTCGTATTTTTCATCCGCGTCGGTTTTAGAACTAACTTCGTCGACTGCTCTTCTGTTGGACATTCCATACTGTGCATCGTTGTTCGCCCGATTCTCTAGAAGAGTTCTAGCTTCGGTTTCGTTTAAGTCCATGAATGCACCGGTAGCTGCTGCATCGAGCAATTCCCAATCGATCGCCTTGAGACCATCATAAAAGTAATTCATGAGATTGGTCTCAGAAAATCCATGAGATGGGCAGGTGGCACACAAAACTTTGAATCGGTCATAATATTGGCCGAAAGTCTCGTCCGGTTTCTGCGTAATGCCAGTGATTTGCTTCCTCAAGACGGTGATCTTTGAGGCCGGGAAGTACTTCGCCAGGAACATGTCCGCAAGTTGCTTCCATGTGGTAATATGGTTCGGCGGTAGTTCCATGAGCCACGACTCGGCCCTGTCGGTTAGGGTGAATGGGAATGCTTTAAGCTTGAAGAGCTCCGTATCAGCATCGGCTGGCTTCATGCTATTACAAACAAATTGGAATTGTTTGAGATGCTTATTCGGATCTTCATTTGAAAGTCCATGAAAAATGGGCAGTCGGTGGAGGAAACCACTCTTCAGCTCGATGTCCTTCATGTTTTCCCCCGGTGGTGGAAAAGCAATGCTTGAAGGCCCGCTGCTCCATTCGGTTGAGCAGGTGCGCTGACGAAGGGATTGTCCTGCATTGGCCATATTGACTTCTTGTGCTTCCGGCTCTGAATTATGATCAGTTGATGAATGTGAAGAATCGGAACCTTCCTCAATAATGGGATAATCCAGCGGTTCTGATTGAGCTCTAAGCCTAGCTATCCTCTCTGCGATTTCCTCAAACTTTGTTTTAGATGGTCCAGGATTCTGATCGGACATTCATTAGCCTGAGCATCCACCAAAGACCAAGTGTTAGTATCAAAAAAGAATATGTAATGAATATAGAGATACTAACCAAAAAACGTAAAACATATAAAGAAAACAAAGTGAAACAAATAACAAATAAAATAGTAAAACTACCAAAACAAACTATAAAAACTCACAAAGACTTAAAAACTATTAAAACATACAAAATGTATGAAGTTTAAGACACTAAATGTAAGTTACTAAGTATTGCAAATGATCTAATCAATTTAAGGGCTATGCAAATGAATGTAATGAACTAAGACACACGTTTTCTGCAAATTAACACTATATAATGTAAAAGCTTTGAATTTAGTTAGAACATATATATACATGGTTCAAATGCAAGCAAACAATAATTCACATTGAATTTATGCACAACACATTCTCATTAAATAAAATGCATCAAACAACAATCCTACGTGAAAAATGGAGTGAATGCATAAGAGAAATTGTTAGAACCTGCAGAAAACACACGAGTTACGTGCTTAAAATATGAATGCAAAGAATGACCTATTCTTCGGTCTTATGCCCCTAACTTCACTTAGGTTAGGGTACTCGGTAGTGAAATCCGAGCATCACAAAGCTTTAGAGAGGTTATGCAAGCTAAATGTAACGTTTTGTTAGTCCTTTACAGATTTTAATGCAAAAAGAAAAACACACAAATTTGACTAAGTATTATTTATTTTCCTTTGGCCCCGATGGTACGTGGTGCAGAGGCTCTCCACTGTGCAATGGGTCTCGTTCATCAAAAGATGAAGTCTGATTCCAAGTGGTGTAAGCATGCATAATCCTATATACCATCTTTTAAAGGATTATGTCGTATTTATTAAGTTCATGTATTGTCTGTATTTATATGCACTTATGATTTACAGAGAGTACTCGAAATGATCATTCGGTAAATTTCTTGGACGTGCGGCCCGCGCGAAAATGTATACTGACTCTCGCTAATTCAGCTTAGTTACGTTTAGAAATGCATGGCAAGTAGGGATAGAGATAACGCGAGAGGTAAGGACTAATATTTAGAACAACCTGAGGCTAACTCGTAAGAGTATATACTCCATTGTTGTTCTTAGAGACACCCCGAGGCTAACCAGTTATGGTATATACTCCAATGGTGTTCTATTGCTTAGATCCGAAACCCGGCACCAATCATAAACCCACTCACCATATCCAACAATCAGCCAAATTTTTGAGATAGTATATAATCTCAAGTCCTTAGTAAACTCCGCCCACAACCTCATGCCCATAACTTCACTTAGGTTATGGCGTGTGGTGATGAAATCCACACTTCATGAGGGGTTAAGGAGATAAACCAGAAAAAGAGGCACCTCCCTATTCCAAAGAATGAAACTTAATAACCAATACTCGTACTCAATGTAAATCAATTTAAGTGCGTCTACGAATTGAGTGCGCCTAAGATTTAAAAGGAATACACGATTTAGTTATTGAGTAAATCTCTTGTCCGTGCGGCCCGCGCGAAAATGTATACTAACTATCGTTAATTCTCGTAATTGTTCGAAATGACCAGTTGGGATAGATGTAACGCAAGAGGTGAGAACTAATTTCTGGGAACAACCTGAGGCTAACTCGTAAGAGTATATACTCCATTGTTGTTCTTAGAAACACCCCGAGGCTTACTCGTAAGAGTATGTACTCCAATGGTGTTCTGTTTTCTTAGTTCAAAACCAGTCACCATTCATAACCCTTCTAGACATCATGACTAATTATTACTCGAAATCACAAGATAGTATACAATCTCAAATGTTTGTAAACTCCGCCCACAACCTCATGCCCATAACTTCACTTAGGTTATGGCGTGCGGTGATGAAATCCACACTTCATGAAGGGTTAAGGAGATAGACAAACAAAAGAGGCACCTCCCTATTCCATAGAGATTTATTTAATAACTAAGTGCGAGTACTCAAATTAAATCAAAGACTATCCTTTAACATGAAAATAAATTATGCAAGTGTAAATACGAAGTGTAAATAAATTCGTATAAGTAATAAGTATGAATTGTAAACATGTATGTAAATTTCTATAAGTATAAACAAGTATGTAATTCAAAAATTATAGACATGCTTTTAATTACATATGTACAACGAAATCATACAAAAACTTTATAATTCCCCGGCAACGGCGCCAAAAATTGATAAGCGCAAAACATGCATTTAACGTTAACACAAAGTAGACCCTAAAAACACAGCTCACACGTAAAGCAATTTAAAACCCTTATTTTGTCCTTATAATATTGACGAGTAGGGATCGTTCTATCCGGGGAATTAAAGGGCGCATGCATGGTTTCGTTAAAGCAGAAATCTAAAGGTTTGGGGGGGGGGGATTGGAAATTGGTTAATTAATCTACGAAATTAAAGTACAAAAACATGCAAACACAACAAGAACTCCTAGACTTCTAACATGTTTTACTCATAGACAAGTTTAACAAACAAGAACCCTTAAAGTCTAATTATGCTTACTAAAAATAAGAAGTTACACTACTAATTACAAGTGATCATCTCATCTTATTAACCTTACTCTTTTTCATGTCTAAATACTCTAAGTAAGCTGCGAAATTTATAACTTCCAACTAAATATACATGCTTGATATTTGAGTAGGAATGCAACTTAGCGTCTAAACACCCTAAACAAAGTACGATCATCGAAACATGCGAAAGAGAGGGACTTAGCGTATTATCTAACACATGCTTTCGAAGCTTTAAGATTGTATCAAACATGCATAAAAGGCTTGAAATCATAAACACATGCAATTTACGAAAAGGCTTAAGAACATATAACTCAAATCCAAACTTGTTCTTCATTAAATACATCAAAGTGATCCAATACAAAGCAAAAGACAAGAGATTGAAGATCATGGTTACACTTTTTGTCTTGAATGCTTGATGACTTCTTGAAGGTGGTTCTCATTCACAAGGAATTAGCGTATTGTGAATGATCCGATGGCTTCGGAGGCTGGAATGCTTCGGCTTGGAGAGGATCCTTGAAGTGTTTATGGAGGAGAGGTATTTGCGTAGAGGTTTGGCTTGTAAAATGGGAGATCATCTGTTTTATGGCTGGCCTCCCTCTTATATATAGGCAAAGGAATTGCTCACTCTCTCTTCCACCTTGCCTCTTTCATTAAATGCTAGTAATAATCACCAAGGCAGGTCACTCCCCTAGTCATCACTTATGATCATCACAAACAAGAGTCATCAAGCCTTGTCACACCTTTAGTCACCATTGTGATGATCAAAAGCAAGAGTCACCAAGCCTTGTCACCCTTTGTGATGATCACAAAGCAAGAGTCACCAAGCCTAGTCACAAAGCTTGACAACTTTGACTTTTCCTCTTCCCCAAGTTGCTTCCATGCCAAAATTAATGGGCTTGGGCTGGTTTTTGGGCCAAAACAAACATTGAGAAATGGGCCCAAAAAATGCTATTTGGGCCGGCCCATTCCCGGTGGTCCAAAATCGCAAAAATCGCAAAATCGCCGAAATTCCTCCGAATTGCGCCGTTATTCATCTCCACCGTAAATAACCTAAAAATAACAAATTAAATAAAAAAAACATAAAAACTAAGATTATAACATAGCTAAACGTAAAGCGAAATGCGTTAAGAATGAAGCATAAAATGCGTATATCAGATATCATACTTGTGCATATATGTTTATATGTTTTTTTTCAGAACTATACACTGGAATGTTTCGTGAAAATTATTTGACATGGCCAGTCTTAGAGAATATGAAAATTTTCAGAAGTGTTTAGTTACGCGTGTTGTTTGTTCCTGAAAAATCATATTCCATTCGGATGAGCTAATCAATCTGGAAAAATTTGACAAGCTGTTGTGTTCAATTTTGTGTGATTCTAAAAAATTTCATGTGTTATTTGGTTCCAAGCATGTTGTTGTTGTAACTCATTTTAATTATTTTATGTCTAAGTCATTTGTATATTTCTTTGAGTCTATATTCTTGTAAAAAATTGTTTCTCTTGTTGTACAATGTATTGGTCATTATTTTTAGGTTAGAGTTAGTGTCAAATCAGAACTGGGAAATAGGCTATTTTGTGTGATTTATTTGATATAGTTATATGTCTCATAAGATTCTGAAACTTTTATGACGTATTTGTATATGTGTTCCGTTCACACGTGTAAAATTTCAGCTAGTTTCAACAAGGAATTAATTCTATAATAAGTCTGCAAATAGTCATACTCAAGCAGCTTGATTCTTGTAATGTAATGTTTAGAATATGTACACATCTTTGTATATCATTTCAAGAGTCTAATTAGTGTATGTGGATGAACACTTGTCTTTTAGTAAGAATATCCTATGTGAATTGGTGTCTAGAAGGACACGGTTGCTAGGACGGGTTTTGGACGTGAGAAAAGACAGGCTCGAAAATCACTTCTACATCTCTTGGTTTCTCTCGCCAACTGGCTATTTCAGTAAGGTTGCCCAAACAAGGCAATGACTAAATCTACGCTTGTTTGAGTTTCTTAAGTCTTTTTCTTTTACTTAGTATTTTTAAAGAGTCTTTAGGATGCCCATAGTTAATCTATGATGAAACTTGACCATAAAGGGCATACATTTGGCATTGCATGAAATTTCTTGTGCTAATTGAGATATTTTGATAGTTATGACATGTAGTGGATATAGTTTGCATAAACATGATAAAGGCTTCGCATGTTAGAATATGATTTTAAATCATATAAGCCTTAAAGTGAGTTTTTGAGTCTACATTACTTATTTGCGAGTGAATTTCATGCATAAGTCTCAAAAACATTAATATGCCTCATGAAATTGCTTGTCATAGATTTCAATAAATTAGAGAATACTAGAACTTACTTATGCAGACTTGCCAATCTTTTAAGTTGATTTATGCTCTGATTTTGGATATGATTAAAGGCATTTAGGTGTTCCACCACTAAACCAAACAACTATACGTCTCTTAATTATGTGCACACGAGATGCAACACCCATAGAGGAGATGCACCTCGAAGATCAGGCTGTTCGTGGGAAATGTAGAGAATTTGATTTCGAGTTCGTAGGAGCTTTTCGAGAATTTTTTGGATAATCGAGGAATATAAAAAGAATATTTGAAATTATCGCCGAGTTAGTCGTGTTTATCCGTTTGAGTTTGAGTTATCCGAATTGCGGATAGAGTTGATTCGCGACGTATAAATAGCCGAATAGTCATAAAGTTATCGCAAAAGTTTGAAAATGGGCTGTTTGACCGAGTTGACTGATTCTGGCCTCGTTGACCGAGTCAACCCGTGTTGACTCAATGAGTCTAGAGTCACCATCGTGGTGGCTGCCGAAATACGGAACGGTTGCCGGATTTTAAGGTATGGATTTGAAGCTTGTCTTATGGGCTTTCGATTGTTATATATATGGTATGATTTGGTGGCGGTTTGGTTGGAGATTTTTGAGAAGGAAAGTTGCCGGAATCGGGTTTAACGGTGGGTAGTGCTCCGGCGTGTTTCCGGTGGGTTTTTGGGATGGAATGGTTTGGGCTCGAGTCAAGGGTGAAAACCCCCTTGGTTTGAGGCATTTTGGTGGCGTGACGGGGCCAGAATCAGCCGGGAAAGCTTTCCGGCAATTCTTGGCCGTGGGACTTTCAGGGAGATTTTGGGCAGGTTGCTGGCCGAATTGGGTCTTGATGAAGAAGAGTTTTAGGCTTGGATTGAGGAGAGGAAGCTGTAGTGGTCTTGGTCGCCGGAAAATCTCTCCGGTGACG
Source organism: Geum urbanum (assembly GCA_946800695.1). Lineage (NCBI taxonomy): Eukaryota > Viridiplantae > Streptophyta > Magnoliopsida > Rosales > Rosaceae > Geum > Geum urbanum. The sequence goes on along the minus strand of OX327017.1, from coordinate 17,389,049 downwards.
GCGCGCCAACGACGTCGGCGGCGGTTAACGGCGGAACTCCGGCGAGGCGTTGACTTTTTGGATTTTATCATGTTTTATGCCGTTTTTCTCGTAATTGCGTCCCGATCGCTGCCTTGAGGTTTTCGAGTTGATTTGGATGCCGGATTTTGTGTTGAGGGTTTATGTGGAGTATTTTGGGATTTTCGGCGATTCTTTTGTTATCCGAGTTATATGTTTCTGGAAATGGTTGGTTTCCGAGGTGTGGTTCAGAGTATTGAATTGTGATTTTGATCAGTGATATTTTGTGATTATTCAGGGGATCGAGATCGTACGCTTGGCGAGGAATCTTCTGCCGGATCTCAGGATTAGCGCGTCTACGCGCTGTGCTTATCTGTGAGTGGACATTTATTTACACTATCGTAGCGAGTTCTTGGTTTCGGTATTTATTTCCAGTACAATATTGAGATTATTTATTGTTTTGGAGGCATTGTTTTATATTTTATTGGCGATGGCATTTGCTTAGCATCGATGTATTGACTACTCGGTTGATCACCGGTAGTCCAGTTTCAGGCTTGAGAGATTCGCCTGATGTGCCCACTAGGCTTGAGAGATTCGCCTAGTCTATCACCGTCGGGCTTGAGAGATTCGCCTGTGATTTTGATCAGTGATATTTTGTGATTATTCAGGGGATCGAGATCGTACGCTTGGCGAGGAATCTTCTGCCGGATCTCAGGATTAGCGCGTCTGCGCGCTGTGCTTATCTGTGAGTGGACATTTATTTACACTATCGTAGCGAGTTCTTGGTTTCGGTATTTATTTCCAGTACAATATTGAGATTATTTATTGTTTTGGAGGCATTGTTTTATATTTTATTGGCGATGGCATTTGCTTAGCATCGATGTATTGACTACTCGGCTGATCACCGGTAGTCCAGTTTCAGGCTTGAGAGATTCGCCTAGTCTATCACCGTCGGGCTTGAGAGATTCGCCCGTCTCCTCCATTTATTTTAAGAACTCGCATTATTTTTATGTTAAGTATATGGTGAAAGGCATATGTTTATTTTCGTCCACTCATTCTAACGATTTTATTTGCCTTTCCCCTGGGCTTTTTGGTTTCCGTGTCTAGTTTGCAGTTTAGATTCTGGTGTCCCACGTTGCAGCCGGAGGCTTAGTATTCGAGCTACTTTTCTTTCTCAGTAGGTTTGTTATTTAGCCTACTGCTGTGTATCTATGTATATATATATATATACTAGAGGTCGCTCTGAATACTTTGATGTTTATATTTTCATATGATTTTCTTGGATTTCTGTAAAGTTACTGTTTTTGCTTCTTGCTTTATATTATATTATGATTTTGAGAAATCCGGATGGGATTGGTGCCGATGGTTTGGCTTTTGTGGCATAGAATGAATTGTATTTTCGGGTGCAGGTTAATGGTAATTCCGCGATATAGTGAAACTCTGCTAAAATTTCTATGGTTTTTGCAAGTTCGTGTTTTCAGAAGGAGTTTGATTCCGGTTTAGGAAACTAAATCGGGGATGGGTCCTTTTAGCATGGTATCAGAGCATTAGGTTTTAGGTTCTGTAGACTTTTGTAGTTGTGATACTAAGGGTATTTGAAATCATACATCATGTCTGGAGCGATGACCCGACTGGCCAGCGGTAACTCATCAATGCTTCGGGTGTTGTATGTTTTCAAATATCTGAGGTTTCATGATTACGTTCCTTGTGCTTTGTAACTAATGCTTTTCTCTTATCATTAGGATGCCTCCTAGACGTGGTCCCCATGTCAATAGGGATATGGATCCTGTTGAGGATCGCCAGACGCATGACTTGCTTATGCGAGTATTGTGTTTGGAGGAGCGTTTTGACTCTGTGGTCATGCCGTTTGGATTGACCAATGCCCCTGCAGCTTTCATGGATTTGATGAACCGGGTGTTTAGGCGATTCCTAGACAAGTTTGTGATCGTGTTCATCGATGATATTTTGATTTACTCCAGGAGTGTGGGCCAACACAAGAAGCATTTGCGAGCTGTTTTGCAAACTTTGCGAGATAATAAGCTGTCTGCGAAGTTCAGCAAGTGTGAGTTTTGGTTGAATAGCGTGAAGTTTTTGGGTCACGTGATATCTGCTGAGGGAGTTAGTGTGGATCCTGATAAGATTGAGGCCGTGTTGAATTGGAGTAGATCTACCACCGTACCAGAAATCAGGAGTTTCTTGGGTTTGGTAGGTTACTATCAGCGCTTTGTGCATGATTTTTTCACGGATTGCCGTTCCGCTTACCAGATTGACGAAGAAAGGCGTCTAGTTCGAGTAGTTCGATGCATGTGAGGAGAGTTACTTGCTCTTGAAGGAAAATTTGACTACTGCACCGGTTCTAACTCTACCTGACGACAGTGGAGAGTTTGTGGTTTACTGCGATGCATCGAAATTGGGACTTGGTTGTATTTTGATGCAGCATGGCAGAGTAGTGGCTTACGGTTCCAGGCAGTTGAAACCACATAAAGTCAATTATCCTACGCATGATTTGGAGTTAGATGCTATTGTTTTAGCCTTGAAGAGTTGGAGACACTACTTGTATGGAGCTCAGTGCAAGATATATACTGATCACAAGAGTCTCACTTATTTGTGCACCAAGCCAAATCTGAATATGAGGCAGCGCAGATGGATGGAGTTGATCAATGACTATGATCGCACATTTTAGTACCATCCAGGGAAGGCTAATCTTGTAGCTGATGCACTCAGACAGAAATATGGAGCCTCATTGTTTCATGTGTGTGTGGCCAGAGTTTCCATGTTAGCAGAGTTACGAGCTACATGAGCTGAGTTAGAGTGGGATGATGATGGAGCCTTGTTGGCTAGCTTCCAGGTTCGACCGATATTGGTTGATCGGGTTCGGGAAGCTCAGGATGCGGATTCCTATCTGTTGAACAAGAAGACCATGATTCGGAATGGTGTGCCAACAGAGTTTTGGTTGAGTGATGATGGTACATTACTATTCAGATGCAGATTATGTGTACCCAGAGATGAGGGTTTAAAGAAGGAGATCTTAGACGAACCTCATTGTTCTGCTTATGCTATGCATCCCGATAGTACGAAGATGTTTTGTACACTTAGAGTCTATTACTGCTAGCGAAATATAAAGAGGGAGATTGCAGCATATGTGAGCAGATGTCTTATTTGTCAACAGGTTAAAGCAGAGAGAAGAAACCTGTGGGAAAGCTACAACCGTTGGAGATTTCGGTTTAGAAGTGGGAGCACATTACTATGGATTTCATGTATCAGTTACTGCGTACTTCTGCTGGTAATACTGGTATTTGGGTTATTGTAGACCGTTTGAAGAAATCAGCTCATTTCCTTGCACTTCCAGGGAAGATTTCTGTGGGCAGGTTAGCAAAGTTGTATTTAGCGGAGATCGTTCGTTTGCATGGTGTGCCTGTGGCTATTGTTTCTAACCGTTTGAGTTTGAGTTTAGGTTAGCAAAGTTGTATTTAGCGGGAAGATTTTGTGTTTATCCGTTTGAGTTTGAGTTATCCAAATTGCGGATAAAGTTGATTCACGATGTATAAATAGTCGTAAAGTTATCGCAAAAGTTTGAAATGGGCTGTTTGACCGAGTTGATTGATTCTTGCCGAGTTGACCAAGTCAACCCATGTTGACTCGATGAGTCACGACTCGCCGTCGTGGTGGCTACCGGAATACGGCGCTGTTGCCGGATTTTAGGGTATGGATTTTAAGCTTGTCTTATGGGCTTTCGATTGTTATATATATGGTATGATGTGGTGGCGGTTTGGTTGGAGATTTTTGTGGAAGAAAGTTGCCGGAATCGGGTTTAACGGTGGGTGGTGCTCCGACGTGTTTCCGGTGGGTTTTTGGGATGGAATGGTTTGGGCTCGAGTCAAGGGTGAAAACCCCCTTGGTTTGAGGCATTTTGGTGGCGTGACGGCGCTGGAATTGGCCGAGAAAGTTTTCCGGCGATTCTTGGCCGTGGGACTTTCGGGGAGGTTTTGGACAGGTTGCTGGTTGAATTGGGTCTTGGTGAAGCAGAGTTTTAGGCATGGATTGAGGAGAGAAAGCTGTAGTGGTCATGGTCGCCGGAAAATCTCTCCAGTGACGGCGCGCCGTCGGCGGGGGCAGCGGTCAACGGTGGAGCTCCGGTGAGGCATTGACTTTTTGGATTTTATCAAGTTTTATGCCGTTTTTCTCGTAATCGCGCCCCGATCGTCGCCTTGAGGTTTTCAAGTTGATTTGGATGCCAGATTTTGTGTCGAGGGTTTATGTTGAGTTAATCGTGCCCCGATCGTCACCTTGAGGTTTTCGAGTTGATTTGGATGCCGGATTTTGTGTCGAGGGTTTATGTGGAGTATTTTGGGATTTCCGGCGATTCTTTTGTTATCCGAGTTATATGTTTCCGGAAATGGTTGGTTTCCGATGTGTGGTTCAGAGTATTGAATTGTGATTTTGATCAGTGATATTTTGTGATTATTCAGGGGATCGAGATCGTACGCTTGGCGAGGGATCTTCCGTCGGATATCAGGATTAGCGTGTCTACGCGCTGTGCTTATCTGTGAGTGGACATTTATTTAAACTATTGTAGCGAGTTCTTGGTTTCGGTATTTATTATCAGTACCGTATTGAGATTATTTATTGTTTTGGAGGCATTGTTTTATGTTTTATTAGTGATGGCATTTACTTAGCATCGATGCATTGACTACTCGGCTGATCACCGGTAGTCTAGTTCCAGGCTTGAGAGATTCGCCTGATGTGCCCACTAGGCTTGAGAGATTCGCCCGACACCTCCATTTATTTTAAGAACTCTCATTATTTTTATGTTATGTATATGGTGAAAGGCATATGTTTATTTTCGTCCACTTATTCTAACGATTTTATTTGCCTTTCCCCTGAGCTTTTCTGTTTCCGTGCCCAATTTGCAGTTCGGATTCTGGTGTCGCACGTCGCAGTCGGAGGCTTAGTATTCAAGCTACTTTTCTTTCTCAGTAGGTTTCTTGTTTAGCCTACTGCTGTGTATCTATGTATATATATATTAAAGGTCGCTCTGAATACTCTGATGTTTATATTTTCATATGATTTTCCCGAATTTCTGTAAAGTTATAGTTTTTGCTTCTTGCTTTATATTATATTATGATTTTGAGAAATCCGGATGGGATTGGTGCCTACGGTTTGGCTTTTGTGGCATAGGATGAAGTGTGTTTTCGGGTGTAGGTTAATGGTAATTCCGCGATATAGTGAAACTCTGCCAAAATTTCTATGGTTTTTGCAAGTTCGTGTTTTCAGAAGGGGTTTGATTCCGGTTTAGGAAACTAATTCGGGGTTGGGTCCTTTCATGGCATGCTTACTCCTTTTGCTAGAAATTTTGACCGGTGTGCTCGAAGCAAAGCTAAGACCCGATTTAGAAGAATCAACCACTCTGTTTCCCTTTAACCTTTTTTCAGATTCATCAAGTTGGTGTACCTTCTGACTTATGATTTCACGGTCCCTATCTTTCCTTAAGGAACTAAAGTTGTAACCAGCTTTTGCTAATAACTTGTGAGAGTTGGGGTCAAAACCTTCCTCCATTCTTTTGTCGGGGAGAATTCCATGTTCCATGCATTGTATTTTGAGTTGGTTTCACAATTCCTTTTAGAGGAGATTTGGTGGGGTTTACATCACTCACCTTGGGCATAGGCAAAGTCATGGTTTCTTTCAACAAAGTGATGTCTTTCTCTTCAAGCTTCCGTAGAGCTTCTTTGTTTGACTTCACGAGTGGTGATTCACCTTCTTTCCGCTTAGACTTTGGCACATAGCGGAGTAACGGGACTATGACTACGTGTTTGTCATCTGAAACCGACGTATTTTTACTCGATGAATTTTTCGGCTTCTCCTCTTCATAACCCTTAACAATCTTGATTGATGGCGCTTCACTTGGACGTGCTTCTTTCATCGTTTCCTCATCCTTGTAAAATTTGGCATCCATGAAATACGACTCAGCCTTGGTAAAAGGCTTAGAATCCCGTTCTATCATCTTCACTCCATCGTGATCGTATTTGAGGCATTGATGGAGAGTAGAGGGCACCACTCCGTTTTCATGAATCCATGAGCATCCTAAGAGCAAGTTATACGAGGTTCTTGCATCGTAAACAAAAAAATTGAGTCGCTAAAACTAACCTATTAAATTAACAACTTAATAAACTAGCTAAAACGCAATTTTAAAACCATTTGTTGTAGATGTAGAATTGATAAGTAGTGTATCGTTCTTAACCGGGGATTGAGGGTGTTTATATTTATATGTCTACGTTGGAATTAGGGGGGAGCTTAAGAATTTGGTTGTATTATATAACCTACGAAATTGAACGTAAAAATTGGTAAAGTAAACACATAAAGAAATCTTAAGTTTTAACATGTTTCACTCATAGACAAGTAGAAAACAATTATAAACATAAAATCCTAGACATACCTACTTACACCGAAAATAAATTAATTTTAATTACATATTTACAAGTGATCATCACCTTTAGATTAACATAGCCAATCCGACATTACATCGTTGTAATTTCTACGAAATTCTCAACATAAATTATATGTGATTATACATGGTTTTAAGGTATTAGCGAGAGCGCCTATCCTTAGTTATCTAGTGATCTAATCATACATAACATGAAAGAGAGGAACGAAGAGCGTATCACCTAACATGTTATGAAGCTTTAAGTGCTAAGCATATATAAAAATTTAGAAAAGTAAGTTAAGAACACATGGAAGAATTTAATTCATGAAAACGTTGAATCCTTTATTGATAAATCAAAACACACCCCACACGAAGTAAGTACAAGAGAAGGATGGAGTATAGGGTTTATGGTTACACTTTTAGAGTCCGCGAGAGCACTGCAACTTTGAAGTGGTGATTCTCAGGAACTAGACGAAGAGCGCCGATAGATTTTGATCCGAAATCGATGGATTCTTCTTCTTGACTTCCTTGCGTGTGGGGAGGTGAGAGATTTCTAAGCTAAGGCCCGGCTGTCTAAAATATGAGATGATTACAAGTGTGGCCGAGCCTCTTCTATTTATGCAAGAGAAACTAAAGTTTTCCTAACAAAACTAAGTCTTCCTACTTTTCCCAGGTAAAACTAGCAGCTGGCGTTCAAACAAATATTCCTGGAGCTATAGAGCTCCGAAAATTATGATCTTCATCTTGTTAGAAAGAGGACTTCGAGAGATTTCCGGAAAGGTATATGATCACTATATTTCGAGTTGAGATGAATTTTCCATGAGCGGTCGAAGTTACATGTCAGAAAAGTAGATTTTCTTTCCTTATTCCAAACCAAATATCTTCTTTCTTGATATTGTTCTTCAACGCATTTGGAAAGTACTTTCTTGCCAAATTTCCTCTAGGATATTGACTTCAAATATGGCAAGTACGGTTGATTAAATTCGGCAAGAACACCTTCCTAAATTCGGCCACCAAATGCATTCTTGGCTCGAGCAGGAGAACTATCTTCGTGCTTCATTTTAGAAATCATTTGTGTGAACCATTTTAGTAACTTTTATCAAGACCATTTCTAGACTATTTTAAGCATTCCAGAACATTTCGCCATGTCATTTCTAGTTGATTTAGGAAACTTCTTTTGTCAGCTCCGCGATTTCTTCCGGAAACTCTTACCGAGTGAATTCCTGGTTAAAGTAGGAAAGACCATTTTTCTTCGTCAAATTAGGAAACTTCTAGCTTGTTGCATTTTGAGTTCCTTCTAGCTTCTTTTATTGATCTCCTTTATTTATAACCTAAAAAAAGTATGTAAGAACTAATACTAAGGATAAAACGAAGTCAAATGTGGAAGGAAATACGTTAATTATTAAGTATAAAATGTGTTGATCAATCAATCACTTGGAATAAGATGCTCAATTTTAGCTCCCCTGTTGTTAATTCCATCCTGACCATACCCATTGCCCTTCGTCCTCCTTGATTAAAACCTTGAATCATTATGCGGCTTCGGTACAGTTCTTCAAGTCTTATGCCAAGCTGTATCATTGTTAACTATGACATGATGTTTAAAAGCGAAGCCTTTGTCGACCAGCTTGCAATTTATTCTTTCCTCTAGTGCATATCCTGTCATAAATAGTGGTCGATTGTATGGTTTAGAACCCAAACGAAGATCTTCGTCTGTGAAGTAAACTGCATCGCAACACTAGGAGAACATGGCGCATTATTTTGGCTTTAGATTATCAAGTTCTTTGATTAGCGCAGAGTACTTCCCGAAGTCGAGCATGATTTGAATTAGGGCACACCTTTTTGATGCGGGATATTGTAGCAAGTTGTAAAGACTAAAACGCAATGGTAAATGTTGTAGTTGCTTCCACACCTTACTTTCTTCATCTTCTCTCTTCAAATATGCAACACTTGTCTTGCTAGTGGAATCTATTAGATTATCTTCTTGACTTGATGTCATGTGAACAGTCATCTTTTACCCTCGCTGGTTACACTCATTGGCGGAATACTTAAGCTTTGGTGACATGAGCGGGCACGACATGTCAGAATTTGTCTTCCATTTAACATTCTCTTCATGGTCATTCCCTTGAGGGCGTCGAGAATTGGCTACTAGGTTCTTCTTCACTCGGATGTTTGAACCACCTAAAGGACAATTCTTACATGTTTTCCTTCGCGTGACAAGTATCCACCCTTCATCTTCTTCAACTGACTCAACCTCCTAGATAACCGGTGCAACTGCGCTTGATTTGGTCGAGTGTACTTGTTCTTTCGCCTTAGATGTTTTGAATTCCCTTTCCACACATGGTGCTTTCGTCCAAAGGTATGGTCGCTTCCTGGGGGTATGTACACATGGGTTGGTTCAAAAGATCAAAGATAATAAATGTGCAATTGATCTCAACTACCTCGTCCATATCTAGCTCGATTACTTCTCGCTTAACGAGTTTTATGATCAAGTCCTCCAAGATAAAGCACTTCTCAACTGGGTGGCTGATGAGGCGATGATATTTGCAATACTTTGGATCATTGACTCGATGCATTTCTTTAAGCTGCTTGCTTTTCGGAAGTTGTATCACCTTCTTTTCAAGAAAATCTTCTAGCATACCTGCCACATTAGAGTCCAAGAAAAGATAGGTCTTCTCTTCCATATCTTTTAGTGTTCCCTTTTTTACTCATAGTTTCGCAGAGGTTCTTGCTTCTTTACCTCTTTTCGCTCTCGCATGGCGATCTTTATCGTAGCTACGTTGACCATCATTAACTCTTTTGCATATTTTTCGTAGTCTTGTCTTCTTTTATCTCAAAGGCTCTCTCTTTGCATGGGCTAACTGTAGACTCTATTATCCCCTTATGACTAGTTATACTCAACTCCATATCATGAGTGCGTGTGAGAAGCTCTTCAAATATTTGAGGCTTGATCCCTTGCAACATGTACAAAAAGTCAAAGTGCATGCCCTGAATGCACATCTCTACCGCAAATACTTCAAACAATCTATCTTTGCAATCGAGACTTAATGTACGCCAACAGTTGATACAGTCGACCGCATGCAGGCTCATCTTTTCGTTGCTTTATGCTAGTTAGCTACATCATGCTTACAGTGCACCTTGTGCTGTAGAAGCAATTTAGAAACTCGCATTCCATCTGGTCCCAACTATCGATCGACTCTGACTATAAGTCTCTGTACCATTTGAAAGCATTACCCTTTAGAGACCGAACAAATTGCTTGACGAGATGGTCGCCCTCAGTTCTGGCATTGTTGCAAGTTTCGACAAAGTGAGCAATGTGTTGTTTTCAGTTGCCCTTCCCTTCAAACTGTTGGAATTTTGGCAGTTGGTATCCATAAGGCATCCTCAGACTATCAACCCTCTTTGTGTACGACTTGAAATATATGAGAGAGTCCCTAGAAGCACCTCCATACTGAGCTCTTATAGAGTTGTTGATCATATCTTAAATCTCTTGGTAAGTAAAAGAGCTGAGCGGGTTCTCATTGTTCATAGAGGATTCGCCTAGCTTGCTCTTTCCTTTGTTTTGTTGTAGCAGCCCTTTGGCGGATTCATTCTTATGGTTGCTTTCCAATTGACCCTTAAGCTCAGCAATTTGCAAGTCCTTTTCTTCAACGGCTTGGTTCAATTTTTCAACTGAGCTGATCATGCTTGCTACTTGGTCTTTGAGTGAAATTGCTCATGTCATAAAGACTTGCGCTGTTATGGAGTGTGACATAGTATCTGAGTTCACCAATGGATCACCATCTTCTTTGTTGTTGGGTGACCCATTGTAGGATCCCGTACGGTAGTCAGAACGATCAGGTGAATATGACTGAGTCCTTGAGTTGTTGCCGTTTTGAGCACCTCTTTCTTTACTTCAGGAAACACATCCTCCCAAATTCTCCAAGGTGATGACCGATTGGTGAGGTTTTGTTGGGAGAGCCACAAACATTGTGGGTTGAACGTTTGACATGCTTCGAATGATGAGGCCGACATACTCGCTACTTAACCTTGAGATGGTTGACGTAGCTTTCTTCGAGAGAACAACCTCAAGCTTCTTGGAGGCCATTGTTGTAGTTGACTTGGCTTTCTTTGGTAGAACAACTTCAACCTTCTTGGAGGCCATTGTTCGAAATTGGATTATTCAAACTTTCAGAGAAGGAGAAGAGAGGCAAAGAATGTCCCACTAGGCATGCCAATTTGTGGACACGAATTTCCTGCGACGGATCAAACAAGAACACGTGTACAACAAAATTAAAATAGTTTTATTGATTTGCGAATTTGCGGGTTACAATCTTTGTGTGTAATCCTCTGATTCTATCTCCGACGATGTATTCGACTCGATGGTGATTAACACTTGTTCTTGAATCAGATGACGAATTCGGACTTCTATTTGATGCTAGGGTGATGAGCACGTGTTCTTGAATCAAGTGATGAATTTGGACTTGTGTTTGATGAAGAACTGGGTTACTTGGAGGCTTGATAGTTTTTCTTGGGTGCTTGATGGTCCTTTGAACGCTTGAGACTTCAGAGCAACACAGTGACTTTCTTGTGCCTCTCAAGTTTTTTCTCTTGGCTTTGTAAAGACATATTTATAGTGGTCGAGCTCCACTCAATTTGGCAAATGTATTTATGATACGGAATCAAGCGATTTGTTTATTTTATTCAATCAATCAGTTTTAATTGATTGCCTAATATTTTAAGGAAGTAAATAATCCATTTAATACTTGATTTCAATCAGAATAAATCAAGTATCATGATTCCCGATCATATTAAAATTTGATTTCAATCGGAATCAATCTATCCAATTTGGTGTTCTTGCTTTAAAGTTGACTAATTGTCGGCTAACATTAAATTAATGATCTTTTGTCAAGGCACGTAATTTATTTATTATCGGTTGAAATATGAGCCATGTGTGTCGTTTGTGAAAACTCATAGATCGACAAATTTTGATCACGTGACATTTGAATTATGGACCGGCATTTATTTAATGAATTTTATTTTCATTAAATTTTATGTGTCTACAAAGTCACATAACTCGCAAAACAAATTTCTCCATGTTAACCATATACCCAGCAGAAATCTCGAGGTTTGAATCACAAACCTAGCCGGAGACTTATGTGCCCAACAAGAGTGGGATACTAAGGTCGTTATCTATCCTTATGAGTCTGCTAATAGAGCAGCCACATAAGCTCAAGTGTAGAGCTCTTTTTGGACGTTTTTGCTTAGCCAAATATGGGTCATGTGACATATGAATGTTATGGCTAAGTAGAAAGGATAAACTAAGAGCACTCCTTAATAACCTGATTTCAAGACAAAAGTTAAAAGGTTTTTCCCAACCTAACTATAGGTAGAGGCTAACACATGAACAATCAAAACTCTTTTTGCAGAAACCAAAATATGCCCAGTTGATATCTTGGTTTTCGTATCACAAACCTAGCTAGTGCCTTTAACAAATTCCAAGAAAAGTAAAGTCACGAATTACAAGAGAACACTAACTATAGAAAACTTCTTGGGCACAAAGACAAAATAGTCTGACTCAGCAATATGATTTAAACCCAGAAAACCCAGTTTTCAACTTCAATAATAAGATATATATATGTGTGTGTGTGTGTGTGTGTGTGGTTTGACTAAGACAGACGGACTCAGGATAGGAGGTTAGGCAGTCATCGTCAGTCAAAAATTATGAAATGCACATGCTTGATTTACCTGAGTACCATTGAGATAAGTAAGTTCTTTATTTTAATCTTCTTCATTTGTTACACCAATCATTCAAGTAAGATATATTTTATCTACAATAAGGATTTCCAATCAATAATATGCCTTTAAAGTCATGATAGGGATGCAAGGCTCGCTAGCAGCTATGAGTTCCCATGCGAACCAAATCATCATTTTGGGTTAAAGAGGGGCCCACGAAGAAGATCCTCTTTTGGGTCCTATGGAAACTTTAGGCTTCCGTCAAGTATTACATGAGGCCTGATCCATCCTTATATTCTCTAGAATATGTGCGTGGGACCGAGGCGATTTCATCAATCTCGTTAATTCATCTGATATTGGTACGAGTTATTGGATTGTGCTTATTTCAAACTCTGTGTTCGTTGCAAGGCTTCTCTGCCATGTCCGAGGTGTTATTATTACGGCACATGATGTGAGATTGGCGACTGAGGAGGTACTTCATGAAGATGGATTATCCGTAAATGACCGGTTATCAAATATAATACGATTATTAACACATCATTGTGTGATTCATGACCCAAAATCATTTTACTAGATTGATTCTCATTTTAGTGTATCACTATCAAGATCCATTTAATTCTAGGTGTTTTTATTTTCGGCAATCTTTATTGTCCAAATTGTACTCTATTGTATTTCAATAGAATTTTGCGATTACCTAAAGAAAGTATAGCTGGGCTGGACTGGACTGATGGTAATTAGGCATGTGCTAGAGTTCCTTCTCCGCAAACTCGATTCCTTATTTATATTTCCTCTCCGCAAACCCTAGAGTTACGTCTTTCACTTGGAAAATCTGCTGCCACAACAAACTCCCCAATGGCCGGTGAAGTCCCCGCCGACCACGTCAAATCAATCTCGATCTCCGACACTCCAATTGTGCCGTAAGATTTTGTGGGTTGTCTTGTTATATACTCTAATTTTAGTTCATATGATTTCTGTGTGCTTATGATTGTGGTATAGATTAGGTTTGGATGAGAGGTACAAGATTTGTAGAGGCGTCGCAGAGGAGTGTATCCAGGAAGATGAGCTTTGGAATCTGCTTGCTCACAAGCCCGAGTCCATCTGCTACGATGGCTTCGAACCCTCCGGTCGAATGCACATTGCTCAGGTTCTCTTCTTGTATTTTATTTGAATTGAATTGTGTTGTTGCAACTGTTATGACATTATGTGGTCTATGTTTTAATTAGGGTGTCCTGAAAGCGATTAGTGTGAACAAGATGACGGCTAGCGGCTGCAGAGTGAAGATATTGATCACGGATTGGTTTGCAATGCTGAACGCTAAGATGGGGGGTGATTTGAAAAAGATAGAGACAGTCGGGCGCTACTTCATTGAGATATGGAGGTCTCTCGGGATGGATGTAGACAGTGGAAAGGTGGAGTTTCTGTGGGCTTCCAAGGAGATTAATGCGAGAGCTGATGAGTACTGGCCTCGTGTTATGGATATTGCTGGACAATTCAATCTTCCCAGGATCATTAGGGACCAAAATTTGCAAGAATCTAGGTGTATCTGATCTTTTGATTTTCAATATTAATTTCCTGTTCTTCTAAATGGTCAGGTGTTGTACGATTATGGGCCGATCTGATGAGGATGAGTTAACTGCAGCCCAAATCCTCTACCCGTGTATGCAATGTGCAGATATCTTCTTCCTGCAGGTACTTGATGTTTGAAGTTTTCTTTTACCAATAAATATAGTTTTACTTGAACAAAGCATGCTATCTGCAGGTGAAGTATCTGTTAGGGTCACTTGTTACTTGATGCTTCAGTATACGCTGCTTATAGTGATTTTTAAAACGTTACATGAACATGGAAGAATACTTTTCTAAGAACAGTACCCGAGCTATAGGCTATTTCAAATTTTCATACCTCATGTCTCAGTAACCTAAGTTCTAACCATGTCCTTTTATCATACATAGAGTCGATCATCCTGCCAACTGTTATGCTTTAGTAATTATGTTGAAGGATGACTTGGTCTTTTCTGAGTTTTCTACACAGACGATCATATCAAACTTCCATCCTATGGTAGTTTCTTGTTTATCAGCTTTATCTTCTATACTAGATATCTGTGTGCTTCTCCTGTGTTTGAATAGGTGGGTGACAATGTAGTATTTTATACCTTTATCATTGTTAGTTTGGGTCGATTGTTTCTTTGCCCTCGCCTCTGTGATAACTCTTCCCATTCTCCTTCTTGAGCTAATTCGAGGTTTAGAAGGTCTGGGTTCTCTTCTCGTTTGTTTCTCTGTTATTTTGTTCAATTTCCAAATCAGAAAAGAGAAAGAAAACATAAAAATTGAAAAAAAAAATGGAGAAAGAGTTTTTGTTCTTGTGGGATTCAAGAAGAGATTGAATAACTACTATCAGTTCAGGTCCCTGCAGAGGGCTTGAAACACTATAACCACCAACTGAAGAATGAATTTAGTTATACCACTGTGATGTGTGTGCCACATGCAGACCAAGTGTAATTTGAACCATTGTTTGGTTGATCATCTTAATGTTTGATTTCTGCATTAATTGCAAGTACTGTGATTTTTGAAACCACATCTTTCAACATTCTTCATCTGATCTTTGTTCTTTAACTTATAGAAGAAAAACTCTAGTTTATATTCAAAATTAACAAATATTTGATTATATGTGAAATGTTTTTCTTAAATAGGCTGACATCTGCCAGATGGGAATGGATCAGCGTAAAGTGAATATGCTTGCACGGGAGTATTGTTATGGCATCAAGAAAAAGAACAAGCCTATAATCATGTCACACCGTAACATCCTAATTTTAACAAAGTTATTGCAATGCTACTTTTTGTGGTGATATAGTTGCATAGTTTTGGTTTAGTTTTGCTGAATTGATGATATGCAGATATGCTACCTGGTTTACAGCAAGGGCAAGAGAAAATGTCAAAAAGTGATCCATCCTCCTCCATATTTATGGAAGATGAAGAGGTGGGCTATTACTAAATTAGACTCTATGTCCAATCAAAGCAGGCAGATTTATTGAACTATATAATGAAATGGAAGGGAAATACAGTATATTGGTCTTGCATACCATTGAAGTTTAATTATCCTTAATTTTTTTTTTTCACATTTGTGATGAAACTTAGGCCGAAGTGAATAGGAAGATTGAGAACGCTTACTGCCCTCCAGAAATGGTTGAAGGAAATCCCTGTTTGGAATACGTAAAGTACCTCATTTTACCTTGGTTTCATGAGTTCACCATAGAGAGCAGCGGAAAATATTGTGGAAATAGGCAAGTCGCAGACTCGCATCAATTTTAGAGTTATTGAAGTCACCTGCCTAATTAGTGATGGGTTGATGTGTTGCACTCACTTTCCGAGGGAACATTGCTAAAAATCTTCTGTTTTGCTCCTATACAGGACGTTCACAACTTTTGATGAATTGGGTGTTGCTTATGAAAAGGGTGAGGTACACCCTGGAGACCTCAAACTGTCTTTGGAAAAATCTCTGAACAAGATATTGGAGGTACTTTCATTTGTTTCTGCATCATTTGTTTGAATGAAAGACTGCTTTCATTTGTTGGAATGGATGCCTTGCCGTCACATTGTATAGTCTAGTGTATTTACTGTCAGGTTAATAATTTTTTTCTTCCTGACAGCCTGTTCGATCACACTTCAAGAATGATAAATCTGCGAGACAGCTATTACAAAGTGTTAAGGTGAGAACCTTTCTATATCATGGTGCTGCTTTCAATCTCCTTAGTTAACTGTTTGATTGATTCAAACGGAGCCTGTCATCATGGCCACTGAAGCACCGGAGCAATTCCCTTTGACCAAGTGAAATCAATGTTGATCTCCAACTGTTTACTGCAAGAACAGCCATCGAGTTTGTTCCGAATGATTACTGAACCACCTCACAACTAGCTGCAACATGTTTCTGTTTTGCAGGCCTTGATTGCTGAGGCTGAATTAGCTAAAATCTCCCAGCTCCGTCAGAAGCATGCAGCGAAAAGACCTGATTATGCGAATGAGATCATTGAGCTGAAGCTCAAGTTAAAAAGGATGGAACACGAGGCAAAGGAAGCTGTTGAGATGCAAAACTTGGCTGAGAAAACTGTTCATGTGCTCAAGGCTCGTCTGAAGAGTGTCAAAGCTGCCAACTCTGCTGAAAAGGATGCCTGCCAGCACTTGCTATGTGATGAAGTTCTTGAGATAGTTGAACTCTGAAGTAGGGTTGTTAATCGGTAGCCAAACCGAAAATCGAATCGTATTTTTTAATCGGTTCGGTTTGATTCAGTTTTCTTGATTTTTTTTACAAAAAACCGAATGGTTCGGTTATGTTTTTTTCTTTCTGTTTTTTCGGTTTTTTAAAATAAAAACAAACTTTATAAAAAAAATAGTGTTTCTTTCTATTAGTTTCGAAAATTCGAAGATTTTCATTAGCTACTTTTTTCAATAACTTTGTGAAAGTGTGAAATATAGTTTATGTCAAATCGAATCAAACTACAACAAATATAATTAATCACAAATCACACATTCAAAGTTTCAAAGCATAGCAAATGACCAAATGTTTACTGAAAGTTCACATCACAAATTTAGAGTTTCAAACATCAACAAATATAAACTAAAGTCCACACTCCATAGTCCAAATTTAAAGCAATCTACAATCCATCCAAATAAAAATACAATTCAAATATCACATAAAAACACTCAATTGAATTCATTCTCAAATTATACTCAACTTGTCCACCATTCTCACTTTCTTAGTTATGAGGTTTTTTTTGGCAACTTAGCATTCATTTTCTTAAACCTACGAGAATCCCAATAATCATTGTTAAGTATTAAACTATGGCACATACCAAATACTACTTTTATATGGGACAAAGAGAGATACTCTACAATATATCCAACAACACCAAACTTGATTGACGCTTGTAAAACGACGTCGTTTTATTCATTTCAGTTCAAACAGTTCGGTACAATTTTTTTAGAGCCGAAAATTGAAACCGAACCAAATTTTTCGGTTCGGTTTGGTTTTTTTGTTTTTCGGTTTGGTATTTATTCGATTTCAATTTTTTCGGTTACGGTTCGTTTTCGGTTCGATTTTTTTTTTTCAATTTTCAGTTCAATATTAACACCCCTACTCTGAAGCTCCCAATGTTTTTGGATGTAATTTATGTAACAAAGTTCGTGAGGTAGTTGAACTCTGAAGCTCCCAATGTTTCGGGATGTAATTTATGTAATTGTATTATTCTAAATAACCCTATGTGGTAAGGGTATCGACGAGCATCTTAGCTACATGGCATAATAGAGCGGGGATTTTTTTTAGGAAATTACACTTAAGGTCACTTAGAGGCCTTAGTTTAGACATAAGGTTTTTGGGTAAGTTTTACACACATAAGGTCATTATACAATCATTTAAAAAATTCAGTTTCCAATTTTGCCCCTCGTATATATAGATATTTTCTGAATTCAAACTGAATTGAATTCAAAACAAGCTAAACCACCGAAACGGAGAGAGAGGGGAGAGCTTCTGTGTTCTAGAGAGAGCTTCTGTGTTCATCCATTCGAATCAGCTCTGTGTGTTTGTGTTAGTGAGAGAGAGAGAGAGAGAGAGAGAGAGAGAGAGAGGAGGCGGAGAAGTTCCGGCGAAGTTGGGAGGAGAAGTTCCGGCGAATTTTGGGAGGAGTAGTTCTGGCGAATCGGAGGTTTTCGGTGATAAAAGCTTGGGTAAGGTTTCCATTCTGCTCACCTGTAGATATTTTGTGCTTTGTTTTGTTTGATTTGATGTATTGTTTGATTCGATTAAACCGATTTCGATTTTCGGTTTTCCGATTTTGATTCTTCTACTTTGGATTATGTATGGCGATTTGCAGTGATATTATTTTTAGTGTTCGTGTGTGATTGACGTGGTTAATTTGTGTGTTTTGATATTTCGTATAAATTATGACAAGTTACAGACTGTTAGTACTACATCTGTTGAGCGATCATACTAGTGCATCCCATTGAACATACTAGTTACCTGTGCTGTGTGTTCTGTGTGTGTTTTGAGTTGATAGTACTACATCTGTTGAGGGAGAACACTAGTGCATCACATTGAGCACAGTAGTTACATGTTATGTGTGTTCTGTGTGTGTTCTGACTTGATTGTACTACCTTTGTTGATTGAATACACTACTTTATCCCATTGAACACTCTAGTCAGCTGTTCTGTGTGTTCTGTGTGTTCGATAGTGTGAATACACTACTGATGTGTAGTAATGATACTACTTCTTTTTTGTAAGTATTTTTTGTTTTGATTTGCAGATTGGGATCTATGGATTTTGATTTGTATGCGAAGTGCACCTATATCGACAAAACAATCATGTTTGATCTTATGCCTACTAAAAATTTCAGTGATATGGTGATGGAAGTGTCATCGCGTTTTCCTGGCTTGAGATCGTATTCTTTCACTCTTGGTTTCTCATTGCCACGCTATCCGAATTGCATGATATCTTGCGATAGGGATTTGAAATTGATGATGAAGACCATGATCGAACTTGAGGTATCGTCTGTGGATATTGTTGCTAGGGAATGTGGGCAGAGTAGTTCGGGTACTCTTGTGCATTCCTCTTTTGATGAAGCTTCTTCTTCTCTGACTTGCACGTCGTCGTCTTCAAATAATTTTCTGGATGCAAATGATTATTTGTCTTGCTTTAGGCCAGAAGCTCCGATTCTTTACTTGACAAATGAATGGGCAAATTGAAGGTGGTGTTGTCGAGTTTAGGGAAAAGCTGAATCGTTATGCATTTGAGTCTGGTTTTACCTTCAAGTACTTCAGAAATCACAAGGATAGAATTGTTGCACAATGTTCTCAGAATGAAGGCAGCTGTCCCTGGAAAGTTCGTGCTCTAAGATGTAGGGCAAATAAATTTTTTGTCATCCGAGAGCTCAATAACACTCATACATGTACCGCTGGTATTCGTGACCAAAAGAGTAAGCATCTTGGTTCTCATGCCATCAAGTCCATAGTCTGTTCTGAGTTGAAGTCCAATCCTTATGTAAAGCCGAGAGAAATCATGTCAACATTGCAAACTTCTTATGGCTTGCATGTGTCCTATCACAAGGCTTGGTATGCAAGAGAGTTGGCTGCACGTTCTGTACGGGGCAACGAAGGTGACTCCTACTCTCAGTTGTCGTGGTATCGTGAGCAGGTGTTGGCTACCAACCCCGGTTCTCATTGCATCTTGGAGGTGAATCCGCTCACTAGACGTTTTGAACGCTTCTTCTTATGTTTTGGCGGTTGTATTAAGGGGTTCATGTCATGTATGCCTATGTTGTTTGTCGATGCTGCTCATCTCAAGGGCAAGTTCAAGGGTTACATGCTCTGTGCCACTGGAAAGAACGGGAACGAAGGTTCGTTTTTCAGTTTCAGCGATATTGTGTAAAACTAGTAACAGTAGTACTGTCCAAAAACTAGAGTAGAACATTCTGTAAACTACAGTATTACAGACATCAAAGTTTTAGTTATCGTGTACCAAGTCCCAGTAGAGTAGTATTATCCATATACTAGAGTAGTACATTCTGGAAACTACAGTAGTACAATCAAAGTTTTAGTTGGCATGCATAAAGTCCCAGTAGTGTAGTACTTTCAAACAAATAAAGTAGTACATTCTGAAAATTACAGTAGTACTTTCAACCAACCGTTGTAGTGCTTTCCATGTGATAGAAATAAGTATCCAAGTGTTTTTTTTAACTCCATCTCTTAAAAATTTGCAGAATTCTACCCGTTTGCATTTGCTGTTGTGGATTCTGAAAATAAAGCCAATTGGAAGTGGTTTTTCGATCATCTCTACACTATTTTGTCGCCACAAGGAAGGAACATTACTTTCTTCACGGATCGACATGAAGGGTTATTGGATGCTGTGGCTACGACATTCCCCGACTCTCCTCATTCCTACTGTTTCTATCACCTGAAAAAGAATGTGGAAAAGCTTTATGAGAAGAAAAGGGGTGTTTATGACGTCGAAACCATCATTCATGATTTCATGACGGTGGCATACTCTCCAACAGTTGCTTGCTATGAATTCAACCTTCGGAAGTTGTTGATTTCTGGGCAAGATCTTATGAGGAACTTCTTGAGGTCACTGATTTTGGAGAAGTGGTGTAACGCCTTCTTCAAAGGTAATAGATATGGGGAAATGTCCAACAACGTGGCTGAATCTTTCAATAATTGGACACGTGAATTGCGTCGGCTTCCTATTTTTGAGATGTTGGAGGGTTTGAGACAGAAATTGATGGTGATGATGGCTGAAAGGAAGATGAGATCAGAAACTTGGACCTCTACGTTGTGTCCTAAAATGGAGGAGACTTTGAAGGCTAGGATGAATGTGGGGAGGCACTGGACAGTTCGAAGGTCTAGCGAGACTTTGTATGAAGACCAGGCATTAAATATTGTGGCGGTGGATCTCGGGGCATACAGTTGCAGTTGCCGACATTGGCAGATCGATTCTTTTCCCTGTCCCCATGCACTAGCTGCTATACAACATGCCGGTATTGAGTCCATTTACTCTTACATCGAGAATTTCTATGATGTTGGAAGTTACAGGGCTGCCTACGAGTTTGGTATTAAGCCAATACCCAACATTGAGAAGTTTTACTATGATGCTCTGAATGAACCGGCCATTGTGAAGCCTCCGTTGACAAGAATCCCATCCGGGCGTCCAAAGGATACTCGCATGAAGTCTTCCGTTGAAGGTGGGAAGGCGCCAAGGCCAATCAGATGTGGTCGTTGTGGCGAAAAAGGAAGACACAACAGATTGACGTGTACCAAAGTCATCAACAGCTAACTAGTGTCTACGTTACTCACATGTAGTGTATTCAGCAGTCTACAGTAGTACACTCGGCTTGAACAGAATAGGTGCTACCTTAATGTAATTTTTCCTTTGTGCGATTTTTTGTTTCAACATACTAATTCGAGTTTGTTGTTCTTCGGTTTTTGTGATTTTGTGTTGGTCAATTGTTCTTTGTATGCGGCAACAATTTGTGTGTGGAACCAACTACATTAGTACTATCCAACAATAATAGTAGTACAGTCATCATACAACAAATGTAGCACATACTACTGATTAATCGAGTAAGCACCACTGTTTCAGATTAGAAAGTACTACTTCACAAAAATTTAGTGTACTAACACGACTATTGTCCATTGTAAGCACTACTCCAAAACATTAAGTGTACTACTTCAACACATGTGTAAGTACTACTGTTTCACAACCGAAAGTACTACTTCACAAAAATGTAGTGTATTACTAACACTACTGCAGTTTCTAGCAAGTACTACTAACAAACATCCTGGGTACTACTTAAACACAACGCAACTACTAGTATTCAGTACATCAGACCATAACAGAAGAATGTACTACATGAAGCCTAACAGAACAGAAAGAACATAAAGAACTAATTGGGTTTTGCTGTGCTTCTAGTGTTTCTTCTTGCAACTCGGTAATCATAAAGCGGGTCCTTTGTTGTAGTCTTCCTCTTCTTGGTCTTGACAGCTTTTATCATCGAAGGAGGTGACTTCCGCTTGCTTGTTTCAACCTTCCCACTGCGCGACCTCAGTTGTCGTGTCGCTGCGAGGGCCATGCTATCATTTTTAAATTTCGATCTGATCTCATATGCATCTTCACTGCTGCCCTGCTTATCATCAAATTCAAAACAAACAAAAAAATCAACAAGAGTAGTACATTCTGAAAACAAAAGTATTACAGGCATGCACAAAGTCCCAGTACAATAGTACTATCCAACACCTAGAGTAGTACTATGTGAAAACTACAGTAGCACATGCAATAAACTGTTGTAATGTTTTTCGCAGATTTCTGAAATTAAATCAGTAAATGCACTAATACAGAACATACCAGGTTGATTTCTTCATCTCCGGCTTGTTCTTCACCTTCTTCTTCTTCTGCTTCTTCTTCTTCATCATTTTTTTCTTCATCTTCATCTTCTGCTCCTTCTTTTGCTGTTTCTTCTTCTTCTTCTTCCACTGCTTCTTCTTCTTCAGCTTGTGTCTCTTCTTCTTCAGCTTGTGTCTCTTCTTCGTCTGCTTGTCACTACAAGAAAATGAAACATTACCGGCGAGATTCCGGCCAACAAGGCCGGCGACCGGAAAAGTCACCGGTAATGTCCATGATTACCGGCGACTTACTCCGTCGCCGGTAATGTCGCCGGAATCTCGCCGGTAATGTTCCAAAACATTACCGGCGACTCCAACCGTCGCCGGCAATGTCAAGCCGAACATTTCCGGCGATTTTCCGGCCGGAATTTCGCCGGAAATGTGTGGCTAGACATTGCCGGCGACGGTTGGAGTCGCCGGTAATGTTCCAAAACATTACCGGCGAGATTCCGGCGTAAAGTCGCCGGTAATGTCTTCATTTCCGGCGACTTACTCCGTCGCCGGCAATGTGTCTTATATTAGATGCCGAATGGGGCAGCTCGATCATTCAATCATTTTGATCGAAAAAAATCCAGAGAAATCGAAAGAAGGAAAACGTACGCTCTGAAATCGATCATTCGGTATATTGTCAAAATTAAGGCGCGCGTCGAAAACTCGATCACTCGGGAAGCTATATATATAGGTAGGTGTATATATATATATATGTATATGTGGTATATATATATATGTGTGTGTGTTGATCAAATCCAATTCGTGAGATATATATGAAATGTTGTTGATGTACGGTCACCGAAACGAGAAAACAGCTTGTAGTTAATCTTGTGTCTGAATCAATGACTGGTATTATCGTATTGTTATCGGAGCCAGGCTTAACAGAGCCTCCTACCCAGTCAAATACGTTTTGAATTGAAAAAAGGAGAATACTATCATCGAGTACTGAATCGAATTCAGAGATTAGATCGATATATATACATATGCATGCATGTGTTGATTTAATTAGAATTGAATTGAGATATGACGTCGATTATTAGTAGTGAATGTGTGTATATATATATAATTAATACGTAAAATTGTTAGAATTTTCAGGATGGACAAGAGTTGGATGAGCCTCGAAAGATGGGATGTCAGATATCACCAGGGAATTAGGAGTTTTGTGGATTTTGTGAAGGCTAATTGTGGAGACACTACACTTCATTATTGCCCGTGTAAAGAATGTAAGTGTTTCAGCGATCGATTTCGATTTCCCATTGATAAAGTCCAGAGGCACCTGAGTAAATACGGGTTTTGGGATAAGTACACTTGTTGGATTTATCACGGTGAAACATCGGTAGCGGGTCCGCATGATCATGGAAAATTTGGTGAGAGGGCCAGTCCACGCTATGATCATGGAGACTTTGCTGAGAGGGGCAGTTCATCCTATGATCCAACATCGATGTTAATCAATGATATGTTTCCTCATGAGAGCGGTGTATTTGCTGATGAAGCACCAAATGTCCCTCCCGTCGTTGAGGGTTTCCCCCATATCGAGCCAGTCGAACCATTACCTGGAGCTCATGTCAACACAAGCGGTATGGACAAGTACAACAACCTGATTGCATTGCAACAGACTCCGTTGTACGACGGTTGTAGTAAGACTGTTCTTGAAAGTGTGATGGGAGTGATGCAGCTAAAAATGGAGAACAAAATGTCTGTCAAAGCTGTTGATTCTTGGTTGAAGTGGACTGCTTCGCTACTGCCACCCGGTCATCGTCTTCCTACCACTCATCATAAGGTGCGACATATCCTGAAAGATCTTGGGCTTTCCTACATCAAAATCCATGCATGCAGATATGATTGTATTCTCTTATGGGGAAAAGATCTCGAAGACCTTGAAGCCTGCCCGGTATGTTTTACAGAAAGGTATAAGTTGACTCCTGCAGGCAACAAGAAAGCTGTGAAGATACTTCGATATTTCCCGCTTATTGATAGGCTGGAGCGGTTGTTCATGTGTGCTTTCACGGCCGAGGCAATGAGATGGTGGGCTGAGAGGAACTTGCCTGACGATGACACCCTTATACACCCTTCCGACGGAGAGGCTTAGAAGCACATGGTCAGGGAGTTTGATCATTTTGCAGCAGAGGTCCGAAATGTTTGGCTAGGGCTCTCATCTGACGGATTCAACCCTTTTGGCAACATGAGTCTTCAATACAGTATATGGCCAGTTATTTTGGTACCGTACAATCTTCCACCATAGATGTGCATGAAGAAGGAATACAATATGCTCACTCTGTTAATTCCGGGTCCGGGTTATCCAGGAAAGTGTCTCGATATGTATTTGAGGCCTTTGATTGAGGAGCTTAAGTACCTGAGTGAGTGTGGCCACCCCACTTACGATAGGTTCAAAAACGAGATGTTCCAGATGTATGCCATGCTTGTTGGCATCATCAGTGATTTTCCTGCCCGCGGTATGTTGTCGGGCAACGTTACCAGGGGTTACAGGGCTTGTTCAGAGTGCATGACGGTTGATTGTTGCAGTCCTCATTGCAGTAAAATTGTTCAGATGCGTCACCGTTGTTGGCTTCCATATGATCACCCATTTAGGCAGGATCCAGACGCATTTGATGGGACTGTGGAAACAGGTGTGGCACCCAGGCGATGGACAGGGGAAGAAATTTTGGAAGTGTTGAATGAATATGATTTTGGCCAGCTGAGCAATCATCCTGACATACTGGCGTCAATTCAAGAGAAGCCCGAAAGGTATAAGTTTTGGACACACAAGAGCATATTCTGGGAACTCCCCTACTGGCCCAGGTTGCCTATCAGACATTACCTAGATGTCATGCACATAGAGAAGAATGTGTGTGAAAGTGTGGTGGGCACAGTTCTTAACTTGGAGGGGAAAACAAAAGACATCCCTAAGGCACGCATTGATCTGAAAGCAATGGGTCTGCGGAAACATTTGTGGTTAAGAGATGGTAAGAGAAAAATGCCGCAAGCTCCGTACACCGTAAAGCCGAAGCATAAGCATGAAATTTTTCGGTGGCTGAGTAATGTCAGGTATATATTCTTATGGCTACGTAGGAATTTGGCATTAAATTTTTACCGGAGTATATATGGTTATATGCGAGAAATATAACCGTTGCATATATATGGCTTTATCTATATATATGCAGGTATCCTTATGGCTATGCAGGAAATATAAGCAGGTGTGTTAACTTCCGGGACAATAAGATGTACGGATTAAAGAGTCATGACTGCCATATACTGCTTCAACGCCTTTTCCCTATTTTCATTCGAGGGTACATGCCCAAAGAGGTGGTGGAGCCGTTGGTGGCCTTATCAAGGTTCTTTCAGAAGTTATGCACCAGGGAAGTTAAAAAAGCAGACCTCAGGGAGATGCAAGATGACATCATTTTTATCATGTGCAAGCTTGAGAGGATATTTCCCCCAAATTTTTTCGACATAATGCCTCACCTAATGATCCATCTTCCCGAACAATTGTTGCTTACCGGTCCCGTACACTACACTTGGATGTATCCCATGGAAAGGTACAAATGATTCATAAATTTGGTTTGCCTATGTTTTTATATGTAAATTCTTATTTTTTAAGTAAGTTAACATGCACTTGTTAACTTGTAGACAATTGGGAGCCTACAAGGACTATGTGAAGAATAAATATGCACCTGAAGGGTGTATCGCTGAAGCATATCTTGTGCACGAGTGTGTAACGTACACCAAAGTGTACTTGGAAAATGTAGAGGACCCCCAACAACAGATGCCGTTAGATGAACCCCAGTTCAACCTTTCTATCATCTCCAGTGACGTGGTAGTACAGGGAAGCTTGCCAAAGTCGTACAAGTTGGATGGAAATGAGGTAGCCATTGCCCACTGGTCGGTACTGATTAACTGTGAAGAAGTACAATATTGGAAAAACTATCATCTTCACTGCCCTGCTATTGCCGGAAATGTTGATTACCACAACAAGACGTTTGCAAACTACTTTGGTCAATGGGTAAGTATATGTGTATATGTCTATTTTTATATATATCCTTACATAGCATGTATGTATGTACGTGGTTTTGTGGTTTCAAGATGACATAATTTCTTCTGTACGTATTAATATATGGACGTTTTCAGATGAACCATGTAGCAGATGATGGTTGCCCAGAGTGGTCAAACGAATTGAGGGTCCTGGCGATGAAACCGATAGCTTCAAAAGTTTACTCGATGTGTCAGGTCAATGGCGTGAAATTTATATGTGAAAATCGAGACGACCGACTGAAAACACAGAATTTTGGGGTGATGGTCCATGGTGGGCAGGATGGCGTTGACTATTACGGTGTCCTTCATTCAGTTGTTGAACTAATTTATGGGAACCACATGAAAGTGCACTTGTTCAAGTGTAGATGGTTTGATACTAGCCCGGAGAACACAAGGACCGATCAGTACGGAACATTTTCGGTGAATACTGCTACTACCTGGTATGAAGATGACCCTTTCGTTCTTGCCTCATCAGTAAAACAAGTGTTTTACCTTGACGATCTTCTTAACAAAGTCCCGTGGAAGGTGGTTAACCATGTTGCTCATAGAAACATATACAGTGCTGCCACACTTGGTGATACCGCAGATGATAAGGAAGTTACTGCATACCAAGAGCCGAACGCTTTTGACATTCCGGAATCATCTATGATTCGCCTTAATAATGTGAGATCTGGGAGTGTGGTTCGAATTACTGGAGCAGAACTTCTCGATGTTAATCCATATGAAGTTGACGCTGATTCAGATGACGAGGAGCGACACATATTGCCAGAGGTTACCTATGAAACCGAGTCAGACTCAAGTGATGAAGATGATTACGATTATCATCCTTAGTACGTTGGAAATTGTAGTCGGAAATTGTAGTCGGAAAATGTACGTAGTAAAATGTACATAGTAAAATGTACGTAGTAAAATGTAGTTGGAAATTGTAGTCGGAAAATATACTCGGAAATTGTACGTAGTCGGAAATCGTAGCCGAAAATCGTAGTCGGAAATTGTAGTCGGAAATCGTAGTCGGAAAATGTACTCGGAAATTGTACGTAGTCGGAAATTATACGTAGTCGGAAATTATGTAGTCGGAAATTGGTCGATCGGATAATAGTCGACAAATAATGACATTACCAACGAGTTAGCAACTCGTGGGTAATGTCATTACCAACGAGTTGCTTCTCAACTCGTTGGTAATGTCATTACCAACGACGTTGACCTACCTCGCCGGCAATGGTGGCGGTATAGGCAGCTCGAGCTCGATCTCCTCCTCCCCATTTCTCTTCGGCCTAATT
The DNA here is from genome assembly GCA_946800695.1 of Geum urbanum. Lineage (NCBI taxonomy): Eukaryota > Viridiplantae > Streptophyta > Magnoliopsida > Rosales > Rosaceae > Geum > Geum urbanum. The sequence goes on along the minus strand of OX327017.1, from coordinate 17,361,701 downwards.
CGAATCTCTCTTCTCTCTCTTAGGACGAAATTCTCACCTCTCCCCTCTCCTCAATCCTCTCTTCTCTCTTCCCTCTCCCCTCTCTTCCTCTCCTCCCCTCTCTCCTCCCCTCTCTCCTCCTCCCCTCCTCCTCTTCCTCATCCCCTCACCTCCGTCGCCGGCACAGTTGGGTCGAGCTCCACCATGCCAGGTTTGAGCTCACTCTCTCTCCCTCTCTCTCTCCCTCTCTCTCTCTCTCATTCCACATTTTTTTTTGTGTATTTTGATTAATTAATTTTTGATAATTGTGGGATGTATATATGTATGCATGTGGACAATATTTGTAAAATGTAATTAAGGTATGTTTGAAAATTGTGGGAAAAAATGTGGATAATTGTGGGGTGAAGGAACATTATATGTGATGTATATATGTGAAAAATTAATTAATATATATGGAATGTATATATATACGTATGTTTGCAAAATGTGGAAAATTAATTAGCTAGGGTGAATTGGATTAATATGTGATGTATATATATATGTGTGAATTAAGGTGAATGATCGATGTATACAAACTGTATATTTGATGTATATATATGTGAAAAGTTTAAAGCCGGAAATGATGTATGTATATATGTTAATTTAGGTGATATAGTTGTTAATTTAACGTATAATAGGTGAAAAAATTGTTCGGAATTTAACGTATAAATTAAGGTGATATAGTTGTTAATTTAACGTATAAATTAAGGTGAAAAATCGGAATCGGAACAGTTTGGAACCGGAACGGTGTGGAATCGGAACCGTTTGAAACCGGAACCGTTTGTAACATAACGGTTCCAGTTACAAACAGTTCCGAATCCAAACCGTTCCGGTTCCAAACTGGGGTTTTATAACAAACTGAAACCGGAACGGTTTGGAACCGGAACTGTTTGTAACTGGAACCGTTATGTTACAAACGGTTCCGGTTACAAACAGTTCCGGTTTCAAACTGTTCCGATTCCACACCGTTCCAGTTCCAAACTGTTATAGAACCCCAGTCGGTTCTGAACCGGAACTGTTTGTAACCGGAACCGTTTGTAATATAATGGTTCCAGGTTCAAACGGTTCCGGTTCCAAACCGTTCCGGTTCCGATTTGTTATAGAACCGAATCCATGACTATTACGGTGCCCATGCCAGGAGGTTTTGCGACTAATTGGCTTCGGAGAGGTTCCCGAAATAGTGGAGGGAACAGTAGTCAAGCTTCCTCCTCGCCCGCAGTTAGCAACACGCCCAGTGGGCCAATGATGAGTGCTCGCACGAGAGCCTTGCTAGAGGCGCGAGCTGAGGAGGAAGCTGCACGATCAAGAGCCGTGCAACCGGAAGTTGAGCCTCGAGCCTCAGTCTCCAGACGCTCAATCAGCAGACGTCCCTCCGGTGGCAGAGCCTCAGACGAGCGACAGTCAACGGGGGCATCAGAAACTCCCTCAATCCGAATGCCCCATATTCGCCCGGTGCCTACTCCCGTTTCACGGGAATCATCTGAGACACATGGTGGTGCTGGCGCCTCATCGTCCAGGCCTCGTCTATCTCCGCCGTCCGGTCTCTTCCTACCCGACGAGATTCCTATCATCCCTGAATTCAATGATAGGGGGATGCCTGTTTATATTGAAGGACGGCCGGAGTTCCTGACCGTGGAGGAAGCGTATAACTTCCTCCTGTTCGACCCCGTGTATCTTTGGAGTGTGAGGTGCACCAACCAACAAACGGACGATGGAGGTAAATTTTATTTAACATCAGATTGATTACTTAATTATTACTTAAGACTTGCGATAGGTTCAATTAATGATATCAATTTGTTGACATTATATTATTAGGCAATTTCGTTAATGGGACTGGAAAACGGAAAGGGGCTAGAGGCACCTGCACCGGGAAGAGACTTGAGCAGGCCACCGGCGGAAGGAAAACGCCCATAAGGGCCAATGAGGATGGCGAGGTGATCGAGGCATTCGACACCACGCGCAAATATGTCAGCATGGCCGGTGCGATCGTGCGGGACAAGGTCCCAATGCTTTGGCCAGATTGGGAATCTGTGCCTATCTACGTGAAGATGCAAGTGCATAATGCACTCAGTGTGAGTAAAATCGTATTTTCATTACGTAAATTTTACATTTATTAATTAAGTCCGAATAAATATATAATTTTACCTTTTATATATTCATATTGCAGGTGTGGTTTGACGTGGATGAAGTTCTTATTCACACGTGGGTAGAGCGTCAACTACATATGAGGTGATGGGCTTCGACTTATTTGAATATATATCGAGTTAGATTTTTGTTTATCAAGTGTTTTAATATCTCTAACTTTTTTTCCTTGTTTTAATATAGGTATAAAGAGTGGAAGAACGAGCTTTCTTCCCATTACACTGTATACTAGGAGCTAGGCCGAGGTTCTACCCCTAGCGAATTCCGGTTTAGGGAGTACGAGTGGCTGTGGCTGATAGCCCACTTCGAGCACCCAAAAGCTCGGGTATGCATCCTTAATATATCTTACAAGCCTAATGTATCGTATCAAATTGAAATAGTTAGTTACTAATGTTTTTTCATATGTTTATCAAACAAGGCGATTTCGAAGACGAACCGGGCGAATAAATTGAAAAACGCCAGGGCCCATCATGCAGGTTCACTCAACTACATGGGTTTGTCGACTAAGGCGCAGCAACAACAAGAGGTGAACCCGTTGGTGTATATTCATCAGAAGTTCTACCCGCAGTGCCCTGAAGAAGCGGTAAGTCTTTCGCCTCTCCATGTGTTGATAAAACTATTTTTCGATATTAATAGATTTTGTTAGCTAATACGTTGTTCATTTTCGCTTTTCAATTAGTCGAGAGTGGAGGAGGCGACCGCAGAAGTGACCATGAGTATAGCTCGGACTAACCATCCTGACTGCTCCGAGGAAGAAGTCACCCAGTATGCCTCTCAGATCGATCCGCTTGATCCCCCGATAGTGGCTCGGATCATGGCAAAAGCGTGCGAGACTGGAAAGAATACCTACTACTGTAGGGGAATGGGCACAGTGGACGAAGGACTATTGAAGAACACTTCAGAATACTCTACCAGGTCAAGAAGTTCAACTTCTAGTCGTAACCTCGCGGCGGAGCTTCATAGGACGCAGAGAGAGTTGGAGGTGCAAAAGAGGTAGATGGCCGAGTACCAAATGCAGCAGACACAGGTGCAGGCTCAGATGTACACATGGATGCGGACGATGTACGAGGCTCAGACTACCGGACAACCGTTCCCCACACCTCCCCCGGTCCCTCATATCCCTAGCTATGCACCACCACCACCGCACCAGTCAACGCCAGAGCAAGACCAACTAATGTAGGGGAATGGGCACGGTGGACGAAGGACTATTGAAGAACACTTCAGAATACTCTACCGGGTCAAGAAGTTCAACTTCTAGTCGTAACCTCGCAGCGGAGCTTCATAGGACGCAGAGGGAGTTGGAGGTGCAAAAGAGGTAGATGGCCGAGTACCAAATGCAGCAGACACAGGTGCAGGCTCAGATGTACACATGGATGCGGACGATGTACGAGGCTCAGACTACCGGACAACCGTTCCCCACACCTCCCCCGGTCCCTCATATCCCTAGCTATGCACCACCACCACCGCACCAGTCAACGCCAGAGCAAGACCAACTACTGTAGGGGAATGGGCACGGTGGACGAAGGACTATTGAAGAACACTTCAGAATACTCTACCGGGTCAAGAAGTTCAACTTCTAGTCGTAACCTCGCAGCGGAGCTTCATAGGACGCAGAGGGAGTTGGAGGTGCAAAAGAGGTAGATGGCCGAGTACCAAATGCAGCAGACACAGGTGCAGGCTCAGATGTACACATGGATGCGGACGATGTACGAGGCTCAGACTACCGGACAACCGTTCCCCACACCTCCCCCGGTCCCTCATATCCCTAGCTATACACCACCACCACCGCACCAATCAACGCCAGAGCAAGACCAACTACTGTAGGGGAATGGGCACGGTGGACGAAGGACTATTGAAGAACACTTCAGAATACTCTACCGGGTCAAGAAGTTCAACTTCTAGTCGTAACCTCGCAGCGGAGCTTCATAGGACGCAGAGGGAGTTGGAGGTGCAAAAGAGGTAGATGGCCGAGTACCAAATGCAGCAAACACAGGTGCAGGCTCAGATGTACACATGGATGCGGACGATGTACGAGGCTCAGACTACCGGACAACCGTTCCCCACACCTCCCCCGGTCCCTCATATCCCTAGCTATGCACCACCACCACCGCACCAGTCAACGCCAGAGCAAGACCAAGGTAGCCACCGAAATTCAAATGAGTACATGGATTACTTCAACCCTGATGACCCGCAAGTTCCTGGACCTGACCTGTAGTTGTAGTTAATTTTTGTATCGTCGTTGCTATTTGTACTGTACGTTGGACATTTATGTTGAACTTGTATGGCTGTCTTTGCTATGTGTACTGTTGAACTTGTATGATTGTACGGTTTATGTCTTTCAATGCAGGTTATGGAATTGGGCCCAATCCAGAACCGCATTTTTTTTTCAAAATTTTTCCCCACATTGCCGGCGACATGGACTCGAGTCGCCGGCAATGTCTCACATTTCGGCCACGGCGGCGCTGCCATTGCCGGCGACGGCGTTTCCCGTCGCCGGCAATGTCAACACCGGCGGGGAATCTCCGGCGACGTCATTGCCGGCGACAAGTCGCCGGTAATGTCAATTCCGGCGAAAAAAAAGGACAAGGCCGGCGACGGCAGGTCGCCAGTAATGTTTCCATTTCTGGTAGTGTGTGTCTCTTCTTCGTCTGCTTCTTCTCCTTCTGCTGTTTCAGTTTCTTCTTCTTCTTCAGTTTCTTTCTCGTTATGTAATCAGATTGGAAACAACACTCTAAGTGTTCTGGAAATTGAATTAAGAGAAAAACACTTTACCAGATAGAGTCAATGACCTCCTCTTCTGTTGAGTTGTTTCCCTCCGAAAAAGGAACTTGAGAATCCATAAGCTTAATTTGGTCTAGCTCACGCTGAAGCTCCTTGTTCCTCGACTCCAACGAAGCAATCTTGGTATAGGCCTCTCCGAGCAGCTTGTAAGCTTCATCTCGTTCCTTCAAGGAGTTCTCTTGGGTGGTGGATGTCTTGCCTTTCATCTTCGACTTCATAATCTCCACTTTCTTGGCGCATTCATCCTTTTCGCGTATGAACTTGTCGACCATTTGCATCCAGAATTGATTTTGCTCTGCCATCTTCACTTTCTGGTCTTCAAGTTTGGCGATCATGTTTTGAGCGTCGTCAACCTCCTTCTGTGTTGGAGATGACTGTGATGCTGCCATATCTTGGAGAGAAGCGATGATTTCAACAAGGTTCTCCTGGGCTCTCTTCTCCCTCTCCATCAACTCTTCCCTGGATATCTCCTCCTTCACATCTAAATCACAAAGCACGAATTCATACAACAGAACACAGGAAGCACTACTCTAGACAACAGTATATACTACTAGTGTTCAATGTATATACTACTGAATTCAAAACGTTGATACTTACCCACATATTGAATGATGGAGCATCCATGCTCTCTTCAAGTAGGTGTAAGTTGTCGTCCCTCACCCGTACCTTCTCATTTTTGATCTGCATCTTTTCTTCTAGCTCCTCGTCAAAGAGCTTGCTTAACTGAGTGTGCAGCTTCATCAGCTTCCAGTGCGCAAATCTGAGAGGATAACCCTTCCTTGATGCGACTCTTTCACAGATTGCTGTCCTTTCAGCAACCCAATACTGTTCCAGAAAAAATACACTATTAGAGACCACATCACATCACACAAGCACACTATTGTTCTAACATATATACTACTGCTGACCACGCTTCTCACTATTGCTGACCACACTATATACTACTGTTGACCACACAATATACTACTCATGTCTACAAATACACTATTAGAGACCAATACAGATTTCTCCATTAAGATACACAACCAGGGAACAAGGGCATACCATAATTAGTGAGAAACAACCAAAAAGAGAAGTCAGGTTCTCTTTCGATTTGTCCAGCCCTTTCTCCAGATAATTCAGAACCATCTTCGCCCAATTGTAATTATGAAGGCCATCTAAAGCTTGAGCCACATTGATTATGCTGCAGGTGACTATGGAAGAGGAGTTAGCGAAGAAGAATGTGGACATCACATAAATAACCAACCAGATTGCAGTGTCGTTGTCATTCTTCTTTCCGAGGGCAGCCATCTCGAGAGCCTTATCAAGTTTTGATATCGGCATACAATCCTGAATCTTGTATCTTTGCAGGAAGCTTTAATCGTGTCTTCTCTCAGTCTTGGAATCCATATCATGGATCATGACTGGAGCATCAAGATCAGAAACAAAACACATGTAAATAACACTAAACTAGAAGAATCACTTAAAAGTCAAACGTACTAAGACATTAAAGTAGAAGAATCATACCCTTAGCTGGAAGACCAAAGATTTTTTCAACATCATCTGTTGTGAGACGATGTTTCTTCCCACCAATCAAGAATGCTCTCTGTTCAACATCCCAAAATCGTGCTATTCTTGTTATATCGTCAATTGATTTGTGGGAATCATCAGATGTCATCAAGCCTTGTGAAAACAACCATATGAAACTGCCAAATGGTGTTTTTTGCAAGATCCTCACTGTTTTCGATGGCAATTTTGTATGCAGTTTAGCCATGATATTGCAGAAGCCTCTCAATGATGATCTGATTTGGACCTTGGGTTTTTTAGGGTCTTCGTTTTGTGCATTTTCTGCAAAACAAAAAGACAGACCATCAAAACAGTTATACAAACTACTCACAGAACAGTTCTACAAACTACACAGAACAGTCCCACAAACTACTAACAGAAAGCAGTACAAACTACTCAGGACAGTAGTACAAACTAGTTAAGAGAAAACAACAAACTACTCATCACAGGACTACAAACTACACACAACAGTTCTACAAACTACTAACAGAAAGCAGTACAAACTACTCAGGACAATAGTACAAACTAGTTAACAGAAAACAACAAACTACTCATCACAGGACTACAAACTACACACAACAGTTCCACAAACTACTAACAGAAAGCAGTACAAACTACTCAAGACAGTAGTACAAACTAGTTAACAGAAAACAACAAACTACTAACAGACAGATCCACACACTACTAACAGACAGTTCTACAAACTACTAACAGAAAGCAGTACAAACTACTCAGGACAGTAGTACAAACTAGTTAACAGAAAACAACAAACTACTCATCACAGGACTACAAACTACACACAACAGTTCCACAAACTACTAACAGAAAGCAGTACAAACTACTCAAGACAGTAGTACAAACTAGTTAACAGAAAACAACAAACTATTCATCACAGAACTACAAACTACTAACAGACAGATCCACACACTAAATCCCTCACCTGCATGAGCTGCACTTTGTTGCTTCGAGCGGCGCTTTTTACCAAGGCCAGGGTTTGAAGCCGGAGGAGCCATTGTCTTGAAGCTGCCGGGAGGGGGAGAAGACATTAGTGTTAGAGAAAGAGACAGAGAATCAAACCTGAGAGATAGAAAGAGAGACAAAGAGAGAGAGAGAGAGAGAGAGAGAGAGAGAGAGAGAGAGAGAGAGAGAGAGAGATAGAGAGAGAGACAGAGAGTGAGTGAGAGAGAGAGAGAGAGTGAGACCTGAAATTGAGGGAGGGACACGGTGGCGTTTGACTGTAGGGGTGGCGTCGGACGGCGTCGGGCTCGTTGGTGATCGGAAACCACAGGCTTGCGACGGCAATCGAAGCGGAGATGGAGGCTGGGCTGCTGTGACGGAATGGGTAGAATCACAGTGAAGAGGGAAAAGAGAAATGGAGCTCTTCTAGGGCACGGTTTAATTTTTGCTTTTCGTTCTGATTTTCAGGTGTGAAGGAAGAGGGAAAAGAGAAATGGCATTCAGCGTAAATTAATCAAATTTCAAGGTTTTTTGTTTTATCAAATGGCATTAATTATGAAAGAAAAGTAAGGTGACCTTATACGTAACTAATCTTACGTAAGTGACCTTATACATATTTTACCCGATTTTTTTTTCTTTAATTATCTATGCTATTTATTAAGAGAATATAAGTGTTCTTTATTTTTGGTTTTTCTTGCACTTTACCTATCAAGTGTAGTAAAATAATTAAGGGTTTTTATTGTAATTTGCAAATAAAATTATATTATATTTTTCATTTTATCACCCTTATATCTATGATAGTTTTCTCTGGGGTTAGTTTTGATAGTGGTAATTTGATTTGTCCTTTCATGCAACAATTTGTATAGTTCAATTCCTTTCTGACTTTTGCCTTCAGTTTCTCATCAATTGTCGCCAGAATCTTCGTAACCATCAATAACACCTACGCGACACAGTAACATAAAATAAATAGAAGTCAACCCCTAAAGTCAGCCCCTGCGAAAATTGCACACCAAACAATCATAACATAATGCAAAATAGGCCTATATAAACAACAGAGCACAAACATAACTAAAACTGAACGATATTAGATGGTTGATACCATATACTACATAATCGCTAGCTCTCCACTGAATACTAATTCAAAAACAATAGCAGCAAAAAATAACATTGAGATCTTATAATTAATTAATAAACAACAGTAATATAACAAATAGAAATTGTAAAACCATAACACCAATGTAAAACTATTTATCATTAGTACAAAACAATATACAATAAATAATCCATGACATGCAAACACAATATATAACTACTGTAAGTACTATGGATACACACGAGTAAATAACCACAAACAAATACATGATTAGAAGTGCCACTGCCACCAACTTGCATAAAGAAACGCAATAAATCAATCCCATAATGCCAACAATATAAGTCTGGTCTCTCCACTAAATATTGATTCAAACAATTGCAGCAAAAAAAATACATTGAGATCTTATAATCACACTACCAGAAATGGAGACATTACCGGCGACTTGTCGCCGGCAATGACGTCGCCGGAGATTCCCCGCCGGTGTTGACATTGCCGGCGACGGGAAACGCCGTCGCCGGTAATGTCCGAGACATGACCGGCGACTCAAGTCGCCGGTGATGTCTTGGACATTACCGGCGACGGCGTCGCCGGCAATGGCAGCGCCGCCGTGGCCGGAATGTGAGACATTGCCGGCGACTCGAGTCCATGTCGCCGGCAATGTGGGGAAAAATTTTGAAAAAAAAACGCGGTTCTGGATTGGGCCAAATTCCATAACCTGCATTGAACCGGATAAACCGTACAATCATACAAGTTCAACAGTACACGTAGCAAAGACAGTCATACAAGTTCAACATAAATGTCCAACGTACAGTACAAATAGCAACGACGATAAAAAAATTAACTACAACTACATGTCAGGTTCAGGAACTTGCGGGTCATCAGGGTTGAAGTAATCCATGTACTCATTTGAATTCCGGTGGCTACCTTGGTCTTGCTCTGGCGTTGACTGGTGCGGTGGTGGTGGTGGATAGGTAGGGATATGAGGGACCGGGGGAGGTGTGGGGAAGGGTTGTCCGGTAGTCTGAGCCTCGTACATCGTCCGCATCCATGTGTACATCTGAGCCTGCACCTGTGTCTGCTGCATTTGGTACTCGGCCATCTGCCTCTTTTGCTCCTCCAACTCCCTCTGCATCCTATGAAGCTCCGCCGCGAGGTTACGACTAGAAGTTGAACTTCTTGACCCGGTAGAGTATTCTGAAGTGTTCTTCAATAGTCCTTCGCCCGCCGTGCCCATTCCCCTACAGTAGTAGGTATTCTTTCCAGTCCCGCACGCTTTTGCCATGATCCGAGCCGCTATCGGGGGATCAAGCGGATCGATCTGAGAGGCATACTGGGTGACTTCTTCCTCGGAGCAGTCAGGATGGTTAGTCCGAGCTATACTCATGGTCACTTCTGCGGTCGCCTCCTCCACTCTCGACTAATTGAAAATGGAAAATGAACAACGTATTAGCTAACAAAATCTATTTCCATCTTCAAAAATAGTTTTATTAACACATGGAGAGGCGAAAGACTTACCGCTTCTTCAGGGCACTGCGGGTAGAACTTCTGATGAATATACACCAACGGGTTCACCTCTTGTTGTTGCTGTGCCTTAGTCGACCAACCCATGTAGTTGAGTGAACCTGCATGATGGGCCCTGGTGTTTTTCAATCTATTCGCCCGGTTCGTCTTCGAAATCGCCTTGTTTGATAAACATATGAAAAAAAATAAGTAACTAACTATTTCAATCTGATACGATACATTAGGCTTGAAAGATATATTAAGGATGCATACCCGAGCTTTGGGGTGCTCGAAGTGGGCTATCAGCCACAGCCACTCGTACTCCCTAAACCGGAATTCGCTAGGGGTGGAACCTCGGCCTAGCTCCTTGTATACAGTGTAATGGGAAGAAAGCTCGTTCTTCAACTCTTTATACCTATATTAAAAGAAGGGAAAAAAGTTAGAGATATTAAAACACTTGATAAACAAAAATCTAACTCGATATATATTCAAATAAGTCGAAGCACATCACCTCATATGTAGTTGACGCTCTACCCACGTGTGAATAAGAACTTCATCCACGTCAAACCACACCTGCAATATGAATATATAAAAGGTAAAATTATATATTTATTCGGACTTAATTCATAAATGTAAAATTTGCGTAATGAAAATACGATTTTACTCACACTGAGTGCATTATGCACTTGCATCTTCACGTAGATAGGCACAGATTCCCAATCTGGCCAAAGCATTGGGACCTTGTCCCGCAAGATCGCACCGGCCATGCTGACATATTTGCGCGTGGTGTCGAATGCCTCGATCACCTCGCCATCCTCATTGGCCCTTATGGGCGTTTTCCTTCCGCCGGTGGCCTGCTCAAGTCTCTTCCCGGTTCAGGTGCCTCTAGCCCCTTTCCGTTTTCCAGTCCCATTAACGAAATTGCCTAATAATACAATGTCAACAAATTGATATCATTAATTGAACCTATCGCAAGTCTTAAGTAATAATTAAGTAATCAATCTGATGTTAAATAAAATTTACCTGCATCGTCCGTTTGTTGGTTGGTGCACCTCACACTCCAAAGATACACGGGGTCGAACGGGAGGAAGTTATACGCTTCCTCCACGCTCAGGAACTCCGGCCGTCCTTCAATATAAACAGGCATCCCCCTATCATCGAATTCAGGGATGACAGGAATCTCGTCGGGTAGGAAGAGACCGGACGGCGGAGATAGACGAGGCCTGGACGATGAGGCGCCAGCACCACCATGTGTCTCAGATGATTCCCGTGAAACGGGAGTAGGCACCGGGCGAATATGGGGCATTCGGATTGAGGGAGTTTCTGATGCCCCCGTTGACTGTCGCTCGTCTGAGGCTCTGCCACCGGAGGGACGTCTGCTGATTGAGCGTCTGGAGACTGAGGCTCGAGGCTCAACTTCCGGTTGCACGGCTCTTGATCGTGCAGCTTCCTCCTCAGCTCGCGCCTCTAGCAAGGCTCTCGTGCGAGCACTCATCATTGGCCCACTGGGCGTGTTGCTAACTGCGGGCGAGGAGGAAGCTTGACTACTGTTCCCTCCACTATTTCGGGAACCTCTCCGAAGCCAATTAGCCGCAAAACCTCCTGGCATGGACACCGTAATAGTCATGGGAACTGGGGTTCTATAACAAATCGGAACCGGAACGGTTTGGAACAGGAACGGTTTGGAACAGGAACGGTTTGGAACAGGAACCGTTTGAACCTGGAACCATTATATTACAAACGGTTCCGGTTACAAACAATTCCAGTTCCAAACCGTTCCGGTTACAAACCGTTTCAGTTATATAACAAATCAGAAATATCGGAACGGTTTGGAACCGGAACCGTTTGAAACCGGAACTGTTTGTAACCGGAACCGTTTGTAACATAACAGTTCCGGTTACAAACAGTTCCGGTTCGAAACGGTTCCGGTTCCAAACCGTTTCGGTTCTATAACAAATCAGAACCGGAACCGTTTGAAACCGGAACTGTTTGTAACTGGAACAATTTGTAACATAACGGTTCCGGTTACAAACAGTTCCGGTTCCAAACCGTTTCGGTTCTATAACAAATCAGAACCGGAACGGTTTGGAACCGGAACCGTTTGGAACCGGAACGGTTTGGAACAGGAACCGTTTGAACCTGGAACCGTTATATTACAAACGGTTCCGGTTACAAACAGTTCCGGCTCCAAACCGTTCCGGTTACAAACCGTTTCGGTTCTATAACAAATCAGAAATACCGGAACGGTTTGGAACCGGAACCGTTTGAAACCAGAACTGTTTGTAACCGGAACCGTTTGTAACATAACGGTTCCGGTTACAAACAGTTCCGGTTCGAAACGGTTCCGGTTCCAAACCGTTTCGGTTCTATAACAAATCAGAACCGGAACGGTTTGGAACCGGAACCGTTTGAAACCAGAACTGTTTGTAATTGGAACAATTTGTAACATAACGGTTCCGGTTACAAACAGTTCCGGTTCCAAACCGTTTCGGTTCTATAACAAATCAGAACCGGAACGGTTTGGAACCGGAACCGTTTGAAACAGGAACCGTTTCTTTTCAAACGGTTCCGGTTATAAACAGTTCCGGTTTCAAACCGTTCCGGTTCCAATTTGGTATGGTTCCAATATCACCTATTATACGTTAAATTAACAACTATATCACCTAACTTAACATATATACATACATCATTTCCGGCTTTAAACTTTTCACACATATATACATCGATCATGCATCTTAATTTCGATCACCTTAATTCACACATATATATATACATCACATATTAATCCAATTCACCCTAGCTAATTAATTTTCCACATTTTTTAAACATACGTATATATATACATTCCATATATATTAATTAATTTTTCACATATATACATCACATATATTGCTCCTTCACCCCACAATTATCCACATTTTTTTCCCACAATTTTCATACATACCTTAATTACATTTTACAAATATTGTCCACATGCATAAATATATACATCCCACAATTATCAAAAATTAATTAATTAAAATACACAAAAAAATTATTGTGGAATGAGAGAGAGAGAGAGGGAGAGAGAGAGGGAGAGAGAGTGAGCTCAAACCTGGCATGGTGGAGCTCGACCCAACTTTGCCGGCGACGGAGGTGAGGGGAGGAGGAAGAGGAGGAGGGGAGGAGGAGAGAGGGGAGGAGAGAGGGGAGGAGAGGAAGAGAGGGGAGAGGGAAGAGAGAAGAGAGGATTGAGGAGAGGGGAGAGGTGAGAATTTCGTGCTAAGAGAGGGAAGAGGGAAGAGAGAATTGAATTAGGCCGAAGAGAAATGGGGAGGAGGAGCTCGAGCTCGAGCTATACCGCCACCATTGCCGGCGAGGTAGGTCAACGTCGTTGGTAATGACATTACCAACGAGTTGCTAAGTCGTTGGTAATGACATTACCAACGAGTTGACAATCAACTCGTTGGTAATGTCATTATTTGTCCACTATTATCCGATCGACCAATTTCCGACCATTTTCCGACTACGTACAATTTCCGACTACGTATAATTTCAGACTACGGTTCCGATTTCCGACTACGTTCAATTTCCGACTACGGTTCCGATTTCCGACTACGTTCAATTTCCGATTTCCGACTACGTTCAATTTCCGACTACGGTTCCGATTTCCGACTACATACAATTTCCGATTTCCGACTACGGTTCCAATTTCCGACTACGGTTCCGATTTCCGACTACGTTCAATTTCCGACTACGGTTCCGATTTCCGACTACGTATAATTTCCGACTACGGTTCCGATTTCCGACTACGGTTCCAATTTCCGACTACATTTCCGATTTCCGACTACGTTCAATTTCCGACTACGGTTCCGATTTCTGACTACGTATAATTTCCGACTACGGTTCCGATTTCCGACTACGTTCAATTTCCGACTACATACAATTTCCGACTACGTACAATTTCCGACTACATACAATTTCCGACTACATTTTCCGACTACAATTTCCTTAAACATTTTACTACGTACATTTGCCGACTACAATTTCCGACTACAATTTCCAACGTACTAAGGATGATAATCGTAATCATCTTCATCACTTGAGTCAGACTCGGTTTCATAGGTAACCTCTGGCAATATGTGCCGCTCCTCGTCATCTGAATCAGCGTCAACTTCATATGGATTAACATCGAGAAGTTATGCTCCAGTAATTCGAACCACACTCCCAGATCTCACATTATTAAGGTGAATCGTAGATGATTCCGGAATGTCAAAAGCGTTTGGCTCTTGGTATGCAGTAACTTCCTCATCATCTGCGGTATCACCAAGTGTGGCAGCACTGTATATGTTTCTATGAGCAACATGGTTAACCACCTTCCACGGGACTTTGTTAAGAAGATCGTCCAGGTAAAACACTTGTTTTACTGATGAGGCAAGAACGAAAGGGTCATCTTCATACCAGGTAGTAGCAGTATTCACCGAAAATGTTCCGTACTGATCGGTCCTTGTGTTCTCCGGGCTAGTTACAAACCATCTACACTTGAACAAGTGCACTTTCATGCGGTTCCCATAAATTAGTTCAACAACTGAATGAAGGACACCGTAATAGTCAACGCCATCCTGCCCACCATGGACCATCACCCCACAATTTTTTGTTTTCAGTCGGTCGTCTCGATTTTCATATATAAATTTCACGCATTTGACCTGACACATCGAGTAAACTTTTGAAGCAATCGGTTTCATCGCCAGGACCCTTAATTCGTTTGACCACTCTGGGCAACCATCATCTGCTACATGGTTCATCTGAAAACGTCCATATATTAATACGTACAGAAGAAATTATGTCATCTTGAAACCACAAAACCACGTACATACATACATGCTATATAAGGATATATATAAAAATAGACATATACACATATACTTACCCATTGACCAAAGTAGTTTGCAAACGTCTTGTTGTGGTAATCAACATTTCCGGCAATAGCAGGGCAGTGAAGATGATAGTTTTTCCAATATTGTACTTCTTGACAGTTAATCAGTACCGACCAGTGGGCAATGGCTACCTCATTTCCATCCAACTTGTACGACTTTGGCAAGCTTCCCTGTACTACCACGTCACTGGAGATGATAGAAAGGTTGAACTGGGGTTCATCTATCGGCATATGTTGTTGGGGGTCCTCTACATTTTCGAGGTACACTTTGGTGTACGTTACACACTCGTGCGCAAGATATGCTTCAGCGATACACCCTTCAGGTGCATATTTATTCTTCACATAGTCCTTGTAGGCTCCCAATTGTCTACAAGTTAACAAGTACATGTTAACTTACTTAACCACAAGAATTTACATATAAAAACATAGGCAAACCAAATTTATGGATCATTTGTACCTTTCCATGGGATACATCCAAGTGTAGTGTACGGGACCGGTAAGCAACAATTGTTCGGGAAGATGGATCATCAGGTGCGGCATTATGTCGAAAAAATTTGGGGGAAATATCCTCTCAAGCTTGCACATGATAAAAATGATGTCATCTTGCATCTCCCTCAGGTCTGCTTTTTTAACTTCGCTGGTGCATAACTTCTGAAAGAATCTTGACAAGGCCACCAACGGCTCCACCACCTCTTTGGGCATGTACCCTCGAATGAAAATAGGGAAAAGGCGTTGAAGCAGTACATGGCAGTCATGACTCTTTAATCCGTACATCTTATTGTCCCGGAAGTTAACACACCTGCTTATATTTCCTGCATAGCCATAAGGATACCTGCATATATATAGATAAAGCCATATATATGGACCAATTATATTTCTCGCATATAACCATATATACTCCGCTAAAAATTTAAGGCCAAATTCCTACATAGCCATAAGAATATATACCTGACATTACTCAGCCACCGAAAAATTTCATGCTTATGCTTCGGCTTTACGGTGTACGGAGCTTGCGGCATTTTTCTCTTACCATCTCTTAACCACAAATGTTTCCGCACACCCATTGCTTTCAGATCAATGCGTGCCTTAGGGATGTCTTTTGTTTTCCCCTCCAAGTTAAGAACTGTGCCCACCACACTTTCACACACATTCTTCTCTATGTGCATGACATCTAGGTAATGTCTGATAGGCAACCTGGGCCAGTAGGAGAGTTCCCAGAATATGCTCTTGTGTGTCCAAAACTTATACCTTTCTGGCTTGTCTGGAATTGACGCCACTATGTCAGGATGATTGCTCAGCTGGCAAAAATCGTATTCATTCAACACTTCCAAAATTTCTTCCCCTGTCCATCGCCTGGGTGCCACACCTGTTTCCACAGTCCCATCAAACGCGTCTGGATCCTGCCTAAATGGGTGATCATATGGAAGCCAACAACGGTGACGCATCTGAACAATTTTACTACAATGAGGACTGCAACAATCAACCGTCATGCACTCTGAACAAGCCCTGTAACCCCTGGTAACGTTGCCCGACAACATACCACGGGAAGGAAAATCACTGATGGTGCCAACAAGCATGGCATGCATCTGGAACATCTCCTTTTTGAACCTATCGTAAGTGGGGTGGCCACACTCACTCAGGTACTTAAGCTCCTCAATCAAAGGCCTTAAATACACATCGAGACACTTTCCTGGATAACCCGGGCCCGGAATTAACAAAGTGAGCATATTGTATTCCTTCTTCATGCACATCCATGGTGGAAGGTTGTACGGTACCAAAATAACTGGCCATATACTGTATTGAAGACTCATGTTGCCAAAAGGGTTGAATCCGTCAGATGAGAGCCCTAGCCAAACATTTCGGACCTCTGCTGCAAAATGATCAAACTCCCTGACCATGTGCTTCCAAGCCTCTCCGTCGGAAGGGTGTATAAGGGTGTCATCGTCAGGCAAGTTCCTCTCAGCCCACCATCTCATTGCCTCGGCCGTGAAAGCACACATGAACAACCGCTCCAGCCTATCAATAAGCGGGAAATATCGAAGTATCTTCACAGCTTTCTTGTTGCCTGCAGGAGTCAACTTATACCTTTCTGTAAAACATACCGGGCAGGCTTCAAGGTCTTCGAGATCTTTTCCCCAGAAGAGAATACAATCATATCTGCATGCATGGATTTTGATGTAGGAAAGCCCAAGATCTTTCAGGATATGTCGCACCTTATGATGAGTGGTAGGAAGACGATGACCGGGTGGCAGTAGCGAAGCAGTCCACTTCAACCAAGAATCAACAGCTTTGACAGACATTTTGTTCTCCATTTTGAGCTGCATCACTCCCATCACACTTTCAAGAACAGTCTTACTACAACCGTCGTACAACGGAGTCTGTTGCAATGCAATCAGGTTGTTGTACTTGTCCATACCGCTTGTGTTGACATGACCTCCAGGTAATGGTTCGACTGGCTCGGTATGGGGGAAACCCTCAACGACGGGAGGGACATTTGGTGCTTCATCAGCAAATACACCGCTCTCATGAGGAAACATATCATTGATTAACATCGATGTTGGATCATAGGATGAACTGCCCCACTCAGCAAAATCTCCATGATCATAGCGTGGACTGGCCCTCTCACCAAATTGTCCATGATCATGCGGACCCGCTACCGATGTTTCACCGTGATAAATCCAACAAGTGTACTTATCCCAAAACCCGTATTTACTCAGGTGCCTCTGGACTTTATCAATGGGAAATCGAAATCGATCGCTGAAACACTTACATTCTTTACACGGGCAATAATGAAGTGTAGTGTCTCCACAATTAGCCTTCACAAAATCCACAAAACTCCTAATTCCCTGGTGATATCTGACATCCCATCTTTCGAGGCTCATCCAACTCTTGTCCATCCTGAAAATTCTAACAATTTTACGTATTAATTATATATATATACACACATTCACTACTAATAATCGACGTGATCTCTCAATTCAACTCTAATTAAATCAACACATGCATGCATATGTATATATATCGATCTAATCTCTGAATTCGATTCAGTACTCGATGATAGTATTCTCCTTTTTTCAATTCAAAACTTATTTGACTGGGTAGGAGGAGGCTCTGTTAAGCCTGGCTCCGATAACAATACGATAATACCAGTCATTGATTCAGACACAAGATTAACTACAAGCTGTTTTCTCGTTTCGGTGACCGTACATCAACAACATTTCATATATATCTCACGAATTGGATTTGATCAACACACACACATATATATATACCACATATACGTATATATACACCTACGTACCTATATATATAGCTTCCCGAGTGATCGAGTTTTCGACGCGCGCCTTAATTTTGACAATATACCGAATGATCGATTTCAGAGCGTACGTTTTCCTTCTTTCGATTTCTCTGGATTTTTTTCGCTCAAAATGATTGAATGATCGAGCTGCCCCATCCGGCATCTAATATAAGACACATTACCGGCGACGGAGTAAGTCGCCGGAAATTCCGGCCGGAAAATCGCCGGAAATGTGTGCCTAGACATTGCCGGCGACGGTTAGAGTCGCCGGTAATGTTTTGGAACATTACCGGCGAGATTCCAGCGACATTACCGGCGACGGGGTAAGTCGCCGGTAATGATGGACATTACCGGCGACTTTTCCGGTCGCCGGCCTTGTTGGCCGGAATCTCGCCGGTAATGACTCATTTTCTTGTAGTGTCAATTAATAAATATAGCAATTGTAAAACCATAACACCAAAGTAAACTAATTATCATTAATACAAAACAATATACAAAATAACACGACATCCAAACACAATATATCACTACTGTAAGTACTATTTTTTTATAATTTTTTTAGGAAGGCCATAATAATTGAATTGATAATGTGATAGTGATACAAAGACTCCATTGGATTTTCCGACAAGATAATACGAAGTCCTATGCTCATAACTGTACTAACAGCAGGTTCTCACACAACAACAGAGACTATTAAATTCAGGATAGCAGGGTAGTCAAAGTAGGAGTGTGATCCCTTAAACTAGTCAGGCACCCCCTCTAGACATACTTCACCGGATCCAATTCCTCAGCTTCACTCTCCTCCGACAAGTCCCACCTCACAAACTTCTTCTTTTCATGGAGGGCATTGACCCTCTCCAAAGTGGCCTCAAGGGACAGTTGGCGCAATTCCTTCTCGTCCATATGCCGTTTTTGCCACGAGTTTCAGCATAGGTTTTTCATAGTCTCCCTGTTGACCAACATGTCGTGCAACAAGATACTACGTCCTTTCATTCTTGAACTGATCATACATCTGACCTCTTTTTCCTAGGTCATTCCAGAGTCCGGAGAAGAGGAGCATCAGCAGGTGCAACCGACAGTGGTGTCATAGGAGCCGGATGCAGTTGCTCACTATCAGCCACTTCCTCCTTTCCATCGCCGATGCTATGGCCAACCCTAGTCAGAATAATCTGAACCTAATGCTAACCCCAATAACCTCCTCGTCTCGAGCCTCTTCCTCTGCATTGATTGCTTCCTTTCTGCGATCTTTTTCCAGCGCCTCCCATTTACCACATTGTATGGGGCACCCATCCCAGAGTGGGATAAGCTTCCACATACAATATAATAGCCATGTAGAGTAATATATTCAATATCAAACGTAGCCCAAGAGTGAGTTCCTAGTCCTAGATTTACCTTCACAAGATGCGGATGCATAAGATCAACTTCCGCAAACAGATAGATCTCCTTGTTATCTTCGAGTCGAGCACGATCGTAGTCGATATACTGACTCGAGGTAGATCCAAGAGACTTCCACCATTGCTTATCCCCGACCCCATCAGTGAGGTCTCCACCAACCACTTCAGCCCGCGCCCAAACACGAGTCTTGTGTACAAGAACTAGATGGGGCAGAATGAAACCATTTGTCTCAACCCGCATGCACTATAATAGCATTATAGAACCATGGACCCCTGTCAGCAGCTCTTCGCAAGGCATCAATGCCCTTGAACTTCCCCATGAAATTAACAATTAGGAGTGCACTGCCAAATCTTAATTGTACTTTCCATGGCCGAGTAGGCCGTCCTAAAGGCGCAACATCCAATGCCCTAAAGTACGACCAACATACTTTGAAAGTGTGCGAAGGGAGAAGACATGGATCACAATAAAGCTATAGTCGGAGGCTTCCTCCATCGCACCAATAAAGAGTTAAACTTCCTTGCAAGGATGTAGAAGGGGAAGAGACGCCGAAGGTAGAGGAAGGAGAAACTGAATTAGTGTACAAGATAAGGCACACCATGAACTAGGTTTTGATTCAGAGAGAAACGAAACCAAAGAAGACTAGGAATCTTGGTCAAAGTAGGAGATTTGTGATCGTGGGAGACGGAGACCGAATGGCAAAGGAGAATCGGGAGAAGCAGAGGGGTTAATTGGAGGGAAGCGTACGATAGCGGCTATGATTTTAGAGAAACTAGGGTATCGGGAATAACAACGTAGAGAGAATATCTCTCGACTACGACTCCACAGATAAATAACCGCAAACAAATACATGACAGAAGTGCCACTGCCACTGATTTACATTAAAAAAAACATAATAAATAAATCCCATAATGCCAACAATATAAGTCTGGCCAAAAAATATACAGTAACAACACATGAATTAATCGCAAACACAAAACTGGAAAAACCAATAAATTATCAGAAACAATTATATGATATAAAAATAAATAAATAAAAAAGTACGTTCACCTCGATGACTATACTGATACGATGCTTGACCAAATATTACCAAACATGAAACCCCATTTATTGCAAAGAAATACAGACAACATCACACTAATCCAAACTACTTTATATACCATACTTCACTATACTCCGCATAAATACCTGTTTCATCCTGAGCACCAACATCCACATTATTAATGGCATCAAGACCATCTATAACATTAATTCCTTCCTTCCACGTCCTGTAAATAGCCCACGGTGTAGCTGTCTCATGCACGCTAGAGATTGTTCACATTTTCCCTCACTAAAATCATTTAAACACGTCCCCATTGATTCATTCTGAAAATAGCTACACGGCAAAGCTACATGGCACGCCACAGACTGCTCGCATCTTTCCTCGAGCAGGCCAAGACCTCTCGGGTTCTTGACACTGAAAAAATCACTATTAGGCAGCATACCTAATTTAAAACTAATCAAAAAACCGTGACTGTTAAAGTATAGTGGGATTAACTACAAAAATCATGCACCATATACTCGTAGATAAATAAACAGAAGGACAAATTACGTATAAAATTATATAAATAAGATGTATACTAGATAAGGTCACTTTATAATTTTACTTTAAATAAGTTCCTCTGACATTAAACATAAAATAGATAAGACCTTAAAATTTAATCTATTTACAAATATGCCATCGTATATAAAGATAATAATCAATCACAAAATCGTCTACTCTTTTGTTTGTTCATACCAAAAACTCTAGCAGAGCAATCCATCTCTTCTCTTTTCATTCGCAGCCCTCTCCACACAGTCGCCGCCTCTCTCCGTCGTCCTCCTCTCTCCACCGTCGTCTCTCTCCGCCGCTCTCCTATATCCGTCGCTCTCCTCTCTTCGCCGAACTCGCCGTCGAGAGGCACTTTTTCCTCCGCTCGTCTCCTCCACGACTCACAATAGTCTCACTCTCCTTTTGTCGCCTTTCCACCCGGTCGCCACCAACCTCGCCGACGCTCGCCACAATTTTATTCCCCGTTCCGATCGATAAAACCTTCTCTCTCTCTCATATGATTCTGTCTAACTGTGTAACTCTAAGTTTCTCCCCTACCGTAGCTGCAAACAATGGTGCCTCCCGCAACTACAAACTATAGCCTCTACAAAAAGGGTCTCCCGAAGCCACAAACTGCAACACATATATGTAAAGGATTTAGTGAAATTTTGATGTTGTGGTAGTGCATTTGTGATTCAATGGTAGTGTTTGTGTTATTATGCAGTAGTGTCTAAGTTAGTGTGTAGTAGTGCAATTGATTGGTAGTGTCTGTGTTGTTATGCATCGGTGTCTAAGTTAGTATGTGGAAGTGTCTGTGGTAGTCTATAGTCGTGTATACAAATTTTTGTGTTTAGGTTGTTATGCAATAGTGTTTACGATAATCTATGGTAGTGTTTATGTTAATCTGTAGTAGTGTATATAGATTTATGTGCTTTGGTTGTGATACAGTAATGTCTACGTGAATCTGTTGTAGTGTCTGTAGTAGTCTATAGTCGTGTATACAGATTGGTGTATTTAGGTTGTTATGCAGTAGTGTCTACGATAGTCCGTGGTAGTGTTTATGTTAGCCTATAGTAGTGTATACATATTGTTATGCTTTGGTTGTTATGTAATAGTGTCTACGATAGTCAGTGGTAGTGTGTATGTTAGCCTGTAGTAGTGTATATAGATTGGTGTGCTTTGGTTGTTATGCAATAGTGTTAATGATAGTATGTGGTAATGTGTATATTAGTCTGTAGTAGTGTATACAGATTGATGTGTTTATGTTGTTATGCAATAGTGTCTACGATAGTTTGTGGTAGTGTTTATGTTAGAATGTAGTAGTGTATACAGATTGGTGTACATTGGTTGTTATGCAATAAGTGTATATGATAGTCTGTATTAATGTATATAGATTGGTGTACTTTGGTTGTTATGCAGTAGTGTCTACGATAGTCTGTAGTAGTGTATACATATTGGTATGCTTTGGTTGTTATAGAGAAGTATCTACGATAGTCTGTAGTAGTATTTTGAGGTCCATTTTGTTGTTTAGCAGAGGAAGAAATGGAAGTAGAAGTCAAAAAGAGGAAGACGGCGAACTTGGAAGCTAATTTCGACTACACAACAGGACGAAGGCAACCAAAAGCTTCAGTCCAAGTAATAGAATAGTGCTAATTTTTACATTGTGTTAGGTTCTATGTTGAATGTTTACATTGTGTTAGAGAACACTAGTATTTACCATGTTTTGAAGTAGTACCCTGAATGTTTTGGAGTAATATTTTCTGTGTAACTCCGTAGTACTTACTAGAGACAGCAATGGTGTTAGTATACTAAATATTTTGAACTAGTATTTAGATCTTACTAGAGAAATCAGTAGTATGTTTAACATTGATGTAATGCGTTGAATATTTTAAAATACTGCTAGCTTTGTTTTTTGATGTGTACTATTGTTGTTGAATAATACTAATGTAGTTGGTTTCATACACAAAACGATGTCACATACAAAAACACACAATTGACTAACAAAAAATCACAAACCGAAGAACATCAATCGAATTAGTATGTCAAACAATTGCATAAAAAAATTACATTAAATTAGTATGTTATACAATGAAGAATAACATTGTATATATTTATCCAAAAACACTCGATAAGAGAGATTCGAATCGAGTGTACTACCAATGACTTGTATTAGTGCTAACTACATCTTGTGATAATATAGTGTGTATGTAAATGAAATGGACATGCCTCATAAAAATTATTTGTTCAGGCAAAATGTACTATTTTAGATTGGTGAAAACACTACCTATGACTATTATAGACACTAGTTACTCAGATTTCAACTGCTGATGACTTTAGTACATGTCAATTTATTGTGTCATCTTTTTTCGCCACAACGACCACATTTGATTAGCCTCATTGAACATAATTGTATGATTGTTGTAGGTGCACTTCACATGCAAATCCAAATCCATGGCTACCAATCTGCAAATCAAACAAAAACTGCTTACAAAACAGAAGAAGTATCTAGTGTACTCAGTCAACATTAATAGTACTATTAAGTCTAACCACACACAGAACACACATAACAACTAACTAGTGTTTTCAATGGGATGCAGTAGTTTATTCACTCAACAGTAGTAGTACTATCAAGTACAAACACACACAGAACAATTAACTAGTGTATTCAATGTGATGTAGTAGTGTACTCTCTCAACACACGTAGTACTCAAAGTCTGTAACATCTCATAATTTATACGAAATGTCAAAACACATAAATTAGCCACATCACACACACACACACACACACACACACATCATAAGAGAAAACATACAATAATATCACTACAATGCGGCATACATAATTCAAAGTACCATAATCAAAATCGACAAACCGAAATTTGAAATGCGTCATCACTACAAACACAAACTGCTTCCAGAACAGAAGTAGTATCCTTAATAGTCATCAATAATGTACTTACTCAACATTAATAGTACTATCAAGTCCAAACACACACAGAACACACATAACAACGAACTAGTGTCTTTAATGGGATGCAGTATTGTATTCACTGAACACTAGTAGTACTATCAAGTACAAACACACACAGAACAACTAACTAGTGTCTTCAATGTGATGCAGTAATGTACTCTCTCAACTAACTGTAACATCTCATAATTTTATACGAAATGTCAAAACACACAAATCAGCCACATCAATCACACACAAACACATAAATCAAAAGACAAAACATACAATAATAACACTACAATGCGCCATACATAATCCAAAGTACTAGAATCAAAACCAACAAACCGAAATCACAAACACAGAGAGCTGATGAAGAGAATCAAGCTGCATTTTGGAGCTCTCTCTTTCTAGCACGATTGCGGCTCTCTCTCTCTCTAAGCTGTGTTTTGGAGCTGTTAGTAATTTGGAAACTAAAAATTATAAGGAAAGGAGAGATAAGCTTATTTGTGTAAAAAATTTATAATGGGATTTGTAACTTAAGGTAATATGTAGTTTCCTATTAATAAAATCGCGCACATATAAAAACTTCTTATTCTTCTCATATTACTAAATACTATCCAGGATTATTTTTACTTACCAATCAAAAAAGACATAAATTAAACTCAGCCCAAGTTATGACCATATAAATAGTTCATACAAATCACACATATCGATAAGAAAAACAAATCAGATCGACATACATTATCATGACATTATAGCTCTCAAAACAAAACAATAAGAGAATGCAGCACTGGAATAACACCTCTTATACAAAATCAATTACTAAACATGATCCAACCGTATTCATCTATTTACACTATAAGAAAACATCACTTAGACCACGGAAACGTAATTGTTCCGTGGTCCAAGTGAAACCTGGACGACAGAAATGACTCCGTCGTCCAAGTACCACCTAGACAACGGAGAATGCCATCTCCGTCGTCCAGGTGGTCAGCTGGACCACAGAGTCTTTTCCGTGGTCCAGGTTATCACCTGGACGACGGAGACGGCATTCTCCGTCGTCCAGGTGATCACCTGGACCTCGGAGTCTTCTCCGTCCTCCAGGTGATCACCTGGACGACGAAGATTGTATTCTCCGTCGTCCAGGTGATTACCTGGACAACGGACCGACACGCCGTCGTCCGAGTATACGAAACGTACTTCCACTTAGACGACGTACCGACACCTCCGTCGTCTAAGTGAAGCATTATATAAGCTGATCGAATTCATTCTTGGCCTCGATCTATTCATTCCATTTGAAGAAGAATTGAAGGAGAAGGGAGAAGGAGAAGCTAGGGAGCTAGCTAGCTAGAAGCTAGGCCGAGAAGAATCAGGATCGATAAGGGATCTCCGCTGACTAGCTAGTTAGCTTAATTAACGTACAGATATCGAGAAGGCCAGCAGGTACGTACGTACGCAGTTAAAATTTGCTTAATTAATTAATTAATATATATTTAGTGAAAACGTACGTACATATATACATGCAAGGATGTTAGCTGATGTTAGCTATATATATATATGTACAGATCGATTAAATTACGTACGTACGTAATTGATGGATCGATGTAGATCGAGTACGTATAATTAAGCGTAAATTAATTGACAAATATATATATGTAATAATTAATTAATTATAATATTTTGTAGCAGTATGGACAAGAGTTGGATGAAGTTGAAGAATAGATGTGATGTCCGGTATATGGATGGAATTAGCGAATTTGTGAATTTTGCGATAGAACATGGTCAGGGAAAGAAACGTTTCAGGTGTCCGTGTCAGAAATGTCTTAATTGTCAGTATGCGGAGGTTAATGTTATGGTGCAACACCTGTACGAAAATGGTATGATGTGGAGTTACACTACATGGAGCGAGCATGGTGAAGCAGTAGAGTTCAGCGCAGCAGACTTCAGCTCAGGGTACAGTTACCATGGTGCCTCATCCAGCGGCAGTGGTGCCGGACCCCCAGCTTGCAACCCAACTGCAGATTTGGTCCATGATGCGTTTTCGGGATGTAGTCATGGTGGACACCAACACCAAGACAGAGGTTACAGTACCACTTATGAGCATGATGACACATTCCCCGCAGCTAGCTTGGCCACTGACACCAGTGAGATGGAAAAGTACAACCGGATACTACTTGAAGCGCAGACCCCGGTGTTCCCTGGATGTCGAGAGAATGTGTTGCAATATGTTATGGAGCAAATGAAGATAAAAGTGAAGCACAAAATGTCAGTGAGTGCTTTTGACGAAATTCAGGAGCAAATATGTAAGTTGCTTCCTGATGATCACAATCTTCCTAAATCTCATTATAAAGTTAGAAATATCCTGAGCAGCCTCGGCCTAAAGTACAGGATAATTGACGCATGTCTGAATGATTGTGTGCTATTTTACAAAGAGTATAAAGAGTTGGACTATTGTCCCGTATGTGGCCAGTGCAGATTCCAGTTGAATAAGAAGAGTTCGAAAAAGAGAATTCCTGTGAAAGTTGTTCGATATTTTCCCTTGATTCCCAGATTGCAGCGCCTGTACATGTCTCTACACACAGCAGAGGCGATGCGATGGTACGCAAAAAAGCGAATAGATGACGATGTCCTGCTACACGCCGCGGATGGGGAGGGTTTCAAACATTTCGACAGAGAATTTGGAGACTTTGCTTCAGAGGTTAGAAATGTTAGACTCGGCCTATCTACAGACGGATTCAATCCTTGGGGAAGTAATAGCTCCGCCGTCAGCACTTGGCCAGTTATTCTGATGCCGTACAACTTGCCTCCGTGGATGTGCATGAACAAGGAATTTAATTTCCTTACCGTATTAATTCCAGGTCCTAAATCTCCATCGAAGTACTTAGATGTCTACCTCAGACCTTTGATCGACGAGCTGAAACTGTTGTGGGAAAATGGAGTCCCAACTTATGACAAATTCACTGACACGATGTTCACGATGAGGGCTGCCGTAATGTGGACGATCAGTGATTTTCCAGCTTATGGGATGTTGGCAGCCTGCAGGACAAAAGGATATAATGGATGTCCTATATGTTTGGACGACGTGAACTCTAGTTGGCATGCGGGGAAGGTGTGTTACTTGGGTCACCGTAGATGGCTTCCTCACGACCACCCGTGGCGACAGGATGAAGCTCATTTCGACGGTACGGTAGAGAACAATCCTAAACCCCGTAGTTGGTCGGGCGAAGAGATTTTAGAGAGGTTGAGCTATTTCGACTTTGGTGTGTTGAGCAATGACGTGGATGTAAAGAAATGCAATCCAATTCCTCCACATGATCTGAGCTATTGGGATCACAAGAGTATATTCTTTGAACTCCCTTACTGGTCGAAGTTGAAGCTGAGGAACAACTTGGACGCGATGCACATAGAAAATAATGTGTGCGACAGCGTGGTGGGAACAATTCTCGGTATTAAGTTCAAGACTAAAGATACTCCCAAAGCGCGCAAAGATTTGGAATCAAAGAATCTACGACATCCCTTGTGGTTGAGGAGGGATAGAAAAGAAGTGTACAACAAGATGCCAGATGCACCTTACACAGTGAAGCCGACGCTTAGACGTTCTGTATTTCACTGGTTTAAGGGCGTTCGTTATCCGGCTACGTATGCAGCTACTATAACTGGAGCAGTGGACGAGGTGCAACACAAGTTTGTTGGTCTAAAGACACATGATTATCACGTTATGCTGCAACGTTTGATTCCAATGGTAATTCGACCATACTTGCCTCGGGAGGTCGTAGAACCAATAGTGGCATTGTGCAGGTGGTGGCAGAGGTTATGCGCCAGAGAATTAAAGAAGTCAGATGTGGTAGAATTGCAACAACAAATTGTGCACATCATTTGCAAACTAGAGAGGATTTTCCCCCCTGCTTTCTTTGACATCATGATTCACCTAATGATCCACCTGCCCGAGCAGGTGCTTATTTCTGGTCCGGTCCAGTACACTTGGATGTATCCTCAAGAAAGGTACGTACAACTAATTAATTAATTTGTTCCACTAGAGATTATATATATACTAGCTAGCTAGCTATATGTACTTATGTAATGTGTACGTTTGATTTTGTAGACAGCTTGGACAGTATAAGTCCTTCGTCAAAAACAGGTCGGCCCCGGATGGCTCCATAGCAGAGACATACCTAATGCATGAGTGTGTTACTTACTGCAACAGGTACCTCAAAGATCCACCCCCTCCCACTGCCTCCAATCGCAGTGCCCGCATCAATCTTTCTGTCGTCACCAATGTCGTCCGACCGTTTAGAGGAGTATTAAAGGAATCGTTAACACGGGAAGAACTTATTGAGGCACATTGGGCAGTGTTGAGAGACTGTGATGAAGTTGAGCCGTACATGATGTCATACAGGGAGAGGCTTCAGGCGTTAAATCAAAACAAGAGTTCAGCGTGGATTGAGAAAATGGTTAAGAAGAAGTTTCCTGATTATTTCTTCCAATGGGTACGTACGTACGACTCGGTATTAATTATTTAAATACATATCGCTCATGTTTGTAGAAAGTAAACCCTTATTAATTTGCCCTTTTTCGCAGATGATTGATCTGCAAAAATCTGATAACCACGGAGGGTGGTGGTCATTGCCAAAGCACTTGCTAGCAGGGAAGCCGGTTAAACACTATATTTATCCCGGATGTTTTGTCAACGGTGTAAAGTTCCATTCATTGGCCCGAGACGAAGGAAGAAGAACACAAAACAGTGGGGTAGCGGTTGGGAAAGACAATGATCTATATTACGGGGCTATTGTATACGTGGTTCAGCTATCACTACAAGAAAATGAGTCATCACCGGCGAGATTCCGGCCAACAAGGCCGGCGACCGGAAAAGTCGCCGGTAATGTCCATCATTACCGGCGACTTACTCCGTCGCCGGTAATGTTGCCGGAAAATCGCCGGTAATGTGCCCTAGACATTGCCGGCGACGGTTGGAGTCGCCGGCAATGTCTAGGCACACATTACCGGCGAGATTCCGGCCGGAAAATCGCCGGTAATGTGCCCTAGACATTACCGGCGACTCCAACCGTCGCCGGCAATGTCTAGGGCACATTACCGGCGATTTTCCGGCCGGAATCTCGCCGGAAATGTGCCCTAGACATTGCCGGCGACGGTTGGAGTCGCCGGTAATGTCTAGGGCACATTTCCGGCGAGATTCCGGCGTAAAGTCGCCGGTAATGTGTTCATTTCCGGCGACTTACTCCGTCGCCGGCAATGTGTCTTATATTAGATGCCGGATCGGGCAGCTCGATCATTCAATCATTTTGAGCGAAAAAAATCCAGAGAAATCGAAAGAAGGAAAACGTACGCTCTGAAATCGATCATTATTCGGTATATTGTCAAAATTAAGGCGGGCGTCGAAAACTCGATCAGTCGGGAAGCTATTTATATAGGTACGTAGGTGTATATATACGTATATGTGGTATATATATATGTGTGTGTGTGTGTGTGTTGATCAAATCCAATTCGTGAGATATATATATATATATATATATATATGAAATGTTGTTGATGTACGGTCACCGAAACGAGAAAACAGCTTGTAGTTAATCTTGTGTCTGAATCAATGACTGGTATTATCGTATTGTTATCGGAGCCAGACTTAACAGAGATTAGATCGATATATCATTGAGTACTATCATCGAGTACTGAATACGTACTATCATCGAGTACTGAATCGAATTCAGAGATTAGATCGATATATATACATATGCATGTGTTGATTTAATTAGAGTTGAATTGAGAGATCACGTCGATTATTAGTAGTGAATGTGTGTGTATATATATAATTAATACGTAAAATTGTTAGAATTTTCAGGATGGACAAGAGTTGGATGAGCCTCGAAAGATGGGATGTCAGATATCACGAGGGAATTAGGAGTTTTGTGGATTTTGTGAAGGCTAATTGTGGAGACACTACACTTCATTATTGCCCGTGTAAAGAATGTAAGTGTTTCAGCGATCGATTTCGATTTCCCATTGATAAAGTGCAGAGGCACCTGAGTAAATACGGGTTTTGGGATAAGTACACTTGTTGGATTTATCACGGTGAAACATCGGTAGCGGGTCCGCATGATCATGGACAATTTGGTGAGAGGGCCAGTCCACGCTATGATTATGGACATTTTGCTGAGAGGGGCAGTTCATCCTATGATCCAACATCGATGTTAATCAATGATATGTTTCCTCACGAGAGCGGTGTATTTGCTGATGAAGCACCAAATGTCCCTCCCGTCGTTGAGGGTTTCCCCCATATCGAGCCAGTCGAACCATTACCTGGAGGTCATGCCAACACAAGCGGTATGGACAAGTACAACAACCTGATTGCATTGCAACAGACTCCGTTGTACGACGGTTGTAGTAAGACTGTTCTTGAAAGTGTGATGGGAGTGATGCAGCTAAAAATGGAGAACAAAATGTCTGTCAAAGCTGTTGATTCTTGGTTGAAGTGGACTGCTTCGCTACTGCCACCCGGTCATCGTCTTCCTACCACTCATCATAAGGTGCGACATATCCTGAAAGATCTTGGGCTTTCCTACATCAAAATCCATGCATGCAGATATGATTGTATTCTCTTCTGGGGAAAAGATCTCGAAGACCTTGAAGCCTGCCCGGTATGTTTTACAGAAAGGTATAAGTTGACTCCTGCAGGCAACAAGAAAGCTGTGAAGATACTTCGATATTTCCCGCTTATTGATAGGCTGGAGCGGTTGTTCATGTGTGCTTTCACGGCCGAGGCAATGAGATGGTGGGCTGAGAGGAACTTGCCTGACGATGACACCCTTATACACCCTTCCGACGGAGAGGCTTGGAAGCACATGGTCAGGGAGTTTGATCATTTTGCAGCAGAGGTCCGAAATGTTTGGCTAGGGCTCTCATCTGACGGATTCAACCCTTTTGGCAACATGAGTCTTCAATACAGTATATGGCCAGTTATTTTGGTACCGTACAACCTTCCACCATGGATGTGCATGAAGAAGGAATACAATATGCTCACTCTGTTAATTCCGGGCCCGGGTTATCCAGGAAAGTGTCTCGATGTGTATTTGAGGCCTTTGATTGAGGAGCTTAAGTACCTGAGTGAGTGTGGCCACCCCACTTACGATAGGTTCAAAAAGGAGATGTTCCAGATGCATGCCATGCTTGTTGGCACCATCAGTGATTTTCCTGCCCGCGGTATGTTGTCGGGCAACGTTACCAGGGGTTACAGGGCTTGTTCAGAGTGCATGACGGTTGATTGTTGCAGTCCTCATTGCAGTAAAATTGTCTCGATGCGTCACCGTTGTTGGCTTCCATATGATCACCCATTTAGGCAGGATCCAGACGCGTTTGATGGGACTGTTGAAACTGGTGTGGCACCCAGGCGATGGACAGGGGACGAAATTTTGGAAGTGTTGAATGAATACGATTTTGGCCAGCTGAGCAATCATCCTGACATAGTGGCGTCAATTCCAGAAAAGCCCGAAAGGTATAAGTTTTGGACACACAAGAGCATATTCTGGGAACTCTCCTACTGGCCCAGGTTGCCTATCAGACATTACCTAGATGTCATGCACATAGAGAAGAATGTGTGTGAAAGTGTGGTGGGCACAGTTCTTAACTTGGAGGGGAAAACAAAAGACATCCCTAAGGCACGCATTGATCTTAAAGCAATGGGTGTGCGGAAACATTTGTGGTTAAGAGATGGTAAGAGAAAAATGCCGCAAGCTCCGTACACCGTAAAGCCGAAGCATAAGCATGAAATTTTTCGGTGGCTGAGTAATGTCAGGTATATATTCGATCTTATGGCTATGTATGAATTTGTCCTTAAATTTTTAGCGGAGTATATATGGTTATATGCGAGAAATATAATTGGTCCATATATATGGCTTCATCTATATATATATGCAGGTATCCTTATGGCTATGCAGGAAATATAAGCAGGTGTGTTAACTTCCGGGACAATAAGATGTACGGATTAAAGAGTCATGACTGCCATGTACTGCTTCAACGCCTTTTCCCTATTTTCATTCGAGGGTACATGCCCAAAGAGGTGGTGGAGCCGTTGGTGGCCTTGTCAAGATTCTTTCAGAAGTTATGCACCAGGGAAGTTAAAAAAGCAGACCTCAGGGAGATGCAAGATGACATCATTTTTATCATGTGCAAGCTTGAGAGGATATTTCCCCCAAATTTTTTCGACATAATGCCGCACCTGATGATCCATCTTCCCGAACAATTGTTGCTTACCGGTCCCGTACACTACACTTGGATGTATCCCATGGAAAGGTACAAATGATTCATAAATTTGGTTTGCCTATGGTTTTTATATGTAATGACTTCTGGTTAAGTAAGTTAACATGTACTTGTTAACTTGTAGACAATTGGGAGCCTACAAGGACTATGTGAAGAATAAATATGCACCTGAAGGGTGTATCGCTGAAGCATATCTTGCGCACGAGTGTGTAACGTACACCAAAGTGTACCTCGAAAATGTAGAGGACCCCCAACAACATATGCCGATAGATGAACCCCAGTTCAACCTTTCTATCATCTCCAGTGACGTGGTAGTACAGGGAAGCTTGCCAAAGTCGTACAAGTTGGATGGAAATGAGGTAGCCATTGCCCACTGGTCGGTACTGATTAACTGTCAAGAAGTACAATATTGGAAAAACTATCATCTTCACTGCCCTGCTATTGCCGGAAATGTTGATTACCACAACAAGACGTTTGCAAACTACTTTGGTCAATGGGTAAGTATATGTGTATATGTCTATTTTTATATATATATCCTTACATAGCATGTATGTATGTACGTGCTTTTGTGGTTTCAAGATGACATAATTTCTTCTGTACGTATTAATATATGGACGTTTTCAGATGAACCATGTAGCAGATGATGGTTGCCCAGAGTGGTCAAACGAATTGAGGGTCCTGGCGATGAAACCGATAGCTTCAAAAGTTTACTCGATGTGTCAGGTCAATGGCGTGAAATTTATATGTGAAAATCGAGACGACCGACTGAAAACACAGAATTGTGGGGTGATGGTCCATGGTGGGCAGGATGGCGTTGACTATTACGGTGTCCTTCATTCAGTTGTTGAACTAATTTATGGGAACCGCATGAAAGTGCACTTGTTCAAATGTAGATGGTTTGATACTAGCCCGGAGAACACAAGGACCGATCAGTACGGAACATTTTCGGTGAATACTGCTACTACCTGGTATGAAGATGACCCTTTCGTTCTTGCCTCATCAGTAAAACAAGTGTTTTACCTGGACGATCTTCTTAACAAAGTCCCGTGGAAGGTGGTTAACCATGTTGCTCATAGAAACATATACAGTGCTGCCACACTTGGTGATACCGCAGATGATGAGGAAGTTACTGCATACCAAGAGCCGAACGCTTTTGACATTCCGGAATCATCTACGATTCGCCTTAATAATGTGAGATCTGGGAGTGTGGTTCGAATTACTGGAGCAGAACTTCTCGATGTTAATCTATATGAAGTTGACGCTGATTCAGATGACGAGGAGCGGCACATATTGCCAGAGGTTACCTATGAAACCGAGTCAGACTCAAGTGATGAAGATGATTACGATTATCATCCTTAGTACGTTGGAAATTGTAGTCGGAAAATGTGCATAGCTGGAAATGGTACGTACGTATACGGAAAATGTAGTCGTTAATCGTACGTATACGAAAATTGATAATCGAAAATGTAGTCGAAAAATGTAGTCGTTAATCGTACGTATACGGAAATTGATAATCGAAATTGTAGTCGGAAAATGTAGCCGGATATCGTAGACGGAAAATGTAGTCGTTAATCGTACGTATACGGAAATCATTAATCGTACGTATACGGAAATCATAGTCGTTAATCGTACGTATACGGAAATCGTAGTCGTTAATCGTACGTATACGGAAATCATTAATCGTTAATCGGACGTATACGGAAAATGTAGTCGTTAATCGGACGTATACGGAAAATGTAGTCGTTAATCGTACGTATACGGAAATCATTAATCGAAAATGTAGACGGAAAATGTAGTCATTAATCGTACGTATACGGAAATTGATAATCGAAATTGTAGTCGGAAAATGTAGTCGTTAATCGTACGTATACGGAAAATGTAGTCGTTAATCGGACGTATACGGAAAATGTAGTCGTTAATCGTACGTATACGGAAATCATTAATCGAAAATGTAGACGGAAAATGTAGTCATTAATCGTACGTATACGGAAATTGATAATCGAAATTGTAGTCGGAAAATGTAGCCGGATATCGTAGACGGAAAATGTAGTCGTTAATCGGACGTATACGGAAAATGTAGTCGTTAATCATACGTATACGGAAATCGTAGTCGTTAATCGTAGTCGTTAATCGTACGTATACGGAAAATGTAGTCGTTAATCGGACGTATACGGAAAATGTAGTCGTTAATCGGACGTATACGGAAAATGTAGTCGTTAATCGTACGTATACGGAAATCATTAATCGAAAATGTAGACGGAAAATGTAGTCATTAATCGTACGGATACGGAAATTGATAATCGAAAATGTAGTCGGAAAATGTAGCCGGAAATCGTAGACGGAAAATGTTGTCGGATATTCTTCGGGAAATAATGACATTACCAACGAGTTGACTCGTCGTTGGTAATGACATTACCAACGAGTTATAAGCAACTCGTTGGTAATGACATTACCCACGAGTTAACTCGTCGTTGGTAATGTCATTACCAACGAGTTGCTTATAACTCGTTGGTAATGTCATTACCAACGAGTTAACTCGTTGGTAATGTCATTACCAACGAGTTGAAGTCGTTGGTAATGACATTACCAACGAGTTATAAGCAACTCGCCGGTAATGTCTTCTGGTTTGTGATTTTATCCAGCCCGAGCCTTTCATTTCTCCTCCTCTCCCTCTCCTCCTCCTCTCCCTCTCCTCTCCCTCTCCTCCTCCCAAATCGGTCCGGTGAGTGTCCTCCTCCTCCTCTCCCACTCCTCCTCCTTATCCTCTACTCCTCCTCTCCCTCTCCTCCTCTCCACCGATCCCCTCTCCTCTCCTCCTCCGAAAATCTCCTCCTCCCCTCCTCCCCTCCTCCCCTCCTCTCCTCCCCTCACCATTGTAGGTGGAAGAAAATGGCAGGTCCGATCCTCTCTCTCTCCCTCTCTCTCTCTCTCTCAATTTTTAATTATTTTTTTGCATGTGTATGTGTATGTGTATGTGTATGTGTATGTGTATGTGTATGTGTATGTGTATGTGTATGTGTAAATTAATTAGGGTGCTAAGTTGGAAATTAGGGTGATAAGATCTAAATTAGCATGTATGTATATATGTGATGTATATATATATTTAGGTATGTGAATATGAAGTGATGTATATATATATGTGAAAATTATGTATAAATGTGGTTTGGATGAATATGTGATGTATATATATATACGGAAATTAAACCTAATTAAGATGCATGATATATATATGTGTGAAAAATGTGGAAAATTAATTAGGGTTTGTGATTTGGATGAATATGTGATGGATAAATTTAATTAAGATGCATGATGTATATATATATACACATCGAATATGTATAGTCGTTAATTTAGGTGATATAGTTGTTAATTAATCGTATAAATGAAGGTGGAAATCGGGATCGGGACGGTTTGGAACCGGAACGGTTTGGAACCGGAACGGTTTGGAACCGGAACGGTTTGGAACCGGAACTTATTGTAACTGGAACCGTTATGTTACAAACGGTTCCGGTTACAAACAGTTCCGGTTTCAAACGGTTCCGGTTCCACACCGTTCCGGTTCCGATTTGTTATAGAACCGGAACGGTGTGGAACCGAAACTGTTTGTAACCGGAACCGTTATGTTACAAACGGTTCCGGTTACAAACAGTTCCGGTTTCAAACGGTTCCGATTCCACACCGTTCCGGTTCCGATTTGTTATAGAACCGGAACGGTTTGGAACCGGAACTGTTTGTAACCGGAACCGTTATGTTACAAACGGTTCCGGTTACAAACAGTTTCGGTTTCAAACGGTTCCGGTTCCACACCGTTCAAACGGTTCCGATTTGTTATTGAACCGAATCCATGACTATTACGATGTCCAGGAGGTTTTGCGGCTAATTGGCTTCGGAGAGGTTCCCGAAATAGTGGAGGGAACAGTAGTCAAGCTTCCTCCTCGGCCGCAGTTAGCAACACGCCCAGTGGGCCAATGATGACTGCTCGCACGAGAGCCTTGCTAGAGGCGCGAGCTGAGGAGGAAGCTGCACGATCAAGAGCCGTCGAACCGGAATTCGAGGCTCGAGCCTCAGTCTCTAGACGCTCAATCAGCAGACGTCCCTCCGGTGGCAGAGCCTCAGACGAGCGACAGTCAACGGGGGCATCAGAAACTCCCTCAATCCGAATGCCCCATATTCGGATGGTGCCTACTCCCGTTTCACGGGAATCATCTGAGGCACATGGTGGTGCTGGCGCCTCATCGTCCAGGCCTCGTCTATCTCCGCCGTCCGGTCTCTTCCTACCCGACGAGATTCCTGTCATCCCTGAATTCGATGATAGGGGGATGCCTGTTTATATTGAAGGACGGCCGGATTTCCTGACCGTGGAGGAAGCGTATAACTTCCTCCCGTTCGACCCCGTGTATCTTTGGAGTGTGAGGTGCACCAACCAACAAACGGACGATGCAGGTAAATTTTATTTAACATCAGATTGATTACTTAATTATTACTTAAGACTTGCGATTGGTTCAATTAATGATATCAATTTGTTGACATTGTTTTATTAGGCAATTTCGTTAATGGGACTGGAAAACGGAAAGGGGCTAGAGGCACCTGCACCGGGAAGAGACTTGAGCAGGCCACCGGCGGAAGGAAAACGCCCATAAGGGCCAATGAGGATGGCGAGGTGATCGAGGCATTCGACACCACGCGCAAATATGTCAGCATGGCCGGTGCGATCGTGCGGGACAAGGTCCCAATGCTTTGGCCAGATTGGGAATCTGTGCCTATCTACGTGAAGATGCAAGTGCATAATGCACTCAGTGTGAGTAAAATCGTATTTTCATTACGTAAATTTTACATTTATTAATTAAGTCCACTTAAATATATAATTTTACCTTTTATATATTCATATTGCAGGTGTGGTTTGACGTGGATGAAGTTCTTATTCACACGTGGGTAGAGCGTCAACTACATAATCGGTGATGTGCTTCCACTTATTTGAATATATATCGAGTTAGATTTTTGTTTATCAACTGTTTTAATATCTCTAACTTTTTTTCCTTGTTTTAATATAGGTATAAAGAGTGGAAGAACGAGCTTTCTTCCCATTACACTGTATACAAGGAGCTAGGCCGAGGTTCTACTCCTAGCGAATTCCGGTTTAGGGAGTACGAGTGGCTGTGGCTGATAGCCCACTTCGAGCACCCCAAAGCTCAGGTATGCATCCTTAATATATCTTACAAGCCTAATGTATCGTATCAGATTGAAATAGTTAGTTACTAATTTTTTTCCATATGTTTATCAAACAAGGCGATTTCGAAGACGAACCGGGCGAATAGATTGAAAAACACCAGGGCCCATCATGCAGGTTCACTCAACTACATGGGTTGGTCGACTAAGGCGCAGCAACAACAAGAAGTGAACCCCTTGGTGTATATTCATCAGAAGTTCTATCCGCAATGCCCTGAAGAAGCGGTAAGTCTTTCGCCTCTCCATGTGTTAATAAAACTATTTTTCGATATTAATAGATGTTGTTAGTTAATACGTTGTTCATTTTCGCTTTTCAATTAGGCGAGAGTGGAGGAGGCGACGACAGAAGTGACCATGAGTATAGCTCGGACTAACCATCCTGACTGCTCCGAGGAAGAAGTCACCCAGTATGCCTCTCAGATCGATCCGCTTGATCCCCCGATAGCGGCTCAGATCATGGCAAAAGCGTGCGGGACTGGAAAGAATACCTACTACTGTAGGGGAATGGGCTCGGCGGGCGAAGGAGTATTGAAAACCACTGCACAATACTCTACCGGGTCAAGAAGTTCAACTTCTAGTCGTAACCTCGCAGCGGAGCTTCATAGGACGCAGAGGGAGTTGGAGGAGCAAAAGAGGCAGATGGCCGAGTACCAAATGCAGCAGACACAGGTGCAGGCTCAGATGTACACATGGATGCGGACGATGTACGAGGCTCAGACTACCGGACAACCGTTCCCCACACCTCCCCCAGACCCGGTCCCTCCGTTCCCTAGCTATCCACCACCACCACCGCACCAGTCAACGCCAGAGCAAGACCAAGGTAGCCACCGGAATTCAAATGAGTACTTTGATTACTTCGACCCTGACCCGCAAGTTCCTCGACCCTGACCTGTAGTTGTAGTTAATTTTCGTATCGTCGTTGCTATTTGTACTGTACGTTGGACATTTATGTGTACTGTTGAACTTGTATGATTGTACGGTTTATGTCTTTCAATGCAGGTTCTGGAATTGGGCCCAATCCAGAACCGCGTTTTTTTTTCAAAATTTTTTCTGACATTGCCGGCGACATGGACCTCAGTCGCCGGCAATGTCACAAATTCCGGCCACGGCGGCGGAACCATTGCCGGCGACGGTGTCGCCGGCAATGTCGGAGACATTGCCGGCGACTCAAGTCGCCGGTGATGTCTCCGACATTGCCGGCGACTCAAGTCGCCGGTAATGTCGGAGACATTGCCGGCGACTTGAGTCGCCGGTAATGTCTCCGACATTGCCGGCGACACCGTTTCCCGTCGCCGGCAATGTTAACACCGGCGGGAGATTTCCGGCGACGTCATTGCCGGCGACTCGTCGCCGGGAATGACATTTCCGGCGAAAAAAATAGACAAGGCCGGCGACCTCCCGTCGCCGGTAATGTCTCCTTTTCTTGTAGTGTATGTTACGGGAATGATGTCAACGTTTTCCTATTCAAGTGCAGATGGTTCAAGCGTACAAAGGAAGACCTGGGACTATTATCAGTCGATACAAACTCGCACTGGTATGAGGATGAGCCTTTCGCTCTCGCCACCTTAGTTCGGCAGGTGTTCTATCTCGACGATCCGAAAGCCGGTGAAGGGTGGAAAATAGTGAACCATATCTCTCACCGAGGAATATGGAATACAGAGACAATTGAAGGGACACCGGCGACGACTGAAGATGCTGCTGAACCAGAAAGAGACATTCCTGCCTATCAAGAGCCTAATATTTCTATGGTCCGCTCCGATATAATGGACCTGGTTCAAGATGGTGAACGGTTACCCATGCCTGATGGTTGTACAGATCTAACTGAAGATGAGATTATCGATGAGGTAGATGAAGAAGACGAGCAGGAAGAGGACGCGGACGACGACTCAGGTTATTCGTCGGACGATGTTGAGTACGATGACGAGGATGAGCCGTCGACTAACGGGGATGAGGACGATGATGATTATGACGAAGAGTACGGTCATACGACGAGGGAGATTAATTGGTAATTAATTACTTTAATTATTGTAATATATATATATATGATCGATGCCGGTTTACGGTAAGAAATTAATCTGAATTATATATCCTGGCCAACGAAGAAATTAATAAATATTGGCGCCAAATCTCAATCTCATATAAAACGTACCCTAGCTAAATCCTTGACCCTAAATCTAGCAGTTCGATCGGATCGATCGATAAATTTTTTAATTATATTTTTGAATCAAAATAATTGAACGGACACGTACACAAATGACCGGGGACGACCTAAACCGTAATCCCTAAGGCCCTAACCCCTGAAATCGGGGTCTATGCACCTGGACGACGGATAATGGTCATTATCCGTCGTCCAGGTACACACTAGGACGACGGAGAATGGTCATTCTCCGTCGTCCAAGTTCACAAACCCTAAACCCTAAACAGTAAGGCCCTAACCCCTGAATTCAGGGTCTATACACCTGGACGACGGAGAACGTCATTCTCCGTCGTCCAGGTTCTAACCTGGACGACGGATAACTTCATATCCGTCGTCCAGGTATAAACCTGGACGACGGAAACGCTCATATCCGTCGTCCAGGTGCAGATATCGTAATTTTTTCTAAGACAACGACCATCTAGACCTTCTTCCAATGCATTTTCTTTTCATCAAGACTTTAGAGTAAACAATTTTTGGTGTGTGAGCTTCGACGGTTCGAAAATCGGAGTTGCGAAATGCCTTGTATGCACGTTTCCGATTTGTGAAATTATCGGTTTTGTGGTTGACTGTGCCGATCAAACCCTTCCCAAACTTATTATTTTATGGTCCTTTGAAGACAATTATATATTATGTTACGACGAACATATCCAACGGTTATTTTGTCCAAATTCAATTTCGTTAATACTCTGCTGCAAATGAGCGTCTACTCATGAACACTTAAGTCGTAAACATTAGTCGATACTTAACATGTTTCAATACGTAAAATTAATCGGCGGTTCAAATTTAACTGTTCATATATACGATACGTTCATCGATATTGTACGACTATTTCACTCGATTGACAGATCGCTAAATTCCTAGCGAATTATTTTTTAAATTTTTTTTTACGTAATTTGAACCTGGACGACGGAGATGGTCATTTTCCGTCGTCCAGGTGTTCACCTGAACGACGGAGAATGACCATCTCCGTCGTCCAGGTTCAAAAATCATGGCGGTTCAAATTTTTTTTGTTTAATTTTTTCATGTAATTTTCACTTGGACGACGGAGACTGACCATCTCCGTCGTCCAAGTCCAAAATTATGGCGGTTCAATTTACCGCTTCCGTTTTTCGGACCGCTTGAATTTTCACTTAGACGACGGAGAATTCATTCTCCGTCGTCTAAGTCCAAAATCGTGGCGGTTCAAAACGTCCCGCCCCTTAATTACGCGCCGTTTCAAAATTTTGAAACCGCCACCTGGACGACGCTCTCAGTCCGGACGGATCATCTGGTCCATCCGTAGCGCCCTCTAGGGAAATTCCCGCTCCCCCATTCATCTCGAGCGGTGATGACGTCGACCCCTTCCAATCTCCGACGCCCGGTACCCATTCAACGGGAAGTACTCAGGCGTCCTCGACCGCCGAATCAATCATGTACAGCGCCCGCCGTAGGCAAAGGAGGGCCCGCACTGACTTGGAACCGAAAAAGACTCGGGGTCTCGTTAAAGGGGGCAAAGCGGAGCGTATTTGCAAGGCGACCGGTAAAAAGATCGACTTGCCGTACGACGAATTCACCGGTGGCCCTCCCACAGCTCAGCTAGCAAGTCTCTCGGCGCATGGGATATGGTCAATCATCCGTAACCGGGTTCGTATCACTGCCCCTACTTGGAAGGAGGCGCCGGATCATGAGAAGGCGAAAGTCTTCAAAGATCTTTCGGTACGTAATGCGTCCAATTTAGTTATTATATAATATTGTTAATCTCGGCCTAAAATTTCATAATATATACGATTATAATTTTCTATTTATTTTTGATAGGAACAATTTGACGTGGATCCGACACCGGCTATGTTGAGGCATATCAATCAAACCGCCAACTCCATCTACAAAGATTGGAAGTACAGGCTCCATAAGTACTTCAAAGATGTCGGTCCCGTGCCTCCCCCGGTAGAGCTGCAAGGGGAGAGAGAAGATGAGTGGGAGTGGTTGTGTAACCACTTTGCCGATGAACAATTTAAGGTATTAATTTATTTTTTTTATTTAAATTAAGATAATTGAATTATTTAAATTGTAGTTATTCATTTTTAATGATTTAATTATGT
This sequence comes from Geum urbanum, assembly GCA_946800695.1. Classification (NCBI taxonomy): domain Eukaryota; kingdom Viridiplantae; phylum Streptophyta; class Magnoliopsida; order Rosales; family Rosaceae; genus Geum; species Geum urbanum. The sequence continues at coordinate 17,319,771 of OX327017.1, read as the reverse complement.
TGTGTAACAGAAATTCTCCGGTGTCAACAAAGCCAACCGGGGGAAGAAGGAGAAACACCATACTACCGGCGCCAAGCAGTTCATTCAAATTGCCAAGGAGCACAAGGATAAGGGCTCCAAACACCCTTATCTTGATGCAAGCGTAAGCGCGTACGTGACGCCAGGGCTCGATAATGAAGCGAGTCAATGCGGCGTAAGTGATATATATATATGTGCTTTTAATTATAGTAATTATTATTTAAATATGATTTCATTATAATAAATTAATTATTCTTTTGTAGGCAAGAGCGATAGAGCGTGCGCATGAAGAGTTGGCCAACACTCAACTTGCGTTCCCAGATGTGCCGCCGGAAGACCTGCCTCCTCTATCCTTAGAGAGCCAAATTGCAATCGCGGATGAGGTCTACGGTCGTAGAGCTGACAAGGAGGTTAGGCACTTTGGGCCTAGGGTGGTACGAGATTTGTCGACGACCTCCGACTCATCATCTACGGGAGGTTCGGGGCAGCGGAGAAGGAGTCAGGCTGCGGCCGTCGAAGCAGCCATTCAAGAGGCTCGACTGGCACGAGAGGAGAATGAGTCAATGCGGCAAAGACTTGACAAACAACAAGCACAAATAGCCCAACTCATCGCCCTCATGGAACAAAATCGAGAAGTATGTCAACCTCCTTCGAACCCACACCCCGACGACAACGACCTGGCTGGAGGCGGAGGACTCGGCGGCGCATCTGCTCCTCCAGTGTATTAGCTAGCTAGTAGTTTATTATCTCGTTTCTTTCCGCATTCCGAACAATATTTTAATTTTTAATTTATGGGTTTTTTCGTATGTACAAATTAATTTACTTTGATTATTTAATAATTAAGATATTAATTAATATTCAAAATTTAGTTTATTTATTTAATTTTAGCATTTTTCATTATTTAAATTAAATTAATAATATATTAATTTAATAATATTTATTTTCAATTTATTTTTTAAAAAAAATTAAATATTCACTTGGACGACGGAGACTATGTTCTCCGTCGTCCAGGTGCAGAACCCTAAACCTAACCATAAACCCCTAACCCATAACCCCTAAACCCTAAACCCTGCCGTTCTCCGTGGCCCAGGTGTTCACCTAGACGACAGAAAAGCTAATTCTCCATCGTCCAGGTGAACACCTGGGCCACGGACAAACGAGCAATGTCCGTGGCCCAGGTATACACCTGGACGACGGAGAAATAGCCTTTCCGTCGTCCAGGTGCATACATGGGCCACGGATAATGTCCGCGGTCCAAGTGAACTTGGACGACGGAACGTCTAATTCTCCGTCGTCCAGGTGCTTGGACGACAGCACTTGGAGCACGGACATTGGACGACGGAGATTCCGTCGTCTAAGTACTTAGACGACGGAAAACTGCACCTAGACGACGGAAATGGTCCATGGTCTAGGTGCAATTTTCTTGTAGTGTTACCATGCCTGCATCCAATAACCATATATTAATTCATCGACCAATTTACTCAAACAGCATAAAGAAAAAGCATCAATGAATAAAGTTTAAAATGATAAAAGCATCAGAACCATAACTGTATAATTCCTCCTCGCCATAACAAACATAAAGATAAAAACAATATATGAAACCAAAACCAACTCAACTGAACATAAAACCAGTCACAATCACTGGACATAATACAACAATAACATGAACATGAAAACAATTAACTGCTGGCCTGAACAAAAGGAAAGCCAACAAACAATAGAGAAACAGATTCAAACATAAACCATCACCTCATGATACCTCATAAATATACTCTCTTATACTCCTCTTAACCCACTTAAATTACTAGACAATATTCAGCCATATTAATATTTACCATTGAAACATGCATAAATTAACACTCAACCTAATAGATCACCAAATAAATAAGACACACAAAACACACACATCAACGAACATATAAAAATGAAACACACATTATTATCACAATGAAAGAGTTCCACAATGCGGCAGCGAAACAAATGCTCCCTCATGACACAAAACAACACATAAAACTGAGAAAGGAAAACAAAAGAAGCTAAAGAAAAAAATAGCAACGATCACAAATTACTCACAAAAATAAAAAATAAAATAAGAAGCACTCATCTAAAATAGACACCACAAATCAGTACCAACATAATTATCCAAAGCATAAACCATAACAGCAGGTCATCCATTAATATCCCGAAAATTTAAGCAGTCAAAGCAATATGAGGCAAACAAAGCCTGAATTAGGAAAATCCTCAAAATGAAAAATCACCCAACTATACTGGCCCCGACTATCACAATAAAACACAAACATAAAATATCAATTAACCAATATCACTACTAATTCAACAATTAATAACAATCAAACAACATTCAGCTATATTTTTATTTACCAATGAAACAGACATAAATTAAGACTCGGCTAAGATAATATCATATAAATTTCGCATACAGTTCACACATATCAATAAACATATATACTAATCAGGCATACCTTATTATCACAAAGATATCTATAAACATATACAAATTAGCCATTTTCCAATTGACAATAACGATATCAAGTTGTAGCTCACAACACAATAAACAAACAAAAACTAATTAACCAACCAACAACAAAAACTTCACTACACTTTACACTGAAATAGCTTTAAATGACCATAAGATATTGTCCCACATATTCCAAATCAATTCAACACACATTAAGCCAAAACAACCATCGAAAAATCAATACATCTCAGCAATCAATTACGAAATAAGAAAAAGCAAAACAATGCACACCTATTCATCAATTGTACAGAAACAAAAAAGGTTAGTCAATATGAATATCAATTTAGAAAGCTATAATAACATAATGCAGCCTGAAACAGTCAGATATCTACCCGTTTGCACATAATGCACTCATGAACAATCATATATGTATTCATTTGCATGGCAACCGCTGATCCCACAGAAATTCTAGTAATTCCTGGCCCCAAAATCACAGATTTTCCGTGAGATCAGTGTTCTTATGCAGTCCATACGCATACGATAATTTTATTCATCATCGTGCTAAATATTAGATATTCACACCAACCATAACTGGAACAAAACCAAAACAAAAAATCAAATTAAAAAGCACACAAATCATTATTAAGCAATCAAACTCAGCAAACACATATATAAACCTTCAACAAACAAAACTTAAAGAGCCAGATAATACCTTACTTTACAAAGAACTTCCACGAAACCTGCAAACTCAAAAAACAAAAATAAGAAATTCTGATTTGCAGATATTAAGCATATCAATAGTATGATCAATCTATCTTATGCAATCAAAAAAATCCAAACTCATATTTAGTTAAATACAATCATGAAAACAAAGCAAATAGCTACTATCTGACACAAACAGGTACTATCCAAACAGTTACTATCCAACACACTGACAACAAAGCAAAAACAAAATAGAAATTAGCACTACCAAAAAACTCACTCAAGCTGCCCCAAATACACAATATATGCCATATCAAACAAATAAAGAGTTATACCAACTGACCTGGTAATAGACCACAAACTTCAATAGTCAACTTCCCAACACCAAATCCTTCACCCCCTGCCGCAAAACTACATAAAGAAGATGGATCAATTAGCACAACCCAGACAGATTTTAGCAAAACCTTGTTCTGAAATAAGGAGTTCTACTCTACGACTGATGTTTCCCAAAATAATGGCTGATCAGCCAAAATAAAGGGTTTCACCTGGAAATAGATCCCAAACTTCAAAACTCAACTTCCCCAACACCTGCCACAAAAACCACATAAAAGGAATGGATCAATTAGCAAGCCTTAGACAGCAATAGTAGAACTTTAGAAGAAAGAAGAGAACTCATCAAACAAAAAAAACCCAACATAAATTGTAAACCAAATAATGAGCCCTCTCAAAACCCAAGGAAGGCAAGGAACACTAACTTTCACAAACCAAATCTTGAACGCAGAAAGCTATAATCAACATACTAACCTTCTTGCACGTGCATATGCGCGTGCAAAAGGCGTCGCGCTCGCGCGTGCGATTTATCTATGTAATACTCAAGAGTATGCAATTATATCGCTAGTGTATCATTGCCCAAACCCATTGTAGTTACCAGATACTATCGTGCACTTTCAGGCATATCTCAGCATTGATCTAATTGAGTATGTGCAAAGAATTACCAATGATTGATGATAAATTGTACAAAATAATATTAACCTACTTCATATTAAGTCAATACTCTGTAAAAAACTACTCAATCATTGATAAGACAACCGGTGCATTTATGGAGGTTGTGCAATTATACTATTTTATGAAATATATAATTCAATCACCATTAATTTTGGCGAACCAAATTATAACTCTCCTTGGCGTATGAAAATAGAACGAAAAACACATGAAGAGAAACTATCAAGGCCTTTCGCATGCGCATGATATACCCTAATTGCTACAAAACTATCAAGGCGTAAACCCTAGACTCGACTACGGTATACTAATGACACTTCGAGCCTAAGCTAGACTACTCTAAATGCTACGAAACTTTAACACAATATACTAGACACAGTGGCAGACTACCACAAAAAAATTGAGGGTGTTCAGAGTTGATTTAGTTATCCAAATAAATCGGAGAAGCTACAGCTAAAATAGAAAACAAATGCTGAAGTAAATATGTTGATGTATGCAAATGAGTTTAAACTATATGATTGATGAGTTAAGAGGAATGCAATGCACCACCGATAATCCATCAATCTAACACATACTTAATCTAACGCACATATCCCATGAATGAAAGTTCTCAGGAAGGACGATAGACACGACACATCCTATTACCTAATCCTTATGCATATGTGAGTTTGTCATGGACCTCCCCCACATCTATCTCTTTATTGAACCCACGGTCATGGGCATTAGGGTTTACAAAGAAGAAAGCATTATGATCTAGAAAATGTTTGAGAATCTACAAGGGTTCACGGGTACACTATGGGCGTGTCCCGCTAGACCTAGGGTTTCAATCACCCGACGGTAAAATCGATGTATCACTATAGAGAATCTGGTGGAAGAACCATGATCTTCAATCACCCGTATCTTATGACAATAGAATCCTAACATGCATACTAAGTTGTACACCAAAGCACAGATACAAGAATTCATACGGTGGCGCAAATAGGGAAAGAAACCTCATTCAATTCGAATAAGCAAAAGTAGATTAAAGTTTATGAACATAAAGACTTCATGTACGGGGCTTCAATCAGTCCCTTAACAAAGAGAATTTAGCTACGCATAGTCTTAGATAATAACATCCAGGAATTCATGAAAAAGAAACCAAATGAAAGAGAAAACAAAGAACTCTTGTTGACTTCTCTCTTCTTGATCTCCCTTGCAGTCGTCCCCCTTTTCTTGCTTCACAAGGTTATATATATATGATTCGCTAGATCTAGGTGACCTAGCCAATCCACATGCTAGCCAACATGAATTCTACCTAAATCAGGATTCTCCCTAATCCTTGCCAGAATGCTCCTCGCCAGACTTTCCTCGCCAAGCTGCTCCTCGCCAAGCTTCCTACTGCTCATGTCTACCTCGCCAGGCACCTAGTGTCCTTCACAGATTTAGATTCCTTCACTTCACCAATTAATTTCCAAATTGTAGTATTTAATCTCCTTTCCTTCATTAATCTCCAAAATACCTAAAAACAAATAAACTTAATTAATTCACTCGAATAATAATAATAACAACTAAACATATGGAATAAATTAAATACTGAATAGGCGCATAAATATGCGACTATCAGTGAAGCATGTTAAAACGTAGGATTTCTTGATATGTTTACTTTGTCACGTTTTGCACTTTAATATTTCATAGATAGTAAACAAACAAACTCTCATACTCCCCCCATTCTCAACGTAGACATATATTTATAAACACCCTTAATTTCCGGTTAAGAACGATACCCTACTTATGAATGGTACATCAACACAAAAGGGTTTTAAAATTGCGTCTTAGCTAGTTTATTAAGTTGTCAAGTTAATAGGTTAGTTTTGGTGAGTCATGTATGCATGTGAATTATGTGTTGAGTGTCTACTTTGTGTTAATATTTGATGCATATTTCATGCTTATCAATTTTGGCGCCGTTGCCGAAGATTAAAAAATCTATTTTTTGATTTCATTTGTGTAAATATGTCCATTGTAGATATCATACTTGTGCATATATGTTTAAATGTTTTTTTTTCAGAACTATATACACTGGAATGTTTCGTGAAAATTATTTGACATGGCCAGTCTTAGAGAATATGAAATTTTTTAGAAGTATTTAGTTACGCGTGTTGTTTGTTCCTGAAAAATCATATTCCATTCGGATGAGCTAATCAATCTGGAAAAATTTGACAAGCTGTTGTGTTCAATTTTGTGTGATTCTAAAAAATTTCATGTGTTATTTGGTTCCAAGCATGTTGTTGTTGTAACTCATTTTAATTATTTTATGTCTAAGTCATTTGTATATTTCTTTGAGTCTATATTCTTGTAAAAAATTGTTTCTCTTGTTGTACAATGTATTGGTCATTATTTTTAGGTTAGAGTTAGTGTCAAATCAGAACTGGGAAATAGGCTGTTTTGTGTGATTTATTTGATATAGTTATATGTCTCATAAGATTCTGAAACTTTTATGACGTATTTGTATATGTGTTCCGTTCACACGTGTAAAATTTCAGCTAGTTTCAACAAGGAATTAATTCTATAATAAGTCTGCAAATAGTCATGCTCAAGCAGCTTGATTCTTGTAATGTAATGTTTAGAATATGTACACATCTTTGTATATCATTTCATTCATTGCATAGTTGCATCATTATACATCATATTCATCATTACATGTCATACATTTTTCTATTGGATTTGATTTTTTTGTTGAGTTTTTGAAAGATACGATGGAGCAACATGCTTCAAGTATTTTCTGAATTCGCAGTTTCTATTCAAATAGAACAGTCAACTTTGAATGACCATAGTTTTGGCTCGGTTGGAGGTAGACAAAGTGCTTTATATGGTTAGAAAGCTCTAGATGTCAAGTTTCTAACCATATAAAGATCACAAAATTTGGAAGTCTACAGCTTCTGGAATTACTGTTTGAAGACATGAAGGTCAGAACAGGAAAGCTGAAAAGTGGAAAGAAGAAATGGAGGAGATGCACCTCAAAGATCAGGTTGTTCCTAGTACATAAATAGAGTCTGACGTCTAGGCTGTAAGACATTAAAAAAAAGCATTTGTTGGGAGGCAACCCAATGGAGGAGACGACAACATATTTTCTTTCTTTTCCCTTTCTCTTTTAATTTAGTAGCTTTTAGTGTTTCTTTTTAGTTAGTTTCTTTTTTTGTAAATCCTATATTCATGCTTGATTCTATGTTTTACTTAGTAGATTGAGGATAATATAGTTTAAGTGTGAGGGAGAGGATTACAATTTATTTGAGTCATAAATAGTGTATTTCAAGAGTCTAATTAGTGTATGTGGATGAACACTTGTCTTTTAGTAAGAATATCCTATGTAAATTGGTGTCTAGAAGGACACGGTTGCTAGGACGGGTTTTGGACGTGAGAAAAGACAGGCTCGAAAATCACTTCTACATCTCTTGGTTTCTCTCGCCAACTGGCTATTTCAATAAGGTTGCCCAAACAAGGCAATGACTAAATCTACGCTTGTTTGAGTTTCTTAAGTCTTTTTATTTTACTTAGTATTTTTAAAGAGTCTTTAGGATGCCCATAGTTAATCTATGATGAAACTTGACCATAAAGGGCATACATTTGGCATTGCATGAAATTTCTTGTGCTAATTGAGATATTTTGATAGTTATGACATGTAGTGGATATAGTTTGCATAAACATGATAAAGGCTTCGCATGTTAGAATATGATTTTAAATCATATAAGCCTTAAAGTGAGTTTTTGAGTCTACATTACTTATTTGCGAGTGAATTTCATGCATAAGTCTCAAAAACATTCATATGCCTCATGAAATTGCTTGTCATAGATTTCAATAAATTAGAGAATACTAGAACTTACTTATGCAGACTTGCCAATCTTTTAAGTTGATTTATGCTCTGATTTTGGATATGATTAAAGGCATTTAGGTGTTCCACCACTAAACCAAACAACTATACGTCTCTTATGTGCACACGAGATGCAACACCCATAGATAGCTAGTCCATTTGAACCCACATTAAACCTTTCTTTCATCACCTTTAATATTTAAACACTTAGCCTAGTGTAAGAATTCTTTACCCTATGTTCTACAGACTTAGTGTGAAGTAATGTTGACAAGAGAAGAAGATGTTATTGTTGGTGATGTTCCTTGATTGCTAAGATGTGTGTATGGAGATAGACTTGCTCAAATTGCTTGAAAATTGTGATTTTGCTAAGAATAGAAAAGAGAAAAAGAAAAAAATATGAGAGCTAAAAAGAGAGAGAGAGAGAGAGAGAGAGAGAGTGATGTAGAGAATTGGTTTGGGTTTGTTCGTGGGAAATGTAGAGAATTTGATTTCGAGTTCGTAGGAGCTTTCCGAGGATTTTTTGGATAATCGAGGAATATAAAAAGAATATTTGAAATTATCGCCGAGTTAGTCATGTTTATCCGTTTGAGTTTGAGTTATCCGAATTGCGGATAGAGTTGATTCGCGACGTATAAATAGCCGAATAGTCATAAAGTTATCGCAAAAGTTTGAAAATGGGTTGTTTGACCGAGTTGACTGATTCTGGCCTCGTTGACCGAGTTAACCCGGGTTGACTCAGTGAGTCTAGAGTCACCGTCGTGGTGGCTACCGAAATACGGAACGGTTGCCGGATTTTAAGGTATGGATTTGAAGCTTGTCTTATGGGCTTTCAATTGTTATATATATGGTATGATTTGGTGGCGGTTTGGTTGGAGATTTTTGAGGAGGAAAGTTGCCGAAATCGGGTTTAACGGTGGGTAGTGCTCCGGCGTGTTTCCGGTGGGTTTTTGGGATGGAATGGTTTGGGCTCGAGTCAAGGGTGAAAACCCCCTTGGTTTGAGGCATTTTGGTGGCGTGACGGCGCCAGAATCAACCGGGAAAGCTTTTCGGTGATTCTTGGCCGTGGGACTTTCAGGGTGATTTTAGGCAGGTTGCTGGCCGAATTGGGTCTTGATGAAGAAGAGTTTTAGGCTTGGATTGAGGAGAGGAAGCTGTAGTGGTCTTGGTCGCCTGAAAATCTCTCCGGTGACGGCGCGCCACCGACGACGGCGGCGGTTAACGGCGGAACTCCGGCGAGGCATTGACTTTTTGGATTTTATCATGTTTTATGCCGTTTTTCTCGTAATCGCGCCCCGATCGCTGCCTTGAGGTTTTCGAGTTGATTTGGATGCCGGATTTTGTGTCGAGGGTTTATGTGGAGTATTTTGGGATTTTCGGCGATTCTTTTGTTATCCGAGTTATATGTTTCTGGAAATGGTTGGTTTCCGAGGTGTGGTTCAAAGTATTGAATTGTGATTTTGATCAGTGATATTTTGTGATTATTCAGGGGATCGAGATCGTACGCTTGGCGAGGAATCTTCTGCCGGATCTCAGGATTAGCGCGTCTGCGCGCTGTGCTTATCTGTGAGTGGACATTTATTTACACTATCGTAGCGAGTTCTTGGTTTCGGTATTTATTTCCAGTACAATATTGAGATTATTTATTGTTTTGGAGGCATTGTTTTATATTTTATTGGTGATGGCATTTGCTTAGCATCGATGTATTGACTACTCGGCTGATCACCGGTAGTCCAGTTTCAGGCTTGAGAGATTCGCCTGATGTGCCCACTAGGCTTGAGAGATTCGCCTAGTCTATCACCGTCGGGCTTGAGAGATTCGCCCGACTCCTCCATTTATTTTAAGAACTCGCATTATTTTTATGTTAAGTATATGGTGAAAGGCATATGTTTATTTTCGTCCACTCATTCTAACTATTTTATTTGCCTTTCCCCTGGGCTTTTTGGTTTCCGTGCCTAGTTTGCAGTTTAGATTATGGTGTCCCACGTCGCAGCCGGAGGCTTAGTATTCGAGCTACTTTTCTTTCTCAGTAGGTTTGTTATTTAGCCTACTGCTGTGTATCTATGTATATATATATATATATATATATACTAGAGGTCGCTCTGAATACTTTGATGTTTATATTTTCATATGATTTTCCTGGATTTCTGTAAAGTTATTGTTTTTGCTTCTTGCTTTATATTATATTATGATTTTGAGAAATCCGGATGGGATTGGTGCCCAAGGTTTGGCTTTTGTGGCATAGAATGAAGTGTATTTTCGGGTGCAAGTTAATGGTAATTCCGCGATATAGTGAAACTCTGCTAAAATTTCTATGGTTTTTGCAAGTTCGTGTTTTCAGAAGGAGTTTGATTCCGGTTTAGGAAACTAAATCGGGGATGGGTCCTTTCAGCATGGTATCAGAGCATTAGGTTTTAGGTTCTGTAGACTTTTGTAGTTGTGATACTAAGGGTATTTGAAATTATACATCATGTCTGGAGCGATGACCCGACTGGCCAGCGGTAACTCATCAATGCTTCGGGTGTTGTATGTTTTCAAATATCTAAGGTTTCATGATTACGTTCCTTGTGCTTTGTAACTAATGCTTTTCTCTTATCATTAGGATGCCTCCTAGACGTGGTCCCCATGTCAATAGGGATATGGATCCTGTTGAGGATCGCCAGACGCATGACTTGCTTATGCGAGTATTGTGTTTGGAGGAGCGTTTTGACTCTGTGGTCAAAGCTCGAACTCCTGGAGCGACTGTTTTCTCGGGTTCAGCTGATCCAGAGATATGTGAGGCATGGTTGGTTCAGGTTGAACGAGTTTGTGAGCGTCTGTGTTTCACTCCTGAGCAGATGACAGTGGCAGCAGTTGGTTTACTTGAGTCTGATGCTTACTTCTGGTGGGTTAGCACCGATAGAGTTTCGGTTGATACTCCATGGACTTTGTTCAGGGATTTGTTTATGCGGAGGTATTTCAACTAGGCTACACAATAGCGGAAGTATGAGGAGTTAACCAACTTGAGACAGGGTAGCATGTCAGTACTTGAGTACCGGGACAGATTTACTCGTTTATCTCGGTTTGCTCGTGACATGGTGGCCTCAGAGGAAGCCAAGTGTCAGAGATTTGAGTTGGGCTTGAACCTGAACATCAAGGGAACACTGACTACGATGCCTCGGAACAACTTTGATGAGTTTGTGAGTGCTTCACTTCGAGGCGAGGATATAGGGAAGGAAAGACAGATGAGATTACAGTCTCGACGATTCGAGGAGGGTGGACCGAGTCAGAGGCCTTCCAAGAGGCTGAGTTCAGGCACTTCCGGATCGGCATCATCATCTGGTAGTGGACCATTTAGACCACCATTTAGTACGGCTAGGCAGAGACAGAGATAGATGAGGGATCGGCCACAGAGACCACAGTCCAGTGGGAGTTCTAGCGGATCCAGCTATCCTCGACGCACCGGTGGCACTTTTGCTGTACGAGGGAGTATCCATTATGCAATCTCTGCAATAGGCATCACTTTGGCCTTTGTCCACGAGGCCCTACCATTTGTTATCGTTGTGACCATGAGGGTTACTATGCAAGGGAATGTTTCCAGTCTATTGGTGATGGTGGACAGGCAGCTTAGAGTTCAGGAGGAGATCGAGGTACTACTTCTGGAGCTCGACCAGTACAGTCTTCTGATCAGGGCGGACAGCAGAGTCACCATCAGCTTGAATGACCAACCGGACAGGCCAGGATTCGTGCCATGTAATTGCGTGAGGGCAGAGCTTCACCGGAGGTTGTTATTGGTACGTTGCATATTTTTGGCTATCCAGTACTTACTTTGTTAGATCCAGGTGCTACGCATTCATTCATATCATATAGATTGTCATCTTTAGCTACTATGCCTGCATCTCCACTTCCGGGGTTATGGGGGGTGTTGTATCCAACCGGTGAGGTTGTGAGTATCAGTTGGGTTTACAGGGATTGTGAGATCTTTTTTGGAGGTTATGGGTTAGCCGCGGATTTGTTATTGCTGGATATTGTCGATTTTGATGTGATTCTGGGTATGAACTTCTTGGAGACACATTGGGCTATGTTTGATTGTCACAAGAAGGAGGCAGTGTTTAGACGTCCAGGTTTTCCAGAGATATTGTTTCGTGGTGAGAAGAATACTTTCCTACCATGTGTGATTTCAGCGATGAAGGCCGAGCGGATGATGAAGAAGGGTTGTGTTGCATACTTAGCTCATGTTGTGGATACAAAGATTGTTGTACCAGACATTGGTGACATTGAGGTTGTTTCCGAGTTTCCAGATGTGTTTCTGGAGGAATTACTAGGTGTTCCTCCAATCCGAGAAATTGATTTCACCATTGAACTTTTACCAGGCACTGGACCTATATCTCAAGCACCATATCGTATGGCGCCAGCGGAGTTGAAAGAGTTACAGATTCAACTTCAAGAGTTGCTGGAAAAAGGTTTCATACGACCCAGTGTATCACCGTGGGGTGCTCCTGTACTGTTTGTGAGGAAGAAGGATGGTTCCATACGGTTATGTATTGATTACCGGAAGCTGAATCAGGTCACTGTGAAGAACAAGTATCAGTTGCCGCGGATTGATGATATGTTTGATCAGCTCAAGGGAGCTTCAATCTTTTTGAAGATTGATCTCAGGTCTGGATACCATCAGTTGAGGATCAGAGAGTCAGATGTGCCCATGACAGCTTTCAGATCACGGTACGGGCATTATGAGTTCTTGGTCATGCCGTTTGGATTGACCAATGCCCCTGCAGCTTTCATGGATTTGATGAACCGGGTGTTTAGGCGATTCCTAGACAAGTTTGTGATCGTGTTCATCGATGATATTTTGATTTACTCCAGGAGTGTGGGCCAACACAAGAAGCATTTGCGAGCTGTTTTGCAAACTTTGCGAGATAATAAGCTGTCTGCGAAGTTCAGCAAGTGTGAGTTTTGGTTGAATAGCGTGAAGTTTTTGGGTCACGTGATATCTGCTGAGGGAGTTAGTGTGGATCCTGATAAGATTGAAGCCGTGTTGAATTGGAGTAGATCTACCACCGTACCAGAAATCAGGAGTTTCTTGGGTTTGGCAGGTTACTATCGGCGCTTTGTGCATGATTTTTCACGGATTGCCGTTCCGCTTACCAGGTTGACGAAGAAAGGCGTCAAGTTCGAGTGGTTCGATGCATGTGAGGAGAGTTACTTGCTCTTGAAGGAAAATTTGACTACTGCACCGGTTCTAACTCTACCTGACGACAGTGGAGAGTTTGTGGTTTACTGCGATGCATCGAAATTGGGACTCGGTTGTATTTTGATGCAGCATGGCAGAGTAGTGGCTTACGGTTCCAGGCAGTTGAAACCACATGAAGTCAATTATCCTACGCATGATTTGGAGTTAGATGTTATTGTTTTAGCCTTGAAGAGTTGGAGACACTACTTGTATGGAGCTCAGTGCAAGATATATACTGATCACAAGAGTCTCACTTATTTGTGCACCAAGCCAAATCTGAATATGAGGCAGTGCAGATGGATGGAGTTGATCAATGACTATGATCGCACATTTTAGTACCATCCAGGGAAGGTTAATCTTATAGCTGATGCACTCAGTCGGAAATCTGGAGCCTCATTGTTTCATGTGTGTGTGGCCAGAGTTTCCATGTTAGCAGAGTTACGAGCTACATGAGCTGAGTTAGAGTGGGATGATGATGGAGCCTTGTTGGCTAGCTTCCAGGTTCGACCGATATTGGTTGATCGGGTTTGGGAAGCTCAGGATGCGGATTCCTATCTGTTGGACAAGAAGACCATGATTCGGAATAGTGTGCCAACAGAGTTTCGGTTGAGTGATGATGGTACATTACTATTCAGATGCAGATTATGTGTACCCAGAGATAAGGGTTTAAAGAAGGAGATCTTAGACGAACCTCATTGTTCTGCTTATGCTATGCATCCCGATAGTACGAAGATGTTTCATACACTTAGAGTCTATTACTGCTAGCGAAATATAAAGAGGGAGATTGCAGCATATGTGAGCAGATGTCTTATTTGTCAACAGGTTAAAGCAGAGAGAAGAAACCTGCGGAAAAGCTACAACCGTTGGAGATTTCGGTTTAGAAGTGGGAGCACATTACTATGGATTTCATGTATCAGTTACCGCGTACTTCTGCTGGTAATACTGGTATTTGGGTTATTGTAGACCGTTTGAAGAAATCAGCTCATTTCCTTTCACTTCCAGGGAAGATTTCTGTGGGCAGGTTAGCAAAGTTGTATTTAGCGGAGATCGTTCGTTTGCATGGTGTGCCTGTGTCTATTGTTTCTAACCGAGATAGTCTAAAAACCTTAGAGTTTTGGCAGGCATTGCAGCGAGATTTGGGTACCAGATTGCATTTCAGTACAGCTTTCCATCCTCAGACTAATGGGCAGTCTAAGAGGACTATTCAGACCCTCGAGGATATGTTGCGGTCCTGTGTACTACAGGTTAGAGGAAATTGGGACCAGCAACTGCATTTGATTGAGTTTGCTTATAACAACAGTTATCAGGCCAGTATTGATATGGCACCGTATGAGGCTCTATACGGGAAGCAGTGTCATACTCCATTGTGTTGGAGTGAGGTAGGTGAGCGATGGCTCATTGGTCCTGATTTGGTGAAGAGCACCATCGAGGATATTTAGATTATCCGAGACAGACTGAAGATTGCCCAAGATCGACAGAAAAGCTATGCAGACGTGAGGAGGAAGAGTCTTGAGTTCGAGGTGGGCGATTGGGTCTTTTTATTATCTCCTTGGAGGGGAGTTGTGCATTTCGGGAAGCGCGGCAAGCTCCGACCACAGTATCGGTCCGTATGAGATTACATAAAGAGTTGGTGTCGTGGCTTACAGGTTGCACGATGTTTTCCATGTCTCGATGTTACGGAAATACATTCCAGATCCATCACATGTGTTAGCACCATATCAGCTTCCTATCCGGGAAGATTTGACATATGTGGAAGAGCCAGTACAGATTCTTGATCGACGTGAGCAGGAGTTGAGACACAGAGTCATACCGCTTGTGAAAGTCTTATGGCAGAATCATTCAGTTGAGGAAGCTACTTGGGCGATTGAGCAGCATATGCGGGAACAGTATTCTCATCTGTTCACTTAGCAGGTATGTAAATTTTGAGGTCGAAATTTTTCTAAGGGGGGTAGATTTGTGACGACCCGGACCAGAATTGGTATAGTAATCGACTTAACCTACGAGTTTTACGAGTAATTGTGGTTTTACGTAATTAATCGGATATGCAACTTCGTTCACGACTTAATTTTCAGACACAAATTTGGTTTGGGTTTGTTCGTGGGAAATGTAGAGAATTTGATTTCTAGTCCGTAGGCGCTTTCCGAGGATTTTTCGGATAATCGAGGAATATAAAAAGAATATTTGAAATTATTGCCGAGTTAGTCGTGTTTATCCATTTGAGTTTAAGTTATCCAAATTGCGGATAGAGTTGATTCACGATGTATGAATAGTCGTAAAGTTATCGCAAAAGTTTGAAATGGGCTGTTTGATCGAGTTGATTGATTCTTGCCGAGTTGACCGAGTCAACCCGTGTTGACTCGATGAGTCACGACTCGCTGTCGTGGTGGCTGCCGGAATACGGCGCGGTTGCCGGATTTTAGGGTATGGATTTTAAGCTTGTCTTATGGGCTTTCGATTGTTATATATATGGTATGATGTGGTGGCGGTTTGGTTGGAGATTTTTGTGGAGGAAATTTGCCGGAATCGGGTTTAACGGTGGGTGGTGCTCCGGCGTGTTTCCAGTGGGTTTTTGGGATGGAATGGTTTGGGCTCGAGTCAAGGGTGAAAACCCCCTTGGTTTGAGGCATTTTGGTGGCGTGACGGCGCTGGAATTGGTCGGGAAAGTTTTTCGGCGATTCTTGGCCGTGGGACTTTCGGGGAGCTTTTGGACAGGTTGCTGGTTGAATTGGGTCTTGGTGAAGCAGAGTTTTAGGCTTGGATTGAGGAGAGAAAGTTGTAGTGGTCTTGGTCGCCGAAAAATCTCTCCAGTGACGGCGCGCCGTCGGCGGGGGCAGCGGTCAACGGTGGAGCTCCGGTGAGGCGTTGGCTTTTTGGATTTTATCAAGTTTTATGCCGTTTTTCTCGTAATCGCGCCCCGATCGTCGCCTTGAGGTTTTCAAGTTGATTTGGATGTCAGATTTTGTGTCGAGGGTTTATGTCGAGTTAATCGTGCCCCGATCGTCGCCTTGAGGTTTTCGAGTTGATTTGGATGCCGGATTTTGTGTCGAGGGTTTATGCGGAGTATTTTGGGATTTTCGGCGATTCTTTTGTTATCCGAGTTATATGTTTCCGGAAATGGTTGGTTTCCGATGTGTGGTTCAGAGTATTGAATTGTGATTTTGATTAGTGATATTTTGTGATTATTCAGGGGATCGAGATCGTACGCTTGACGAGGGATCTTCCGTCGGATATCAGGATTAGCGTGTCTGCGCGCTGTGCTTATCTGTGAGTGAACATTTATTTAAACTGTTGTAGCGAGTTCTTGGTTTCGGTATTCATTTCCAGTACAGTATTGAGATTATTTATTGTTTTGGAGGCATTGTTTTATGTTTTATTAGTGATGGCATTTACTTAGCATCGATGCATTGACTACTCAGCTGATCACCGGTAGTCTAGTTCCAGGCTTGAGAGATTCGCCTGATGTGCCCACTAGGCTTGAGAGATTCGCCCGACACCTCCATTTATTTTAAGAACTCTCATTATTTTTATGTTATGTATATGGTGAAAGGCATATGTTTATTTTCGTCCACTTATTCTAACGATTTTATTTGCCTTTCCCCTGAGCTTTTCTGTTTCCGTGCCCAATTTGCAGTTCGGATTCTGGTGTCGCACGTCGCAGTCGGAGGCTTAGTATTCGAGCTACTTTTCTTTCTCAGTAGGTTTCTTGTTTAGCCTACTGCTGTGTATCTATGTATATATATATTAGAGGTCGCTCTGAATACTCTGATGTTTATATTTTTATATGATTTTCCCGAAATTCTGTAAAGTTATAGTTTTTGCTTCTTGCTTTATATTATATTATGATTTTGAGAAATCCGAATGGGATTGGTGCCTACGGTTTGGCTTTTGTGGCATAGGATGAAGTGTGTTTTCGGGTGTAGGTTAATGGTAATTCCGCGATATAGTGAAACTCTGCTAAAATTTCTATGGTTTTTGCAAGTTCGTGTTTTCAGAAGGGGTTTGATTCCGGTTTAGGAAACTAATTCGGGGTTGGGTCCTTTCATGGCATGCTTACTCCTTTTGCTAGAAATTTTGACCGGTGTGCTCGAAGCAAAGCTAAGACCCGATTTAGAAGAATCAACCACTCTGTTTCCCTTTAACCTTTTTTCAGTTTCATAAAGTCGTGTACCTTCTGACTTATGATTTCACGGTCCCCATCTTTCCTTAAGGAACTAAAGTTGTAACCAGCTTTTGCTAATAACTTGTGAGAGTTGGGGTCAAAACCTTCCTCCATTCTTTTGTCGGGGAGAATTCCATGTTCCATGCATTGTATTTTGAGTTGGTTTCACAATTCCTTTTAGAGGAGATTTGGTGGGGTTTACATCACTCACCTTGGGCATAGGCAAAGTCATGGTTTCTTTCAACAAAGTGATGTCTTTCTCTTCAAGCTTCCGTAGAGCTTCTTTGTTTGCCTTCACGAGTGGCGATTCACCTTCTTTCCGCTTAGACTTTGGCACATAGCGGAGTAACGGGACTATGACTACGTGTTAGTCATCTGAAAACGATGTATTTTTACTCGATGAATTTTTCGGCTTCTCCTCTTCATAACCCTTAACAATCTTGATTGATGGCGCTTCACTTGGACGTGCTTCTTTCATCGTTTCCTCATCCTTGTAAAATTTGGCATCCATGAAATACGACTCAGCCTCGGTAAAAGGCTTAGAATCCCGTTCTATCATCTTCACTCCATCGTGATCGTATTTGAGGCATTGATGGAGAGTAGAGGGCACCACTCCGTTTTCATGAATCCATGAGCATCCTAAGAGCAAGTTATACGAGGTTCTTGCATCGTAAACAAAAAAATTGAGTCGCTAAAACTAACCTATTAAATTAACAACTTAATAAACTAGCTAATACGCAATTTTAAAACCATTTGTTGTAGATGTAGCATTGATAAGTAGTGTATCGTTCTTAACCGGGGATTGAGGGTGTTTATATTTATATGTCTACGTTGGAATTAGGGGGGAGCTTAAGAATTTGGTTGTATTATATAACCTACAAAATTGAACGTAAAAATTGGTAAAGTAAACACATAAAGAAATCTTAAGTTTTAACATGTTTCACTCATAGACAAGTAGAAAACAATTATAAACATAAAATCCTAAACATACCTACTTACACCAAAAATAAATTAATTTTAATTACATATTTACAAGTGATCATCACCTTTAGATTAACATAGCCAATCCGACGTTACATCGTTGTAATTTCTACGAAATTCTCAACATAAAGCCTCCCTACTGCCATTGATATTGCTCTCCAGAAGATCTTTTCTGGTAGTCTGGATTCTCCTCAAGACGTCAAACGCGTCCAGGAACAAGCTAGGAATTTAAAGCCCACTACCCCTGCTGAATTCCTCCACAATATATCTAATCTTGAGGAAGAACTTCATGAATTTCTTGGCCAAAGCGAAGCCCACCACCATCTGAAACTTGAAGCTGAACGTAAGAAAGAGGCAGTAAAGACACTGGCTCGCCAGGCACAAGAAGAAAACCAACGAATCCAGACCCTTCTGAATGACGCAACAACTCAGCAAGAGGCTTTGACAATCAAAGAAGCTAAATTAGCTGTGCTCCAGGTTGAGGTGGACCTCCTAAGGTCCAATGTTTATTCAAGTCGAGCATCCGCTTGCCAATTTACAATTGAAGGAGACAACCAAGCTCAACTACTACAGAATGCAGAAGAAGAAGCCAACAACGCTCTACACATGTATAAACAATCCTAGCAAAACCTCGAGTTTGAAAAATATTGCTGAAGAGAAAGACTCTCATTTAGTAATTATTGGGCTACAAATCTTAAGCCATTTTTTTGTTATTTATGATATTCCAAAATTCTTGAGTCTTTGTCTGTCTATTCCAAATTTTGGAATCAGTGTGCCAATTGGGCATTCAACAACAAATTTGGCCTCAGAATCAAGCCTTCCAAGAATGATTCGAACGAAACTAGCCTCATTTATAGAACCTAACCGCTCGCTTGCCTTGATAATCTGGATTAAATGAACTTTAATTCCAAGCTTGGAATCTGTATTGCGTCAACCATAAAATCTTCAAAATACGTTTTACCTGCCCCAAAAATCTTTCATTCATAATGCTTTCCTCTGGGGGTAGACAAACCGTAAAATGACCCAATTTCTATTAGACGCGTGTCCTCTATTAATGAGTGCATTTACTCTCGCAAAGCCTTACCGCTATGGCTCCTTTATATAAAAGGTTTTCAAACTTCTTTGCGAGAATGAACTCCCCTTTTGTGTGTTTGCTCTGGATCTTCTATTTGAAGAATCCTCCAGATAGAACCATCCATATTGTAGACTCTAGATAGTAATATCTATGTCCAGGCGTTGCCTTGGCTGACTCACCTTGTGTTTCCACAGGGTGACGAAGCCACAATCCCGAGGGACAACTCACCTCGTCTTCCTTACAGGCACCCGCTCCGTTTCCAGATGCATTGAGGCTGCAAGCCCTGTGGACATGGCTGCACTTGAGGGAAGAACATGGAGTTCAACTGGGGAAAGGCAACAAACGCCAAACCTAGTTTAAATGGTTTTCTGATCTGCTGAACTAGCTTCTTTGGCATTTCAAATCCTTTTTTTTGTCTCTTGAGGTCGCACTCTGTTTTTAATGTATGCATATTTGATATGTAGACCCAATGACTGGTTATCAACTGTTTGAGGATTTAGAAAAATAAATTGTATTTATCTTTCTATTTTGTTGCTGATTGTAGTTTGTTCCTCATATGGTATCAGAGCTTAAGGCCGCAAAGCCTTGTATTCTTTTGAACAATGTAATATTTTCGTTTAAAGCAAAGAGTTCCTTATGTAAACAATAAATTTATATTGATAAACTCAGATGTAGTTTGTTCATAACTTAAGCCACAGTAATTGGATGACACGAACTCTCTTAATCCAGAAGAAAAACAAAAATAAAGTCTTAGCCCCAAGTATAGACTGAAACTAAAAATTTAGCCCAACTATAAGCTATTCTGATGCAAATAATCCATGTATGTTGCCCCTTCAGTTTAATCATGTAGGTGAGATGTGATGAGCATGAATAAACTGGATTAAGCCACTTTTGGAGGGTCTTCATACTCCCAGACCAGTTGTATGAACTTCTTAAGAAAACGACCATTGATATGGTTAGCATGAATGGTTCCATCTCGATCACGTAAACGAACTACTCCTTTACCTAAAAGTCAATCGACGATGTATGGTCTTTCCCACTTTTCTGACCACTTTCCTCGGCCATCCGTCTTCTCGCTAACAGGCAGAATGACTCGCCAGACCAATTCTCCTTCTGCAAAACTCATGTTCCGAGTGCATCGGTTATAGGCATGAGCCACCTTTCATTTTTCAGCACACAGACTTTCGTAAGCTTGTATTCTCTTTTCATCCAAGTCTTCATGCTCCTGCCACATTGCTTGCACATAATCTTTATTGATCAGGCTATGTTGTTCCATCACCCCTAAAGATTGGGCGTAAATTTCTAAAGGCAGGTTGTGCATCATGGCCGAACATTAATGCATAAGGAGTGGTACCTGTATGCGTTCTTTTACTTGTTCTATAAGCCTACAGGGTGTTAAATAATTCTTCATGCCACAGTCTGGCATTGCTCGCAAGCATCCGTTTAAGGATATGTATGATGATCTTGTTGCTTGCTTTAGCTTGACCATTGGATTGGGCATAGTATAGAGCAAAGTGGAGAAAATGTATTCCAAAATTCTTCATAATCTCGTCTACATCTCCAGACATGAACGCTGCCCCACGGTCTGAGATAAAAATCTCAGGAATGCCAAACCTACAAATAATATCTTTGAATAAAAACTGGTGGATGGCCTTTGCTGATGATACTCTGAGAGGTCGAGCTTCAATCCATTTTGTGAAGAAATCGGTAGCCATGATGATGAATTTGTGCCCGTCTAATGAATGATGATGAATCATTTCAAATAAGTCCAAAACCCATCCTCGAGCTGGCCAAGGCTTGATTATAGGATGTAACGGTATTCTAAGCATATAGCTGATTGGACCATGTTTCTGGCATTCTTCACAACCTTTAGAAAACGTGATGTAATCTCTGAGCATTCCTGGCCAATAAAAGCCATGTCGTCGTATTAACCATCTCATCTTTGGACCGGCCTGGTGTGCCCCTGCTATCCCAAGATGAACTTCCCTCATTAATCGGTTAGCTTCACGTCTAAAGACACATCGGAAGAATATGCCTTCTTCTCATCTTCTATACAACTCATCATCCTTGAGTATATAATTAGGAGCTAAGAAACGAATACGTTTATCGACCGGATTATTAGGATTCTGGAGATATGAAATAATATCCTGTCTCCAATCCACATCAATGTGATCGAGGGTAGCAACGTACCACTCATTTTTGTCTTCTTGGCGACCAAAGAAAGATGGCAGGGTCCTTCGTTCAACCTTTAATATACGTTCACGTACTCCATCTTGCATGCTCACCCCCGCTGCTAGTTGGGCCAACTCGTTTGCTGCATAATTCCTCTCGCGAGGAACATGGCTCAACTCCACCTCGGTAAACAACTTGAGTAATTCACAGGCTCGCTTAGCATATGGTTCTAATACTGGTCCAGCCTTATACTTGGTTTCAAGTTGTCGGATCACTAGTTGGGAATCTTCGAATATATGCACATCTGTGATCTCCATATCTAATAAAAGTTCCAATACAATGATCAGAGCTTCATATTCCACTTGGTTATTTGTGCATCTGAAATTCAACCTGAAAGAATAAGAAAAAGTTGGCCGCATGGAGAGACTAATGCTACTCCTGCCCCAACCATAGTGCTCCTACTAGACCCGTCGAAGTATAAACACCAAGGGGCCAAATCAATACGAGTGAGTTCCAATTCTGGCCCCTCATGAACATCCTTCATTGGATGATGAGCCAGAAAATCAGCCACTACTTGACCTTTGACTGCTTTCAGGGGAACGTATTGCAAAGAAAACTCTGACAAAGCCAGAATCCACTTCCTTATCCGTCCCTGGAGAATGGGTCTTGAAAGCATGTATTTGACCAAGTCTGTTTGTGCTATGACGCACGTGATGAAGGATAACATGTAATACCTCAACTTGCATCCTGAAAAATACAAGGCCAAGCTCAATTTTTCCATTGGCGAGTATCTCGTTTCACACTCGTTCAAGGTACGACTAAGATAGAAAATAGCGTGTTCAGTGCCTGATGTGTCGTCCTGAGCTAATGAACTCCCAATAGATGATTCATGTTAAACTAAGCATTTAATTAAAAACTTAATCAAACACAAATACAATTAAAACCCTTCTTTGTTGATGTAGCATTGGTGAGTAGGGATCGTTCTTAACCGGGGATTGAGGGTGCATGCATAACTATGCTAAGGTTGTTTAGAGGGGTGCAAGATTGTTGGTTTTAAGTTTCCTACAAAATAAAACAAGAATATGGTTAGATAGATATCAAGAAATCACAAGTTCTAACATGTTTAAGCTCATAGACAAGCAAACAATCAAGAACACATAATCCTAGCATGCATCTAGCCGAAAATAAGTTCCTTAATCTATTATTTACACGTTGATCATCACATCTGGTTACCTAGCCGATTATCCCATCTTTGTTTAAGTCCTAGAAAATTTCTAGGTTAATTAAAACACATACACATGCTTACATCGAATTAGAGAGCAACCAAATCATCTAGGTAACTTCCTAACTCAATTTTATCTTGATTAATTCGGTGGAACATGCTAGGGTGAACCAAATCATCTAGTGTCATCCTAAACAAGTTTCAGAGCATTAAGAACTTAGTAAGCAAGCATACATGTTCGAATCCAACCTACAAACACATGGAAGAGCTCAAAACAAGTCAGAAATAATCATCTTTACACTAAAACATTAGTCTTTTATTACAAAGTCTCGAAAAACCAATATAAACCGAAAACAAATACAAAGAGGCCATGTTACACTTTTTGCTCCGAGGTAGTCTCTCTCCAAAACCTCCAAGCGCACGTCCCTTTGTTGGTGATGGTGAACGCAAGATTCCAAGGCCAAATCTAGCACAAGTAGGCTCACGGGTGAAGGAAGGATTATTTGGAAGGTGGTGGAGATGGTATTTCGGTTTAGGGAGAGGCTGATCTTAACAAAGTATGAGAGGAGTTAGTATTTGGACAAGGGTTCGGCTCTATGATGTGTGTTTTTCATGAATGAGTCGAGCTCCCCTTTATATAGAAGAAGGGTAGGGTTTTTCCTACTAAAACAAGATCTTCCATATTAAAATCGGAGAAATCTGACCAGCTGTAGTAAAACGTGTTTTCCCGGAGTTTCAGATCTTGAAAAATTCGGATTCTTATTTCATTGGAAAGCTTATTCAAAGGGCTATAAAATCCATATAAGGAACGCCATATTTGGGATTGAATTGGATTTACTACGGATTTTAGAAGTTAAGTGACCTGGCTGCCCTGTTTTCTTCTTCAAGGAAAAGGAAATCTTCATATCTTCAAATCTTGCATTCCTTATTCCCTAATAATTCTTGGCCGAATCTAGCATATTTTTTAACATATTTTGGCCCTCAAATCAGGTCTAAAAATTCATATAATATCTCCCAAAATTCGTCCATTATATGCTTCATATATTCCGCCATATTTGCTCTTTTCTGTGTCGCGCAGGAGAAATGTCTTCATCTTTTTGTCCACCATTTTGATATCCATTTCATTTGGCATTTGGTTTCCAATTCTTGACACTATATGGGAATGCATTTTAGTAACAATTTGAAGACCATTCCTCAGACCATTTCTTCTCTGGAATTAGGAACTTTTCTCCTTAGCCCGATTTTAGCTCCGAAATGCCTCCTTTATTATTTCCTCCTTTATTTCTACCTAAAAACATAAAGTAAGTTAGAAACATATTTACTAAGCATAAAACAAAGTTAAATGTAGAGAGAAAGACATTAAGAATCAAGCATAAAATGCGTATATCAATAGAAATGTCTGTAGCTGAAATGTACAGCTTGAGAGGAACCCTTGGCCTTGAAGGTACCAAGACTGGCGGGTTTGTCAAATATGCTTTGATGGTTTTAAACGCCTCTTTATGGATAGGCGCCCACACAAAGTTTTTCTGATTCTGAAGCTTGAGCAACATTGAAAATGGTTCTGTCTTTCCAGTAACATTGGCAATGAACCGTCGTAAGAAATTGATTTTTCCTAATAAACGCTATAGTTGTTTCTTACTATTTGGTGGGGTTGCACTAAGAACCGCTTGTTTTTTGTCGTCCGGTATCTCAATCCCACGCTGATGAACCAGAAATCCCAGGAAATCTCTTGCTTGTACTCCAAACACACATTTAGCTAGATTCATCTTCAGTTGATGTTGCCTCATCCGGAAAAACACTTGCCACAAGTCCTCAAAGTGATTACTCCTGCATTGCATTTTAACCACCACATCATCGATGTAGACTTCCATAGTCTTACCAATAAGATCATGGAAGATTAAGTTCATTGCTCGTTGGTAGGTTGCCTCTGCATTCTTGAGTCCAAATGGCATGTCCACGAACTTAAATACTCCTGCAAATCCTGGGCACCAAAACACAGTCTTATGTCTATATGCTTCTGCCACTAGGATTTGATGGTAACCAGTCGTCCCATCCATGAATGTTAACATCTCATGATGAGCCACTGAGTCCACCAACAAATCCGCTACTGGCATTGGGTATGCTTCCTTTGGAGTTGCATCGTTCAAGTCTCTATAATCAACACAAACTCGCATTTTTTCGTTCTTCTTCTTAACCGGGACTACGTTGGATAGCCACTCATTATATTTGGCTACTCGTATGATCCCTGACTTGAGAATTTTCTCTACTTCTTCCTTGACTAGAATTGCTGTTTCTGTGTTCATTCGACGCATCTCTTGTTTTACCGGCTTCTTTTCTTCTATGATGGGTAATCTGTGACAAACCAATGCCGGTGACAGTCCTGGAATGTCATCATACTTTTCTGCAAAACAATCAGCGTATTCATGTAGAAATTCAATTAGCTTTAATCGTTCTTCAAGCTCTAGGAAGGTGCTAATAACCACAGAGATTGACTCTTCATTTTTCCCAAGATTTACTTTTTCAATGAGATCTTTGACTTTAGGAGGTAAATCATCCAAGGCTGCTGGAGCTAGTTTGATTTCTTCCCCCTCATCCAAGTTGTGTAACACATCTTCATCCACATATTCCAATGCTGCAATCATTGGAAACCTTTCGTAGGCTTGACTCTCCATCAGAAAATTATGGAAGCATTCGTACAAAGAGTAACAAGCCTCGGTCTCTATACTTGATAGAGACCCGATCATTGAAAGTGTTTGGATGATAGCTCAATGGTGTAGGCTTTGCTATTATCATGATTTACTTGAATAATACCCCATTGAGCTAACTCAGAGGCCCTAAAACCAACTGGGTGGCCTTTGTTATCAACGCCACATACATCCAGTGGCCTGAGGTCACTGTTGTAATAACTGGCTTCTAAAGAATTAGTAGACACGAAGTATGGATGAGGATCAGCGTTGACGATCTCGGCTTCACCCGACTCCATATTCCAAAGTAACATCTGCTGATGGAGGGACGAAGGTACACAATAGCTCCGGTGGATCCAGTCATGCCCTAGAATTGCACTGTATGGAGCTGTGCATTCTGCTACGAAGAACGTGTATGTGCCGGTGGCTGGACAGATGTGTACCTGCAAAAAGACGATGCCCAAAGTCTTGGAAATGTTACCCTAAAATTTTATAACGTTGAGCGTGGTCTCTTGGATAGCAGACTTGGGAACGCCTAATAAGGCCATCGCTTTGACTGTGATGATATTTACCGCTGCCCTTGAATCCACTAAAAGTTTGTTGATTTAAATTCCCTGGATAGTTCCCGTCACATATAATGGCCGCATGTGCATGGCCATGTTCAGGGTAGGCTTGGCGAACATCATCTATCCCTTTGTCAATGATGGACCAGTCTCTGATGTCTTGGCGAGTGCTAATTGGTCTGTCAATATTGGTTCATCTTCTGGCACTACCAAGTTATCAACGCTTCTGCTCGAGACTGATTCACTCGTTGATGGTGTTTGAGGTAAAGCATATTTGGAAGATAAGATGAACACCATGTTAATAGTGGTATCCACCTCCTTTACGTACTCTTCTGTTTCTTCATCTTCACGCCACAGTAATCCAACAACTCTTCGTCATCTGCGATATTGTTGTCTTCAGATTTTTGTCCCTCGAGATCCAAAATTGTAGTGACCTCCAGAGAAGCAACCTGTTGTAGCTGATCCTCAGGTGTAGGATCTATGGTTGCTGACATGAGTTATTCAGAACTTTGTTCTTTAGGATGGGGAGAAGTCCTGTTAAGACTAGCCTTCTTTTGTTCTTCTATGATTAAAAGCTTCGGTCTCCACTGCAAGACTCTAGTCTCGCCTAGAGTGACATGCCCTTGAGCTTGCTCC